>CM053786.1:287961305-289161305 GCA_028749045.1 Cupressus sempervirens | reverse complement strand
GATTTGGAATCTTCCCTTTGGGTCTTGAAGTATCTTTTCCAAGAAATCTTTTTGTTCCCTCCTCAAGGTTGCCATGATCTTCCATATCATGGTATACTGCGAATGGGGCAATCTGAGTGTAAGGTCTTGATCAAGTCTTTTGTTTGTTTTTCTTTTCTGCTTGTGGGTTACCCAGTGTCGGTTCCACTCTGATTCTTTCGAGATTCATGTATGATGCTGGGGCAATCCTTGTGTGTTTGTTTCGAGTCAGTCCATCAGTCCTCTGGACAGTTGGTGAAATGGCCATGATGTTCTTGGTAACCTTGGCAATTAACCAACAATCCTATAGAAAATTTAGTACTCAACTACATGGTGGTACTTCTCTTTGAAGTATCCCCCTACTCAAAAAGCTTCAATGGATTCCCTTCATCTCCATTATCCCCCATCCATATCTAGCATATGTCTCTCCTACCCCATCTTATGCATCAGTATCTCTTTGAATCAATCATCACTCTTAGCTTTAGGGATCCAAAATCCTAGTCTTAGGGATCCACCAATCCAATCAATCCACCACGCCTCATCTTTTGAGATCCACAATCCTAGTCCTAGGGATCTCCGCAACCCATCTTCCGCCAATCTGACTCTTTGAAATCCTATTTCCTCAACTTTATAAACCCCTCATCCATCTCCCTATCCTGGATTCCTGTTTATAGCGATCCTCTCCTTCATCCTCCACCTTCCCTAAAGTCTTAAGCTCACTTCCTTTTGTGAATCTCATTCTCCTTTATCATTCTCCCATAGTGAGTGTTTGAGCTAATTCAGCCCCTTCTCTTTGCCACTCTGAGTCTCCTTACTTATCTCAGATTCTTGTCTTTTTCAAGAAGCCACTGAGCCTCATCTTCTCTCCTTGCCACCTTCTTGAGGGGGCATCTCTAAGTCTAGTCTCTCCTCTTCTTATCTGAGACTGGGGCAACCTTTTTGCTAAAGCATCCTCCTCGTGTCATCTCTGTTCGAACTTCTTTGAAATAGTGTTGTCTCAACACTATGTCAAAGAGGGGCAAAATGTAGACACCTAAATCTGATTACACCGCTTTGGTAATCCTATTTAGCTATCTCTAAATGAAATCATTAATTAAATTCCTATTTAATTAATCCTTTGCCATCCCCTAGCTGATTAATTTAATTAATTATCTATAGTCCTAATTGATAAATCAAATAACCTATTATTTATCAATTAAATCCTATTCTCCTATCTAATTCCAAAACCCTCATTTATTAAATAAATCACTTTAATAAATAAAACCCTCAAATCTAATAGACCCTAATTTATCCCTAATCCTCCATTTAGCCTAATCCACCCCATCCACCCATACTAACCTAGCTTAGCCACTAACTCACCCACCCTCATGAATGCCATCCACTTGCACATCTCTAACATCCTTAATTTAATTCTAACCCAAGCCTAATCCCCCCCCTAACCTTGTCACATTCCCTAAGTAAACTTAAGACTTTCCTAAGCCAAACCAAAGTCTCCTCCCTCAAAATATCCCAACCATAAAACTTTATCCCAACCACAAAGCCTTCAATGCTCTTACATGCTCTTAAAAGCTCTTACAAGCCATTATGAGGGCCATTTAAGGCCTTGAGCCTCCTTTGTTGACTCATCCTTACCCTTTCCTCCATCCACTCACCCTATGACATGTGTCACTCCTTGATTGGTTGTAAGGAAGCACAATCCATGTGCTCCCCTTTGAATAAATCCTAGCCCTCCCTAAAGTTTTCATCTCTCCTTGCATCTTAACCCTCCATCCCTCAAGCCCTTGGCCTATAAATTATATCCCCTCCCAATCCATTTTATCACAATCCTTGAGCTAAAGTTATAATGCTAGTTTGAGAAGCCAAATCTATATCGAAGCCATCATCCACACCAAAAATCCCAAATCCATTGAAGCTATTTTCAAACTTGAGGATATATCCCAAATCTACATAATAGACTCATCCCTAAATCAAGTGACCATCCTCATTGGGAGAGCCATTCCATGGCTCATATTCTCATTTGAGGGTTTCACTTTGTCTATCTCATATGTTATGATTTTTATGCTAGTTAATGCTTTGGTCTTTTAATAGATTAGTGTTTCTTGCTAACATATTTCTCATATACAGGAGCATCTTGGGATAGTTAACAATCCTGTATGTAGGAGCATCAAACTTGGATTTGTGGACTTATGGTTCAGGTAGCTGGGGATGTGTTTGAGGAACCTTCTCCTAAGTGCGCATAATGATTGGATTTACATGTTAGAGTTAGAGAATTTTTGGTGGTTGCTGGTAATATATTCTTGATTCATTGGCATACCTTGGATTTTATTTCCACAAACTTCTATAGGTGGGATTTAGATGACCTGTATAATGTTTGATTTACCTTAGTTGAATCATCATTCTTTGATAATTTATGTCCTATTACCATAGGTGTACTTACTAGTTTGGAATCCTCCAATCAAAAAGTTTTTAGTATCTCCTTGACATACTTTGACTAAGTGATGTATATACCATATTTTTTCTAATGTACTTGCAAACCCACAAAGAAATTGATCTCTCCAAACATAGACATCTCAAATTCTTGCTTCATTTCATTTACAAAAGCCTTACATAAAGCATCTTAACCTCCAAATATGATATCATCAATAAAAATTTCAGATAACAAAATACCTTTTCCTTTCTCTATCTTCAAGTATAGATTGTTAATATCATCAGTCCTCTCAAATCTAATTTTCATAAGATGATTATGAATTCTTTCATACCATGCGCTTGGTGCTTGCTTCAAACTATATAAAGCTTTGTGTAAGCTACATAGCATGTTTTTATTGTTAACATCAACAAATCCTTTTGGCTATTCTATGTAAACTTCTTCCTCTAATATACCATTTAGAAATGCATATTTAACATCCATTTGATAAAATTTGAAACCTTTGTATGCAAAATAAGCAAGCAAAATTCTTACTCCTTCCAATCTAGTAACATGGGAAAATATTTCTCCATAGTAGACTAATCTTGCCTTGTTCCTTGTGACTTCTTCATTTTCATCTAGCTTGTTTCTATATACTCACTTGGTTCCAATTATATTTTTGTCCTCTGGTCTAGGAACTCGAGTCCATGTCTTGCTTTTCTCAATTTGTTCAATCTCTTCTTCCATGGCTTTACTCTAGTCCACATCTTCTAAGGCATCTTTCACTATTTTAGGTTCTTTCATGCTTAGCAAACATGTATCATTTGTCAACTTGTTCCTTGTCATTGGTATAACATCTTTATCTCCAATGATTTGTGTAGTAGGATGATGTCTCTTGACATATTTAAACAATCTTGGTTCAACTCTAGTTTCTTCATTTGGTCTTTCAACCTCTAAGTCACTATGTACATCTCTGTTAAGTAATTCAACATTTCTTTCATGTACACTAATCCTAGAATCAAAATGTGCATCAACTTTATTCTATAACTTGACATCTAAATGTAGCTTGGTTCCTGAATGCAACTTGGCATTCATAGTATTTGACTCAGCAGTCATTGAAACTTGCTATTGGTTTGTAGCCTGATTTGCAATATCTTCTTCAGTAGGCATACCTTCATAAAAGTATACAAATGATTTGTATTCTTTTGGTTCCTTCATAGGTTCAACCTCATGTACTTTATATTCATCAAATTTCACTTTGCACTTTTCACAACTTTGTTATTGTTAGTATTTAAACACTTATATGCTTTACTTCTTGTGGAATAGCCTAGGAATATACCTTCTTCACTTTTTACACCTAGTTTACCTTTACTAAAATATTTGAGAATAAAGCATTTACTTCAAAATACCTTAAAATATCTTACATTGGGTGAATATCCATACCATAGTTCAAAAGGTTTTGAATGAGTACCTTTCTTGACTTCTACACGGTTCAAGGTATAGATAGCTTTATTTACAAATTCTCTCCAGTATTTCAAAGCAACATTTTTCTCCATCATTAATGTCCAAGCACATTCCATTATAGGCTTGTTCCTCCTTTTAGCAATTCCATTTTGTGGAGGGTTCTAGGAGCAAATCTCTATCTTTTGATTCCTTTGTCATTACATAATATCTCAAACTGATTTGATGTAAATTCTCCTCCTCTATTAGATCTTAAACATTTTAGACATTTACCTATTTCCTTCTCAACTCTTTCTGAGTACCACTTAAACATTTTAAAAGCATCAGATTTCTATTTCAGAAACATAACTATCTTCATTCTAGAATAATCATCAATAAGCAGCATAATGTACTTATCTCCTTTTTAGATTTGCACTTCAATTGGTCCACACAATTTAGTATGAACAATCTTATTTAGAGGTATGTGTTTTACTCTTAAAACTTGACTTTTTCATTTTGCCTAACTAACATTCTTTGCATATTATATTATCAAGCTTCTTCAACTTTGGCAAACCTTTAACATTTCTCATGTTACTGATACTAACCAAGTTATCAAAATTAACATGACATAACCTCTTGTTCCATAGCCATACATCATCAAATTTTACAACTAGACAAGTATCATCCTCTATATCAAGGTAGAAAAGATTACTCCTAGTTTGATCTCCCTTTCTAATCAATTTTCTATCAGTATCATATATCTTAGCAATCTTGTTTTCAAATTCAACCTTATATCCTAAATTATTCAATTGTGACACACTCTACATATTATAGTTAATTCCTTCAACATAGTAAGCATTGTCACATCAAATATTTTTTTGTGAGTTTGATATAACCTTTTCTTTTTATCAAACATGGTGCATCATTACCAAATCTTACACTATTTCTATCACAACAATTCAAGGTAATGAAATTACTTTTATCTCCAGTCATGTGATGTGAACACCCACTAGCAATGATCCATCTGCCATTCTTGTTCACACAAGACACAAGTATAGTTGCCTCATATTCATCAGATTCATCCTTCATTGTAACATACACCACTTCATCATCATGTTCATCAAATTCATCTCTTGTTTCCTCTTCAGCAATGTAGCAAGACTTCTTTCTTTTGTCTTTATAATCTTTGCTATCTTCATCTCTACTACTTTTGTACTTGTCACCACCTCTATAGTTCTTCTTCTCTTGACATCTAGGAAAAATATGACCAACCTTATTGCAATTGAAACAAATGATAGGTAGTTTACCTTTAAACTTGCCTTTACCTCTATGGAATCTCCTTGCCAATAGTGCTTCAAGTTGATCTACATCCTCCTCATTCGTATCACTGTCACAAGACACATATTTTTTCTTTTTCTTCTTCACACTAGGTTCTTTCAATGACAACTTAGCTTTAAAAGAAAATTCAATATTTTCAAGTTTGTAATTATCAAAGTTAGATAGCTCAAAAGTAGTGAGTCTACCTACTAGACCTTCAAGAGTTAGAAGATTCCTTGGTATACGTCTCAGTTCTTGAATTATAGAAACTCTAATAGCATAAATAGGAAGCATTGTTCTTAAAACTTTTCTTAGTATAGTATCATCATCTATTGTACTAGTAGATTCTCTTTTTATATTAACAACATCTTTTATCCTTGAGCAATATTGAGCAATATTTTCACCTTCTTGCATTCTTATATCATGAAACTTACCTATGAGACTCTTAGATTTGGCTCTTAGAACATTCTTGTCTCCTCCATAGATGGTGTGTAAAGCATCCCACATTTTCTTTGCACTGTCAAGACTTTTGATATCATCAAACTTAGCATATCTTGGGGTAGATACATTCTCCATCATTGCTTGGTTGTGTTCTTTCTTCTTTTTTAGATCCTCAATGGTTAGGGGTCTAGGAGGATCAAGATGCTTAGTAGTAATGGTAGATTGTACATGATCTCAATCTCCTCTGAGGTGTAGGTTCATTAGAATTTTCCATGTAGACAAGTTATCTCTATTAAGATTGGGCACTTCTCTTTTTGATATCTTGATCTTTGTGCTTCTTGTACCTGTTGGGACTAAAAATTGCATGGTCAATTTTGAGTCTTATCGAGAATTTTAAGGCCTATAAATGCTTTTTAATGAGATTGTACTTGGCTGTACCTTTGAGCATAAGAGGTGTTTAATGTTTCTAACACCTTCCATTTAGTGCATCCATGTGTTTCATGAAGTTAAATTGGCATTCCAATCTATTTTGTGAAGTCCCATTTTGAGCAAGTTTCAAATCTGCATTTTCACTTGTGTCAAATAGTGACAGGAGGCCATGTTTGCATATGAATATCTTGGATCTAGTTATGTTACATGACACACTACTTTGAAAGTTTCTAGTATCTATACTTGTGAGCCTATGTTTCATATTTTGAGTCATTTCGAGTCCATTTGACTAGGTTTTGAATCCCTCAAAGTTGTTCATTTATTGTTTTCATGCATTTGCAATTAGTTCTAAATTTTGGGAAGCCTTGTTTGATGAGTTATAACTTTTGACCAGTTCACCAAAATAGTGAAATTCCTTTTGATTTGCATTGTAGACATCAAAGGCTTGTTATGTTTCAAGTTTATGCTTATGAAGAATCCATTTGATATGTTTTCGAATGTGATTCCAAATGTAATTTCTATCTTTTTACTAGTGTCAAGAAATGTAGATTGTTTGGTACCCCTATTCCTAATGTTATATGTTGAGACCTATGATAGGTGAGATTGAATGGATTGTACCACTATGTTTTCCTTTGAAAATACTTTAAGTGTGCCAAGTTTCAAGTTTAGAAAAATCCATTTGCACACTTTTCCAGGGCAATTCCATTTGCAAAAAATGTTTTCTGTCAGTGTTTCTAGTTTGCAAAATTTGAGTAGCCCAAATTGACTGATCATCATTTACGCCCTGTTATTCATCATGAGCCTAAATCTTAGATTTATATTCACCATGTGACAATGAACCAATGTCCCAGTTTTCATTTTCCCAAGTGTTTTTTTCCCTAGTTTTCAAAGCCAAATCCGAGAGCAATTTATTATTTTCTAACATGTTTTCTTGTAGGCAATTCTGAGTAGTCAACTTTGACGGTCAATGTCTTTTGACCTTGAATTCATCATGAGATGAGATTAAACATGGTGCAAGAATTTGGAATAGAGAATCAATGGGTCAAATTCTAGGGGCTGATCAGGTGTTTGGGTCAGTTTTTAAGGCTAGTCAAAGGACCTTCTGGCACTAAAATGATAGTGGGCAGTAAAGGGTAAAAATGAGTTTTTAAGGATAATTCAATGCTCGATTTTGATTTCAGTCAATAGATTATTTTGATAGTTTAGTTGTTCAAAAATGAATTTTTTTTTAGTTGAACCCGCTTTGGGGCCCAGCTAAGTGCATCAGACTAATACAATATGGGAGATGCTTTTGTATTGGCCGAGGCAGTATATAATTTGCTTGGCCTATGTGCAAGCACTTCTGTGAGCAATAAAAATATAGAATGAGTCATTCCATTGTCATGGAAATTTTTTTATGGTCCTAGTCCAGATGTTTCAATATTTTGAACTCATATCTATGATTGATGGCCGAGCTAGGTTGGATTTTTTGTTTTGCTAAAAGATATGCTACTTGCATTATTACATATATTTCTTGTAATGTATCTATAGATCTCACAAAGGGGATCACTATAGATGTATAGGTAGATATAAGACTACAATGAATCTGAGCTATAACAAAGGAGGTTTCACTTGCATTTAATATGAGGTTGACCTCTTATTAATAGCTTTTAAATTGATGAACCTAAAGGAAGACGGGTGAGCGTGGAAGTCAATGGGTTTGATAATGCACTTGATTATCGAGCATATCACAAGGGAAGGTAGAAGTCAATGAGGAATCATCTGGTGATGTGGCTGAAGTGGTGAACTACCATAAAGGAAGTCAATGATGCATGTCTTCAATAAGCAAGGCACATTAAAGAAGAGTATTGCAAAATGACACTTTCAACTCTTTATCATGTTTTATACTCTAATGGTATTATCAACAGCTTTGTTTGGTAAACTAGCATCCAAGAATCTAATTTATAATGGCCTTGTTTTAGTTGAGGATGGAAAGGAAGTGAGCAAATGACTCAAGAATTATCTCTCACCAATGGAAGTTGTCGATGATTATGGAGTTGATGCTCTCAGGCTTTATCTTATAAATTTGCCTATTGTAAGAGCAAAGCCAATAGGATTTAAGGATGGAGTTAATGGTGTGGTCAAAGATGTTTTCCTTCCATGGTTTTGCTATAGCAGTGGGGTTGTGAGGTGTTTCTTATTTCCTTTCTCAAGTTTCATGCACCCCAGTAAGTTTATATCCATTTGCAGTAGTAATTTCAAGGTTGAATATAGATTGTGTTACTAAGTTTTATCTCTAGTCAATTCAACCAGTTGTGGTTTTCATAGTACTACTAAAAATTCAGAGTTAGAAATATTTTAAAGTGGTTTCTCTCTTTTGAGTATTTAGAGATTTGCAAATTTTACAAGTCGACAATCCAATTCAGACCTATCATGTTATGCATCATGCTTTAAATCTTTCTCACGATTGTGACTGGCGACTCTCTAAAGGATCTCTGTACCAGTGTAGATCGGTTATGTATAAATTTTTTCAAGAGTTTTCAATTGAACTAGGCAAATCTGAAAGTTGTGTTGAATTTTAAACAAGAAGAGAGAGTATATGAATTTTTGAACGATAAGTTTCGAAGTGTTGTATGATTTGTTGTTATAAGAGTTTTTTAAATGATAAAAATGAATCATAGTAGTGATTTCATTTAGTTCTCCTCAAGGAGATGGTGACTCTATAAGGATATGATCTGTGGTGTGAGGAATTAAGATCAACACCAGGTGAATTAGTAGATCAATGTTTCAGTAGCGACGTTAAAGGTATTTTATACTTTCATGTGATTTCCTTTCCATGTAAATAATTTTTACAAAATGTGTTCTTCGTTAAGTGAGTTTCAATAGTAAGAGGAGGAGAATAGTTTGAAATTTTTTATACATTTCATGAGAATAAGTTTCAGCTTGTTGTATTAAGTTTGTGAAGTGTATTTAAAGATGTTTTTTTGGTAGAAGGTTATATAGATCTGCTGCAAATTACAAATATGAATTATGGGTGAATAAGTTTCGTATCTTTGAATAATGTCAAGTTTCATTTCATCTAGTATGTAGCCGGTTAGTGAAATTCCTAGATCTATTTCTACCAAGAGATATATGCCATTAAATTTTAATGGTATTCATGGTTTCTTGAATTTCATTCCTAATGATATTAGAAAATGTTTGCCTAAGTTTAGTGGGAACCATCCTATTTCAGCTAGTCATCATGTTGAATTGCTTAGTGATTTGATGGGTGACTATGAGATTGCTCATGAGAATGTGCATATGAAGTTATTTGTTTAGACTTTGGAAGGAGATACTAGAGACTAGTTTTCTTTTTTACCAATACGTTCTATTTCATCTTGGAATGAGTTGCATTCCGCCTTCATGGAGCAATTTGGAGAAAGGGTAAGCATATCTAATTCTTATGATAAGTTCTTGAAGATTCACATTGAGAGTGATGAACTTGTCCCTCAATTCAACATCAAATTTGCAAGATTTTTTAATAAAATCACTGAGAGTTACAGACCCGATGATCAAATGTGTTTAACTATGTAGTTTGATGCATTTGACAAGAAAATAAATTACCTACTAAGGGATAAAGAACCACAGACATTGTATCAAGCTTTTGTGACCGCTAGGGATATTGAAAATAATTTGAAGTATAGATTGATTAGGGGTCACTTTGCTATGAATGATTTTCGGTATAATGTGTTTGAAAGAAAAGAGGAACATAGTGTTGATACTTCAATTTCAAATCAGAATGTCAACACCTCTACTGTAGGTTTTAATCACATTGAGAATTTAAATCGGCATGTGTGTATAGAGAATAATGAGCCTTTTGCAAATGAAGACACACATGTTTTTGATGCTACAATAGTAAGAAATATTTTGGACTTTGATAAGGTTTAGCACTATGGTGATTTTATGAATCAAGGTTTAGTTATAGTAGTAAGTTCTTCTCATGATAATTATATGTATGATGATGTAACTAATGCTTCAAATTTTGAGGGTGCTGCACCTAGATCCCAGTCTTATGTAAGTGAGAAGGTTGGAAGTTATCTCTCTGATCATGAACTTGATGTTACTAATCCGATATGTCATGGAGAGATAATACAAAATGGAGAATATGAATCACACTTATCTCAGTCATAGCTAGAAGAATAGAGTGCACATATTTCTTATGTTTTAGTAGTAGAGGGTAAGGTGAATTTTCTTGATCAGTCAAATATGTAGAAATGAATTCTCTTATTGAGAGGTTGCATTGTGTTGAGAATGTTTTAAAGGTTGAAGTGGAAAGATATGCATCTCAATATGAGCATGAAGAAGCTGAAAGTCATCTTTCAAGTGATGATAATAAAGTTACTGATCCGATGTATTATGAAGAAGCCTCATGTGAAGATAATAATGAGAGTTGTTGCTCAAGCTAAGAAGAGGACAATGCTAGTATAGGTTTGTCTTCATGTCATTCTGATGCAATGGGAGAAGAAAAAAGCAATAATGGAAGTGAACACTCATACGAAGGTGAAGGTATGAATTCTTTTTCTGAATTTGAAAAGGAAAGTGTATCTTAGTTTTTGTGTCATACAAATCAATTAGCTAATGAAGAATTCAAGAGTGATTTTTCCTCAAGTTATGAAGATAAAGAAATGTTGAATCTAATTAATGTTAATAAATTTGAATGTGAAAACTTTAGTAAAGGGTTGTCAAGTGTTTTTACATTAGACAGTAAAATTGCAGCATGTAGTGAGGGGTTTAGGAATGATTCAAGGTTTGTTTGTAATGGTTATCCTAAACAAGATGATGAAGAGAGTGTAATTATGGACACTATATGTTTGGTAGGAGAAATAGAAAGTGAGTCTTAATATAGTTTTTCCTTTTCTTCATACAATGAAAGTCTCCATGAGGATGAAGTGGGTAGTGATTTTAAAGTATATACTAATGCTTTATATGATGAAGATTGTGATGATGAGCAACCCATGCTTTGTCCAAATGTTCAAAGAGGATCCCTACATAGAGTTATTAACCCATTGTTTGAAGAGGACATGGAGGTTTCAGATTTAGCTGGGTTAGATGCAAATGGTGATACACTGTCATAATGCTATAACAACTCAGAATATTCCTCTTCCATCCATGATGCTAAATTTTCTAATGATGCTACATTTTGTGAGCTTGAAGATGAGGTGTTTGATGGAGTTGTCTTTGAAGAGGTACAAACACTTCATGGTAAATTTTATGATGATTCAAATGAGATAAAAACTAATCAGCACTTAAATTGTGAAGATACATTAGAATGTTATGAAGTGATTTCATATTTTGATGATGATGTTATGTGTGAATATAAATCTAATTTCTATTTGAAATTCAGCCAACAACACTTGAGGAGACACAAAGTCAAGGTGAGTTGAAAATTCATGATCTATTTGAATATGAGCACTTTGTCTTTCTGGTAGACGTCATGCATGAATTAGTTAGTATGGATGAGTTTCAATTTGATGTTGACATTCATGAGCATGCTGATGTTATTTTTCATAGTGAGCAAGAGGATAAAGTTATGGCAAGTTTTTACATGCACTATGGAAATAAGGGTGATGATTTTGTTTTGCCAAGTGATTTGTATCATGATGATAATATGATTGGTGAAACTGATAGGAGAATGAATTTTAGTTTAACTCATGAGGAAAGGAATGAAAATTAGGTATAGGATAGAGGTAAACAATTTTGCTGAAGTTTGGTGGCCCAAGGTCATCATGTATACATAGTACTGGTAGTTGTTTCTTGCTTTCAATAAAGCTATTCGAGAGAAGTTTTTGAAGTTCAGGTGTGTGGTCTACTTCTTGTAGAGATTTGAATCCTTGTCATGCCCATAAGGGACATGCATCCCTAGACAAAGCCACTGTAGGGACTAAAAATTGCATGGTCAATTTTGAGTCCCATTGAGAATTTTAAGGCCTATAAATGCTTTTTGATGAGATTGTAACCGGCTGTACCTTTGAGAATAAGAGGTGTTTAATGTTTCTAACACCTTCCATTTAGTGCATCCATGTGTTTCATGAAGTTAAATTGGCATTCTGATCTATTTTATGAAGTCCTGTTTCGAGCAAGTTTCAAATCTACGTTTTCACCTAAGTGTCAAACAATGACATGAGGCCATGTTTGCATATGAATATCTTGCACCTAGTTATGTTTCATGACTTTCCGCTTTGAGAGTTTCTAGTATCCATACCTAAGAGCCTATGTTTTAGATTTTGAGTCTGTTTGACTAGGTTTTGAATCCCTCAAAGTTGGTCATTTACTATTTTCATGCATTTGCAATTAGTTCTGAATTCTAGGAAGCCCTGTTTGACGAGTTATAACATTTGACCAGTTGATCAAAATAGTGAAATTCCTTTTGAGTTACATTTTAGATGTCAAAGAATTATTATGTTTCAATTTTAAGCTTATAACAAATCTGTTTGATATATTTTCAAACGTGATTCCAAATGCAATTTCTATCTTTTTACTAGTGTCAAGAAATGCAGATTGTTTGGTACCCCTGTTCGTGATGTTATATCTTGAGATCTGTGATAGGTGAGATCAAATAGATTGTACCATTGTGTTGTCATTTGAAAATACTTTAATTGTGCCAAGTTTCAAGTCTAGATGAATCCATTTGCCTAGTTTTCAAAGCCAAATCTGAAAGCAATTTATTATTTTATAACACGTTTTCTTGCAGGCAGTTTTAAGTAGTCAACTTTGACAGTCAATGTCTTTTGACCCTAAATTTGTCATGAGACAAGATTTGACATGGTGTAAGACTGTGGAATAGAGAATCAATGGGTCAGATTCTAGGGCCTGATCAGGTGCCTGGGTCAGTTTTTATGGCTAGTCAAAGGACCTTCTGGCACTAAAATGATAGTGGGCAGTAAAGTTTAAAAATGAGTTTTTAAGGATAATTCAATGCTCAATTTTGATTTTAGTCAATTTGAAGATCTCAATAGATCAATTTGACAATTTAGTTGTTTAGAAATAGAATTTTTTTTAGCTGGACCCGCTTTGGGGCCCGACTAAGTGCATCAGACTGATACAATATGGAAGATGCTTTTGTATTGGCCGAGGTAATATATAATTTACTTGGCCTATGTGCAAGCACTTCTGCGATCAATAAAAATATAGAATGAGTCATTCCATTGCCATGGAAATCTGTTTATGGTCCTAGTCCAAATGTTTCAATATTCTGAATGCATATCTATGATTGATGGTCAAGTTGTGTTGGATTTTTTATTTTGCTGAAAGATATGCTACTTGCATTATTAAATATATTTCTTGTAATGTATCTATAGATCTCAAAAAGGGGATTACTATAGATGTATAGGTAGATATAAGACTACAATGCATCTGAGCTATAACAAAGGAGGTTTTGCCTGCATTTAATATGAGGTTGACCTCTTATTAATAGCTTTTAAATTGATGAACCTAAAGGAAGATGGGTGAGCGTGGAAGTCAGTGGATTTGATAATGCACTTGATTATCGAGCATATCACCAGGGAAGGTACAAGTCAATGAGGAATCATTTGGTGATGTGGTTGAAGTGGTGAACTACCATAAAGGAAGTCAATGTTGCATGTCTTCAATAAGCAAGCCACATTAAAGAAGAAGATTGCATAATGACACTTTCAACTCTTTATCATGTTTTATACTCTGATGGTATTATCAACAGCTTTGTTTAGTAAACTAGCATCCAAGAATCTAATTTAAAATGGCCTTGTTTCAGTTGAGGATGGAAAGGAAGTGAGAAAATGACTTAAGAATTATCCCTCACTAATGGAAGTTGTTGATGATTATGGAGCTGATGCTCCCAGGCTTTATCTTATAAATTCGCCTATTGTAAGAGTAGAGCCGATGAGATTTAAGGATGGAGTTAATGGTGTGGTCAAAGATGTTTTCCTTCCATGGTACAATGCTTATAGGTTCTTAGTTTAGAGTGCACGTAGGTTTGAAGTTGAAGATCTAAATGTTTTTAGACCCTTCGAGCATAGTAAATTGCAAGTATCACTTGATGTGGTTGATTAGTGGATCAGTTTGGCCAGTGAAAGCCTTGTTCAATTTGAAGGCATAACATGAAACAAAGAAAGCAACATATGTTGAGGCATAAAAGCTACCAGTAAGAAATAGAAGGCCGCATCAACAAAGAGGAGCTAGCTAGTTAAGAGTTGAATGAAGTCAATGCCATGAAAAGGCCCATACCTTGTGCTAAACAAAAGGAAGCTGTCGATTACCAAGCAGAACACACAATTAGAAGGGAGCTGCAGGTTCCAAAATGAAGAATGAGATGCAGATTAGGGATTAGGTAGGGGCTCTCAATGGTTTTTTTTTGTGCTACGTCTTTATAGATTTAAGACATTCTCAATTTTCCTTTTGATGGATATAAGAGTTGGAAAAATGGTGAAGTTCATAGTCCAAGAACAAGAGTTAAAAAGTAGAAGCATCTAGTAATGGAGTGAAATAGAGCTACCCGGATGGAAAGATAGGAGAAGACCCTGTGCAAGGCAGGGAAGCTGCAGTCAAAGGATAAAAAAGAGATGAAGCAGAAGATTAAGGAACTTAAGTAGAAGATGAACAAAAAGTTTCAAGATGAGTGTTAGTTATTATTGAGAAAATGTATGAAGAACTCCTAATAGTGACAAAGTATAGTAATGGCTGATCAAGCATGTTAATTCCAAGTGAGACAATATAGTGTGTGCCAAGCTACATAGTGATGACCAAGCAAAAGAACATAGTGATTGACGAGTGATAAAAAAAGTTAATGTTTGAGAAAGATTTGATTTTGAGGCTGACAAAGTTCTAATTTTGAATTAGTTAAAGAACATGGAAGATAAGGATTGATGAACTAGCACATTTGATGTATGAAGAAAATTTGTTAAGCGATCAAAGGAAAGGATTTGATTAGAATTTTCTAGAAGGAGAAGGATAACAAAAATATGGAAGGATTCTATGAATCTGACCTAACCCTAAGATCAACCGTGATGTTTAAGAGGAAAAAAAATGAAATTACCTATTTAAGGAGGCATAAGGAAGGAATTTGACAGTTGGTTCATTGTTGATTGGTGATCTTAAGGAAAATATATGAAGAGAATAGCAAAGGTGCAGTGGGAAGGGTGATTGCTTGAGGAGATGCCAAGAAAATCAATGATGGAGATGTTAATGGAATCCAATAAATGAACCAACAGATGACTGAAATTGTTGAGATAATGGGTGTTGCACACATTGCATAATATTGTTATTTTATTATTTTATTTTATTACGTAATGTTGCATCTAGATGGACGTGCAACATGGAAAGATTCCCATGGAATATTCTTGATGAGTTGTATTGTAACATTGTGATAATATTTCATGTAATTATTTAATATTGGGGAAAAGAATTAAATGCCCAATATTAAATGTGGGGTCAGTGGGTTAGGTAGCACATGGTTTTAGCACATGGTTTATGTAATACCACTTAGTGGTTTTGTGGGACTTGCTACTATATAAGCAGCCACAAGGGTAGTTGTTGGAGAGTGAGTGACAAGGAGAAGACAAAAGGCAAGAGTCGAGCGGGACAAGGCTTGACAGGTTATCCAAGGGAGCATTTGTGAAGGTTGAAAGCATGACATGGGATGTGTGGATTCATGCTTGTTCAGATAGTTTGCTCGATTGTGGCTATGGCCATGAAGGCTTCCATGGTTGTATGGTAATGGTATTTTCGCTGAATAATACATGGTGATGGATGCTTTTGGAGGCTGGGTTTTTCCCTCAATGAGGGTTTCCTAGGGTATATCTTGTGTCACAATTTTGTGGGTATGTTGTCTATTCTCTTGCATGTGGATTTTAATTCTGTATTTATTTTAGATCTATTATGGGTTATGTGGAAACATTTATATTCTTTGTTGCCAAGTTTCCTTACAAGTGGTATCAGAGCTATGGTTTTATTATTGTAACCCTAGATTGAATCCATGGGAATGCATGAGAGGATAAAATAAAAGGGCAAGATATATGAATGATTTATTGCAGATCTAAGGGTTTTGGATTTGCTGTTATGATGGGATATTAAAATATTTGGGCATGTGAAATTGTTGGAGAAAAGAATTTTTTCGGATGGTTCATTTAAAATGAGGGTTTTTTTTGAGGGTAGCTTGCAGAAATGACCTCCTAGATAAAAATAGACCTCACCGTTGGATTCGGGTCATCATTTTCATAAATTTTGATATATAATATGCCCTAGTTTGGCCATCTTTAGAGGAAATGAAAGAGTTTTTTGATTTCAGCCCATTATGGCCGTCAAATTTAATCCTGTCAGAATTTTCGTCACAGAAAAAATTAAAAATGAAAAATCGCACTGAAAATGGTAAAAAGATCGTCTTAGTAAAACGACCATAACTTTCTCTCAGAATATCAAATTTTAGAGTTCTTATAGGCGTTGGAAAGCTAATTTAGAGCACTACAACATGGCATAGGTTTGGTTCTATGATTTTGAAATTTTGTCAGGTTTTAAGAGCCCTAAAGTCAGATTTTTTTATTTTGAGCATGGATTAGGGCATAACTTGGGCATACGGAGTTAGATTTTGGACTTTGAGTAGTCAACGGAAAGCTCTTGGAGAGCTCTACACATTGGTTCAGATTTGGTGTAGGTTTGGCATGATTTATTTGTTGATATATTGATCTGAACAGTTTATAGATATATTTTGACTATGGTAACATTGTGAGTTTATGGCATTGGAGATTTAAGATTTGATGTCATTGTATACTTAGTTCATATTTCAGATTGGTCTCATGATGATATGGTTATCAGTGTTTGGTTTGGATATGCATGATGACTTGTTGGGTCTACAAGTTGTGCAGTGTTGTAAGCGGTCTATACTTACAGGTTGCATTTATAGCTTGGTTATGGGTTGTCTTTGCCCATTGATATTTCATTATTGATGCATATTCAGATTGGTCGCTTGGATTTGGGTTGTCTATGCCCTAAGTCACATGATTTACTATTTTCTTCATGTAGAAAGGATGAGATGTTGTTACCAGGGACAGTCATGGTGGAGGATTGTGGTTGACTATTTTATACTGACAAGTTGGACACTTTGAGAGACAGATGCTCGGTTCATGGATGTGATCATGGATTTTGGCATGACATGATTGGATATAAAGGTACATCCTTGATGTTCATTAGCTTGTATTTCTAATTCAGTTATGGTGTTATATCTTCTTGTTTGAGGATCATGGTTATTTAATTTTTTTTTTGAGGAGCTCATGATGTGCACTTTGAGTTCTTTGATGGTTTGATGCCTTGGTTGATTCTCATGGTTAGAAGATGGTTTTTCATCATTATGTCATGGATAGCTTGGATACATGGTTTAGTGGGAGCTTGTGACAGTGATGGGGTGATAGTGCAGGATTAGTTCCTGGTTTGGTTTGGATCTTAATGTAGGAGATGGATTTTATGATGCCATAGGTGACTTGGTACCGCAATTGAGTGGGAGTTGTTAGCATTGATATATTTATTGAGTGTTTGTAGATGTTGGAGGTTTGTCTTAGATCTTGTTGCTGCAGAAGCATCTTTGACATTTGCATGGTGCACTTGTTATCTTCATGGTGTGTGGAGATGGTTCTTCATGGTATGTGGAGATGGTTTTCTTCATGGTGTGTGGATATGGTTGCATCTTGAGGACTCATAGGGTTCTTGGCAAAGGTGTGGTTTATATTTTTATTTGGCATGTTATCCTTGGTATGAGGATGGTTTCATTATTATGTCATGGTATACTCTTGATACACGTTTAGAGTTGTGACATGTTATAGTATGTTCATATGGAGCATTTTATCTCTTTAGTTGAGATGGTAAGATCATGTTGTCATGTTTATGTTCCTGAGGCCATGGTTGAAAATTTGACATTGATCTTGGTTTAGTTTCTTGGTATTGAGTACACTGATGATAAGATGGATACTTCATGATATTGCTATGTTGCATTTGGAGTCGGCATGGATTGATTGGTTACAGGTGCTCATGGATACTTAGAGACGATGGTGATGCTGATTTCTCTTGGATTAGAGAAGTATTTGTTGGGACGGTTGATGGTTTCAGCAGGAAGTTCGAGGGGCAGTCACCTAATATGGACTTGAGAGGAGATTGTTCTTAGACGAGTCTTGGTTGGAGACTTGGGTATCTTGATGAGCATTCTCATTCCCCACTCTTGGTCTACTCGGCGGTTTGCTACTTGAGAGGTATAGCCCATTATTTTTTCTCAGTTGCATTATATTTATGCTTGTCTTTCATGGATATGGATCTTGAGCTATGGTACATGAGTTAGTTCTAGAGGGTTCATTTGAGAGATGGTTTAGCATTGGTTATCTCCATGTGCATATGTTGTTATGCTTGTTGAGTTTGGGAGATGGTTTTGTATTGGGCATTTTCATTGGATTAGGAATGGTTATTCCTTGGTTTAGGAATGGTTTTATTGAGTTTGATCTTCTTGTGAGAGGCTTACATCCATGATTAGTTATATGGTATGGTTTGGGTGTTGTTGAGGCTTCTTGTTGGGGTTTTATGGAGGAGATCATACTTGCACAGTTTACATCTAGAGGTGTGTGTAGAAGGACATGATACAGGTTATGATTTGCATGGTTTCTCTGGTCTTGGTTATCTTCTTGGATGTTTAGTTTTGCCTACATTGGATTTGAGATTGGTTGGAGATTGTCATCATTGGTTTCTGCTCATGCATGTCATGTGAGAGATGACATGGTTATTTCTTTCTCTTTCCTCTGTTGGTTGTGGAGAATTTGGGAGACTATTGGAGACTTGTTATGAGAGTTTTTTCTTGTAGGATATTGGTTTATGTATTGTGGATGTCCTTGATACTACATGGATTCACTTATTTGAGATGTTGTGAGTGGATTGGTTATAGATTTGACATTATCTTTTGTAGTGGGAGCTTCTTGGTATATATGTGGCAGGTATTGCTCTTGAGGCTTGTGATTGCAGGTTACAGATTGGATATGTTGGTGATATGAGATTCACTTGTTATACCTTTGAGGTATGGATAGTTGGATGGGTTTGGCACTTTGCTGTGGGTGCTATTTCAGCTATGGATATTTTGACAACTACAGATACATGTGATTACCTTTGGATCAGGTTTTTTGTGCTTGGAATTTTAGTTGGTACAGGATTTTATGATCTTCTAATGCGATAGGTTGGGTGGCTTTCTCTTTGGATGGCTCCTATGTATGTCCAGTGGTAGTGACATAATAGGAGGTGAGATCATTCATGTTTGAGATGTTGGATACTTTGATTTTGTTGTGGGTACCAGGATGGAGCACTTGGTGTATTTTTGATCCATGATGGTGGATGTGTTGGGAGGGACTGTTCCCTTGTTCATTTATGTGGCCCCTATGCAATGTATACAACAAGTGGGAGATTGTTGAGATAATGGGTGTTGCACACATTGCATAATATTGTTATTTTATTATTTTATTTTATTATGTAATGTTGCATCTAGATGGATGTGCAACATGTAAAGATTCCCATGGAATATTCTTCATGAGTTGTATTGTAACATTGTGATAATATTTCATGTAAATATTTAATATTGGGGAAAAGAATTAAATGCCCAATATTAAATGTGGGGTCAGTGGGTTAGGTAGCACATGGTTTTAGCACATGGTTTATGTCATACCACTTAGTGGTTTTGTGGGACTTGCTACTATATAAGCAGCCACAAGGGTAGTTGTTGGAGAGTGAGTGACAAGGAGAAGACAAAAGGCAAGAGTCGAGCGGGACAAGGCTTGACAGGTTAGCCAAGGGAGCATTTATGAAGGTTGAAAGCATGGCATGGGATGTGTGGATTCATGCTTGTTCACATAGTTTGCTCGGTTGTGGCTATGGCCATGAAGGCTTCCATGGTTGTATGGCAATGGTATTTTCACTGAATAATACATGGTGATGGAAGCTTTTGGAGGCTAGGTTTTTCCCTCAATGAGGGTTTCCCAGGGTATATCTCGTGTCACAATTTTGTGGGTATGTTGTCTATTCTCTTGCATGTGGATTTTAATTCCGTATTTATTTCAGATCTATTATGGGTTATGTGGAAATGGTTATATTCTTTGTTGCCAAGTTTCCTTACATGAATGGAGATCTAAATTTTCAAAGTGAGTTGTACTTTATAGATCAAACCTGCTATTACATTCTAACTATTTTATCAATCAAAATCCTTTAATAAAGGTGGCTTTCTAATGGAGTGATCCAAATTCCTTTAACAAGACCACTCCTAATAGGGTGATTAAATCCTTTAACATGGTTACATTTAAAAATGGGTTGTATAATAATTAGTAGGGTTGGATCTTAAATGAGCTCACTCTAGAAGAGTAAAAAATTGGTAGCATGTTACTTGGTGATTTTTTTCAAATTGGGTTTCCATGTTAAATCTTGGTGTCAAAGTG
Organism: Cupressus sempervirens; assembly: GCA_028749045.1. Taxonomy (NCBI): domain Eukaryota; kingdom Viridiplantae; phylum Streptophyta; class Pinopsida; order Cupressales; family Cupressaceae; genus Cupressus; species Cupressus sempervirens. The sequence goes on along the minus strand of CM053786.1, from coordinate 289,140,818 downwards.
TTATTTTCATGTGTGGATGCTATTATTACGCATTCTATATTTTATAGTAATTTATTTACTAGAAGTTGACACATATAGATATAGAGAGTTAAGAAATTGTATGAAATGTTAAATTGTGGATGATATACTATATAGACCAAGTGGGTTTCTGAGATTTATTGAGCTGTTTAAAGTTAGTAAAAGTTGAATTGGTACATCTGGACCTAAGGATAATTGATCCATCCCTCCTCAATTATTCTGAATCATTATGACACGAAGTACTCACGAACACCCAAGAACTACATACACCATGTATATACAAAGGATAATCCCCTAATAGGAAGGATGATATGAGACATGATATGCTCACCATAATGAAGAACAATCAATATTGATGAAGTGTGCATATAAAAAAAACCCAATTCCTTCAAGAAACATGTCTCCCTTGAGGAAGAAATAAATACATAAAAAGATGAAGAATATAATCCATGTGAAAATGGAAGGAGAAAAAATGTCTCTATGCATATATTTTTGAAAACTAAAAATATCTCTCCAAAAACAGAGATTCCATCACACCATCAAGATAACCTATAATATGTGAAAAATAAAGTGAATTTGAAGAGTTAGGAATTTCCATCTCTAAACAAGTTTAAAAAGTATCTCCAACTATGATAGTATCATCAAAGAGAGGAGAAACATCCTCAAGTATGTCTCCCATATCTAAAATGTGAGACTCCACAAATAATGAGCCAATATTTGGAAAATAGGAATCCAAATCAAGAAGAAAAATATATATTTCTTGGAATGAATCTTTGGAATCACCAACAAGAGATGAATGCATGATATTTATTAGAAAAGAAGGAGGTGCAAGAGGAGTCACTAGACCATCCTTGCTCTTAGTATTTGTAGATTATTCAATGTCATCTAATGTATCATCATCACATGGAATACTACATCATCAAGTGGAATGAGACAATCTATAACATGATGATTTGGAAAAGGAAGAACATGTGGATCTCCAAAAATATCCCAAATAATTGTCCATACCATGCATGGGTACTGGATACCTCTCAACTTAGGGTATATACCATTCAAGTGATACAAATTGATGCTACTACTAATCAAATTAATAATATGAGCATTCTTTTATACATAGAAATATTTCTTCCCCTATGAATTTGGCTTAGGAATGATCCCATAAAGATGAGGCAAGAGATTAAGCCATCTAAAATGTATGATTATTCCATTTTCCCATGACTTATACTTATCCTTAGTCAAAAGTATTATTGCAGAATGTGTTTCATAATCCACAATTACATTAACAATACACTTCTCATAGCACACAATGAGATGAAAAAATGATTATGACCCATAATCAAGATATAGCAGACTTAGATAATTATGAAAAAGACCAAAATAAGGCTTATGATTACAATTGAAAAACTAAGTCAAATTTTGAAAGTACAAATTTTCGTACTAGTCACTAAAAATGGATATCATATCTCAGAAAATACTGAAAAAATTATGCACTTCAAAAAATATCACTTAAAAAGGAGTTCATAAGAGCCCAATGATTATATCCCACAATCAAGCTATAGTAGAATTAAATCATTATGAAAAAGACCAAACTAAGGCTTGTGATTATAGTAATAAACTAAGCCAAAATTTAAAAGTATAATTTTTCATACTAGTCACTAAAAATAGATATCGTATCTAGAAAATATACATAAAATTATGCACTTTCAAAAAAAATCACTTGAAAAGGAGTTCATATGAGCCAAAATGAAGTATTGAAAGTTGCAAACATTAAGATTTGCAATTTTTATAAAAACTTAGGAATAGAGACTTGAAATCAACTAAACTACTATGTAGATCAAAAAATTCTACCCCAACACAATTGCTCTAAAAAATGATTATGAATGAGTGGGATATCATTGTATGAAAATAACCTCTATAGTCTTTTTTTATTAAATCATTGTTATTGTGCTTCCAAAATTCAAATGGTTCTAGATTTGGCCTCAATGTCTGATTTGGATGAAAAAAAATTAATTTAGGGGTTTTTGGATCTCCTCTATGTGATGTCAACCTCTAATTGCATGAGCAAGTTCCAATTTTCACCTACATAAAAGGTCACAAAATGAAAAACCTTAAATTTCTTCCAAATAGATGTCCAAATTATCAAAGTTTGCATCTGCAATTGAATCACGCCAAGATTGGAATTCTTTATAAGAGGTCCTCACACCTTGAGATCTTTGATACCATGGTAGAATTGCTCTGATACCATGTTGGATTTTTAGGTGACTCCACAACACCTGAGGATCAAATGCAAGACCAAGATACCTTCCATAAGAGATTGATATGATAATTTCACTAAGATTCAAGAATAATATTATTGATAATGAACATCAATAGATTACACAGACATAATAGGCCTCCTTATATAGGAAAAGGTAGTAAGAGAAAATGATAGGGATACCTTTAAGAAACACCCTCTATGAAAAAAATATAAATTCATGATGAATCCAACATTATTTTTGGGGGAAAAAAATATTTCTATTTGTGATTTGTTTTTCAACATTTGGAAAAGTTTAATTTTAGTTGCAATTTTTTGCCAACCATAGTAAAATTTCATAAAATTGAAGTATTTTTTCCCTCATGATAGAAAATAAATATAATTTATGAGTTGATTTTGTCCCTTGTGATAGAATATATATATATATATATATAATATAATGTGATTTTTCCCATTTATTGGAAAAATATATATGTTGTATTAGGCAAATTTTCCCATTTATTAGAAAAAAACATATATTGGAAGAGGGATCATCAAATGAAAATCCAAGCCCTATTGTTAACCTAGATTTGACTCTAGAGGAGGATGAGGATAAAATTGATCTTACTATTGGGATTATTGCAACTTCTTAGGTTCTCTCTACTAATCTTGGGGACACCATCAAAGAGCTGGAAAAGGAGTAGCAAAAGACAAACCTCCAAGAAATGCTCATTGAAATGAGTCTTGACCCAGCTAATTTTGAAGAACAAATTTAAAATATGGTGGAATAAAAAAATGGAACTTCAACACTTTTGGGATATTTTGAAGAATAAAAGAATCATTACACAAAGAATTTTCAGTTTAGTTAGGGATTATGTTGTAAAACATATAATCAAAAAGTGTATGAAATGTAATGGTTTGAAGCTTGTTGTTTCCCTTTTTGAGGGAAACCACAACTATATATATATATGTTATGGTATTAACTATACATTAGGGAAAAACATATGGGAAAAACCATACCTCAAAAAGAGATAGAAGAATGCTAAAAAAAGAAGAAGAAAGGATGGCATAATCACTAAGAACCCCCAAGGACAACTTCCTTCATCCCATGCATAGAACATAGATGAAGATTTTGTGGGGATGCAAAAGGTTTAGTGAAGATGTTTGCAACTTGCTTAGTAGTGGGAGTACCCTCCAAGCTAAGAGAACCATCTTGAATCAAATTCCTGATGAAATGCATATGAAGCTCAATGTGCTTGGTTTGATGATGCTCAACTAGGTTTTAAGAAATGTGTATAGAACTCTAATTGTCACACCAAAAAAAGGTGGAACTATTAGGGGGAGATCCAAACTTTGTCATACATAGTCAAAGCCATAAAACCTCCTGACTAGCTAACACAACTACCCTATATTTTGTCTCTGTAGATGATAATGCATGAGCATGCTATTTCTTGCAAGTCCTTGTGATAGGACCAAAACCAAGATAGAAATAAAAACATAAGTAGAATTTCGATCAGCAATATCACCAGTCCAATATGAGTCCGTATAACCATTAATGTGAGGTTCCCTAATGTATAGTTAATACCATAAAATGTAGTACTCTGAATGTACCTCAAAAGACATTTGGAAACTTTCAAATGATTCTCATGAGGATCATGTGAGAATCAAGAGACAAGTCCAACCACAAAAGAAATATTAGGATGTGTGTGCATTAGGTAAAAAAAACTACCCACAAGTTGTCTATATAAAGTGGAATCAACTATAGGAGTAGAGAAAGTAGTAGATAAAATAACACGTAACTTAAAAAGTGCGAGAGAAAGCTTGCAATTAAGCATGTTGAATATCTGAAGTATATCAAGATTATACTTCTATTGTAGAATGGCTATCACATCCAAAGACTAAACAACTTGTAGGCCCAAAATAAAGTGCAGATGTCCAAGGTTTGTCATCTCAAATTTATTTCTGAAATCTCATTGAAAACTTTGAATCATAGAGGATGAGATACATGTAATAATGAGATCATCAATATATAACACAAGTATCAATAGATCGATCCCATGACATTGAATGTACTCATAGGATCCAAAAGATATCATGTGAAGTGTGATGTAAGAAAGAAGGAATCCATCTTTTGATACCAAGACTAAGGGGCTTGGTTGAGACCATATAAGGACCTCTAAAGTTTTCACACCATAGAAGAGTCTTGCATAAAACTAAGAGGTCCATATAGATCTCCTCATGAAGGTCTCCATTCAAAAAATGAACTCTTCAAATCCATCTAAAAAATTAGCCAACCCTGAAAAGCTACAAGAGACAGTACAAGGAGAATATAATTCATCTTGGCAATAAGAGAAAAGGTATTGGAGTAATCAATGCCATCCACATGTGAAAATACCTTCACAACAAGATGTTGTTGGAAATGTAATGATTACTGAGTGATTGGGGGGGGGGGAATTAGGAACCACTTAAAACTTCTTTCTCTTTTATTTCACTTTATAGATTATCTAATCTAATTGCATGCATGGAACATAAACCAATAAAAGTAGCAACACCATAAAACTTTGACATGAGAATTGGTAACCTAGAAACCCTCCAAGTACAAGGTAAAACTGGGGGGGGGGGTATGACACCCACAATGCTTCACTACTATAGTAACAAAGTTGGCTTATTAAGGATTACAATTGATCACTTTTGGTGATCTACTTGATTAAGAGTAAGGACTATTAGGTCCACCTTGTGAAAGGATTTATATATTACAATAAAGTATGCACTTGATTAACATATTTTGCAAGGACTTCTAGGTCCACCTACTTAGAGGATTTGACTGATGCACCTATTAGGATGAATCAATAGATTGATCTTTGCTATGCAACTTAGTTTGCTGAATAAGATCCTTTGATGTAATCTAATCACCTCACTATGATAGATGAGTCTCTGTCTTTCCTATATACTTCTTGTATCCTTCTAATTACTCTGCTCTATCATATTTTCTACTCTACTATTTTTTTCAAAATAATTATAGTCATTGTGATGGTGAAACAATGTAACTTATATTTATATCCATCTAAAACAATTACATTAACAAGTCGACTACTAAGATATCATAATAGTTTCAAAAAATAATTTACCAAGTCGGCTCAATGCTGATACTCAAGTCCAATTATCCACTTAGGTGATATGTTAACACTTGGGCAACATAGTGGAACTTGGTAGCTATAGCACTTGGTTAACACTATGCACTTGGTTCACATTGATCACTCGGCAAGAAAAGATAACTCGATCAACATTAGTAGCTCAGTAGACACTCCTTGAAGCCAAATGCTTAGTTAATACTATAACTTGGTAGATACTATTAACTCAGCTGACAGTGCTCACTAATAGCTTGGTTAACATTGTTAACATGGTTTATACAGTTCTACTTGGTAAAAATATTAACCATACAAAATGACTTAAGTATTTTGGCATTAATTGACAATATATCTTGCCATAGGGTCAACAATCTACCCCTTTGGAATTAGTGACAAAAACACTTGTCATGCTCAAAATCTTCAATCAAAATCTTTCAGTAAAACTCCCCATATGTATGTGCTATGTTCTGTAACTCAGTTTAAACTGAAAAACTCTACGACTCGATTTAAATTGAAAATTCTTTTTTTTTTTTAAATTTCTCAAAAATTGTTTTTTGTTTATCTTCTTTTTACATATCTTCTATACAATTCCTTTTCTATACATATTTCATCCACTATATATATCTCCCTTTATATGCATATATACATACTTTCCCCCTTGCTTTTGTTACAAATGCCAAAATTTACAAGGCTATACCAAAATGAGAGAGGAAATCATGATGTACCTTTAACATTAAAGATACAATCTTATCCTAGTTATCTTGTAGTACCTTTAAGATGTGTTGATCAATTTGAATCTCAGCTAATAATTCCATCCTATATTCTATAACAAAAAAAATATTGTCATGAATCAATGTCTTTGCATGAGAAATCTGCTTTTGCCTTACATCCATGTGGGAAATGATTAGACTCTGAATTTCTGACAAGGATGTCCTTATCCTGGCTTCTTCTCTTAGTAATTCTTCCTATAAGTTAGTTAAATATATGATTTTCACAAAATGTGTTGAGATTGAATTTTGGTCAAGTACCAACTGGTTTACACTTTCCTTTAAATCAATATCAATCTTTTTCAGCTTATCTTTAATATACTTTGTAAAATTGGTACTATTACTTGATTTTACAAATAGAGATATAACATTATTTACAACATTTTCTAATGTAACAACCAGAGTTGATAACTCTACTTGATCAATAGCTATTTTTCATGCTACATTTTCTAGTATTTTTCTCTTAAACTTCCTTCCCTTACTAATTTTAATCAAAATTATTCAATTTCATGCCTTTGCCATCCCATTTAGCTAGGGTTAGCTTAGCTAGTTCTCCTTGTGCTAGGGTTTTGGTTGCCTTGGACTTCTCCATTATAGGTTAACCAATGATTTTAAGGATCATCTTCATGTTGATTGGAATTGGTTTCTTGAGACAGAAGCTCATGTCATTGACTTGGATCAATACAAATATGATCCAATTCACTTGAAACTTCATTGGCATGTGAAGGATATGGGTTAAACCCTTGATTTCCAAGTGCTTATGTTTGGGTTTCAACACTCCATTCTCACACAAAACATTGACTTCCTAATCTAGCTCAAAAGTACCCAATTCTTGAATTCAATAATGGAAAAACAACTTTACATCATGGATTAAGAGTACTTTCCAAGGGATGGCCAAGTGTGATAAGTTGGGATCCTTCTCTTCAATGATTGCAAGGTATAATTTGAAGTTAGGTGCTTTGCAACCTGCATTCTTGACCAACATCTTAGAACCCTTTTTGACCTTTGTTCTTGATGAAGTTTCCATTATATTTGGTTGATGAAGAACTCTGGATGGTAAAATTGCCTGAAAACTTAGCTTGTTAAAAACTTCACTCAAGAACACTTAGGGGATTGAAGAATACTTTGCATATTTTTGATCTTTGAATTCATGGTGAAAAATAAACCTTCCACTTATCCTTTTATCAAAATTTCAACTTTTAGGGCCTCTTTAATGCTCTATACTTTGGTAGGTGAAATAAGCTTAGTTGATGAACATTGAACTTGACAATCATTCATTTGTCAAGAAACTCAGTTAAAAATTTGAACTCCAACTCGACACAAACTTTTCATCGTAAAGCTTGGTTAGGTCATATGAATCAATTAAGTCATAGAACTTGACCTTACTCAGTTAAACCATCTTGGCTCAATAAAAACAATTATTCCACTATGCATTTGATATGTTGATTTGGACTTGCTTTTCTACTAGATTGGAACCAATGTGAGATCTTCTTTTGGTTCATAGTTCCAATGATTTCCTTGGATGCTTACTCGAAGGTGGATATGTGACCCAACTCATTGACTTAGGTGTCAACAACTTGACTATTTTGGTTTGAGCTCTTTGGATATTTCCTCACCCATTGATGCTTCATTTGACTCTTGATCTTATCGACTTTTGTTTTCTTTTCATCTTCAATTGTAGCTCAGTTCATACAATTCTTTTCTAGATGACCAAGTTGTTTGCATACATAGAATCTTTTGATAGGATTCCTTTTTTTGAAGTGAGTCCTCATACAATTAGCTCCAATGTGTCCATATTCTCCACATAGATAGCATTTATACAAGGTCTTGTAATCCCAATTGATAAATGCTTCTATAATTGGACCAATGTTCCATTGTTTTATTCTACATTCTGAGGATTTATGATCTTTCTTGTTGCATTTAAAGAACTTCCCTTCAAAATTTAGTTTGTCTTTACATTCACTTTCTCTACGACTAGGCTTATTGCAATTGTAGCAATTTCCATTGAATTTTGGCTTTTCATTACTCCAACATTTGTTTGATGAGTATCCTATATTTCCACAATGATTGCATGTAGGTCTTTTATTCCTTTTAGCTACTTATTGTGATGATTCTCCTTGTCCAGTGTAACCCAATCCTATTTTCCCTTTGCATCTCTTCTAAGACATCTCATAAAATTTATTCATGCTTTCTTGTGATCTCATCATTCTTTTATTGGTTTCTTTTTCTGCTCTAAGATCATTCTTGATTCTATCATTTTCTATCCTTAAATTGATGACTTCTTGATTTTCACTATTCAGGTGATTTATCATATTTTCTTGATGTAGTGAAAGCTGGTGAATTTCATTGTTCTTTTCTTCTAGTCTTGTGTTGAGCAATGTTTTGTCTTCTTCTGCCATCTCTTTATCATTTTTAGCTTTTTTTTTGGCCCATAGCTTCACATATCCTGGATGAATGAATCTCCTATTTGATTTTCAAAATTTTGACTTCTTGTAGAATGAGGTTTCTTCTAAGTAGATCTTCTATAGCTACATCAACTTCTTCTAAACTTCTTTCTCTACCAATATCTTCAATTCTTTCTTATGTGTATAGATTGTTATTCATCTACACTGCTAACTCATTTCTTCTTTTCAGGGAATGAGAAAGTTGATTCTTCAGTTTCTTGATTTGTTCCATGGCCAGGTGTAAATCCATTTTTTTCACTCTTAATGGCTTTCTCTAGCTTGTAAACTTCCATTTCTTCTGATCTTTACTCTCAAGTTCTTAAACTTCTGATAAGAGTACCTTTCTCTGATACCAATTGTTGGAAATCTAATGATGACTGAGTGATTAAGAAGTGGGGTGGGGGGGGGAGGGGGCTGAATTAGGAACCACTTAAAACTTCTTTCTCTTTTATTTCACTTTATATATTTTCTAATCTACTTGCATGCATGCAATATAAAGCAATAAAAGTAACAACACCATAACACTTTGACACAAGAATGGGTAACCCAAGAACCCTCCAAGTAGAAGATAGAACTAGGATAGGGATGACACCCACAATGCTTCACTACTACAATAATAAAGTTGGCCTATTAAGGATTATAATTTATCACTTATGGTGATCTACTCAGTTAAGAGTAAGAAGGATTGTTAGTTCTACCTTGTGAAATGATTTATACAATATAATCAAGTATGCAATCATTAAGAGATTTTGCAAGTAATTTTAAGTCCACTTGCTCAGAGGATTTGATAGATGCATCTGTTAGCATGAATCATTGGATTGATCTTTTCTATGCAACTCGATTTTTTGAATATGATCATTTGATTTAATCTGATCACCTCACTATGATAGATGAGTCTTTGCCTTTTTTGTATACTTCTTATAGCCTTCTAATTACTCTTCTCTATCATATTCACTACTCTATAATGTTTTTCAAAATAATTATGTTCATCATGATGGTGAAACAAAGTAGCTTATATTTATATCCATCTAAAATAATTACATTAATAATTCAGATTCTAAGATATCATAATAGTTTCAAATAATAATTTACCAAGTCGGCTCAATGCTGATACTTGGGTACAATTATGCAGTTGGGTAATATGTTGACACTCGAGTAACATAGTGGAACTTGTTAGTTATGGCATTTGGTTAACACTACACACTTGGTTCACATTACTCACTTGATGCACAAAGATGACTCGATCAACACTAGTATCTCAGTAGACACTACTTGAAGCCAAATGCTTAGTTGACACAATAACTCAATTGATACTATCAACTCAGTTGACATTGCTCACTACTAGCTTAGTCAACATTGTTAACATGGTTTATAGAATTCTTCTTGATAACAATATTAACCATACAAAATTGCTTAAGTATTTTGGCACTAATTGAAAATATGTCTTGACATAGGGTCAATAGATGTGCCTTGTACCTATCAATAGAACCATCTGCAACATACTTGGTATGGTAAACCCACATGCATTGAACCAACTTTCTTCCTTTTAGAAGAGGAAAAAGATCTGATGTGTGGTTTTGTTATAATGTTTACAATAACTAAGAGGAGGGAGGGTGAATCAGTTATTCAAAGTCAATATGTACCAACTGAATAAAAAAACTTTTTAACAATTGATTGTCTTCCTTATCCTTGCTACTCAGTCTCTACTATAATCTCAATAGTAATATTAACTAGTAGTTCACTTCCCTAATATGACATAATAACAAAATGTAAACATGAAAATCTAAAACACCATAATAACATTCAACACAATTTTGACACTAGGATTTAATGTGGAAACCCAATTTGGGAAAAACCACCAACAACATGTCACCACTATTTCACTCTTCTGAAGTGATCCGTGTTAGGAGCCAACCTTGTTAAAGGTTACAATACACACTATTACATGTGACTTGGTTTAAGGATTTCATCTCTCTATTAGGAGTGACCTTGTCAGAGGACTTTAGAAGATTCCATTAGAATCCCACTTAGTTAAAGTATTTACATAGATTGTTAGGTCCTATGACTGTCAAGTCAACCTTGATTAAAGGATTTCAATATATATTGTTTACAATGATTAGAAAGAAACAACATGGTTTGATCTATATGAATAAAACTCATTTTTTAGTTTCAGATCTCTATTATGTCTATGTGTTGATTTCCCGATAAACCTTCATTGTCATATTTGTCCTCAATTCTCTTATCATGCCTTCAAGAAATCACTCTTCTCCTTCACAAAAACTTAAGCTTTTTCTTGGATTCACTTATCAACTTCAACAAATTAATTCCATCTCACTGGAATCATTTTTCATGGGTATATAGTCTTTGTACTTGACTACCCTCGATCACTCCTTGATCATCCTCTACAAATAACATGACTAATCCAACTATGTCTCATGCATGCATCTACTCTCACATTTTTTATCTCACCCATTTCCTCCTTAAATAGGTAATTCTAGTCATTTTCTAATTTTTCATAATCATCGTAGATCTTAGGGTTTACAATTAGATATTTTAAATTCATTGTATTTGTTCAACTCCTTCCCTTTTCTAGAAAATTCTCATGAAAATTATTCATTAGGTCATTTATCTAATTCTCTCCTGATATTAAATGATCAAACACATCAATCCTTATGTTCAACATGCTTTCCATATCCCAATAAATCAACTGATTCAACTAGAATACTAGATCACTCAGTCATCACTAAACTTCTTGCTCAAAACTCACACTATTACTCAGTTGATACTGATGCTCAGTCAACACTAAGTTTCACTTGGCTTGTACTAGTGCTCAAATTTCTCTATTTTAGCACTTGGTCAACACTAGCATCTCTTGACATGAACTTTAAGTTCCTTAATCTTTTGGTGTGGTCCTTGGTCAACTCTTTACATTCTGCCAAACATTTCTCATGTCTTCAAGTCTTGAATATCATTGTCTTTTCCATTTGTAACATAATGTAAAACATCAAATTATCTTGTCAAAGTCTTACTAATCAAATGTCCATTGTAGCTTCATTTTCATAACTTCAACCTTTGCTCTAGGTGCTTTTGTTATGAGAAATTTCTCAAATCTTCTTCATCAATCAAATAGATATGACATTTAGATCAGATAGAAAAATATCTCATTAGTAGATTTGACATCAATGACAACACAACGATTATTTCAATTGTAGTTTCCAACAATCTCCCTCTTTGGCATTGATGGAAACATCTTAAAATTTTTATGAATTCAATCTCCCTCTTTAGTCACCATACAATCCAAAAGATTCACTTCTATAAGTAACTCATATCCTTAGTTGCATTATGATTCTTATCACTATCAGTTTATTTCAAAAACTCCCTCTAAGTTCTAACTCTCTCTATCATAGATATTCTACCACCCTTCATCTAAAATTTTTCCTCTTGAATCTTGTATAATTTCTCTCGCCCTTTATATCTTTCTCTCCTTTTTTGACAAATATGTCAAAGACAATATATTTTTCTTCACACATACATCTTGATTATGTAGATAATGGAAAAATTCTTCATCTATCATTAGTATATGAATGATCTATTATTATGTTCTTCTTCACTACTACCTTAGGCACATCCTAAAGTAGGATAGTCAGCATCAATGTACAATATGTTTTGGTCAACTCATTTGATGCATAACATTGATGAAGTATGGCTCTGATACCACTTGATGAAGTACAACTCTGATACCACTTGATGGAGGGCCACACCACCCTACCAACTCACAACCAAGGATGCAACAATATGGAGACCAAGAGAAATAAAAAATGCTTCACAAACAATTTTATTATACTTGAAAATCCTTACAACTCCCACAAGATGATATCATAGATATGACTTCTTCAAAAAGAACTTTACAAATTCTTCAAAATAAGAGAAATCCCAAGTAAGAGTCTTCACACCAAGAGCTTCACCAAGAACTTCTACTTGAAGAGCTACACCTTTAGAGCTTTCACACCTTGAAGTCTTCACACCTTGAAGCTTCACTTTCCAAAGCTTTACCTTCCACAGCTTCTACTTCTTGAGTTTTATTAGAAATGTCATATGCCTTGCTTAAATAGGTACTTACCACCCAATACATGACTTATCCACAACCTTCTAGAATTCCACCTACAAAATATCCACAACCTTCTACAACTTCCATAACCTTCTACAATATCCACAACTTTCTACAATATCCATAACTTTCTAGAATTCCACCAACACACCTTGATAAATGGAATGACAACCTTTTTAATTTTTTTTTTTCAACTTTTCTATTTTATGCCTCCTATGCACCTCGAAAATAGAAATTCCTCCTTTTTTTTTCTTTTTCTCCTTTTTCCCTTTTTATTTATTTATTTTTTTCCTCTAATTTTTGTCACTTTCTCTCTCCTCCAATTTTTTTTTTTAAATTTTTTTTTTTTTTAATAAATAATTTTCTCATGCAAGATGCTCCTGCATCAAACACCATCTTTTCTTAAGTTTCTTTGCTTAGGGTAATCACCCCCAGTTTACCTCAAAGATATTCATGAGCATCTTTAGGTAAATATTTAGTGAATAGATCATAATTTTTCTCCATTGTGTGCACATATTATAACTTCACATCTTTGTCTTGAACTAGTTCTCTCAAGTAATGGTACTTGATAGAAATGTGCCTAGTTTTTGTGTACATCATAGGATTCTCTGATATGTTGATATCACTTGTGTTATCATAGTAGATAACTATTGGATATGTAATATCTTCCTTCATTCCTTTCAATAATTTCATGATTCACATAATAGTTGAAAAGTTCAATGCAACTGCCACATACTCGACCTGAATTGTTGATTGGGAAGTATAGTTTTATTTCTTGCTTCTCCATGAAACCAATGTCTTTCCTAGAAAGAACACACCACCACTAGAGATTTTTTTGTCATCAATATTTCATTCCCATTCAGAGTTAATGAATAACTTCAATTCAAATCTATCACTCTTCTTGTACCAATAACCCACTTTGTTCCAATAATTTTTTTGTCCTTTTGTCTAGGTACTAAAGTCCATGTATTTTTATTTTCAATTTTCTCAATTTCTTCATTCATTGCATGAATCCAATCTTCATTATCCAAAGCATCTTTCATTGATTTGGGCTCAAATTCATGAAGTAAGCATGTATCACTTCTAAGTCTCTCCCTTGTCATGACACTAGATTTTACATCTTCTATAATTTGTTCTAGTTTATGATTCCTTCTCACATACTTAGCTAGCACAAGTGATCTCCTTCTTTGTTCTTCAATAGGTTCATCTCAAAAAATAATCTCTGGCTCATTATTTCTTTCTTGTTTAGGCTCATATTTTGGTCCTACATGCTTGACATTGTCTACTTGATGGTCAACATTATTTGTCTCTGACTCAATATCATTTTCCTATTGCTTGACAACTTAATGTTGTACCTTGGTACTCCCTGTCTATTGGGAAACTACAACTTTATTTTCTTGTTTAGTTGGAGTGCTAGGAGTAGTATCATCCACATATATGAATGTATTTTAATTTTTAGGTTCTTTCTTACATTCAATATCATTTATTTATGCAAATTTATCAACTTTTACATTTTCACTTTCCACAAATTGGTCAGTGTCAGAGTTTAAACAATTGTAAGCTTTACTCTTGGTGGAATATCCTAGGAATATACCTTCATCACCCTTCACATCAAAGTTTCCATTACTTTTATCTTTAAATATGTAATGTTTTCTTCCAAAGATTTTGAAATGCTTCACATTAGGTTCATATCCACACCATAGTTAAAAAGTTGTAGTATTTGTACCTTTCTTGACTTGTACTCTATTTAGGATATATACAATAACACTAAAAACTTCTCTCCAATATTTCTGTCGCATGTTCTTCTCCATCATCAATGCTCTAGTACCATCCATTATTGATTTGTGTCTTCTTTCAGTTATTCCATTATTAGGAGAAGTCCTTGGTGATGACATTTGTCTTTTAATTCTTGTATCATTGCAGAATATGTTGAACTCATGAGAAATGGATTCACCACCTCTATTAGATCTAAAACACTTTAGAATCTTCCCTATTTATTTTTCAACTCTGGCCAAATACCACTTAAATAACTAAAAAGCATCAGATTTAGCTTTGAGAAATATCACAATCATCATCCTAGAGAAATCATCAACAAACAAGATAAAATATTTATTGTTGTCACAAAATCTTGCACCCTTGCATGAAGCTTTTACCTAAAGGCAACCTTGTGAAACAAGGAAACAATCTTGAAGTTTTGGGACTTGAAAAATGAGATTGAGTCTCCATAGAAGGTCAACTTCCTTACTACTAGGATACACCTAACTAGGCTTTAAGAAGAAAAGGGAGAAGAAATGTATGAAAGAAAAATACCTAATCTATTCTTAAGGGGTGATGCACTAAAATAGTTGTTCAATCTTATCTCTTTCTAAGAATTCACAGTTCACCAATATAATCTCAAAGGAGGTTCAATCCTTATTTAGCTCAATAACCACATGTAGATTAGGGACCGAATGAATGCTACAAGGAAAATACTTCACTCTATATCATCCAAAGGATAAGTATATATAGTCATACAATTGAAGAATGGACCAATACATTAACAAGAGGCAAGAATTTATTGCACAATATAGTAATGGATGAAAGAGATACAATATAGAATTATGATAGCTTAGAGGCACAGTAAATTACAATAACAAGGTATGCAGTAAAATGCTATAGAATCAGAGAAAAATCAACCCTTGAAAGGGTTAAAAAACTTGCTTTTAAAGTTCAAGCATAATTGAGATAGCTTCTACCATAAGGAAAAGCAAAACAACTACATTTAAGGTTGCAAAGAACAATCACTACAAATCTAAAGAAGATCTGATCATGGTACACATTCAAATACAAGAAAATCATATGTTTCAATAAAGAACAACATTGAGAAGATAGAAATGATAACCATTAATGCATTAGTTGAGTAGATGGATAACCAGGTAATGAGTGGATGACCCTTTTCATCTACCAGGAATGAGAGACATTGGAGCTAACCAGTAAATGGTTGAGTAGATCAAATTTCACCATTAAACAACTGGTTTTCTTTATTACCAGCATGCCAAGTCAGATAAGTCAGCAATCAAAGGAGGTCAAGCCTCAAGGTACACTATGTGGACCAATCATGTTTTATCTTTTGGCCACCTTACCACTCTTCTATTTTCATGTTTTGACCTTTTGACCATTTATGATCGCAACCTCATAACCTTTTATCTTTATTAATTGCTCATCCTTGTGAAACCCTGATAACAACCTGTCAACTACTTGTCATTTTTTCACAGCTAATCTCTAGAATTTTCCCCCAATTGTGATGATCAGGAGACCACATGAAAATGATCCATCACATTATCACAACCCTGAAGTGGAAGTAGCATGAAAAGCTAGCAATCATGCGACTAGGGTGAACTTAACTGCTAGATGAAATGCCCGTAATGTCACAACTCAAATTTTATCTTGACTATTTGATCCTATGATGATGCGACAACATGTCCACCAATGCTTCATGGCTTGATCCCCTAACTCTTCTCTTAACCATGTGATGATGCAACAAGGCATTCAAATCATTATCACCTTAACTCTAGTTAACCCTTAATCCATTGCGACCATGTGATGAGGAGGTGATCATAGCTTGAAACTCATTAAACTTATTAGGTCAACATATTGAATGAATACCTCAACCCTTAATACAATGCATACTCTATTAAAATGGCCCTAACATTCATGCTAAGCTTTGATCTCCTCTAGGATGTGCCATATGTCATCACCTAATTTATCCCTTGATTAGCTTATCTTTATTCTAGATTTACCCCCTAGGCCCACAAAGACACATGTCAACTTAGTGTAAACCAATAATAGCCAAACATCTTACACCTGTGGAATGCATGCATACACTGGTTGTCAATCTAAGAAGATTCAACAGTGAGGATGAAAGACCTGTAACCATCTCACCCATCACATGGTCACTGTATATGAATAATGTTAGTATGCTAATAGAAACCAAATTTAAATAAAGCTTCTACAAACTAAACAAAATTCATAAACTTCAAGATAGACTAAGATGAGCTCTCAATTGAGAATATGAGCCATTAATGGGCTCTCTCAATGAGAAGCTCTCTTGCTGAGTGGCTTTGTCTAAATAGATAGAATGTATGCTCAAGCTTATGCTTCAAAAATGGCTTCAAATGGAGTTGGAATTTGGGTGTGGATGATGGCTTTTTTGTAAAAATTGGTCTTAAAATGGCATTATAACTTTAGCTCAAAGGTTGTGATGAAATGGCTTGGGAGGGGATCCAATTTATAGGCCAAGGGCTTGAGGGATGGAGGGTCAAGATGTAAGGATGGGAAAAATCTCATGGAGGGCTCAGATTGCATGAGAGGAGAGCACATGGATTGTGCTTCCTTACAGCCAATCAGGGAGTGACACATGTCATAGGGTGAGTGGATGGAGGAAAGGGAAAGGATGAGTCAACAAAGGAGGCTCAAGGCCTTAAAGATCCTCATAAATGGCTTGTAAGAGCAATGAATGGGCTTGTAAGAGTCTTTATGGCCTTGTAAGAGCATTGAAGGCTTAGTGGTTGGGATATTTTGGAGGGAGTTGAGATTGTTGAATTTTCTTGGCTTAGGAAAGTCTTAAGCTTGCTTATGGAATGTGACAAGGTTAGGGGGGGGATTAGAGGTGATTTAGGATTAGATTAGGCTTGTTAGAGATATGCAAGCGGATGACATTCATGAGGGTGGGTGAGTTAGTGGCTAAGCTTGGTTAGTATGGGTGGATGGGGTGGATTAGGCTAAATGGAAGATTTAGGATAGTTTAGGGGTTATTAGATTTGAGGTCTTTATTTATCAAATAGATTTATTTAATAAATGAGGGTTTTGGAATTAGATAGGAGAATAGGATTAATTGATAAATAATGGGTTATTTGATTTATCAATTAGGACTATAGATGATTAATCAAATTAATCAACTAGGGGATGGAAAAAGGATTAATTAAATAGGAATTTAATTAATGATGCCTTTAGAGATAGATAAATAGGATTACTAAAGCAGTGTAATCAAATTTAGGTGTCTACAGTCACAACTTAGATCTTTGTAACCTTTCAGATAAATGCATCAAATGAAAGAATGAACTCCTTATCTGATGATAGAACTTATGCATTATGATGATGTGACCATAAAAACCTTGGATATGGACCCACCATGATATTTTTCACCTTGTGATTGTGTTGTTATGGCTAAAAATCTAGCAGCTCTCCATAACAATAAACTAACAACCCTAGGTCTATCTTCAAATTGACAGCTACAAGAAAACTAGAAACCTATCCTCAACCAATAGAGTATGCCCACTTGGTAGAAAATATAACACCTTCCTTTAATTTTGGCAACATACACCATGGAATTTGGACCCATAGATCCATGTGGAGGTAAGGCATTTACTTGTATTTCTTAAAAATCTTGCAATTTCATAAAGCATGCATATGCCTGCCATAGATCATCTGGAGATTCGATGATTGTCAAGATCAACTGTCCTTACTCTTGTCTTTCACACCCTCACTACCCTAGACTAGATGTTGACATAAAAAGTTTTGATGCTATGACTAATCATAAATTTAGCTATTTCACACCTCTATAGTTTATTTGATGGTTAAAGGCTAATGACCTGTGACCAAGTGGTGAAAAGTAGTCACATGGTCATGATTTGAATCTTGAAATGATATAACATGAAATAGATGGATTGAAGACTTAGGAATATAAAAGATATGTAAAATTTTTGTATCCCTACTATACACCCAATATTTGAATATTCAAATATTGAGCATTGGACAAGCTTGGCATCCTACAATTCAAATTTTGGTGGGAGGGTAAGAATGGCTAACAATTCTGGCAACTCAAAGGGGATGCAACTCTGCTATGCATTGACCAGTGACTATTATGCATCCATTGGGCCATAGAGTCATACAAATCATGAATCCTATTGCATTGAAAACATCATATCCCTACCCCTTCTTCTATGCAACTTGAAAAAACTTCAAAAGCTTGCTATCTCTAGAGGCGACACCATGAGCTCAACACTTCTTGGAAAATAGGAACAACTAAAAGAAAAAATACTCTAATATGTACACAAAAGGCCTAACCCTCTCTAGAAGTAGGATTTGAGATAAATCCCATTAACTAGAATGGATAGAACACCATTAGGCTTTGATAACTAAAAGGCATTTGCCTATTTGCAATTGGTGATAACATACAAACCACTCCACATGGAATAAAATTTGGAGTGCCTCCCTAGCTTGGCTTTTTCTACATTGCACTTGAGGAAAAAGCTTCCCTCTCTAAAAGCCCTGACTTTAGCCTTTCTTTTAAAACTCCTTTTGACCTACTATTGATGTATCTCAAGCATATGCATAGCCTACTATATTTTCTCTTCTAGCTCCATCAATTCTTCCATCCCAATAGTCATAGCATCATCTTTAATTAGTTCCAATTGATGAGCTAATTCTAGGGAAGGAAACTCAAGTGAAATAGGAAGCCTTGCTTCCTTTCTATATACTAGCATGAAAGGAGAGTTCCTAATAGCCCTCTTAGGTGTAATTCTATCAACCCAAAGGGTTGTTCTTAACTTCTAATGCCAACACCTTTGATTGTCTTCAATGGTCCTTTTCATAATTTTGATCAAATTCTTATTGGAGGACTCAACCAAGCCATTTCCCTTGGGGTAGTAGTTTGAGGATGTACTCAAGTAGATTCCATGATCATTTGTCCAAGAGAAAATATGGGTCCGAAAAAAGGACTTGGTATTATCTGATACTATAGTTGAAGGAATGCCAAATCTAGTTATAATTCCATCAAGGAATTCAACAACTCAAGTTTTTATAGCATCCTTTAAGGCAACTGCCTCTATTCACCTTGTAAAGTAATCAGTAGTAGCTAAAATCCACTTGTGACCAGAGCTAGAAGGTGGATTGATTGGGCCAATAAAATCTAGCCCTCATTGAGAAAAAGGTTGATCAACTTGAATAGGATGAAGGGGAAGAGCTTCTAAGCTTTGTTTACCTAAAAAGAAAGCACACTTCTCACATTTTCTTACATACCTATAGTAGTCTTGAAATAGAGTTGGCCAGTAATAGCCAACTCTTATGACCTTTATTGAAGTTGTTCTTGCTAAAAAGTGACTAACATCAGGGCCATCATGAAACTCTTTAATCATCCTATCAGTCTGATCCAAACCAATGCATCTCAATAGGGCTCCATTGAAATCCTTCCTAAAAATAATTCCATCCACCAAGGAAAAATGTATAGACTATAACCTATATTTTCTTCTTTTGGCTCTATTCAACCCTTGTGGATATCCTTCTCCTAACAAGAAGGATGTCATATCATGCATCAAATTACTTGGATTCTCATGCCCTACTAGTTGTTGATCTATCAATACCAGTGCAACCTCTTTAGTCATCTCCTAAGATGAAACCATTTGTTTACATAATCCTTTTCCCCTCAAAAGTTTGGTGACTTGGATATCAACATCATATTCCATGATCTTGGTGATCCAACCAGCCCTCTTCTCATTAATATCCTTTCTTAAGAGGAAGTCCTTCACACTTTCATGAGGGACCGATAAATTGATCTTGTTGTGAGACAAAAGATGGCTATATTTCTTTAAAGCTCTTATGATTGCAAGAGCTTGCTTTTCCACATAGTTGTATTTATCTTCATACTCCTTAAGCCCTTCACTAAAGAAGGCTATAGGTTTCTCTTCATTCTTGTCATTTGATTGAGTCAAAATAGCAGAGATGCTTGAATTACCCCCTAGGGTATAGAGAATAAAGTCCTTATCAAAATTGAGATTGATAAGGGAGGGGGTTGATGCTATTTCTGCCTTGATTTCTTCAAAATTGGTTCTTCTTTCATTTGTCCATGTGAATATCATGTTCTTTTTTAGCATAGTTGTAAGGGGCTTAACCATGGTAGAAAGATTAGGAATAAATCTTCTTACAAAATTAATCCTACCAAGGAAGCTTTGCAACCCTTTCTTATGACTAGGAAGAGAAAGAGAAAGTATTTCTTTTTTTCTCTCTGGATCAATGGTACGATCATCTTTGGACACAATATGTCCTAGCAATTTCCCTTGATTTGTGGCAAAGGCACACTTACTTGGGTTTAGGGATACACCATATTCTCTACACCTTATGAACATTTGTCTTAGATGGCCAAAATGGTATACTACATTCTTTGAATATGTTATTATATCAACAAGGTAGACCATCAAAAATCTTTCAAGCATACTCTTAAAATCCATCTTCATTTCCTTTTGAAAGGTAGCACCTGCATTAGTTATCCCAAAAGGCATTTTATTATAAGAATAGGTGCCCCGTTTGGTTGTAAAGGATATCTTATACCCGTTACACTCCTTGACCAACACTTGGTTATAACCTAAAAATCCATCCAAGAAAGAAAATCTTTTTGAACCACTGACCTTGGATAATATTTGTTCCATGGAAGTGAGAGGGTGGTGATCCTTAAGAGAGGCTTGATTTAGATCCCTAAAGTCCAGACATAGTCTAATATCCCCACTCTTCTTCCTAACAGGAACAAGGTTTGCTACCCAAGAGGAATTCTTAATAGGGAAAATTATGTTGGAATATATTAGCTTGGATAACTTATTTCTCATTAATGGTTCAATCTTAGGATTAATTGGCCTCTATTTTAGTTTGACTAGTTTGGCATTATCATTTAAATCTATGGTATTCTTAAAAAACTTGGGTCAAAACCCTTTAAATCATCATATTTCCAAGCAAATATATAATTAAACTCTTGACAGAGATGAACAAAATTTTCTAGTTTAGTTTCAGAGCATACCTTTCCCATATTGAGGGTCTTTCCATTAGTAACTACAACTATTATGTGATCATTTTTGCTCGTAGCTAGATTCTTACTTCTGTCCCTTGCTTGGTCATTAGGGTTAAAGACACTTTCTAAGGTGATTGGACCTTTGGGCAACTTATTAGAATTGAGATTGATGATTTGATCACCATAATAGCCATGCAATTTGGATAGATTCCTCATTAAAAATTCTATCTTATTTTATAGAAAATTAACAATCTACAAATTAGAGTCAAACATTTGGGAGTTGGTATTGTTGTCTAGAATTGTAGGTTTGACAACAACTCTGATTTGTTGCTCCTTGTCATCTTCAATGTTTTTTGGTACATCATAATAAGCACAAATTGCTACAAGTCTATCAACATGCTTATTCTCTCTTCTAGGGATGCTCTAGAAGTGAAATTCTTGAAAACCTTTGAGAAAATCCCATACCATATGCTTGTATGTGTTGAGTTGTCATTTTGCACGATGCTTAACAACATGAATCTTTTGAACTCCTCTCTTGAAAAGTTAATATTGAGGACCAACTCCAAGGTTCTAGGTGATCTTGCGACCTACTAGAATCCACTCAGTTGAAGATAAATGTGAGTGTTTACAAGGAGGCCTTTGCTAGTTATAATAATTTTGGATAAGATGTCAAATTTGTTCACTGCTTCAAAATAAAATACACAAAAGAACTATGTTTTTGTATTTTTCTATTTTTAATGAATGCAATCTAATAATGCAACTAATATGAGTTCTTAATTTAACAAGGGGTTAGTAAAGAAAATAAAAAAGATAAGGTAGCAAGAGGTTTAAGAAAATAACATGGAAATAAAATCCTAACATAAATAAGCTATAGAAATAACACATCTGTGAGTTACGCCTTTGAAGAAATTGGCGGGTAAATAATGAAAATAGGAGTAGCACTTCCTTGATTCCATTGATGCAATCATCAATGGGAATTTAGCAAGAATAATATGTTTCACTTTTCATCAAATCGTAAGGCCACAAAAAGTACACTCATGTGAGACAAAAAGCTATGTAGGAAGAAAATGGGTGATCTCTTCTCGAACTAGATACATCAGCAGAATTCATAAAACTGTAGCAAACACTAGAATTAAAAGATTGCACAACCAAAAAAAACACAATAAACTTTTGGCTTAATCACAATTCCATGAACATACATTCAAAAAAATATGACACAATTAGGCAAGAATTACTACTCTCCAAATGCGAGCACCAAAAGCATATCTTCTTGCAAAATAATGATGACCTTGATTACATATTAAAATCCTATATTTATAAGAAATCATCTCCTTAGTTTGTGTTGAGAGTCAGAGATATATTCATGCAATCATATGCTTCTAAATTAATAAAACAAACTAATTATATACAAACTGACTATCTAATTGGTGCTTAGTAGTACTCCATCCAGTTTTATATGATTAATTGGATGCATGAGCCTTTACATGTCATAAAACAAAGAAATTATGAGAGAATAAGAAGAAGAGAGCCTTTAATTGATGTAGAAGTGTCTAGAATTGTCAAAAATAGAAGTTCAACCTTCACTCGGCATCTATCAGAGATAAACTGCTGTCAGAATGCATTTTTGGTGCATGGAAAGCTCTAATTTTGGAACTAGTAGTTAACTATCGGCATACCTTTGGAAAAATGCAACTTAGAAGAAGTGCACCTAGCACACCTATGCACCTCTAACTTCTCCAAAATTCTTCCAACACATTGTTGGAAAAGTGCACCAGCACACTTGGCGCACTAATGTAGCATCGCACATCAAGGGTCCAAAAATGCAATATTTTACTGAGTGTCAAAAATGAAATTTTGGCTTTTAGGTTTTGTTCCCATTCATACTAGAGCTACGTTTGGGTGCTTTCCCTTGAATTTCTCATTTATTTTAGTGACCTTTTCTAGATTTGGTAAATATAAGGCATTATATTTATCTTTGACCATCTTCCTATAATTATCTACCTCTATACGAGTTTTGACAAAATCCCCGAGTTTAGTATCCAGCTCTAACAAAGCTTCTTTTGTCCTAAATGCTTGCCAAATATCTTCATGATTAGAAATTTTATCAAAAATCTTCTTGAATCTTTGAACTACCACCTCTACAGGTATCAACTTCTCCCATGCATCATCTTCAAAAATTTCTAGACATGCATCACTATAGTGTTTCTCAGCTTCCAAAATTTTCTCTCAGACTTTGTCCTTGAGCTAGTGGATCTCCACATGTAATGATTCCATTAATTTATTGCTATGTACTATCTTCTCTATCCAATCATCAATTAAATCTAACTCCTTTTTCGTATACACATCCATAAGCATCCTATACTTTTGGCCTTTGATCACCTATAATACATATAAATCCTTTCCCTAGGTATGTGCCTCATCCATAAGATCAAAATCTTGATTCAAAATAGCTACCATTTTATCTAAATTCTTCTGCATGAGATGTAGTAGCTTAAGATTCCCTTAGATGATAAGTACACCATTCTCCTCAAAAATTTCTTGCCATTGCTGACAGACATTCAAAAATAGATCCAATCTCACCACCCCTTATCTCTCTTTCAATTTCCACATTTAGAGTCTCCTCTCATGGTTGGCAGGGTCCAATGGGCCAAAAACATTGCTCAAATATCCTTAAAGGATTTCATTATGGCACTAAAGTGTTATTAATTTTGCCCCATCCTATTGAAAGCTCTTGAAAACTTCCTTTATCTCTGTAGTAACCATTAGCTTGGTTGTTTCCTAGGTTGGCTTCCCAAGCATAACCTCCTAGATTTAATAATCCCTAGGAGTCAATTCTTCAACATTTGATTTTGGAGGAGGGATAGCTACGTGAGAAAATAAATCTTGGCTTTGATCACTCATGATGAAGGATAATGCTCTTGCATCATTTGGTGGTGAATTAGGCTTCCATATTACTTCTATCAATTCCATCCTATCCTCCTCCTTAGTGGTGAACTGTTGCTTCTTGTTTCTTATTAATTCTTTTCTAAGCCACCTTGGAATATGCTGCATAAGGGATTTTCCTTTAGAAGATGAAGGAGTTTTCTCTACTATGCTCTTTCCCTTATCGCATCTCTTCGAGGTCTTTTCCCTTTGCAAGGGTTCCCCTTCTATAGTCCCTATATCAGTGGAGCCTACAGTTCTCACCTTAGTATGCTAGGAAGTTTGTTGTGGTTGTTCACTTTCCTGTCCCTCTTTTGACACTTCTTCGGTGGATACTTGTTGTGGCTCTTCTTGTTATTCTGCTTAAACCTATTCACTTTCTACCCCTAGAGGAAGAGGGGTGGCTAATTCCTTGTGAATACAAAATGTGACTTGCAACTGGGATGTGGGAACCTTTTTGAGTCCTTGTGACTTAGGGGGCATCTGGGTCCAATCCTCCTATTGAGGTTGATTGGTGGGCGTGTCTTTAATCTTGCCCCCTACCAACTCAAAATCTATAGGCATAAAGTCAAAATGTGACATCTTAAAGATATCAATACCCTCCACATCCTGTTCATTTATCCACTGTTGCGTTTCATCGTTTGATGTAGTGGTCTACATGGGTTCATCAGGGATAGATGATGGTGTGATCGTGGAACTTCTTCTCCATTCCTGCTCCATAGTTTTAGCTAGCCTTGTCCTTTGACTCAATGGTAAATTATCTTCTTCATCATCCTCACCCTCTTCTACTTCCTCTTCCTCTAGGACAAAGTGTTCTACAAGTGTCATAATGAGCTTTGAATATTGTACTGACACTAGGTGTGAAGCTGCATTAACAAGTCTTGATCTAATGAGTGCAGAGGCAATTTGTGACCTCTCAGTAGATTTGTTACATATCTTTGGAAATTCTCCCAAATAATTGTGTCCTAAATCAATATCTCTGATATTTGAGCTATCATCTTGAAACCTTGACTTCATCAGAAAACCTTGGAACTTAAAGACCATAGGTTTTGGTGCCATTTTCTTGCCCAAGGAAGATGAAGAGGATGCCATTATATCTATACAAAATACACCCATTAGTTTGGATTTGGAAACAATGGATAATATAGACCCTGATTATGGTACTAACAAGATTAAGAAATAACATAATTGTCAAAAACATTAAAAACCTTATTTTGAACTTGAAATACATAAATAAAGCACACCTAACAAATGTGCTAGGTGCACTCTTTGTATGCAAAGTTTATACACTTAAGTACAAGATATGAAATAAGTGTACATTTAGTGCACTTGAGAAGGTGTGCTAATGCACACGTATTTCTTGTGTTTAGTTGTGTTAAATGCTTGTTGAAAGAGATTTGGGTGCCCATTAGTGCACCCGAGATGGTACGCTAATGCGCACCCAAATTGAGTAAGTTTTTTTCTTTTAAGTCTTGCTATATTTTTTCATTGCCTTAGAGAATTAGGTGTGTATTAGCACACTTAGACAGGAGCACTAATGCACACCTAATTACATTCTCTTTGATTTTGTTTTAAATGCCTTTTAAAGAATTTGGGTAAATGCATTTTAAAAATTATTTTTGCTTTTAACTCTTTCCTTAGTGTACCTTTTGGATGTGCACTAGCACACCAAATTAGGTGCACTAGTGTGCACCCAATTTTGGTGTTTGAGTGTGTTTGTATTTTATTTTCATAGGTCAGAGTAGGGCAGAATGTCACACCTAGGACTTTGAAGAGCTATAGTGTAGGGGTCTTGGTGCGAGGATGAAAAGATCAGACACGCAGAAAAGAAAAAACCAAGTGAAGAGGGAGAGGACCCTCCCTATTAATAGAATAACAGGATTTTGGCACAACTGTGTAGTTGTGCCAAACCTGCCCCCAATGACATCTCACATAATTGAGCATAGTAGGCACATCGATTAGGTGTTCCTGCTGCACAACTTCTTTGTAATTTTGGTTGATTTTTGTTAGAATTTTTCCTTTTGACAACTAGGATTCCTGAACAAGACTTGAACGTAAACCAGAGCTCTAGATGAAACCTCAAAATGATTGGGACCCTAGACTAGGGTCCTAAAAAAACCAAAAAATAAAGTAGGGAGTCCCCATTTCTGAAGGAAATTGGGTGTGCATTGTGGAACCACAACAGTGTGATTTTAGGAGGCCATTCTTTGTGATGTTTTGATTTCTCACTTGATGAAAAACCAACTCACTATCCCCATATACCTTTAAAGTTTTGATGCCTCTCCTTTGTGCTATTTGAAGACCTTGGATCAATGCTTCATACTCTACCATGTTTTTGGTGTAGCTAAATTGGAGCCTATAAGAGATAATATTTCTCCAATTTGGAAGAAATCAACATGACACTAGCCCTTGAACTATTCTTGTTCCTTGATCCATCAAAGAAAATGCTCCACAGACCATCAGTGTCCACTTGTGTCTTCAGGAGACTAGGGATAGGAGTTTCCTTCTCCAATATATAGTATGTGTCAAGGCCTATTTCCATATCCTCTAGTTCTAGATCAAACTAATAAAAAATGACCCACTCATCTAAAAGATAATTAGGCACCTCTGCCAAAGAATTAATAGGCTCATGGAATATGTTCCCTTCATTCTCCCCCCAAATTTTATAATTCATATGTATGGGATTTGGATTGTAAGTCTCTATGTTATTAAGGACTAAAGGCTCTACTCTTAAGGATGCTCTTGTCCCATATCTTGTCCTAAAGAACATATAGGACCAATCTATTGCAATTTGCCCCCCTATTTGTGTAGTGAAGTCTCTAGAAAGATAAATAGCAAAATAAGGTTCTACCTTGGCTACTGACATGTCTTGGGTTATAGTGCAACTAGGGAAAGCATGCAATGTCATCTTTACATTTCTTAGGATACCTATAGTCTTAATATAGCTACCATGCAATTGAAGTACATATCTAACTATAGGATCATATTCTATACCAAGGAGATCAACTAAACTATTGTGAATTATAGAGCTACTAGCCCCTGAATCTATCATGTAGGTGTGGACCAGTTTATCTCCTATGATCAAGGAAACATAAAAGGGAGGAGGCCTAATTTCATTACTTGTTTCTCCTTCCTTTACTGGCTACATTAAGCTTGTGGTGTCCTCCTCTCTAGATGGTTGATCCTTTGCTTCAATACCCTCCAACTCTTGCTGCAATAACTTCCTCTGTGATGGCATAACAACAACAAAATCCCATATGGAAATATTGATAGTGGTCCTTTTAATTTGATCTACAATATTAAAAGGGGAACTCATAGCCTTGGTGGATATTTTAGGAGCTGCATGAATTGGTGGTTGAAATTGAATAGCTTGAGGGTTACCAACCTCCTTGTTGCTAGTATTCCACTTTTGCTGAGGAGGAGCATTAGATTTGGAATTCATAATTGGCACATGAGGAATAACACTTGAAGTTGAAGCTTTATTAGGTGAGGGAGGTTAGCATACTCAACAAATCTTCTCTTGCTTATAGTATTATGAGCTATGATATCATGGCTATCCTGACAATGCTCCTCTAGTTGATGGTTCATGAAAGAACAATCACCTTGCTATTGTGGATGAGAGGCATCAATTGGTTGACTAACATTATATTTTTGTCTTGCTTCATTCTCTTGTATGTTCAATGCTAAGTAAGGTTTAGCCTTTTGGCACATACAATAAGCATAGGAATAGTTTTAGGAAGGGCATAAGTCTTGATCTTGAGAAAGATTGTTTTGAGGACCCAAAACCCTATTTTGGTTTGCATTTGTAACATGGGTGTTCCCAATTGGCATATTCTGATTAAAGGGAACATGACCTTGACTCTAATTTGGAGGCCTATTATTCATAGGGGCTTGATACTGGAGTTGGGAAAGCTTATTTATTTGAGCTTGCTACCTTTCTAGGGTCACCACCTTATTGCTCACCTTTTGTATTACTGAGAAACTATCCTCCAACTTCTTGTCTTGAAACTATAACTTTTTCCTATATCTTGCATCAAGGCCTTCAAGTCTCCAAACTCACTAGTAGATGTGGAAGCTTGAGGGGTTGTGGCAAGGGGTTGACATGTGGAAGAAGTAGGGATAGTGGCTATTGCAAGTTGATGGTTAGGCATATCAAGAAAGAAAGGCATTGGAGGCCTTGGAGCTAACTTTCCTCATTGTATCAATATTTTTTTTTCCCTAATAGAAATCTCATAGGCATCTAGTAAAGTGTCCCCTCCCATAGTTTGCACTATGGTGGCTATGTCACTACTGAAAGCTCTAAGGTAATGTAAGAAAGCATTACCAGGGGAAGGCTTTACTACAGTGGGTATTCTATCCCATGTCTTTTGAAATCTATAATTTAAATCAATCATGTACTCATGGGGGGCTCTTTTGATAGTTTTTAGTTGCTTTAGAAGTGATGGGTGATCACTTTTATCCTCAAAATGTTTATAAAGCGCTGCTCCTAGCCCATCCCAATCAATGATAGAATTATGAGGTAAACCCCTATACCATTGTAGTGATTTTCCTTTTAAGGATGAGGCTAGAAGCCTAACCACAACATCATCTTCGATAATTCCATGTATATTGCACACATTTGAAACTTCTTGAATATTTTATAGGAGAGGTGGAAGTTTCACCAGTAAAGTTAGGTATAATTTTAAGGGTCAATACTAGTATATCATGTCTTTGAGACAATAGGAGAGGACATCCACCATTGAAGGTGGCAAATTCATGTGCTCCAGGTTGTTCCATATGGAATAATGATCTATTCAAATGGGGGGATGACAACCTAGGTTATGATAGGAGGAGTGGAAATATACCTTACAGGTGAATTAGTTACTGTTGCACTCCTAACTGGTGATAGGGACAAATTATTTCTTCTTCTTCTAGGGATTTGAGAATGAAAACTCATTATACTAAAAATTACCTCTAGAAGATGCCCTTGTATGAGCTTTGGGCATGATGCAAGGAGGAATGAAAAACTAGGGCCAAGGGCACACCTAGTTATCCAAACCACCTTGTAGGAGTTAACACAGTGGAAACACAACACAAAGAACAAAAACCAACTTAGGAGATAGAGGAAGAAAATGCCTTCATTCATACATGTATTCAAAGCTCTTATTACATGCCCAGTTGTAAGCTCTTCTAGGTTATGACCAGATAAATCTAATTACAATCTTTGATGATCCAACTTCATATTCTACTTCTTACTTTCTCTAACTCTCTCTCTCTCTCTCTCTCTCTCTCTCTCTCTCTCTCTCTCTCTCTCTCTCTCTCTCTCTCTCTCTAAATTCTACTCCTTAAAACTCAATCGTAGACCTCCTTAAATACTTTTGTCACCATAGGTTGGCCTATCACAAAATTAAATCTTACATTAAATGCATGCACAACCACAAGCCAACTCACATCAAATATTAACTACCAATGTCAAAATTAAATACATGCAAGGTTACAAAGGCTCGACAAAATACTGACACTCGACATCCAAACAAACTCAACAACCAAAAGATCACTTTGCAACCACATGAACTCAGCAACCAAAGGGTGACTTGATAACCAAAGAACACTCAACAGTAACTATGAACTCGGCATCAACTAGGAAGCTTGACATCCACTAAATGCTTGACACCCACTAGGAACTCAACAAATAAAGGATAAGTTGGTAGTGACTAGAACTCGGTAGCAACTAGAACTCAATAGAAACTAGCAGAAAGAGAAAAAGTGCATGATTACAAAGCAACCCAGGATGCTCCTACGTTAGACAACTAGGGTTGGAACAAATGATTCTCCTAAATCATGCAAGTGTTACAACCTAAGCTGAATCCAACTCAAATTGAGAAATTCAAGTGGCATCTTCAACTAGTCTATTTTTCCATTTCACCAAATACTCATAACAATCTTTTCCTCTTGTGCTCTTACCAACTCTTTGATCCAATACCTTTTCAAATTCTTCAATCTATTTCTTGGGATAATCATCTAATACAACAACCTCATCATTTGACTCATGATACTTATATAAATTAGTAATATTGAATATAAGAGATATATCCATATCATTAGGTAACTCAACTTCATAAGCATTACCACTGTCAAGCTTCTTCAAGGTCTTACAAGGTCCGAAATTCTTCATCTTTAGCTTACTATATGTTCTAACAAGAAATCTTCCTTTCTTCAAATGAACCATCACCTCATCACCAACTTCAAAATCATGATGTCTTCTAGACTTATCAGCATTCTCCTTATACTTCTGATTACTTTTTTCCATCCTCAACTTCACTTTCTTATGCAAAGACTCCATAAAATCAACACATTCTTCTCTGACAACACTTCTTTTTTCTTCACTAGCAATATCCCTCAAATTTGATACTCCTCTAGGCTGCATTCTTTTAACAATCTCAAAATGTATCTTTCTTGTACTCCTATTTACAAAATTATTATATGCAAGCTTAGCTTGTGCCAATACCATCTCCCAATTACTTAAATTATCTCCAACTAGACATCTCAACAAATTACCCAAGCTTCTATTCACAACCTCTATCTATCCATCTGTCTGTGGGTGGAATGTAGAACTAAACCTTAACTTAGATCCCATCTTCTTCCACAAAGTCTTCCAAAAATAACCAACAAACTTACTATCTCTGTTAGAAATAACACTTCTTGGTAATCCATGCAATCTCACAATATCTTTAAAGAAATGTTCAACAATATGCTCAGCATCTTATGTCTTTTTACATGGTATGAAATGAGCCATTTTAGAAAATCTATCCACAACAACAAATATAGAATCATACCCCTTCATTATTTTAGGAAATCCAAGAAAAAAATCAATACTGATGTCACTTCGAGGTTTCTTAGGAATAGTAATAGGTGTATACAAACTAGTATTTTGACTTACTCCTTTTGAAACTTGACAAACTCCACAACTCTTCACAAATTTTTGAACATCCTTATACATTCATGGATAATAATACTTATTCTTTAGCAAACTTAGTGCCTTATCAATTCCAAATGTCTTGCCAATCCACCACTATGCATTTCCTTGATCAAATTCAACCTCATAGAACTTCTAAAGATACACAACTGAATTCCTTTAAGAAACATACCTTTTTGAATGAAATATTCATCATACTTACTTATGTGATCTATTAGATTTGGTGCTCTACACTCTGTCCATGCCTTAGAAAAATCATGGTTAGTATCATACAACTCTTTCATTTCATCAAAACCAAGAACTTCAACATTCATCCCAATCAATAAAGAATGTCTTTGGCTCAATGCATCGACAACTCTATTAGTAACTCCATGCTTATGCTTGATCACAAATGTAAAATTCTGCAACTTCTCAACCCACTTCATATGTCTTTGATTCAATTTATGTTGACTTCCCAAGTATTGTAAAGCTTTTTTATCAGTATACAACACAAATTCCTTAGGAATCAAATAATGTCTTCACTTCTTCAAGGCTTGAAAAATAGTATAAAACTCTTGATCATACAAAGAATACTTCCTTTTAGCATCATTCAACTTTTCACTAAAGAAAGCAACATGTCTACCTTCTTGACTCAATACAACTCCTATTGCACTACCACTTGCATCACATTCAACTTGAAATACTTTATTGAAATTAGGTAAAGTCAATACAGGTAACTTAGTAACCTTTTGTTTCAAAGTCTCAAAACTCTCATCAGCTCCATGTGTCCACTTGAAATCCTTTTTATCTCCTCTCATTGTCTCAGTCATAACATTACTAATAGAACTAAAATTCCTTATAAATTTCCTATAGAAACTAGCCAAACCATGAAATTATCTTAGCTTGCCAACACTCTTAGGTGTAGGCCATTCTAAAATTGCTTTAACCTTCTTAGGATCCATCTTCAAACCATCATTTGAAATCACAAATCCCAAATACACAATCTCCACTTGAATAAAAGAACAATTTTTTAGATTAATCAACAACTTCTCTTTTAATCTCTGTAATACTTTTCTAACATTCTCAACATGTTCTTCCTTAGTCTTATTGAATATCAAAATGTCATCCAAATAAACAATCACAAACTTACCCAAAAATCTTTTCAGAATTTCATTCATCAATCTCATGAAAATACTAGGTGCATTAGTCAAACCAAAAGGTATAACCAACCATTCATACAAACCAACTTTTTTATTAAAAGAAATATTCCACTCATCAGCTTCTCTGATTCTAATTTGATGATAGCCACTCTTCAAATCAATCTTTGTAAAATACTTTTCTCCACTCAAACAATCCATTATGTCATCCATCCTCGACATAGGAAACCTATATTTGAATGAAAAACTAGTGCCAAGGGCACACCCAACTATCCAAACCACCTTGTAGGAGTTAACATAGAGGAAACACAACACAAAGAACAAAAACCAACTTGGGAGATAGAGGAAGAAAATGCCTTCATTCATACATGTATTCAAAGCTCTTATTACATGCATAATTGTAAGGCCTTTTAGGTTATGACCAGATAAATCTAATTACTATCTTCAATGATCCAACTTCACATTCTACTTCTTACTTTCTCTAACTCTCTCTCTCTCTCTCTCTCTCTCTCTCTCTCTCTCTCTCTCTCTCTCTCTCTCTCTCTCTCTCTCTCTCTCTCTCTCTCTCTCTCTCTCTCTAAGTTCTACTCCTTAAAACTCAATCCTAGACCTCCTTAAATACTTGTGTGGCCACAAGGTAGCCTATCAAAAGATTAAATCTTGCATTAAATGCATGCATAGCTACAAGCCAGCTCACATCAAATATTAACTACCAATGTTAAAATTAAATATGTGCAAGGTCGGCCCAAACTAGAACCAGACACAAACAACTCAAAAAATGAAGGCTCCATGAAATACTGACACTCAGCATCCAAACAAACTCAACAACCAAAAGATCACTCAACAACCACATGAACTTGGCAACCAAAGGGTGACTCAACAACCAAAGAACACATGATAGCAACTTTGAACTTGACATCAAATAAGAAGCTTGACATCCACTAAATGCTTGGCACCCATTGGGAACTCATAAAGGAAGGATAAAACAGTAGTGATTGGAACTCAGTAGCCACTACTATTCGGTAGCAACTAGTAGAAAGAGAAAACTTGCAGGATTACAAGGCAACCCAGGATGTTCCTGCATCAGACAACCAAGGTTGGAAGAAATGATTCTCCTAAGTCATGAAACCATTACAACTTGGCTCTAATACCATCTGATGCAGGGAGGAATGAAAAACTAGGTCCCAGGGTACACCCATCTATCAAAACCACCTTGTAGGAGTTAACAGAGTGGAAACACAACACAAAGAACAACAACCAACTTGGGAGATAGAGGAAGAAAAAAAATTCATTCATACATGTATTCAAAGCTCTTATTACATGCCTAGCTATAAGGCCTTCTAGGTTATGGCTAGATAAATTTAATTACAATCTTCTATGATCCAACTTCACATTTTGCTTCTTAATTTCTCTAAATCTTTCTCTCTAAGTTCTACTCGTTAAAACTCAATCCTAGACCTCCTTAATACTTGTGCAACTATAGGTCAGCCTATCACAAAATTAAATCTTACATTAAATGCATGTACAACCATAAGTTGGTTCACATCAAATATTAACTACCAATATCAAAATTAAATATGTGCAAGGTCAGCCCAAACGGGAACTAGATAACAACAACTTGACAAATGAAGACTCCACATCCAAATGTACTCAAAAATCAAAAGATCACTTGGCACCCACACAAAATCGATAACCAAAGGGTAACTCGATAACCAAAGAACACTCAGCAGCAACTATGAACTCGACATCATCCAAGAATCTCGACATCCACTAAACACTCAGCACCCACTAGGAACTTGACAAATGAAGGATAACTCAGTAGCAACTGTTAGTCTAAAAATGGTTTTGACACTTGAGTTCCAACACACTTAACCACTTTCTACATTAAAGCTGATGTAATGAACCTAGATTAATGTGATGAATTAAGTTCAACTATGTAAGATTATTTTAATCAAATTATTCAAGTTATAATGAATGCTATTTTAATATATATTAACTTTATTACTTTATTTTCTTGCAAGTCCTTCATAAACATTCATAACTATAAAGGGATTATTATTTCATTTTTATTAATGAATCCTTGTTATTATTTACTTGCTCTATTAATAAATAAATCTACCATTATTAGCAATGACTAAATAACCTAAAGATAAATTGATCATTTGTACATCCATTAAGGAAAACCTTAAACTGCTTATTATTGTTACATTAAACTATAAACAAATACCAAGGATTACTTTACAAATATATTAATCTCAATAACTACATATCGAACTATACAAATGATGAATCTAAAAACTATAATCAAATTATACTAAGTGACACGACGTCACACTTGTGACTGCCTTGTAACCTATAAAGCATAGTGTTAGGGTTAGGTCATGATATAGAAGAAAAAGGAAATTAATTAATTTTTTATAATATATATATATATATATATATATATATATATATAAAGTCCAAACACTGGGATAGTCACAAGGATCCGCATACAGTATGAGTAAGGGCGAATTAGTATTTCGCAGGAGACAACAGGTACTTATTCAATTCTCCCTGTATGCTGAAGTTGTTGTTTGTATATTGTTTGAAGACATTATAATATGTTAACTGCGATTTGTCACATAATATAAATGTTATTAAAATAGATTACAAAATAAGTAATCTCTGTCTCACTCATCGTATATGAGAATGAATTGATTCATTCACATTAAAGAAATTATGGTGTGCTCATAATACAGTCATCTTTTATATTCATGAACGTTATCGCATATAACCCAAGTCTTCAACATTATTAAAGCATTTGTAATGTTATATAGATTATCATATTTATACTCATATGTGTATATATATATATATATACATACGTGAGAACAATAATTTCAAATAGAAAGTGATACATAAGTTGACAATAACATTGTATCAAAGAGATATCAATATAGGGAACTTATAAATATAGAAACTTGAACAAACATCAATATGTATATATTTTGAATTATAGTGTAGAAGGCTGTATCTTCACCTGAATTATGAAATCCTGAGATAGGGAGTTGGTGGGGGCGAAAGGTGAAGTAATTTCGAGGCCTTGTTGGATATGCTTGGACCTTGTTTCACGCGCCCTCTGCATTGTCATTTTACCATCCCAAAATGATCATAATTAGGATGACAGATGACCTGACACTATGAGGAGAAATATGAAAACTAATAAATTTGTATTAATGCCCAAACTCCTCAAACATATCAATAGTAGAAAGGATCTTAGGCTAATTTTAAATTGATAATTTCCTAATTTATACCTTAAATTGATTATTAGGTTAAAATTTTGAAAAAGGGGTCATCACAATTTGGTATCAGAGCCAGATCCTGCCATCCTGAAAATATAGTAAATGACAAGAGGAGAAAAAATGAGTGAGCAATTATCTAATGAAATTAGAAATGTTATGGAACAGACAAACCAAACCTTAGCAGAGCAAATAGAAAGATCAAATCAAGCACTTCTTCAAGCTATGCAAAACATGGGAAATTCCATAAACAATCTTAAAAGTAATAATTCTGGTGGAAGGAACATAAGTTCAAACCATTTAGCAAATAATGGAGCTTCACCACCTCAAGTACCCAAACCTACTTTCTTACCCAGGGAAGGTTCCTCAATGGAAGAAGAGGGACAGACAACCAATACCGCTATTGAGAATGCCAGAGCTTATGCCAACCTTGAACCAAAAATCAGAGAATTAATCACATTCAGGGAATTTTGTGAAGC
Source organism: Cupressus sempervirens (assembly GCA_028749045.1). NCBI lineage: Eukaryota > Viridiplantae > Streptophyta > Pinopsida > Cupressales > Cupressaceae > Cupressus > Cupressus sempervirens. The sequence goes on along the minus strand of CM053786.1, from coordinate 289,104,535 downwards.
CAATAGACATGAGACACATAAAAAATAAAGGAGCACTCAAAATCAAGACTTTAGAAGTAAAGTAAACAAAGTAACACTTCCAAATTTTGATGGATCCGAAAAGTTTACTGCACGTGCCTGGTTGCAAAAACTAAACACCTATCTAACCCTTAGTCCAATGACTGAAGGTGATGCACTTCAATTTGCAATCCTCCACTTAGAAGGAACAGTACACGATTGGTGGCATCATGGTCTTGTTACTCAAGGACACCAAAATATTACTTCTTATGAAGAATTCTCTCAGAAACTCATTAAGAGATTTGATAGAAGACACCCCCAAGAAAATTTTAAGAAACTGATTCAAATAAGACAACAAGGAACAATAGAAGACTACATCAAGGATTTACAAAATATTTTAGTTCAAGTCACAGGAGTAGATGATGAACACTCTACATATTTATTCATATAAGGATTGAAAGATTCATTAAGGGGTCTAGTAAGTGCCTTAAAACCTTCATCTTTAGATGATGCTTTTGAAATAGCATTAAGATTGGAAGTTTCAAATACAAATAAAAAATCCTGGAATAAACGTAATACAAAAAATCACAAAAATAATAAATTTCACAAAAAGTTCATCCCTACCAAGGACCAAGAAGAACTTAAGAAGAGAAATTTATGCTTTAAATGCGAAAAGCCATGGGAACCAGGCCATAATTGCAGTGGAAAAAGAAACGCTTGTCGCCACTATGGAATAGATTGGGTACTAGGACATAGATGTGAAAAGAGAGGTCGCATCCAAAGAATAGAAGAAGACCTAGATGAAGAAGAGGTCAGAAAAAAGGAAAAATGTGACCAAGATAATGAAGAAGAGGGAGAAGAATATGGAGTGATAGCTACTATGACTCAACCCTTCAAAAATTGAGTCTTGATAATTAGATGCACTCTTAATGGAAAAAAAGTCATTGCATTAGTTGATAGTGGAGCATCCCATAACTACATTGATAAAAAAATCATTAACAGAATGAAATTAAAAATTGAGAAGTTCAAAGGTTTTACTGTCGTTCAAGCCACAGGATCATTAGTGCATTGTACAAAGGTGATTCCACAACAAGAGATCACTTTGGGAAAAAGGCACACCATTAGAGAAGACCTACATGTAGTTCCACTTGATTCAGATATAATTCTGGGAATTCCATGGATATTTTCTCTGGGATGTTTTAGGTTTGACCTTCCAAACTTAAAAATCCACTTTGAGCACAAGGGTGAAGAGGTAACATTGGAAGGAATACCAGATGGTTTGGCAAAATTAGTCTCATGCAAAAGAATAGAAAGAACACTGTGGCATGGTCGAGGAGAGTGGGTTGCACAATGTTTGGTATTGAATAAATCCACACCTCAGGAATTAGCTATCCATATAGATATTGAACCTATCCTTAAAAAACATGGGAGGGTATTTGAAGAAATTCCACTAGGATTGCCACCCAAAAGAGGATTTGAACACATTATAGAATTGGAAAGGGATGCTAAGCCAATGATCACCACCCCTTACCGACATCCTCAAAAGTATAAAGATGAAATTGAAAAAGCCATCCAAGAACTCTTAGCCATGGGGCATATTCAATCCATTTCTAGTCCTTTTGCATCCTCAATAGTTCTAGTAAAAAAGAAAGATGGAACAATGAGAATGTGTATAGATTATCGGGCACTAAATAATAAAACTATTAAAAATTGATATACCATTCCCAGGGTGGACGAACTTATTGATGAACTTCATGGAGCAGTATTTTTTCTAAAATTAATTTACATTCAGGATACCATCAAATTAGAATGAGGGAGGAGGATGTTCCAAAGACAACATTTAGATGCCATTATGGACATTTTGAATTTTTGGTTCTACCTTTTGGTCTCACTAATGCTTCGGCCACTTTCTAGTCATGTGTGAATCATATCTTCTGGAAAAAACTCAGGAAATTCCTCCTTATTTTCTTTGATGACCTTCTCATCTATAGCAAGTCATGGGAAGAACACCTTCAACATATTGAAGAAGTACTAAGCATATTAGAATCTGAATCATTATTTGCAAAAGCATCAAAATGTGAGTTTGGATTAGAAGAAATTCTTTATCTCAGCCATAAAATCAGTGCCAAAGGTGTAAGCATGGATGAAGAAAAGGTTAAAGCAATACAGGAATGGCCAAAACACAAAACCCTAACTCAACTTAGAGGATTCTTGGGCTTATGCAACTATTACAGGCGGTTTGTGAGAAACTTTTCCAAGCTAGCATTCCCTCTAACTGACTTAACAAAAAAAGGAAATTTTGGCTGGAATGAGGCAACATAGAAGGCTTTTGAAGAATTAAAACAAAGAATGAGTTCTTGCCCAGTCTTAGCTGTCCCAGATTTTACACAACCCTTTGAATTACAATGTGATGCTTCAGGTGAAGGAATTGGAGCCGTTCTCATGTAGAACAAACACCCTATTGCTTTTGAAAGCAGGAAGCTAACAACAATAGAACAACATTGCTCAATTTATGATAAGGAAATGTTGGCTATCATGCACGCATTGGCAAAATTCCAACAGTACCTAGTATGTGGAAGATTCAACATTAAAATAGACCATAATAGTCTGAGATTCTTCATGAATCAAAAGGACCTTAATGATCGCCATCAATAGTGGGTAAGTAAAATCCAAGCATATAACTTTGATATTGACTATGTTAAAGGAACTCACAATGTGGTAGCAGATGCCTTATCTAGAAAGGGTCAATTAAACACCCTTACTGGCATCACAGATGATTGGAAAAATGAAATTATCGCGAAATATGCTAAGGATCCTAGGACTAAGGAAATCATGGAAGGAAAGGTGACTAATGATGAAATCAAAATCATTGACGTACTCATACTATATAGGGGAAGAATTTTACTTGCAGAAAATTCCAAAGTTAAAGGTAAGGTTATAAGAGAATATCATGACAACCCTCTATCTGGACACACTGGATTCTACAAAACCTATAGGAAAATAAGGGAAAGATACTCATGGAAAGGCCAAAAGAAAGATGTTATAAAATATGTTTAGGAGTGTATAATATACCAAAGAAATAAAGCTTAGCATGATTATCCAGCTGGGTTATTACAACCATTACCTATTCCAGAACAAAAATTGGAGAGCATTTCTATGGATTTCATTACAGGCTTACCTAAAGTGCAAGACAAAGACTCCATCATGGTAGTAGTAGATAGGTTAATCAAATATGCACATTTCTTTCCCATATCCATACATTTAAAGGCACTACAGATAGGAGAATTATTCTTTAGAGAGGTTTTCAGATTACATGGATTACCAAAGAATATCATTAGTGATAGAGATAGAAAATTTCTTAGTTTGTTTTGGAAGGAATTATTTAGATTAGCAGGAACTGAATTAACTCCTAGTACCAGTTATCATCCCCAAATAGATGGACAAACTAAAATTGTTAACAAATGGATAGAAGGCTATCTTAGAAACTATGTGACAGGACAACAAAACTCATGGATCAAATGGTTATACTTGGGAGAATATTGTTATAATAATACTCATCATATGTCAATTGGAATGAGTCCATTTAAAGAATTATATGGATATGATGCTACTACATTTGGAGACCTAATCAATCAAGAAATTAGAGTCCCTACAGCCAAATATTTCATTCAGCAAAGTATTGACATCATGAAGATTCTCAAAGATAACCTCCACCATGCTCAGAATCAACAGAGGATATATGCTAACCAGAAGTGAGTTGACAGGTCATTCCAAATTGGAGATCTAGTATTCCTGAGATTACAACCCTATAAACAATCTTCTATCAAAATTAGTGGAGCAAAAAAACTAAAGCCACGTTTCTATGGACCATACAAGATCCTAAGAAGGATAGGAGAGGTAGCATATGAAATAGAATTGCCTGAAAATAGAAAGATCCATAATGTCTTCCATGTATCCAGGCTTAAAAAGGTTCTTGGGAAACATATAGCCCCATGTGGTGATCTTCCACCATTAGACAATGAAGGGAAGCTTATTTTGGAACTTGAGATTATTCTTGAAAGGCGTAATCAGAGACTGAGGAATAGGACTATTCCAAAATATTTAGTAAAGTGGAGAAATCTTCCCAGAGAAGATGCTTCATGGGTTGGAGAAGAAGTCCTTTTTCTGTCAACATTGCTTGGGGACAAGCAAAATCAAGAAAGGGGGACTGTAATGAACCTAGATTAATGTGATGAATTAAGTTCAACTATGTAAGATTATTTTAATCAAATTATTCAAGTTATAATGAATGCTATTTTAATATATATTACCTTTATTACTTTATTTTCTTGCAAGTCCTTCATAAACATTCATAACTATAAAAGGATTATTATTTCATTTTCATTAATGAATCCTTGTTATTATTTACTTGCTCTATTAATAAATAAATCTACCATTATTAGCAATGACTAAATAACCTAAAGATAAATTGATCATTTGTACATCTGTTAAGGAAAACCTTAAACTACTTATTATTGTTACATTAAACTATAAACAAATACCAAGGATTACTTTACAAATATAATAATCTCAATAACTACATATCGAACTATACAAATGATGAAACTAAAAACTATAATCAAATTATACTAAGTGACACGACATCACACTTGTGACTGCCCGGTAACCTATAAAGCATCATCTTAGGGTTAGGTCATGATATAGAAGAAAAAGGAAATTAAATATATATATATATATATATATATATATATATATATAATAGAAAGTTGGACCGTGGGATATCGAGTATCCGCATACATTAATCAAGTCTAAACGTTGGGATAGTCACAAGGATCCACATACAGTACGAGTAAGGGCGAATTAGTATTCCACAGGAGACAACAGGTACTCATTCAATTCTCCTTGTATGCTCAAGTTGTTGTTTGTATATTGTTTGAAGACATTATAATATTTTAACTGCGATTTGTCACATAATATAAATGTTATTAAAACATATTACGAAATAAGTAATCTCTGTCTCACTCATCGTATATGAGAATGAATTGATTCATTCACATTAAAGAAATTATGGTGTGCTCATAATACTGCCATCTTTTATATTCATGAACATTATCACATATAACCCAAGTCTTCAACATTATTAAAGCATTTGTAATGTTATATAGATTATCATATTTATACACATACGTATACACACACACACACACACACACACACATGAGAACAATAATTTCAAATAGAAAGTGATACATAAGTTGACAATAACATTGTATCAAAGAGATATCAATATAGGGAATTTATAAATATAGAAACTTGAACAAACATCAATATGTATATATTTTGAATTATAGTGTAGAAGGCTGTATCTTCACCTGAATTATGAAATCTTGAGATAGGGAGTTGGTGGGGGGGAAAGGTAGAGTAATTTTGAGGCCTTGTCAGATATGCTTGGACCTTGTTTCATGTGCCCTCTGCACCATCATTCTACCATATGAGAATAATCATAATTAGGATGATAGATGACCTAACACTATGAGGAGAAATATGAAAACTAATAAATTAGTATTAATGCTCAAACTCCTCAAACATCCCAATAGTAGAAAGGATCTTAGGCTAATTTTAAATTGATGATTTCCTAATTTATACCTTAAATTGATTATCGGGTTAAAATTTTGAAAAAGGGGTCATCACAACCGAGTACACTATGTATGTTAGGCCACAACTTGTTCTGAGTTAGGAAAGCCATCAGGTGCTGAGTGATCTTCAGGTGCCGAGTGAAGATCAAATAACGAGTGACTACAGGTGCCAAGCATGATCCAAGTATCAAGCAATATTCAGGTGTTGAGTCATAAATAATGCCGAGCAAGATAGGAACGATACAGGAGTCGAGTTACAAAAGGTGCCAAGCATCAGGAATTTGTAAGTGCCGAGTAACTCAGAATCAACATATGAGTTTGTAACTTCACAAAATCAGATGTAAACTATTTTCATGGCCGACTTATGATGAATCTTGAAGGATTTAAGTGATAAGATCAAATCATTTATATTTCGTATGCAATCTACATGCAACCAATAAGAAAAATGGAGAAGGCATGAAACCAATGATAGTAGTATAAGGAATGAGCAGGAAAAAAGATTCAATATGGATCATAGATCCACATCTAACCCTAAGTCTTTGAATATTTTTATAAGGAAGACTAATTCTCATTGTATGTAGAGGGATGAAGGTGTGGAAGGCAAACTATTTTCAGAGTGAAGAATATTAGATCTCAAAGGATCAAGATAAGAAGAAAGTAGATCAAGTGCTTGTATTCAGCAATCAAGGATTGTAAGCTATCAGGTTTATTATACCTAATACTCTTTAGCCATTGTATTAGAAAGGAAATCCTATGATGATAGGTTGGCTTAACAGCTATTTTGTAGATCCTTTAAACAGGTGATTAAATCCTTTGATAGGGTAACACTTCATGTAAAGTGTTTGTAAATCCTTTAACCAGTCACTATTGATACAATGTAAAGCCTTTAATAGTGCAGATCATTAGAAGTGGTCAAACATTATTACTGTAGTGATTTTGTGGGTATCATCCCCACCCCAGTTTTACCTTCTTATTCCTAGAGGGTTTTTGGGTTACCAAAATCTCAAGTGTTATGTGGTGATGCATATTTGTTTCTCATGATTGTTTAATGTTTCTATGCATGCATGTTCATTTCAAAGATATGTTATTGAGGATTTAAAATAGGTTAAAAGCTAGTATTTCTAATTCACCCCCCCCCCTCTTAGAAGGATTCTTTCCAATAAGATATAACAACAACAACTGGTAGAAAGAGAAAAAGTGTAGGATTACAAGGCAACCCATGATGCTCCTACATTAAGGAATGAATCAACAACTTTGGTGTGGAACCAGATATATGGTGTGCTAGAGTCATCGAGTACTTGAGAAATGAGGCTCTTGAAGGCCTGAAACATTGAGAGGAGCGCTATCTTCTTAGCACTACTTTGAAGTTCTTCTTTGACACCAATAGACTTAGAATGTTTTGATATGAGAGTCCCATTGGGTGTGCCAAAAACTATTGTCACAAAATCTTGCACCCTTGCCTAAAGTTTTTACCTAAAGGAAACCTTGTGAAACATGGGAACAATCTCCAAGTTGTGGGACTTGAACAATGAGATTGAGTCTCTAGAGAAGGACAGTTTTCTTACTATCAAAGTGCACCTAACTAGACTTTGAGAAGAAAAGGGAGAAGGAATGCATGAAAGAAAACCACCTAATCTATTCTAAAGGGGTGATGCACCAAAGTAGGTATTCAATCTTAACTCTACCTAGGAATGCACAATTCACCAACATAATCTTAAAGTATACAAGCTCAATCCTTGTTTAACTCAACAACCACATGTAGATCAAGGACCAAATGAATGCTAAAAGGAAAAGTCTTCACTCTATATCATTCAAAGGCCAAGTAGATATAATCATACAATTGTCTTTAAGAATGAGACAATACATTAACAAGAGGCAAGAAGGTATTGTACAATATATTAATGGATGAAAGAGATAAAATAGAGAATTAGGATAGCTTAGAAGCACAAGAAATTAAAATAACAAGGTATGTAATACAATGCTATAGAATCAAAGAAAAATCAACCATTGAAAGGGTTACAAAACCTTCTTTTATAGTCCAAGCATAACTGAGATAACTTCTACCATAAGGAAAAGCATAAAAACTACATTTAAGGCTGCCGAGAACCATCACTACAAATTTGATCATGGTACACATTTAGATATAGAAAACTCATATGTTTCAACAAAGAACAACTATGAGAAGATATAAATGGTGACCATTAATGCATTAGCTAAGTAGTTTCTATGATTTTGTTTTTTATTGTTAATTTTTAAGGGTTATATAGTCAATTTTTGACTCATTTGCATTCATTCAAGATTGAAGAGAACACAAAGAGAATGAGGAAAACTGAGGAGAAATATTCAAGAATTTTTGAACTAGATTCAACTAATACCAATCACCAATAATCATATTCATAAGGTATTTATCATGCGTCAAGCTATGTTGTCTAAAAATTACAACCCTAGTTATTTAAAAATGGTGTCTAGCTCTTCTACTGCTATTAGGAAGGAAGAAAAAGAAGTTTTGAATGTTCAATTAATAAGTAATGAGATCAAACAACCACCCTTCTAAGCTATTCCTAAGATAGCATATAAGGGAGATCCTTTTGGTGCATTAATGATGATATCACCATAGGTTTTGATGATACATGATGTTAGATGATAACCTATAAAGTTGAAAGTATTGGAGACATGGAAATTAGAGATTTATATAGAAAATTGTGTATAGATGGAGTATTGAATGAGGAAGCTTAGTGCTTACATAGCTGTAATTGGATAACCAGGTAAAGAGTGAGCACCCCTTTTCATCTACATGGTATAGGAGATGTTGGAGATAATTAGTAAATGGTTGAGTAGATCAGATTTCACCATTAAACAACAATGTTTCTTTATTAACAGCACACCAAATTAGATCAGTCAAAGGAGGTCAAGCCTTAAGCTTCACCATGTGGACCAATCAAATTTTATCTTTTGGCCACCCTACCACTCTTCTATTTTCATGTTTTGACCTTTTGGCCATTTATGATTACAACCTTGCAACCTTTCATCTTTATTAATTGCTCATCCTTACAAAACTGCAATAACAACCTATTGATTTCTTATCACTATATCACAAGTTAGGTCTAGAATTTTCCCCTAACCATAGAAGTTAGGAAACCACATGAAAATGATCCATCACATTATCACAACCTTGATTTGGAAGTAGCATGAAAAGCTGGTAATCATGCAACTTGGGTGAACTTAACCATTGGATGAAATGCCTACAATGTTGCAACTCAAATTTTATCTTGACTATTTGATCTTACAATGATGCAATAATGTGTCAACCAATGCTTCAAAAATTAATCCCCTAACTCTTGTATTAACCATGTGATGATGCAACAAGGTATTTGCATCATTGCTACCTTAACTCAAGTTAATGATTAATCCATTGCGACCATGCAATGAGGAGATGATCACAACATTAGAGCTTGGAACTCATTAACCTTGTTAGATGAACATATTGAATGAATACCTCAACCCTTAATATGATGCATACTCCATCGACGTGGCTCTACTATTCATGTTGAGCTTTAATATCCTTTAGGATGTGCCACATGTCATCACCTAATTCATCCCTTGATTATCCTCTCTTCATTTTGGCTTTACCCTCTGGGCCTGCAAGGACACATGTCAACTTGGAATAAGCCTATAATAGATAAACATCTTATATTTATGGAATGTACACACTAGTCATCGATTTGAGAAGATCTAATGGTGAGGATGAAAGACTTAAAACCATCTCACCCATTACATGGTCATGACTTAGATAATTGTAACCTTTTGGATGAATGCATCGAATGAAAGAAGGAACTCCTTATCTGATGGAAGAACTTATGAATTGTGATGATGTGACCATACAAACCTTAAATCTAGACCCACCATGAAACTTGGTGCCTTGTCATTATGTCACTATGGCTAAAAATATAGCATCTCTCCATAACAAAAAATGACAACCCTTGATCTATCTTCAAATCAACAACTACAGGAAAATTGAAAACCTATCCTTAGCTAAAAGAGTACACCCACCTGGTAGAAACTCTAACACCTTCCTTTGACTTTGGCAGCCCACACCATGGAATTTGAACCCACAAATCCATGTTGCAGTAAGGCATTTACCTGCATTTGTTAAATATCCTACAATTTCATAAAATGTGCATAAGCCCACCTTAGATCATCTAGAGATTTGACGATCATCAAGATCAACTATCCTTGCTCTTGTCTTTCACACCTTTGTGACCCTAGAATGGATCTTGACATAAAAGGTTTTAAAGCTATGACTGACTATAAATTTAGCTATTTTGCACCTCTGTAGTTTATCTAATGGTTAAGGGCTAACGATCCACAACTGGGCAATGAAAGGTAGTCACATGGTCATGACTTGAATCTTAAAAGGATATAAAATGAAATAGGAAGGATTGAAGACTTAGTAATATAGAAGATATGTCAAGGTTTTGTATCCCTACTATGCACCCAATATTTGAATATTCAAATATTGATTGTTGGACAAGTTTGACATCCTAAAATTCAAATTTTGGTGGGAGGGAAGAATGGCTAACACTTATCTCCATAATAGCTTTGAACATCAATAGGTCCACATAGGTCAATATTAACCAATTCCAAAATATCATTGGATGTGTATGCTTTTTCTCTTGAAACTAGATTTTGTCATTTTTCCAATATACATTGTTTACACATAGCATTGTTAGGTTTCTTTAGTTTTAGAAACCCTTTTATTTTATTCATTTTTCTAATTCTTACCAAATTGTCAAAGTTTACATGACATAACCTTTTGTGCCATAACCAAATTTCTTCATGATGTGTAAACAAACATGTCTCATCAGATAAATCTAGATAGAACAAGTTACCTTTCATTTGATCATGACTTCCAATCAGCTTTCCATAAACATCATAAATCTTGGCCTTTTTGTGATGGAATTCAACTCTATAACCTGATTTATTTAACTATGAAACACTCAACATATTGTAGTTAATTCCTTCAGCCTAGTAAACATTATTGTCACACTTGATTTTGTTAGTCAATTAAATTGTCCCTTTACCTTTCACAAGACATGGAATATCATTTCCAAATTTAACACAACCATCCTTGTATGATCCAATGTCCTCAAATTTACTTCTATCACCAGTCATATGATTAGAGAAACCACTATCAATTATCCATTCACTTTTGTTCATATAAGAAATTAAAGCAATTTTCTCATCTTCATCAGAATCTTCTTTCACATGAACATAAACAACTTCATCATAATTACTTTCAGATTTAGTGTCAATTTATTCTTCAACAATATAGCAAGATTTATTACCTTTATCATCCTTGATCTTCTTGTATTCTTATTCATCTCTCCTTCCTTTATACTTTCTTTCCTTTCTCTCATCCTTGTCTTCTCTATTAGGACATCTTGCAACAATATGACCAACCTTGTTGCATGAGAAACAAATAATAGGTAATTTACATTTGTATCTACCTCTACGTCTTCCAAATATATTTTTAATAAGTGCTTCAAGTTCATCATCAAAAATATCACTATCACTTTTCACATGTTTGTTTTTTCTTTTACTAAGAACTAGTTGTGACTTAAAAGTATATTCAATAGTAGCAGATGCATAGTTATCAAAATTAGACATCTCAAAAGTTGTGAGTCTACCAATTACACCTTCCAAAGTAAAATTGTTACTTGGAGTACATCTCATCTCTTACATTGTAGAAACCCTCATGGCATATAAATGAAGTAGAGTTCTCAATTCCTTTCTTATTATTGCTTCATCTTCAATGATTCCATTCGCACCTAAAATAGCATTGATAACTTCTTTGATACTTGTGTAGTATTATACTATGTTCTCACCTCGTATCATTCTTATTTCATCAAATTTTCCTCTTAGATTCTCTTATTTGGCTCTTAAGACATTTTCATCTCCTCCATATATGGTCTTCATTTTGTCCCACATCTATTTTTCACTACCACATTCTTTTATATAATCAAACTTGAATAGCTTAGGACTAAAGGAATCTCCAACAATGCCTAGTTATGTTCATTCTTTTCTTTTAGTTGTTGAGCAGTTAGAGGAATAATTTTTATCTTTACATATTCATTATCCACAAAGTTTATTGTAGCATCACCAATACTAGATACATGTAGCCTCATCAGTATTTTCCATGTAGAAAAGTTTTCTTTGTTCAACTTTGGTATCTCCCTCTTGTGAGTCATGATCTTTAGCTTTGAGTACTTTCAAATTCTCTTTATAAGCACCAACACTTTGATACCAATTTTTATAATGTTTAGAATAACTTTCGGGGGGGGGGGGTGTAGGGGGGGAATCAATTATTCAAGGTTATTGTGTACCAGTTGAATGAAAAAACTCTTTAACAATTAACTATCTTCCTTATCCTTTTGCTTGGTCTCTATTATTATCTCAATAGTAATATTAACTAGTAGTTCTTTTTCCTAATATAAAAGACATATAGAATGAAAACATGAAAATGCAAAACACCATACTAACATTCAATACAAGTTTGACACTAGGATTTAATGTGGAAACCCAATTTGGAAAAACCACTAGCAACATGTTACCACTTTTTCACTCTTCTAAAGTGATCCCTATTAGGAGCCAACCTTGTTAAATATTACAATACACATTATTAAATGTGGCCTAGTTAAAGGATTTAATCACCCTATTAGGAGTGGCCTTATTAGAGGAGTTTAGAACATTCCATTACAATGTCACCCAGGTAAAAGATTCACATAGACTATTAGGTCCTTATGAATGTTAGGTCAGCCTTGATTAAAGGACTTCAATATAAAGGACTTCAATATATACTATTTACAATTATTGGGAAGAAAAATTAGGGTTTTATTTGTATGAATACAACTCACTTTTTAGTTTTAGATCTCTATTCTATCCATGTGTTGATTCCTTGATAAACCTTCATTTTTATCTCTATACTCAATTTTCTTGTCATCCCTTCAAGCAATCATTCTTCTCCTTCACAAAAAATTTAAGCCTTCTCCTTGGATTCACTTATCTACTTCAACAACTTTATTCCATCTCACTAGAATAAATTTTCACGAGCATATAGTCTTTGCACTTGAATGCCCTTGATTAATCTTTGATCATCCTCTACAAATAACTCGACTAATCTAACTATGTCTCATGCACACATCTATTCTCACATTTTTTTATTTCACCCATTTCCTCCTTAAATAGGTAATTCTAGTCATTTTTCATCTTTCACAATTACTGTCGATGTTAGGGTTTGCGATTAGATCTATAAGATTTATTGTATCTATTCATCTCCTTCTCTTTTCTAGAAAATTCTCATGAAAATTATTCATTAGGTCATTTACCTAATCCTCTCCTAAAATCAAATGATCAAACTATTAATCTCATGTTTTTTGACAAGGCCATGACAAAACACATAGTCATAATCTAGCAAAATTATAGTGTATGTTGAGTACATAGCGTATTCTGAGTGATTAGAGTAAGCCAAGCAATTAGTGTGTGCTAAGTGTTCTAAGCATGTTGAGCATAAGTTTCTAGCCAATACATGCCAAGGAATATGGATATTTAGTATCAAGCAATCTATACATGTTGAGTGATTTAGGTGCTAAGTAAATAGAGAGTACAAAGCTATTCAGAAGCCGAGTTACAATATTAGGAGTATAGTGAAGGTCAAGCATTAGAGTCTTTAGATGTTGAGTGAACATTTTTTGGCATAGTTGTTTGTAATGGAACAAAATTTTGTGTAAACCATTTTTGGGCCAACATAATCCTATTTTACGATTATGAAAGATAAGTATGGAAGTATATTGTGAATCCCTATGTAGTACATGCAACCAATCAGAAAAAGGGAAGCTTAAGGTGGTAATATGGATCAACCATAGTTATTGATTAAAACCTAATCCATCACCACCAATGCTTATTTAACAAGGCAAACCCTAGAGATTTTGTATGTTTATGAAGAGATGAATGCTAATAGTATAGAGAGAATTGATGGTGGTTGAAATGGCTATGACAAAGCTATCTATTACAGAATCAATTTGTGAAGAATAGAGTAAGAAGTGAAAGGACAAAGGAGACATATTTGATTAGGAGGATCAAGGTTTAATTAGTAAAGAGAAGATCTAACATCAAGTAGAAATGTTCTAACTAAAGGATCACACTGCTAAATCATTCTAATAGGTGATACAAATAAAATCTCTTAATCAAGTAGTCCTAACAGGTTGTAAATCTCTTAACCAAGTGTTTTCTTTATTGTAAGTTTAAATCCTCTAACAAGGTGATACCTTGACACAATGCAAGGCTAGAGAATCCCCAAAGGAGATGTCCTAGCCATTAACAATATAACCACATAGTAGAAACACAATAGAAAAAAGATATAATGCAAGATCTGATACCAAATTCCAATTCTTTATTCATAGATATATAACTGATTACATGCAATATGCCCAGCTGTAATGCCTTCCAGATTAGGGCCAAATACAAAAAACAATTAAAAAATTAGTTCTACAAGATCCAAAAAGATCCAACTTACAAAAATGACTCTCAGCTAGTCTAGATACACAACTAGATATGAACACAAAGAATAATCCATACTTGTACCAGCAGGTCCACCAAGAGATCCTCTAGTTCCTAAGCCGCAGTTCTAGCTCTTCAAATTTGCATCTATCCTTCATTCCTTCCCCACTCAATGACTAGAAGAATCCAAAAGACCCCTAATTATACCAATCTAATCTAGAAGTTGGCCCAAAATGAAAACTAAATATAGATACATAAATTAAACGGTACAAGTCGGCCTGCAATAGCAATTAAATGTCCAAAAATTGATATCTAAGTAAAATCATGATATATCCTAGCTTTGATTGAATTGGAACTCATGCTTTGAAGTGTAGGTATTAATTTAATACCTGTACAACTCCTTGAATGCAAAAATTCTAATTCCCAAAGAAAAATTGTGCATCCATCCCGAAAGTCATGCACAGTAGACTATCATGCAAAACTGCCAAAAATTGATACTTCAAGAGAATTGCCATATCTCCCAACATATAATGAATTAGGACTTTCAATATTGATAAAATGAAGAATTCTAGGCCCTATTTAATCCCTAAAGTGAAAAACCTCTCATTAATTAAGGATAATTATTAGTTATACAAACTACAACAAGCACCCAGAAACCAAGAAAAAATGTAGTTCCAATAGCAAGGTACAAACAACTTAAACTTCAACACAATCCATCCAATCTCTATGCAATCATGAGAAAAGGTTCTCTAATGTGTCTCCAACACAAGCCTAACCATGAAAACATAAATCCACCAAAATCCAAGCTCGATGCTCCTCAACACTTAACCAAAATCCCTCCAAACATGCAGGATTGCAGGCAAGCCTAGGATTCTCCTACATCAAACACCCTAGGTTCGAAAAGATCTTCTAGTAACTGGAAGAACATTTTTTTGGATTAAGCACACAAATACCAAACTAGTTCTTCACATACATGTCCTCCAAGTCTTCATTTTGAACACTCTTTCCCTTGTTTTTCTTCTTCTTCTTCTTCACATCCACCACAGGTGTTCCATAGGTTTTCTTTCCATGCTGATCTCCAACCTTCTCAAAATTTGCCAACTCAACTTGGCTACCAATACTCAGGTTCTTCCTATTGAGCTCTTCATTCTACAAAAGAATTAGGGAAACCCTCCTACCACCTTTTTCAATAGTAAACACATTTCTAACACAATCATGCATAAACTTGCAATCATATTGCCAAGGTCTACCAAGTAACACATGACAACTATTCATATCCACAGTATCAAAAAACACTTGATCCTTATACTGCCCAATTTGGAAATCAACAAGGAATTGCTCCCTCACTTCCAAAACATGCTCACCTTGCAACTAACCAATTTTATAAGGATAAGGATGTATCATTCTCTTCAAACCAAGTTTTTGAGCCATCTCCTCAGCTACAAGGTTATCAGTAATACCACCATCCACAATCACCTTGTAGATTTTGCCACTAGAATTACAAAAAGTCTTGAAAAAACTAGTCCTCTAACAAGAATCCAATTTCCTCTCACCAATCAATACTCATTGAGCCAACAAACTTTCTCCTTACTCAGGTTGACTATCTTGGACTACAACATCATTCGCAACAACAATTGTCCTCCCAATCAGACATTCAAAAGATCTATGCTCTTCTTGACCACACTTGAAAACATACCTCTGAACCCACCTCCACCTGTCTTTCTTTTCTATTCAATAGGTTTTGGTTCACCTTTTGCTTTTGGTTTAGCTTGTGCCAAACTATCCTGCTTCTCCTTCCCTCAGGAATTACCTCGTTTCTTCCTCTTTAGCTTGCCCTCTACTCTCAAAGCATACTAATAAGCATCCCCAGCTGAAGAAATATTTAGCATACCAACCTCATCCTAAATATTGAATCTCAAACCACTAATATACCACACTACCTTCTCCTTTGACAATTCTCTATGTCCAAACTAGATAGTCAACTTGTAGAACTCATCTGTATAATCTTTCATCATCATATCCTTCTGTTTTAGATTCTGCAACCTTTTTAAAAAATAAGTTCATAATTAGTAGGAATGAACATAGCCTTCAACTTAGTCACCATCAATCTCCATCTAGTGATATTTTTTTCACCTTTCTTTTCTCTATCTCTTCGTAGTTCTTTCCACCAAAGAGCATCATGTCCCTTCAACTTAGTTTGTGCCAACCTTACTCTAAGTGGATCCTCAATATCCTCAAGTTCAAAGTAGTCTTCCATTTCACCAATCCAATCAATAAGCTCTTCAGGATTCAAAGTACCTAAAAAATTAGAAACCTCCATCTTATGCTTCAACTTCAACTAAGATCTAGGTTGAGCAAGCTAACTAACCCTAGTTCCAATAGGTCTCTCCACACAATTAGTTTTGTCCTCACCACTAGATCTAGTAGCTTCAAAGTCTTCAAAAAATTCTTCATAACTACCTTCAGTACCCACATGCCTAGGTACACCACCTAAAGTACTTACAATTTCAGCAATCATGTCACTCTTCATCAATGCAATCTCAGATCTGAACTCTGCTCTCATCTTCTTTGAGATCCGTTGTTCTATAGAATCACTAAGATTAGAAATTGCCCTAGGGTTCAATCTTATTGGAGTCATCTTCCAAAATTTTAGCAAATCCTAACCAAAAAAATCCACCAATCTAGAAGATCAATTAGCCACAAGATCAACCTTCTTTACAAATCTTGGTGTAAACTACCTCAATATCAACCTTCTTTACAAATCTAGAAGATCAATCAGCCATAAGATCAATCTTCTTCTCTATCTCTTTGTAGTTCTTTCCACCAAAGAGCAGCATGTCCCTTCAATTTAGTTTGTGCCAACCTTACTCTGAGTGGATCCTCAATATCCTAAGCTCAAAGTAATATTCCATTTCACCAATCCAATCAATCAGGTCTTCAGCATTGAAAGTACCTAAAAAATTAGAAACCTCCATCTTATGCTTCAACTTCAACTGAGATCCAGGTTGAGCAAATTGACTAGCCCTAGTTCCAATAGGTCTATCCACACAATTAGTTTTGTCCTCACCACTAGATCTAGTAGCTTCAAAGTCTTCAACAAATTCTTCATAACTACCTTCAATATCCACATGCCTAGGTACACCACCTAAAACACTTACAATTTCAACAATCATGTTACTCTTCATCAATGCAATCTCAAATCTAAACTCTGTTGTTAACTTCTCTGAGATCTGTTCTTCTATAGTATCACTAAGATTAGAAATTTCCCTAGGGTCCAATCTTCTTGGACTCATCTTCCAAAATTTTAGCAAAACCTAAGAAACAAAATTCACCAATCTAGAAGATCAATCAGCCACAAGATCAACCTTCTTTACAAATCTTGGTGATAACTGCCTCAACTTTGGTGATCTATAAACACACTCAAGAACAATTTTCACTCTTAAACCACCTAATGCAACACAAGGAAAGAGAATCCCCAAAGGATATGTCCTAGCCCCTAGTAATACAACCACATAGTGGAAACACAATAGAAAAAAGATATAATACAAGATTTGATACCAAATTCCAAGCTTTATTGATATATATATAACTGATTACATGCAATATGCCTGGCTATAAGGCCTTTCGGGTTAGGGTTGAATACAAACAACAATTAAAAAATCAGTTTTGTAAGATCCAATAAGATCAAACTTACAAAAACCTCTCTCATCTAGTCCAGATACACAACTGGATAAGAACACCAAGAAGAATCCACATTTGTACCTGCAAGTCCACCAAGAGATCCTCTAGTTCCTAAGCCACATCTCTATCTCTTCAAATTCATATCTATCCTTCATTACATCCCCATTCAATGACTAAAAGACTCCACAAGAACCCTACTTATACCAATCTAAGCCACAAGTTGGCCCATACCACAAATTAAATACAAATACATAAATTAAATGCCACAAGTCGGCCTGCAACAACAATTAAATGTCCAAAAATTGATATCCAAGTAAAATCACAATATGTCCTAGATTTGATTGAATTGAAACTTTTTCTTCAAACTATAGGTATAAATTTAAGGTTGATTACCCAAGAAAAAATGTGCATCCATCTTGAAAGTCACACACAACATACTGTCATGTAAAACTGCCAAAAATTGATACTTCAGGAGAATTTCCATATCTCCTAACCTATAATGAATTAGGAAATTCTCTCTTGATACAAGTATTAATCTAGCCCCTCTTCAATCCCTAAATTTTGAAGCCTCTCATTCATTAAGTATAATTAGTTATATGGACTACAATAGGCACCCAAAAACTAGAAAAAAATGCAGTTCCAACAGTAAGGTACAAACAACTCAAACTTCAACACAATCCATCCAATATCTATGAAATTATGAGGAAAGGTTCTGCAATGTTTCTTCAACACATCCCTAACCATGAAAACATAACTCTACCAAAATTTAAGCTTGATGCTCCTCAACACTTAACCAAAATCCCTCCAAACATGCAGGATTGTAGACAAGCCTAGGATGCTCTTGCATCATACCTAACAATACTTGTAAGCCTTTAATAGGGCATACCTTTCACAAGGTAGATCATAGATTATGATCAAAGACATTGTAGGCATAACAGGCCACACTTTACAACTATAGTAGTGAAGATTTGTGGGTGTCATCCCCACCTCTATTTTACCTTCTAATTGGATGGTTTCCAAGTAAAAAATTTGCTGTGTTATGTGTTATTTACTTTATTCTATGGATGTGGTGCATGTTATGTTATTTCAATTTACATGTGAAGTTATGTGGTGGATTTTGGTGATATGTTTTAAGAGGAAAAAGTTTGAAGTGTTGATTCACCCCCCCTCCCCCTTTCCCCGCTAGAACTTACCTTCCCATTATTATTTCCAACATGAATACATCAATTACTATTTTCAAAATGCTTTCCATATCCAAAGAAATTAACTAATTCAGCTGGAAATCAAGATTTCTCATGATCATTTAAAATGATGTCACTTGTTCAATATTTGATTTTGATGCTCAGTCATCACTAGATTACTTGGTCATCACTAAAATTCTTTCTTGAAACTTACACTATTACTTGATTGATACTGATGCTTGGTCACCACTATTACTTGATTGATACTGATGCTTGGTCACCACTAATTTTCACTCTAATTGTACTAGCACTCAAATTTCTCTGTTCTAGTGCTCAGTCAAAACTAGCATCCCTTGGCATGAAATTTAAGTTTCTTAATCTTCTATTAGATTCCTTGGTCAAGCCTTTACATTCTATAAAAAATTTCTCATGTCTTCAAGTCTTGAAAAGTATCACTATCTTTCCCATTTGTAACATAATGTAAACAATCAAATTATCTTGTCAGTCTTATTAATCAAATGTCCATTGTAGCTTCCTTTTTATAACTTCAACCTTTCCTCTTGGTGCTTTTGCTATGAGAAAAATCTCAAATCCTCTTCATCAATCAAATGAATATGAGACATATATTAGATATAAAAATGTCTCATTAGTAGATTTGACATAAATGAGAATGTTAGAATATATAGTCCACCAATATAATTGGGGAGCGGGGGGGAATCGGTTATCTAACTAATATCACAATTTAAATCCTTATTAAACTTCAACCATACGAGAAATATAATCAAAAACCACAACAAGATACTCATACACAATAACACTAGATACATTAACTAGGGAAACCCTTGATTAGATGGAAAACCCTAGTGGGAATGGCAACAACAAGATGTTGTATTAATATAAACATTTCTTGGTAGAGGATGGACCCCGTTAGGAGACAATGAATACATTCAATACATATGAGTCCTTGTTAGGAGACTTTGAACCCCTATTAGGAGATTTCAACCCTGTAAGGAGTTGTGCCAACCTTGTTAGGAGTTGTGGAAGACAGCTGGACCCACTACCCAAATAGCTTCAAGAGAAAGACCAATGAACCCACTATCCAAATGATCTCTATATTATTCCTTGTAGAATAATAGAAATGAAATGTATTTCCTTCCTCTTCTTCTATCCTATCAACTAGACTTCTTCTCCTTTTGATCTTGTAGCTAGATTACAAAAATTGCATCCAATAATCCCTTGGATTGCTTACTCATATTCCTCAAACACTCTACTCCTTTTCACACTTTCCATGATCATACACACTATGAAAACAAGGAAAATATCTTTCTTTTATACCATATCTTCAAAATAATTCCTTGAGTTAGCCTTGAGTCTTTCCCAATTAATTATAATAAGATAATTAATCAATTACAATTACAATAACACTGTCAGCTCACAGTGTATACAAAACTTCACACGTGAGATACTAGGGCTTGCGCACTTGTTGATGTCACCAATAGACTATCCTCTATCACTGCCTAACTACGCAACTTCTTGTTGCATCTCAAATGTAAGATAGCAAGAAAACATCAAGAATTGCTTTCCCAATACTTTGTCTCTAAACAACTCTTTGTAAATTAGGTACAACTTCTGTATGAATTTGACTTAGACTCTATGCACTTGACCACATCATCAAGACACTATACCAAACATGTCCATAACTATGCCTCACCAAAAAATCAAACCATTGTTTGTACCATTAAGATCTATGTTTGCTACTTAGCCAATCTTTATAGAAACCATGCTATATTGACATCAATGACAAACACAATCATGAATGCAACATGTCAATAATTTTCAATGCTTTGGATACTCCCCCAAAGTAGTATCATCTACATTCATGCTAAAAATATCCCTCTTTGGCATTGATGGAAATATAGATGAAAAACATCTAAGTTGCAAGAATACCAAATAGTGTTTTTTTGTTGTTGCTACCATTGTTCTCATCTTCTCAAATCCTCTTCATTAACCACATCTGAAATCCTCTAGACTCTAGGATCAACATCACTTGTCCACATGCTAAAAAGTCTCAACACAACAAGTACATGCTCCTACTTTTTCAACAATAATTGTTTACTTCACGCTAAAAAATTCACAATACATTTGGTGCATATTCCTACTTCCTTACATGAATCTTTCTAAATATCCCTAAAGAGATATCTCTCCTTCATTCATATAGTTCTTCTCTCCCATTTCTTAGGAGATTTTTTTCATGCATATTCTCTCCCCCATTAACATCAATGTCAAAGGCCTTAATTTTACAACATACCAATTGTTACATACAAATTGCTAATATGCTTTTCCAAATCTTTAGCCAGTTCAAGTGTCTAAAGACATAGTTCAAAACCAAATGCCAAGAGTCCTCAATAACTCTTCTCATCATAGATACTCCCCATTTAAGAAACATCAGTATCCAGTCTAGTCTAACCATAGTTCTCTATACCACTGGACTAATTCAATCTCTACATCATCTACTCAAAAGTAGGTAGGGGCATAACCCCAAGATACCTCTCAAGTAATCAAATGTATCTTTAGGCAAATGATTCATAAAGATACCTGCAATATGATCTTTAGTACTCACATACTCCAATCTAATATCCTTTTCTAGTGATTATTAGACATACTCATTGTACTTTTGTTATCATAGTAAATGATAATAGGTTCTTCAAACTCAATTTTGATATCCTTTAGCATCTGCTTCATCCATATAACTTGATTACAACTATTTTTTACTACAACATACTTTGCCTCAGCTGTACTTTGGGAAATACAATATTTCTTCTTTCTTAGCCAAGAAACCAATCTTCCTCGAAGAAAGAATGCTCCACTACTGGTGCTCCTTTGATCATCCATACTGCCTTCCCAATCTGCATCAGTATATGCACATAGATTGAAATCACTCAATCTATCACACCAAATTCCATAGTAAGATGTTCCTTTCAAATATTTGAATATTATTTTTACTATAGAAAAATGATACTCCTTAGGATCAGCTTGAGATATAGCTATAATTCCAATTGCATTTGTTATATCTGGTTTAGTGTGAGTTAGATATCATAAACCTCCAATCATAGGTCTATACTTCTTCTGCTCTACTGTAGCTAGACACTCATCTTTACTAGATAACTTGTGACTAGTTATCATAGGTGTAACAATAGGTTTACAACTTTCTAATCCAAACCTTTTCAAGAAATCCTTCAAGTACTCAGCTTGTGAAATTAAAATACCATCATTATTTTGCACAATCTACAATCCTAGGAAAAACTTCATTTCTCCTATCATTCTCATTTCAAACTGATTCTTCATTTCTTCAAAAAACTTACCACTTGCTTCACCATTATCTCTAGGTATGATGTCATAAAAAAAATTACTATTATTAGAAAACTATTCTCAATTTCTTTCAAATACAAGTTAGTATTTTTCATAACTTTACCAAATCCAAGCTTTGCCAAATAACTATCTAACCTTGCATACCGAGTGCTAGGTGCTTCCTTCAGACCATATAGAGATTTCTTTAGTCTACATACCATGTCTTTGTCTTTTGATAAAGGAGAACCTTTAGGTTGCTCAATATATACCTCTTGTTCAAGTTCTCCATTCAGGAAGGCTAATTTGACATCCATCTAATTAACCTTGAACTTCTTATTTGTTGCATAAGCAAAGAACATCCTTATTGCTTCCATTCTAGCCAAAGGTTCATATGTCTCCTAATATTCTATGCCTTCTTGATATAAATATCCATTGCATACAAGTCTAGCCTTGTTCCTCACAACTTCAGCTTGTTCATTCATCTTGTTTTTTGAATACCCATTTGGTTCCTATCACATTCTTGTCTTTAGGTCTAGGAACTAACTCCCATGTTTCATTCTTCACAATCTAATCTAATTATTCTTTCATTGATTGAATCCATTGACCATCTTTACATGCTTCATCTACACTTTTATGGTCAACTTGAGAAATCAAACATAATTCACATAGTTCTCCATTTACCTTATTATTGTTTCTACTCCCAATGATTTGTTCAAGAGGGTGATTCTTTGATATACTTCTACTAGGAGTTGTCAACTCAACTCTTTCTTATGCTCTAGGCTTAGATATATTCTCTTCACTTTGATTCCCATTGTGAAAATAATTTTTAGTCTCAAGAATAAGTTCCACATTTTCATGGTTAGCCTTTGGATCAACAATAGTTACCAAATTTGTCTCTTCTATTGCTTCATCTTTCTTAACCAATTGAAGATCATTATCTTTATGATCACAATCATTCAAGAATATTTCCATACTTATTTTTAAGTTCTTCATGTTTATCAGAATGTGTATTCTTTCTAGATTTTCTTACTATCTTAGGACATCTAGATGAAAAATGACCAAACTCTGTACCTGTCCAACAAAGAAAAAAATTTCCATACCTTCTAGCTCTCTTTTCATAAGCAAATCAATACCTTCCTTCATCTTCATGTCTTCTTCAGATTTGTCTTTACTTGTGCTTCTATTCTTTTGTATGCAACAAAAGGATTATGGATTTGGAAACTCATTGCTTAGATCTTTACACATATCTAACAACTCACCAAGAAGTTCTATCTTCTATGAGATGAAATTTCCTCTATTTTCCTTTGGACTATCTCTTCTTGCCATGATCCCCAAAAGCTATTAATTTTATCCTTCAAGGACTTGATGCTCTGATACTAATTGTAAGAATATATAGTCCACCAACATAATTGAGAGGGGGGTGAGGGTTAGGGGTGAATTAGTTATTCAACTAATATCACAATTAGCAACCTTATTAAACTTTAACCATATGAGCAATATAATCAAGAACTGGAACAAGACACTCATACATAATAACACCATATATGTTAACTAGGGAAACCATTAATCAGAGGGAAAACCCTGATGGGGATAGCGCCCACAAGATGATGTATGAATATAGATATTCCTTTTTAGAGGATGGATCTTATTAGGAGCCTATGAATACCTTTAGTAAATTTGGACCCAATTTTTGACCAAGGTTTGTTGCTATTTTTCTCATCAAAATTTTGACCAAATTGCAGGTTGGTCAAAATTTTGATGAATACATTTGTCAAAATTTTGACCAACATGCAATGTATTTGTCAAAATTTTGACCTACTTGAAATTTGGTCAAAATTTTGACGAGAAAAATAGTGATGAACCTTGGTCAAAAATTGGGTCCAAATTTACTAGTTTATAAATGAGTCCCTATTAGGAGACTTTGAATCCCTATTAGAAGATTCTAACCCTATTAGGAGTTGTGGAAGACACCTAGACCCATTGTCCAAATAACTTCAAGGGAAAGACCAATGAAGCCACTATCCAAATGATCTCTATATTATTCCTTACAAAATAATAGAAATGAGATGCACTTCCTTCCTCTTCTTCTCTCCTATCAATTGAACCTTTTTCTCCTTCAGATCTTATAACTAGATCACAAAACTTGCATCAATAATCCCTTGGATCTCTTACTTGCATTCCTCAAACACTATGCTCCTTTTCTCACTTTTCCAAAATCACACACACTATACAAACATTTTTACTTTAGACCATAGCTTCAAAATAATTCCTTGAATCAGCCTTGAGGCTTTCCCAATTAATTATAATAAGATAATTAATTAATTATAATTACAATAGAAATATCATCTCATACTCTATAAAAAATTTCACATTGTAATACTAGGGCTTACGTACTTGTTGACATTAGACTATCCTCTATCACTACCTAACTGGGAAAATTCTTACTACATCTTAGATGTAAGATAGTGGATAAGCATCAAGAACTATTTTCCCAATACTCTATCTCTTAACCGCTCTCTATAAATTAGGTACAACTTTTGTATGACTTCAACTTAGACTCTGCGCACTTGACCATGTCATCAGGACACTATGCCAAACATGTCCATAATTGTGCATCACTAGAAAATGAAACCATTGTCCATACCATTAAGATCCTTTTCTACTACTCATCCAATCTTTATAGAAACCATGCTATCTTGACATCAATGACAAACATGGTCATGAATGTAACATGTCAATACTCTTCAATGCTCAGGATACTCTCCCAAAGTAGTATCATCAACATTCATGCTAACAGACAACACAATAATTGTTTCAATTATATTTTCTAAGCGGTTCTTCATTAGAGAAGAGTACTCCTCATCCATAGCCCTATCCCAATTTGAGTGTCATGTTTCTTGTGAAAAACTTTGTGGATCATCTAAAATGGAATGACTCAAAAGTATAGTACTAGATGTCTGAGCATAAGTGGGATGAAAATATGAAGGATCTCTTAGTATAGGTCCAACTACATCAACAATATCACAAGCCTACTTGGGTACTCATAGAACATTAGGGGGAGGATGGGAAGGTGGATCATCATCAAAATATTCCTCAAAGGATAAAGAATCTTATACAGAAGAGGACAACGCTCAACAAATTGGACATCTCACCAAAGAAAGATCTCTTTGAAGTTAGGATCAAACATGTATGCCTTCACATCCTCACAATAGCCAACAAATATGAGTGGTCAGCTCTTCCTCTCCATGGCTTTCTATTTTGCATATGGAATAAATGCCCAAAATTCATTACCAAAAGATTGAATGTAGAAACATCATGCTTGATATGAGTCCAAGCCTCCTAAGAATTTAAATATCATAATTCCCTGTGAGGCATCTAATTCTAAACATATCTAGCACAATTGATAGCCTTAGCCCAAAAGGAAGGTCTCATATCTCAAGACTATATCATACAATTGGCCATCTCTAGTAATGATCCATTCTTTCTCTCAACAACCCCATTCTACTGAGGGGTGTTTGGAATTGTAAACTAATTCTACAAACCATGCTTAGTAAAAAATATTTGAAAGAGTAATTCACATATTCCCTTCCATTGTTAGTGCATATACGCCTAACAAAAAGACTTGACTTCTCAAAAAATATCTTAAAGATTTGAAATGAATCAAAGACACGAGACTTGTACTTCAAAAAGTACACCCATGTGTGTCTAGAGAAGTCATCTATGAAGGTAAGTACATAGCAAGCACAAGAAAAATATGGAGTAGGGAATGACATAAGTTCATTGTTTATCAACACCAATGGTGCCTAAGCACATGTGGATCTACCTGCTAGAAAGTGATATATGTGATGTTTTCAAGTGCACAACCTTGAAAAACACTGTCAATACAAGAGATCAAAGGTATTCTAGTCACTAGCTGCTATGCACTCATATGTTGTAGACCCGTTAGTTCACATGGCCAAAATGCTCATGCCAAATTTTTCTCATTATGTTTTCATGAGAAACAAGAGAAACACTTATAGAATCAAAGCTCTCAAAGCCATTAAAATGATATAAGTGAGTATGTAAATCAACAATCCTAGTAACATCAACCAAATTAGGATTTTAAAGGCCTCGAATAACCACATCATGTGGTGAGAACTCAACTATCTTACTAGAGATAGAATGAAAAATCTAATAGATAGATAAGAGGTTTGTAGAAATGGCTAGAACCAATAGAATATCTTGCAGGGGATCACTGACGTAGCAGAAGCCTTCAAACAATGAAAAATGGTAAGTTTCCAATCCCTCAACACCCAAGGTGAAGGGTCCAAGTGAAAAATACTTATCACAGGTATAGAAAAGGTCTTAGAGAAGGTTATCATAACCCTACAATATAAGGTAACCTAATCACTAGGCTTACCAAGGTCCTAAGGACCAAAACTCACAATTTGCACTAAGAGATCTCTTCAACAAAAGAGGGATCAAACCCCAAAAAGTGGATACTAAGACTAGGGGTTGCCTAAAATCACTACTTTGGCCTATCTAGGTCTTACTCATATGGTTTCAATGGTTCTTTTATTCACAAGTAACCCATAACACAAATATGCTTCACACCCTATGGATTTGGCTTATAGCTCTTCCTAGAGTGGAAATTAAACATAAGTTTGAATGTTCCCAAATGAAATGATGGTTTGGTTAGGGATTCTGATACCCTTTTGGGTTTTATAAAACATGTCTGAGCATCAAGGGATGGAAGTGCATGGAAGTTGTTGGTGTTGCAATATTAGACCAAGATGATAGGCCTAATTAAGACTCTAAATGCACTACAAGTGCTCTTTTTCCTATGCCAAAACAAAAAATAATCATGGAGACATGTGTGGGTATGTAAAAAAAACCTAAAATCCAACTTTTTAGTCTTTGAAGAATCCCCAACCAAGATCTAGGATGACTATCCTAAATTGCTAATTGATGTACACATAGAGATGCATGCCTAGGATATGGCGAGAAATCCATCCCTCTGCATTTTTACACTTCTAACTTGGAAAATGTGAAAGTAAATTGATAAATATTTTATTCCACCAAGGGGCATGAATTTCTCATGGTGGAATGTGCCTAAACAATCAAGCCCTATTAGAACCTTGGTTTTAATCCTTAATTCTAGGCATTGCGAGTAAAAATTGAATATCTCCCAAACTAGAGTAGATCAAAGCATGAGACCAATTGAAAAAGAAGAAGACTCAAGAATTCAAGTTTTGGTATCATTGGAAGATGCCCCCACATCTATACTTGTTCGTACAGTGGCCTGAAACATGAAATCTACAAAGAAATATTGTTTGTTTTATTGATATTTTCCAAAAATTACATTGTTCTTCCTACCACCCACCTATGAGGGCTTATGCAAGGCACTTCCAATGGTTACATGACCTTTTTTAACTATTCATCCATTTGGGAGAGTGATTACAATTTTTTGATAAATTTTAAGAAAGTTGCTCCAAAGTTGCATGACAACTTTTAAAGCAACTTATACAAAATTTGCAAAATTGCAAATCTAATGACCAAACTTGGTCCTAACACTATTATAATGATCCAACATGGATCTAAATCTTAAAAAAATGAAAAATTCTAAGATCCTATTACTTTTAGGCACATAGACCCTTTTTGACTTTAGTTAGCCAGGGGCTTATAACTATGCAAATCCTAGAACTAGGCCTTACAACTATGTCTACGTGCCTAACTAGAACTTATAAACTAAGTAGAATATTTAGGAATCTTAGGTAAATTTTTTGATGAGTTTAGAGTAGGTTCTCCTACACCAATCACCCTCCAAAGAGATAGTGCCAGAAACTGAATGCAGATTCACCAACAACAATCTGTGTAGTAACACTATGACCACATGAGGTAACCAAATCAAGTGAGTGTGTCAAATGGTGGGAAGCACCTGAATAAATAATGCAAGTAGTAGAAGAAGATAAAGCTCATGCAGAAAGGGCATGTCATTTGCCTAAAGGAGAAGGTGGTGGCTTCAAAGAAGAAATACTATGCTACTCCATGGCCTCCTCTAAAGCCTCAAGATGTTTCCAACACTTGGAAATTGGATGTCCTACCTTGCCACAAAAATTACAAGGATCACTTGCAAACTTATTAGTATTGGAGGAAGACTCATTAGACTTATAAGGTTTACCCTTAAGAGTTCATTTATGATAATTTGATCAAGGAGAAGGATTATAGGACTCTCACTAACAATTGATCTATTTTGTGCTTCGGTTTGTGCTTTGGCTTCCTTGTAGATGTCTAAGAAACTACTGCCTCAGTCTTTAATCTTGTTAGAGTCCAAATTTATAATATTTTCTTGCTCTATAGTCAAGGGATCATATAATACTTCAAATTGGGGCATGGTAAATTTGGGTCCCAAAGCATCTATAGTGGAATGGAAGGTAGAAGAGAAAATTAGAAAATTTCCTCAAAGCTTTGACAAAATTAGATAAATGTACTCCTCATCAGTCTTTACTTTCCCACAACCATGTAAAAAAGTTCTTTTTTTTTTGAATTTCATCAAAAATTTCTCAATTAAGGGAAAGTTGTCAAGTACAAGTGATGTAAGATAAGAGTCAATCTAAAGTGCCTTGAACTTATTCACTATCCTAAATAAGCCCTCTAGCTTAGTCCACATCTCTTGAGGAGTAGTGCACCCATCAAGATGAAACAAAAAACTATCAAATACCTACAAAGAAATCAACCCCATGGCCTCATCCATCTTGTTCCTATGCTACATGACCTCAAATGGTCTGTACATCACCTAAACAAGACCAAAATCCTTTTGAATGAAGAAGCCATGTCATTAGGGTTTTCCATGTGTGATAGTTATGTGGGGTCAGAAGTGCTAGACATGAAGAGGTCTCAGCCATTTTTTAGAAAGTCTTTATTTTGATATAGTTCTAGTTTACTGAAGTAAATGACATAAACAAGCATATAAAAAACCTTCACAATTCTAAAAACTGAACCTCAATAGCTAGTAGGAAAGCTTATACAATGAGAAGAGAAAAAAATATTCAAATGAGAATCATGTGTATCTTTGAAAAAATCTAATGAAATTATTAGAGAAATTGGAAATGTCTCAAAGAGACCTTTTTTACGCTTCTTTTGGATAAACAGTTTACAACAAAAATGAGCAGTTATGCCTCTAGAATGCAAAATAAATTATCTAACTTTGATTGAAAAAATAAGAACCTTACTAGAAAAATTCACCAATAAAACCTACACCACTAGGTCCATCTTAGAATTAGCTTTCCAATGATATCTTATTTTCCAAAACATGCCTCAATATGCTCAAGATATCATAAAAAAAGTAACACGCCCTCTGGAAGAAAAAATAAATGGAAAAAATCCCTTGGAGCTAAAATTTTAAGCCTCGGGCTTGCATGTGACCATGACTGGGAACTTAGCTCCCTGAGTAGAGAGCTCGTGGCTTGTGGATGGAAAATGCTAGTGGAGAGATGGGTCGGAAGAGTGGAGGTTGTGGATGAATGGTGGCTCGACGAAGCTGAGGTTGTGGCGACGCAGGGTGTAGAGGTCAAGCATACGTGACTCTTTAGAGGCACGTGGGTGACACTCTAGTTGCACACTAACTGCATGAATTTTCATACTACAGGCATTAATTTTAAGCATATTTTTAATTTTTTTTTTTTAAATCACCTTGATTTGTGTGTTAAGGTCATACGACCCTGGTATACCAAAATTGTTTTGCCTCCCTAGTCAACAATGCCCAAAAATTAAGTGCTTAATTTGGAAATAGGGGTTTTGACGTGCTCTGAATCAAACCATTAGGTATCTTTGGAATCAAAGTGCACCAAAATTCAGATACACCCCTATTTCCACAAAAGATACCCATAAAAGCTAGATCTATTCTGTCAAACTCTCATTCCTCTTTTTCTCCAAATGAGAACATGCTACAACAAATCTGGCTCTAATACCTTGAAGGATTTGGTGAGAACAAATCCATAGATTTGGTAGAACACTTGCATGCAAGAAATTTTTATAAAGAAGAAAAACACAAGAGAAGGAAAGGGTTTGGTTTTGAAAATATGCAAGAATATATTATTAGACAAAAAGAATGAATTTGAAATATACAATTTGATAGAGGGCCACACCACTCTAACAACTCACAACCAAGAAAACAACAATATGGAGACCAAAAAAAATGCTTCACAAGAAATTTTATTATTCTTGAAGATCCTTACAACACCCACAAAATGATATGACTTCTTCAACATAAGAGAAATCCTAAATAAGAGTCTTCACACCAAGAGCTTCACCAATAACTTCTACTTGAAGAGCTACACCTTTAGAGTTTTCACACCTTGAAGTCTTCACGCCTTCTAGCTTCTACTTCTCAAACTTCTACTCCTCAAGCTTCCCCCTTGAGCTTGATTAGAAATGCTCATATGCCTTGCTTAAATAGGCACTTACCACCCTATGCATGACTTATCCACAACTTTCTAGAATTCTTCCTACAATATCCACAACCTTCTAAAACTTCCATAACCTTCTAGAATTACGACTAAGCACCACCATGTGGCCCAATTAGAAAATTACATTTCCTTTATGGATCACAACAAATATTAAATGCAAGATTTAAGAAACTTTCCACAAGCTTCTAAGATGCCACCTGCACACCTCGATTAAGGTAATGACAACTATTTTTTTTTTTTTTTTTTTTTTTTCTATTTATGCCACCTATGCACCTCGAAAATAAAAATCCTCTTTTCCTTTCTTTTCTCCTTTTTATTTTTTTATTATTTCTCCTTTAATTTTCGTCACTTTTCTCTCTCCTCCAGATTTTTTTTTTAAAATTTTAAATTTTACATTCAACATGTCTCCCCTTTATTTTGGATGCAAGATGCTCCTGCATCACAATTGATCAATGCTTATAGAAGGAGACAATAAAACCTAAAAGGGAAACCCTAAGAGGTAAATTACATTTAATAATTAATATTTAGTTATTAAATGACAATGGATGTGCATAAAGGGAAATCATAAGAAGGGATCAATGCTTTTACTCGCACTAATACGGACGGTCATGCTTTTTCAAACATTCACCGTGACCTTGTCGAAATAGAAGACATTCTTAAGGAATTTGAAAAGAGAGCCTACGATGATATTTTAGACCAAATCTTCCTCGGAGACCCTGTTCTCCAAGAACTATCCATCCATTTCATTGACCTACCACTCACCCATCCACAACTCATAGATTGGGACCAACCAAGCATCATACACATTGATGAGTTCACATCAGAGGAAGTGCTTCTAAGATTCATGGGAGCTGAAACACCTCACAAGACTAAGCTGACCTCCTCTTTGAGGTCTTAAGAGAGAACATTGACCGATTTGCATGGTCATATTAGGACATGCCAGGACTTGATCAAAAGCTTGTAGTTCATCATCTTGCAGTCGATTCAAAGATCAAGCCCGTTAGACAAAAGCTTAGAAAAATGCACCCAAAGGTGGCATTACTGGTCAAAGCTAAATTAGAAAGAATGTTAGCTGCTAAGGTTATCCAACCTATCAACTACTTAGAGTGGATCTCCGACATTGTCCTCATCACTAAAACTTTTTGTGACATCAGAATCTGCACTGATTTCAGAGATCTTAACAAAGCTTGTCCAAAAGATGATTTTCCCTTGCCCAACATAGATATGATTATAGACCTTACAGCTGGACATGAAATTCTATCCCTCATAGATGGATTTTCTGGGTATAATCAAATCAAGATTGCAGAAGAGGATCAGCATAAGACAACATTCACTACCCCTTGGGGAACCTTTTGCTACAACATGATGCCTTTTGGCCTAAAGAATGCTGGGGCTACCTATCAAAGAGCTATGACAACCATTTTTCATGATCTCATCCATAGCATTTTGGAGGATTATGTGGATGATATCTTGGTTAAATCTCACACCTTCATGGATCATTTTGCTGACCTGGACAAAGTCTTTGATAGGTTAGCCACATATCATCTCATGCTGAATCCCAAGAAGTGTGTCTTTGGGGTCACATCTGGCAAGCTTCTAGGCTTTATAGTTTCTAAAATAGGTATAGAGATTGACCCCAAGAAGGTCAAGGCTATCTTAGACATGCCTCCTCCCCAGACACTGTGACAACTTCACTCTCTTTAGGGAAAGCTTCAATTCGTTCGACGCTTCATCTCTCAGCTTGCAGATAAGTGTATGCCATTTACACATTTACTCAAGAAGGATTAAAACTTCAAGTGGGATCCTTTATGTCAATGCAGCTTCAATGATCTCAAGCAGTCTCACCAATCCCCCTATCTTGGTTCCACCAGTTCCTAGTTGTCCCCTGATTTTGTACAAATCAGCAACACCTACTGCTCTAGGGGTACTTCTAGCACAACTTGATGACTACAACAGAGAAAGAGCCATCTACTACATCAGTAGAACCCTAGTTGGTTATGAACTCAATTATACTCCTATGGAAAAAGCTTGTTTGGCAGTTGTTTTCTCAACTCAAAAGCTTTGCCACTACATGCTAAGTCATACCATCTAACTAGTCTCCAAGATTGACCCTCTTAAGTATATGCTCTCCCGAACATCACTTACAGGCCGTTTGGCCAAATGGGTTATGCTCCTTAGCAAATTTGACATCCAGTATATGGACAAAAAGGCAATCAAAGGGAAAGCTATAGTAGATCACCTAGATGATGCACCTCTAATAGATGCATATCCCTTGATCACAAAATTTCCAGATAAACATATCTATCTAATTGAAGAACAACCCCCATGGAAACTTTATTTTGATGGCTCACACATATCTCATGGATCAGGGGCAAGAATATTGTTGGTCACACCTCAAGGAGATTACATTCCAAAAGCCTTCAAGCTACAATTCCCTAGCACCAACAATATAGTTGAATATGAGGCTCTCATAGCAGGATTAAAGATAGTTGCAGAATGAAACATCACTGAGTTACAAATCTTTAGTGATTCTCAACTCATCATCAAGCAAGCCCTAAATGAATATCAAACCAAAGACAAAAAGCTCTTACCCTACAAAGAGCTAGTTGATCAGCTAACCTAGCATTTTACAAAGCTTCAATTTACACAAGTGCCTCGAATGTAGAAAGAAGCAGTGGATGCTATGGCTACTATCGGCTCGCTCTTGGAAGTTCCCCAAGCAGCTACACAGTATGAGTTTTTAGTCGAGTAGCTCCTCACACCCACCTATGCTAATGAGGACTCAAACGGTGTTTGTATCTTGGTTGGTCCCCAATCCCCTTGGTACCATGAGATTCATGCTTACCTTAAAGATGGTATCATCTCACCTCACCTCACACGTATCCAATGCCAAAACCTCATCCAAAAATCATTTCGTTATGTTATCATAGCCAATACCCTATATCATTGGGGTTATCACGATACTCTCTCTCGATGTTTAGATGCAAAATGAGGCCACGATGGTGTTAAAAGAAGTACACTCCAAACTTTGTAATGCCCACACGAGTGGTATTTTCCTAGCACAACAAATCCTTAGAGCAGGCTACTATTGGCCTACCATTGAAGAAGACTCCTGTGACTTTGTCAGAAATTGTCTCCCATGTCAGCATCATGCAAATCTTGTGCACGCTCTAGCACAGGATCTACAACCTATTGCACCACCTTGGCCTTTCGCTTGTTGGGGCCTTGATCTAGTTGGAACTATAACACCTCTCTCATCTGATGGATATAAATGGATAATAACAACTACAGACTATTTCACTAAATGGGTGGAAGCAGTCCCCCTAGTCTCAACTATAGGAGTTCAAGTCTCCGAGTTCATCTTGTACAACATTGTTTGCCACTTCGGCATCCCATCCACCATCTTCACCGACCATGAAGGTAACTTTGAAAATCTCAACATGGAAGAACTATGCACTTCCCTCCACATCCATCATCACTTTTCTAGCCCATATTTCCCACAAGGTAATGGCCAAGTATAGGCAACTAACAAAACCCTCCTCAAAATCCTAAAGAAAGTTGTCAATGATTTTGACCGTGATTGGCATCTACAAATAAATCTAGCCCTATGGGCCTATCGAACCTCCTTCCCTACATCCACAAGCACAACTCCATACTCCCTAGTCTATGGTGCCGAAGCGGTACTACCCATCAAAGTTGAACTTCCCTCCTTGCGCATATCTTTGCAAGGGAAAATATCAAATGACAAATACAGAGTAGCTTGGCTCACCCAGCTAGATCTCTTAGACGAGAAGTGACAACAAGCCAATGATCATCTCATAGTCTATCAAACACATCTGAAAAGGAATTTCAACAATAAGGTGCTCCCACGACACTTTCAGCTAGGCGACATGGTCCTCAAAGAAAACATGAAAGTCCAAGAAGATCGAGAAAAGAAAGGCAAGTTTGAACCTACCTGGCTTGGTCCTTATGTTGTCACTGCCTCCTTTGGCTCTAGAGCCTATTAGCTATCTACACCAGAAGGAGAACTCTTGAATGATCCTACTAACATCATTCATCTCAAGAAGTTCTATGCTTGAAGATCCTTGGTATACCCAGCTTTTGAAAAATACAAAACAAAAAATAGTAAAGAGAAATAAGTGTCCAATGGTGAAAACTTGGCAATTCAAGCGCCTTGGATAGGTACCTTGGTAAAAACTTGGTAATTCAGGTGCCTTGAGTACTAAGACTAGTCCATTATCTATCACTATCCTATCCCTCATCCATTCATTCACCATCCCATAACACACCTGCTTGTTCCTTTGGTGTTCCAACCCAATATCCAAAATCTGTTGAAGCTTGTAAATACCTCTTGTATAGCTTGTAAATCTTGTACAGCTTGTAAATCTTGTACCTCAGCTTGTAAATCTTGTACCCCAGCTTGTAAATC
Organism: Cupressus sempervirens; assembly: GCA_028749045.1. Lineage (NCBI taxonomy): Eukaryota > Viridiplantae > Streptophyta > Pinopsida > Cupressales > Cupressaceae > Cupressus > Cupressus sempervirens. The sequence continues at coordinate 289,069,260 of CM053786.1, read as the reverse complement.
TTGTATCATCCCTTGCATCATAGCTTGTATATCCAAATCTTGTCCAAAACTTGTACCATATTCCAGCTTGTAAATAAGCTTGTATCCTAGCTTGTATCCTATCACATGCACACAAAGAATCCCATTTTCACTTACGCTTTTTGCAAACCATCTACCTATTTGTCTATCAACTATTATAGACATCCCACCCTTCACAAACATTTCCATCTTACAAAACCAAAACATGAACAACCTTGTACATTTGTAACATATCTTGGTTTTTCAACTTGTACATCCTCTTTAGCTTAGTACCATTGTATCTATCCAGCTTTCATGTCAGTTTCTCCCTGATCAGCATCTTGCACACATCACACAACCCTTGGTTAGCTATTCCAATGCATCCTTTAGCTAGATCTCCTGTCACCAAAGTGTTATCCTCTTAGTTTAGCTTGCCAGACACATCACTCATCTAGATCCATCAGCTTAGGTGCTCTCCAATAGATCCTTGTAAGATATAGCTTTCCTCATGACTGATCTTGGTCCGTTAGTACCTCGTCCTACCCATCTCGTTTGAAAATAGTTATTTTTTGGATTTTTGCTTTCTTTTGATTTGGAATCTTCCCTTTTGGGTCTTGAAGTATCTTTTCCAAGAAATCTTTTTGTTCCCTCCTCAAGGTTGCCACGATCTTCCATATCATGGTATGCTATGAATAGGGCACTTTGAGCATACGATTTTGATCAAGTCTTTTGTTTGTTTCTTTTTCGCTTGTGGGTTACCCAGTGTCGGTTCCACACTATTTCCTTCGAGTTTTTAGTGTGATGCTGGGGCAATCCTTGTGTGTTTGTTTCAAGTCAATCCATTAGTCCTTTGGACAGTTGGTGAAAAGGCCTTGATGTTCTTGGTAACCTTGGCAATTAACCAATAGTCCTATAGCAAATCTAGTGCTCAACTACATGGTGGTACTTCTCTTTGAAGTATCCCCCCGCTCAATAAGCTTCAATGGATTCCCTTCATCTCCATTATCTCTCATCCATATCTAGCATCTATCTCTCCTACCTTAGCTTATGCATTAGTATCTCTTTGAATCAATCATCACTCTTAGCTTTAGGGATCCACAATCCTAGTCTTAGGGTACCACCAATCCAATCAATTCACCAAGCCTCATCTTTCGAGATCCACAATCCTAGTCCTAGAGATCTCCGAAACCCATCTTTTGCCAATCTAACTCTTCGAAATACTGTTGCATCAGCTTTATCATCCCCTCATTCATCTCCCTATCTTGGATTCCTTTTTATAGCACTCCGCTCCTTCATCCTCCACCTTCCCTAAAGTCTTAAGCTTGCTTCCTCTTGTGCCTCTGATTCTCCCTTTATCATTCTCCCATACTGAGAGTTTGAGCTAATTCAACCCTTTCTCTTTGCCAATCTGAGTCTCCTTGCTCATTCCAGATTCTTGTATTTTTCAAGAAGCCGTCAAGCCTCGCTTTCTCTCCCCGCCACCTTCTTGAGGGGGCATCTCGCAGTCCATTCTCTCCTCTTCTGCTCTAGCCTTGGGCATCTTATTTTCTTATCTTTGATGCCATGCCACTTGCAGCATCACATCAAAGAGGGGCAAAATGTAGACACCTAAAATCCTTTAAAAAATAAAGTATTTTTATTTTTTGAAAAGTCCCTGATGACATCATCATTTATTAGTTAATTATTTATTTAATTAATTAATTTATTTTTATGCCATTAAATCCCCTTGTCTTAATTAAAAATATTTAATTAAGGAATCCCTCCCAAAAATGTTTAAATCTTATTTAAATATTATTTTCTTATTTATTAATTATTTAATTAATAAATTGACCAAAAATTCCAAAATAAATAATTTTTTTTTTCCCAAACTTGGCCAATTTCCTTAAGACCACTAACCTCTTCCAAAATCTCCTAATCCTTCTTTAATTTTGATTAAAGGCTAATCCCATCATTTTCTACCCCTAATCCCAACTCAAAATATTTAACTAAGGTTAAATATTAATTCTCATATTTATTAAAAATGTTTTAATAAGTATCTCCTCAAACCAAACCTATGAGATAAATAAACTTTATTTATCCTAACCCTAAGCCTATCCCTAAACCCCATTTTAAGCCTAATCCACCCCATCCACCCATACTAACCAAGCTTAGCTACTAACTCACCCACCCTCATTGAATACCATCCACTTGCATATCTCTAACATCCCTAATCTAATCCTTAATCACCTCTAATCCCCCCCCTAACCTTGTCACATTCCCTAAGCAAGCTTAAGACTTTCCTAAACCAAACAAAGTCAACAATCTCGACTCCCTCCAAAATATCCTAACCACCCAATCATGAATGCTCTTAAAAAGGCCATAAAGACTCTTACAAGCCCATTCATTGCTCTTACAAGCCATTTATGAAGGGTCTTTATGAAGATATTATCCCTTGAGCCTCCTTTGTTGACTCATCCTTTCCCTTTCCTCCATCCACTCACCCTGTGACATGTGTCACTCTCTGATTGGCTGTAAGGAAGCACAATCCATGTGCTCTCCTCTCATGCAATCTGAGCCCTCCATGAGCTTTTCCCCATCCTTGCATCTTAGCCCTTAATCCCTCAAGCCTCTTGTCTATAAATTGAATCCCTTCCCAAGCCATTTCAACACAATCCATGAAGTAAAGTCATAATGCCATTTTAAGAAGCCATTTTACATCAAAACCATACACTCACACCCAAATTCCAACTCCATTTGAAGCTCTTTTTGAAGCATAAGCTTGAGCATACATCCTATCTATTTAGACAAAGCTACTCAACAAGAGAGCTTCTCATTGAGAGAGCCCATTAATGGCTCATATTCTCAATTGAGAGCTCATCTTAGTCTATCTTGAAGTTTATGAATTTTTTTTAGTTTGTAGAAGCTTTATTTAAATTTGGTTTCTATTAGCATACTAACATCGCTCATATACAGAAAGAACTAGGAAGAAAAACCCACTTCTCAGTCCCATTACAAAAAAGATATATACAATTACAATTATTGAGTATGAAGATAAATGACAGATTGGACTTCCCCAAACTTCATACTAATTGAATGAATAATATAATAATTTGATGAAATCAAATCCTAGCTTGTTCCTCAAATATGATGATCGCTAGTGTGGGATATAGATAAAGTACCTTATCCATGTCATGGTCCATAGTAAAAATACCATCATAACCCAGGTTAGAAAGATGATCACCAGCTAAATTACATTTTCGATATATATGAAATTTTTTTCATGAATCAAAGAAGTCAATAAGCCTCCAAATTTTCTTATAAATATAGGTCAATTTTTTGTTAACAATTTTTCTTTTAATATAGACATGAATTGAAATGAAGGAATCCAATTCAAGATGGATATGAGTGCATCCCAAAGAACTAGTAATCACTAACCCTTGTAATAATATAGAAGGTTTAGCCACATTATCATACCCTATGGGATGGGAGACGAATACAATGCAATAGGAACTCCAAGATGATTCCTCAAGAAATCCCTAATGCCTAACTTACCTAGGTTCCTGCGTGAGGCTCTATCAAAGTTAACCTTAATAACTCCATGTTCTAGTGGGGACCATTTAACCTTTTTCCTATCAAGTCCTCTTGATGCCCTATTAAAAGAAGGAAAAGTTGGGAGAGAAATATATTTCCACTCCTTGATTGTACCATCATCCCAATTAGAAAATAGGATGTGTGAGGAATTATTCTTAATATTGGCTGAAACCAATTCTAATATAGACTTTTCAATAGTAATCTTCACAACATCCACTGTGGAAGGGGATTGCCTAAAGATACACTTGTTTCTCTCCCACCATAATGACCAAATGATTAGAGATGGAGAACATATCTAGATAGATGCAAGGAGAGACTTGGTATATAATGTAGGCCAAGATTTAAATAAATCCCAAAGAGTATTAGGGAGTGACATAACAATATTCAACTTATTAAGAAAAAATTTCTAGCATTTCTATGCAAACTCACATTGTAGAAACATATGACCAGCATCTTCAAGAACTTGTTGATAGAGGAGACATCTAAACCTCTGAGAAATGTTGAGTTTTTCTAGCCTATCACTACTGACTGGTCTCTTTTAGAGGGTTAGACAAGATAAATATCTACCTTTAGGTAATGTGTAATCATTCTAGCAAAATGAAAATGCCTTACTTTTGATTCTAGTATCCAATACTCTACTGAGAGCCACCTACCCAACTTTAACTAAATAATTACCATCATATGTAGGGGCCCAAAAAATTGAATCCTTATCATCTTGATAAAATACCTACCTGTCTTTTAAAATATCCTTGAATAGGTTAGCATAAAAATTAGAAATAGGAAGAATACTAGGCTCCTTCCAAGTGACCCGATGTGACACTAGATCTACATGATCTATATAGTGACACATGTTATCCCCCCAAGAGGATAAGAAACATGGATATAATCAGAAAATTCAAGAACACTTGCTAGAGGGGGGAAGCCATTCCATGAATCATCCCAAAAGCATGACCTCTGCCCATTGTTAATTTCCTAGGATATGTAATCACTAACAATTTGTCTAGAGATGGCCATAAAATTCTATATCTTAGAGCCTTTGGGTAGAGAAGTAGCAGAGATAGTACGAGTCGGATTCATAGAGTTGGGTATTTTGATTGCATAATCCTACACCATATGCCATTTAATTTTTTCATCATCTACCAAACTAACTTTCCTCCATACACTTTGTTTCTAAGAGAAAGATCATGAAGACCCACCCCACCACAATGTTTATCTAAAGCCATCTCCTGAAGAGAAATTAAAAGGGATTTTCCTTTGCCCTAACATATTATTGCTCCAAAGGAAATTGGTAATAATTTACCTAATTTGTTTAATCATTGCTGCTAGAGCATGAAGAATAGGAGTGAAATAGTTTGGTATAGCTGAAAGAATAGATTTGACTAAGAGAATTCTACCTAACAAAGACAACCACCTGACTTTCCAGGCATGTTTTGTTTGTACCTACAAAAAAGGGAATTCCCAAGTAGACTGAAGGAAGAAGATCATGCTGAAACCCCAAAAATATAATCTATCTTAGAAGAAATAATTGCATTTGTAAAGAAAATGTATAGTTTAGAGTAGGGGCACTAATGCTTTGTCTTGATATTAAAGTGTACAAATTCAAGACTTTTTTCATAACTCTAGATTCTTTCACAATTGCATGGCCAAATAGGAGAGTATCATTTGCAAAGAGGGAGTGAGTGACTAAAATTGTAGATCATGGAATTTGCATCCCCCTCTACTGACTTAAAGCATGTTTAGAAGAGATCAATCTGCTAAATGCTTCGACCATAAAAATAAAAAGTAATGGTGAGATTGGATCTCCTTGTCTCACCCCTTGGGACAAAGAGAAGAAACCTAAAGGAACCCCATTTATAATTACTGAGAATGAAGCCCCAGATAAACATGTCTTGATCCATTTTCACCATTTAGGAGAAAATCCAAATTCAAGAAGCACTTTAATGAGGACATTCTAGTTAACTTTATCATAAGCCTTCATCACATCTAATTTGACTACAAAGGATGGTATTTACTGAATGAAGAACATCATGAGTGTATAAAGCACCTTCCATTATCTCCTTCCTTGGCACAAATCCTCCATGCTCTAAAGAAATGATTTTGGAAAAAAGGCTTTGGAGCCTAAGATAGATTTCTTTGGAGAAGAATTTGTAAACCATATTTCACAAAGAGATTGGTCTAAAGTTTGCAAATGCCTTAGGGGATGAAGACTTGGCAATCAAAGAAATATTGGTGGTGTTAAAATTCTTGATCATAAAACCATGTTTCCTAGATTCTTGCATTGTTGCAAGTAACTCAAAACCAATGAAATCCCAACATTTTTGAAAGAAAATAATAATGTGCCCATCTAGTCCTAGGACCTTGTCTGCAGGCATATTGAAAGCTACCTCCTTAATTCTACTAATGTGAATGGTTTCACTAATTTTGTATTATCTTGAGGAGTGAATAATTGAGGAATGACTGATAGTAAATCTTCTTCCAGCTAAGGAGATGGTTGAGGGCCTTGATGTGGGTCTAAAGGGTTTTAAAAATATGTAACAACCTCTTCTTAAATGTTGATTGTGCCTCTAAATTGTAAATTGTGATTGTGTATAGTTATGTAATTATTTCAACAATGAGAAAAATATACAAGAGGAGGGGTATAGACACTAGTAGTGGAATTGCAACCCAAAATAAAATACAAGGGACCGGGAAACAATTTTTTGACTTGTACATATTGGTTAAAATGCTAGGTCTTACTAATGGATTTGTTGATATTTTTGATCCTATTATCTATGGAAGGAATATGAAGGCAATCAGACATGCAATTCAAAACTAGTGGAATGATCCATGAAAGGAGTCAAAATATATTATAAACAACCAAATGATAGGGTCCACTATAAATAAATTTGCAACATGGACTGCAGGAACAACCCACTTGGGGTTTCCTCTGGTATTCCCTTGTCTAGAATTTGTAATGGTTTGTGCTGAGAACTATGATGTAAAAACAAAGAAAATTTTTAATCAAAATACGCAGAAGGTAATTTTTATGATAGCAGTGTACCCATCTAGTCCTAGGACCTTGCCCGTAGGCATATTGAGAACTATCTCCTTAATTTCTACTAATGTGAATGGTTTCACTAGTTCCACATTAACTTGAGGGGTGACTAATTGAGGAATGACTGATAGTAAATATTCTTCCAACTAAGGAGATGGTTGAGGGCCTTGATGTGGGTCTAAAAGGTTTAAAAAAAAATTAACACCCTCTTCTTAAATGTTGATCATGCCTATAAATTGTAAGTTATGATTGTGTATAGTTATGTAATTATTTCAAGAATGAGAAAAACATACAAGAGGAGTGGTATGGGCATTAGTAGTGGAAGTGCAACCCAAAATAAAATACAAGGGATCAGGAAACCATTATTTGACTTGCACATATTGGTTAAAATGCTAGGTTTTACTGCTGAATTCTATGATATTTGTGATCCTATTATCTATGGAAGGAATATGAAGGCAATTAGACATGAAATTCAAAATTAGTGGAATGATCCACAAAAGAAGTCAAAATAAACAACCAAATGACAGGGTCCATTGTAAATAAATTTGCAACATGGACTGTAGGAACAACCCACTTGGGGTTTCCTCTAGTATTCCCTTGTCTAGAATTTGTAATGGTTAGTGCTAAGAAATATGATGAAAAAACAAAGGAAATTGTTAATCAAAATACATAGAAGGTAATTTTCTTGATAACAAAGAGTGAATTTTCAAGTTTATTAGACCTATGATATGAAGCACAAAACCCAAGCCACATTGAGCTGAAAAAATTGGTTGAAACATATGAGAACTTACGACTAGATAGAAAACATTCTTATATCAAAGAATTAGTGGATGGATTCAATCTTCCTCATGATCATAAGCTACCTTATAAATTTGGTATTTTTTTACAATGGGTTTATGATACTATATCCTTGCTATCGATGTGTTTGGGTTTGGCAAGTAACAAGAAAGTGGGTGTCGGTATTTTGGAAATGATTTTCAATATTCATTGTCTACGAGATCCAGTAAGATATAATTATATTGAGAAATTTGTTCATTACATGCAAGAAAAATTATTAATTATTAAAATAAGTTCACACTCACACTCACAAAAGACATTTAGATGCTTGACCTACTTGTGCTATCTTTTGTTATCAAAGCATTGTCAAATATTTGAAACAAACAAGCTTCAACTTAATTTTGGTAAACAAATAATGTAATTGACACCTATAATTAGGATGAGTGATCCCCAAGAGGACTACAAATACTTTGTAGACTTATTTTTGGCACCCCTTTATCATAAAATTATAGGCACTTTAATGCATAGATATCATGTTTCTTGTAAACAATTCATTCAACTAGGAATTTAGATTTAATTGGTTAATTGGTATTTTATGGAAGAGTACATTGTATTAAGGTTTTATAGTTTAGTGGTAGAACCCTACAAGCTTCTAATACATGTGATAGAAAGGGTATTTGCATTGGAATATACACTATAGATGGAAAACACGTGTACTCTTTCATGGTCAACAAAAGAAAACCATATTTCCTTCCTTTCCTATCACATGTAGAGGGTTCACTTTTGAGAGAAGAGCATTCAAAGTGGCATATGAAGTTTTTATAGTTTTTAAATTTGCTATTGCTAGGATCTGGCAAGATGATCCACTAAACATAATTGGTACAAAGCTTGTACATAATGGGAACCTCACAAGAAAATGTCAGCATGAGAGTAAGCCATTGATTGAAAAATTTAAAAACATGGACTCTCAGGAAGTGGTCAAAATTGAGACTGATAAATGCACGAGTGAAAATAAAATTTCAATACAGGAATTGTTAGCCCAAATTAAAGAATTGCATAGATAGAAATAAAATTTCAACCTATGACATCCTACAATTTCTACTAGAAAGAGAATCATGTAAGTAAAAAATCTCTTCAAGACGCCATAAGTAAAGACTGTAGCTTCACATTGGTGTTAATATAAAAGTAATATTTTTTGGAACACAAGGAGGAATATTGGTGATCCTAAGACCTATGTAGATTTTGAAGACTTGCCTGACGATGAAACATTTACCAAATTATAAGATAATGAGCATCCACATGTAGTGGGAGAACACCATGATGTTGAGGATGAAGGTAATGAGTATGAGGTTTTTGAGGGTCCTACATCTGTTGTCACATGCATTGCCACTGGTTCTACTAAATCCACTCCTACCAGTACATTAGCTTTAACTTGAAAATATGTTGTAATTAATGAGAAGACAAGGAAAAAGTGTGACATAGGAACAAATATGATAGAAAAAATGGGTTATTTAGGTGATGATGGGTTGGGACCAATAGGTTAATGACCTTTCTATCCACTCTATATAACAGAGCCACTAAAAATTGGTCATAAAATAGTCATTGGAGATGAGTTAGATGAACCATCGAGTTCATCAAAAAAATTTAACCCATTGCAAAAAATACACTGTTCATCCCAGGTCAATTTGCACATGCCACCATGGTTAGAAATTAAAAAAGGACATTACAAATGCAGTTTGATAAGAATATTGTAGCTGCTGAAAGTGAAAAGAAGAAAAATGTTATGTATACTCGTATTGATACAATGCCTATACAAAATCCTTAGAACAATCCAAAAAATTACTAATTAGTGGAAATAGGGTAGGATTAGGAAGGTTTAAGGTTGTTGGTAATCATCATAACACAATTATTACAACCTTGGACATTGGTGGAGACAAGTGCAATGTTGCAATCACTCTTTCTCCTTTCAAACATTGTACTGTGTTAGCTGAACAAAATTTTGAATTCAATAATTTTGTAACAGATTTTCAAAAAGCCCAAATAATGAATAGAAAAAATAATAAAGATTTCAAGAATGATTTACTTGAAGTGGATCATCTCAAGGACTTGAATCAAGTAGGATATTTCCAACATATAACAAAAATAAAGAAATGATGGAGTATATGATTGATTCCCACTCACAACTAGATAATAGTCCACTAGAGAGTAAGATATGTTGGCTATGTCTTTACCTTGTGCTTTCCTGAACATGTTTTTCTATGAATTCCTATTTATTATTTGTAAATTAGGGTTTGGTCTTATCAAAATTGGTTAACCCTAAGAAAAATCCTAATTAAAATAATATTTGTGCCCTAAGTGAGCCCTTTAGGTCATATGTTTTACCTTTTAAATTGAGCGGGAAAATCATTTTGAAATAATGTATATTTTTTGGGAACCTTTGAAAGACCTTTTACTTTGTTTCATAAGTCTCCTAAAATAATTTTCACCATCAGATCTTTTAAGATCTACGATAGTTGCCTTGTCCCTATAGAAACTTGTGATCATTTTATTTCATGCAACATGGCAACCAAGCAAGTACTACACATGGGATCTAGTAATATATGCTTGGTTTCAAGCTAAATTGTTCATGTTGTCAGATCTTTCTAGGATCAATGGTGGTTGCTATATCGCCACCAGAAAGTGCAAGGTTTTTACTAGTAGCAATATGGTAACCTCTCGAAAAAGTGAAACATGGTGAGACCAAACCTAAAGACGGGCATCAGGATTTTTGTCTGTCATTAATGAGCTTCATCAGCATGATGGAATGTCAAAATTGTTAGGTGTAGTAAATAAAATATTATAACAAGAACGTGCTATCTTCACAATGCTAGATTTCTTCTAAGTATACAGTGGTCGCTATGTCACCACCAAAAATAATGAGAACTTTACCAGTAGTGACATGGCGACCTCACATGAAATAAGAAGGCAGTGGGACCTAATTTTAAAAGATGGCACCATAGAAACCACTTGTCATAAAGAGCACTGCCAGCATGTCAAGATGATATCATGTCATATGCCACATGGATTTGCACTCAGAAAAGGATACATGTTGATTGGAGACGTCAGATCTCTACCAGATCTATGGTGGTCACCATATTGCTATGGAAATTTGCTCAATTTTTAGTACACATGAGATCACAACCAAATGAAATTTAGAAGGACCAACCAAAATTGCAATAAAGTAACTATGAAATGTGCATTGTCTGATCGGAGTTGCATCAATGATGGTCGCTAATCACATGTAGGAGTTGTTTGATATTTATGCATAACAACATAATGGGAATGTGACACGTGTCCAAAAGTGCTAGTGGGTCTAGTAAAACTTGCTAGCAGTGGAAAGAAAAGGCTTGTGTGGTGACATTTGATTGGGTTGATTGCCAACTTAGCTATTTGAAATTGAGTCATATTCCTGGATCGTCAGATTTTTTGAAATCTACAGCTTGTTTTCAAAATTGGAAGGTGATGCCACCCTGTTCTTCCTTACAGTCCATTTATGAAAATTAAGGCTCCCTGTGTGAATCAAAACTAGGAATATATTGTAGGATTTCACTTAGTTATTCTTTACACAAACAAATTTCAGAATTTCAGAAAGCTAAGAGCCATTGAAGAATTGTTCCTTGCATGATTAGAGTGTGAAAGAATTTCTAGTTTCCACAGTGTGTTGCAAAATTGTAGTGAAAGAGTAACAAACAACCAAGTAAATATCCAAATCCATTAGATAAAGAATTTTGGTATTCTACATCATTAGTAAACATTCCTTTGAAGAATTTGTTTTTAGGAAAGGTAGATTATGCAAGTAGAAATATCCATGATGACTTTCTTGAACAACTGCTTGAATCCACAATTGAGTCAGCCTAGGTTAAAAAATTAATTCCTGTGAATCCTAGGCTCAAAATTGCAAATAGCTTGAATGAAAAAGGGAATTAGGTCAGGGATGCTACCACTTCCAAAACATGGCTTTATCTTTTTAAGAAGTAGTTTTCAGAAAGAAAATTATTTTATCCCCATGGAAATATCTAGAATTTTGATTTGGGAAAACTAGTGGTCCCTGGTATTTTCATGGATGCTGACCTAATCACAACCATTGCTAAAAATTATGACCCAATAGTTAGGATAGTAAGAAGATTAGATGGGGAGTTCCTGATAAGCATAAGTGTTAAAGAATTTGAGAGGATTTTGGTTTCGAGCCACTCTCAGATTACCATGAGACCATTGATCTACTAGAACTAGAAAAATAATACTGATCAAAGAGAGATAAGGTCAAGCAAGGTGCACTGGGGGCACACTTGGGCTCAATTAAAATTTTTCCATTGGTTATAGCATCTACTTAAGAGCCTTTTAAGAAGGAATTTTTTACTTTTAAGAATGAAATTTTTTTTATGCCAATAAAATTTATTTATATGATGACTCAAATTTCTTCTTTTGGTGTGGATATTATTGTTGATTTTGCATCCTCTATAGCAGAAGAGATACACATAGGATTAGTTGGAATTGCAAAAATCAAGGTGGAAAAGACTTTTGGCCATTATTCATTATTAATGCACATGTTCTTGTTTAAGAGGGTAACATATTTTGAAAATGAGATGGTTTTGAACTGAGAATATGAAGGAGAGGCTCTGCCAGTCCAGTTTTGGAGTGTAAACATGACTTGGGATGTAGAGGAGGCTAATTTTGTCAAATTTGATAGATATTTTGATGCAGGAGCATCTTGGGTTGCCTTGTTATTCTGCTCATTTTTTGTTCATTCTATAGTTGGTGCCGAGTTACTGTAGCACTCTTCATGTGCCAAGTTACTATAGCACTCTTCATGTGCCGAGTTACTGTAGCATTCCTTCATGTGCCAAGTTACTGTAGCACTCTTCATGTGTCGGTTACCCAATGTATGCCGAGTGCTAGTTTTGGAAAGCTTTCTTTTGTCGAGTAATCTATGTCTGGTTCCTATTTGGGCCAACTTTGATCACATTTAATTTTGGTATAGGTAGTTATATTTGCTGAGAGCCGACTTGTGGCTTCTCTATGTTCTAGAATGTTCTGTAAGCCCCTTTGGTAAGTATATATAGAGTATTTAGGCTTAGATTTAGGCAAGTTTTTGGGAGAAGAAGTTTTTGGAAGAAGATTAGAGAGCAAAACTAAAAGTGCAAATTTGCAGTTGGATCTTTGAATGTGAATGTATTTGTAATTGGCTATAACCCAGAAGGCCTTACAGCTGGGCATGTATGAAGATATCTTGATGAATCAATAATAGTAATTCACTCTTCTTCCTCCTTTGGTTGTTGCTCTTTGTGTTCATTTTGGTTGTGTTAACTCTTGCAGGGTGGTTTGGATAGCTGGGTGAGCCTTTGGCCCTAGTTATTCATCCTTTTGCCTGCGTCATATTTTGCATCAAGGTTGAGAAGCCTCTTATTAAGTGACAATCCTAGAATTCCAAAGGCATTGTTGGATTTTATTAGGCCCATGGACAATCCTTCTAGATTGAAAGTATCTCATAACTAGGTAGATATCATAACATACCCTATTTCAACTAATTTTAGGGTTTATGGTTTCCAAGGGACTCCTCATGTATTGCCCTACCAAGTACCTTTGAAGGTAGGGATAGTTGAGATGCTATGGTAGATAGGTGGGTTGGAAGAGATTCAGTTGGTTGGTAGATCTAGAGGCTCACTTTTCCCAACTTGTATTGTGGCTCACCATTTTGTTATCACTAAGGGTGGTAGTATATATTTGTATAAATTTTTGGATTAGTACAATATGGCTATATCTCACCCCCATTTTTGTGATACTAAGGGATTTTTTGATGTGTTTAGGTGAAGAGCTAAAGTTGGTTCAAAAGATCATGAACCCTACTTCCCCAAAGATATAATAATGAATGAGTTCTCTTTGCAAGAGTAGGAGATCAAAAAGGAAAAGTGGAGAGTTTACTCCAGAGTTTATGTAAGGGACTCCCCTTGATACCATAAACTCATAACAAAAACAAAGAAACAAAAAAAAAATGCGGGAAACAAAATATGGACTTCTTATTATCACTACAAATGTGGAATTACAAAATTCTTAGTTACAATATGCTAATCCAAATGGGTACCTTCATTACAGTAATCGAAAAGACAATGCTGTGAACTATCACTTCGAGTTGTCCTAGACAATGTTTGGGCCTTTTTTAAATAGGCAGTTTTATGTTGCCTAGGAAGGTTCTAGATGCTTAAACTTAATACCTAGGGCTGAAAGACCCTAACAATTCACATAGATTTGGCCAAATACATCTTTGACAAATTATTTTAGAAATTTCGGTAGCCCAACTTCCACAGGCCATAACTCACAAACCATTGCTCCAATTGGCTCTTATAACCACTTTTCATAAACACCAGCTCTAGATCTACAAGTTCAAATTCATGCTAGCACCTTTTTGTTGAGTTTTTGGACCTCATCCAGGCACTCTAAGGCCTCCAACGGTGAGCCTAAAGATTTTTTTGCAAATTTTTCCATCAAAAATCTATAATAACTTCTCTAATACTTAAGCTAGAGCAATGAGATTTTTATGGTAGGCCTATATCTCTAAAATGAACCTTCCTATAGAAAATTAAAACATTTTGAGCTTGTATGAAAAAATTACTAAAAATAGCAAGCTTGAAGATTTTTCTACAAAATTTTCCACCAAAAATCTGCAATAACTTCTCTAATACTGAAGCTGGAGCAAAGAGATTTTTATGGTAGGCTTATATCTCTAAAATGAACCTTCTTGTAGAAAATGAGAACATTCTGAGCTTGTATGAAAAACTTACTAAAAATAGCAAGTTCCCATAAATAGTAACCACCCTGTCTACTAGTTCTTATTAAAATAGAAAAGGCTAAAAATAAAATATTTTTGGGTGATGCAAGATTTCCCTTACACCCAAGATGGTCTTGCATTAGATACCCGGGGTAATTTGAGAAGTGACCTCATCACATCTTAGGTGTTCAGAGGACAACCAAGATGGTTGAACTCCTCTTTTGCTAGCCATGATGAATCCTCAATTGGTCTCCCTTTCCTTTTGATCAGATATTCCTCATAAGTTTTGTTTCTGGTACTTTTTCTAATAAGACTGTTTAGTATCTCCTCAATCACATTGGTAGCCAAACTAGTTGCTAGAATGCTCCACTATGCTTTTGCAACTTCATCTCCATCACCTCCTTCATAATACTCTGTCAAATATGAAATATTAAATATTGGTGAAATATTTAATTCAACAGGCAACTCCACTTCATATGCAATTCAAGAATCATGGCTCTTCACTATCTTGCACGGTCCAAACTTCTTCATCTTTAGCTTATTATATGTACCTGCTGGAAAATGCTCCTTTCTCAAATGAACCATGACTTCATATCTAATTTGAAATTCCTTATATCTCCTTTTCACATCCCTTAGTCTTATATTTTGTATTCATCTTTATGATGTGCTTCCTCACCTCCTCATGGATGTTCTTCAAATGTTTAGCAAAATATTTTGCTTCAGCACTACTTATCTCTCCCTTATCCAACTTCCTTAATTCTGAAACATTTCTAGGACTACTCCCATATAAAATCTAGAATAGTGATTTACCAATACTCCTATTGACAGAATTATTATATGCAAATTCTGCCTATGGTAAAATCATATCCCATCCTTTTGGTTTATGTCCAACCAAACATCTTAGCAAGTTTCCCAAACCACAATTCACAACTTCTGTTTGTCCATTAGTCTGTGGATGATGTGATGAACTAAACTTTAAATCTGTCTTCAAATTCTTCCACAATGTACACCAGAAATACCCAACAAATTTGGTATCTCGATCTAAAATTACACTCTTTTTCAAACCATGTAATCTCACCACTTCTCTGAAAAACAACTCTGATACATGAACAACATCACTAGTCTTCTTGCAAGGAATAAAATGTGTCATCTTTGAAAACTTGTCAGTCAACACAAAAATAGAATCATGCCCATGCTGTGTCCTCGGTATTCCAAGAACAAAATCTATGCTTACATCCTCCCACAACTTCTATGGTATAGGTAATGGCTGATACAATCTTGTATTCTGCTTCAAACCTTTCACCATCTGACATACTCGACAACTTTGTACAAACTTCATCACATCTTGTCGTAACTATGGCTAGTAATAATTTTCAACAAAAAAATCTATAGTTTTATCTCTGCCAAAATGTCTAGCCAATCCTCCACTATGCTTTTTCTTCATGAGGTTGTCTATCATTGAACTTCTTAGAATGCTCAAGTGGCTTCCTTTGAATGACGTATTATCTAGGATCATAAAATCCAACCACTTTGTCTTATCAAGTGTAAAAGGTTTTGTACAAGCCTTCCACGCTTCACCAAAATCAAGATCATCTAGATACAATGTACTAAGTTCCTTGATCCCAACCACCTCTATTTGCATTTCTATCAGGAAAAGTTGTCTTCTACTAAGAGCATCTGCACCTTTGTTAGACTTCCCACTTCTATGTTTCAAAACAAATGTATAACTTTGCAAAAACTCAACCCACTTTAAATGCCTTTGGTTCAATTTTCCTTGACTATTCAAATATTGAAAAGCTTGATGATCAGTATACAAAACAAACTCCTTGGGAAGAAGATAGTGTCTTCACTTCTTCAATGCTTGAAATATAGCATAAAATTCCTTATCATATACATAATATTTTCTTTTTTCATCATTCAACTTCTCACTAAAATAAGTAACTAGTCTACCTTCCTAGCTTAAAATAGCTCCTATTATAGTACCACTGGCATCACAGTCCACTTGAAACACCTTGTTAAAATAAATAAGTGCTAAATTAGGTTGTTTAGTAACTTTTTTTTTTAACAAATTGAAACTCTTATTTTCTCCTACAGTCCAATTAAACTCTTTCCTATCTCCTCTCATTATTTTAGTCAAGGGTCCACAAATACTGCTAAAACTTCTTATGAACTTTCTATAAAATGTAGCCAGTCCATGAAGATGTCTTACCTTTTTTGCACTCCTTAGAGTAGGTCATTCAAGGATAGTCTTCACTTTCTCTGAGTCCAGTTTTAGACCTTCTCTTGAGACTACAAATCCTAAGTACACCAACTCCTTCTTTACAAAACTGCACTTCTTTAGGTTTATCAATAACTTTTCTTCCCTCAACTTTTTAAACACCTTGCAAATATGGATCAAATGCTCCTCCAATGTCTTACTAAAGATCAATATATCATCTAGGTAAACAATGAAAAACTTACCTAGAAACTCCTTCAGTACCTCATTCATGAGCCTGATGAAAGTTTTTGGTGCATTGGTTAGCTCAAAAGGAAGGCCTAACCACTCATACAGTCCTTCCCTTGTCTTGAAAGTAGTCTTCCACTCATCACCTTCTTTGATATGAATCTAATGGTACCCACTCTTCAGATCTATCTTTGTGAAATACTAAGCTCCACTCAAATAGTCCATAATATCATCCATCCTTGGCAAATAAAATCTATACTTGATGGTGATCTTTTTAATAGCACAAGAATCTATGCACATCCTCCATTCTCCATTCTTCTTCGGTGCTAGCACTACTAGTACAACACATGGACTTAGACTTTCTCGAATCAACCCCTTCTACAACAACTCATGAAATTTCCTGTTCAACTATTCATTTTTTGTTGGTGTCATTCTGTGTGTTGCCTTGTTTGGCAAACTAGCTCTTGGAACCAAATCCATTTGGTTACTGATCTTCCTCATTAGGGGAAATCCATCAAGTACATTATCTAATACAATATCAAAAATCTCTTCCAACATATCTACAACTTCTACAGTTACCTCCTCTACTTCTACTTTACTATCTTTAGGAATTATAAAAAAACACATATGTTCATGTTTCATACCTTTAATAAACTCTTTTCCATAAAGAAAACATATTTTGGTAGCACTACATACCTTTTCTTCTTTATCCTTCAATGGCTTCAACTTATGTTTCACTCCATCCTTAGTCAGAGTGTAGGTATTTGCTCGCCCATCATGTACAACATGCCTGTCAAACTACCACTGCCTACCCAACAACATATGACATATGTCCATAGGTATGATAGTGCATAGTACCTCATCTTGGTAGCTCCCAATCTTGAACTTCACTGAGCATTTCTCATTGATCATAACCTTGTGGTCATCTTGTACCTAAGCAATACAATATGGACACAGGTGTTTCTGTCTCTTCAGCTTCAACTTGGTGACCATCATTTCTGATACTAGATTGTTAGTACTTCCACCATCAATTCTCACATAACAACACTTAATATCTTTACATCTACACATTGTTCAAAAAAAAATCCTTAATTGATCAGGGTCATTCTTACTAGTCAATATGACTCTTCTGTTAACTAGGACTTCTCCTCTTTCAACATCTTCAGAATGTAAGGATTTGACATTTTCATCAACATGTGCAACTCTTGCCTAACCTTATGTTATTTGATCTATTCTTCCTTGGCATTGGGTACATTAAAATGCTCTATTCCCTTCTTTTCTATAGTGAAAACATTTTCCATGGAAGCCTCCTCTTCCAAATCCTTGTCCTCTACCTCTTTCTCTCTGATCTCTATTGTTCTAATCATGGAAATGATTGGAATTGTTTCCCCTTTGGTTCTTGTTTCTACTTACAATCTCATCCTTGTTCTTCTGATCATCATTATGACCTCCATAAAATCATCCACTAGATCTTCCACCATGACCTCTTCCACTATTCTTATTGTCAAACTTCTTGCTCAGTTTCTCCTCAACTCTTAGGGTAAACTAGTATGCCTCCTTAATATTGCTCATTCAAACCAAACATAGCTCATCCTAAATGCTTGGCCTTAACCCATTAAGATAATGGGTGACTTTCTCCTTATCAGCTTCTACATGGCCAGTTCTAATGAGAACTCGGTAGAACTCTTCAGTATACTCTTGAATAGATTTTCTCACTTGCTTCATTCCTTGCATCTTCTTTAACAGATCAAGCTCATAATCCATAGGAATGAATTGTCACTTCATTTTAGCTATCATCTGATCCCATCTAGTGATTTTGTCCTTTCCCTTTCTATTTTACTCCAAATGAACCTCTTGCCACCAGATCTTTGCATGTCCCTTAAGTTTTGCCTTTCCAAACTTGACCCTATCTAGATCCTCAATATCTTTATACTCAAAGTACTCCTCTAGTTCATTGATCCAATTGATCAACTCTTCTAGGTTAAGATTTTCTGAAAATGTTGGAACCTCAAATGTAGGTCTTTTTCTAGTCTTGGAGATGGCACTAAAAAGCCTCTCTTCCTTTTGATTTAGAACTGCCTCTGCTTCAGCATTTTCTTCTACTTCGTCCTCATCCTCACTTTCATCTCTTATAGGATGATTTATTCCTCTTCACATTTTTTCTTCTAATGCTTGCATTTTCCTTTGGAGGGCTAAAAAACCCTCAGGTGTAACACCTATAGCTCTTCCACCATGCTCTTTTCATAGAGGAATTTTTGCACTTCCATTGAAACCCTAGTGCAAATTGCCTCACAATTGGCAATCTGTCTACATGCTTAACCCCAACCATGGTCCTAGTGTAAACTACCTCACAATCGGTGATTTGTTCACACACTCAAGAACTCTAACTTTGATACAACTTGATGGGGACTCCCCTCAATACCATAAACTCATAACAAAAACAAAGAAACAACAACAAAAGAGAGAAAAAAAATATGGACTTCTTATTATCACCATAAATGTGGAATTACAGAATTCTTAATTACAATATGGTAACCCAAATGGATACCTTCATTATAGTAATATGCAAGACAGTGCTGTGAATTATCACCTCGAGTTGTCCTAAACAATGTTAGTGCTTTTCTTAAATAGATAGTTTTATGCCACTCGAGAAGGTTCTAGATGCTCAAACTTCATATCTAGGGCTGAAAGACCCTAACAATACACATAGAGTCAGCCAGATACATCTTTGAGAAATTATTTTAGAAATTTTGGTAGCCCAACTTGCAAAGGCCATAATTAATGA
The DNA here is from genome assembly GCA_028749045.1 of Cupressus sempervirens. Lineage (NCBI taxonomy): Eukaryota > Viridiplantae > Streptophyta > Pinopsida > Cupressales > Cupressaceae > Cupressus > Cupressus sempervirens. The sequence goes on along the minus strand of CM053786.1, from coordinate 289,049,852 downwards.
ACCGTTGCTCCAATTGGCTATTATAACAACTTTTCAAAAATGCTAGCACCCTTCCGTCAAGTTTTCAGACCTCATCCAGGCACTCTATGGCTTCCAATGGGGACCCTAAAGATTTTCTACAAAATTTTCCACAGAAAATCCAAAATAACTTCTCTGATACTTAAGCTGGAGCAATGAGATTTTTATGGTAGGCTTATATCTCTAAAATGAGCCTTCCTATATAAAATTAGAACATTCTAAGCTTGTATGACAAACTTACTAAAAATAGCAAGTTCCCATAAATATTAACCACCTTGTCTACTAGTCCTTATTAAAATAGAAAAGGTTGAACATAAAATATTTTTGGGTGATGCAAGATTGCCCTTACACCTAGGATGCTCCTGCATAAGACACCCAAGGTAATTTGAAAGTGACCCCGTCACATCTCACATGTTTAGAGGAAAACCAAGATGGTTGACCTCCTCCTTTGCTAGCCATAATGAATCCTCAATTGGTCTCCCTTTCCATTTGACTAGATATTTCTCATAAGTTCTATTTCTGGTACTTTTTCCAATATGACTGTCTAGTATCTCCTCGATTGCCTTGGTAGCTAAACCAAATACTAGAATGCTCCACTACGCTTCTGTAACTTCATCTCCATCACCTCCTTCATAATAATCTATCAAATCTAAAATATTAAATATTGGTGAAATATTCAATTCAGCAGACAACTCCACTTCATACACATTTCAAGAATCATGTCTATTCACTATCTTACATGGTCCAAACTTCTTCATCTTCAGCTTATTATATGTACCTACTAGAAAATGCTCATTTCTAAAATGAACCATGACTTCATCTCCAATCTAAAATTCCTTATATCTCTTTTTCACATTTACCTTAGTCTTAAATTGTGTATTCATCTTTATGATGTGCTTCCTCACCTCCTCATGGATGTTCTTCAAATGTTCAACAAAATCTTTTGCTTCAGCACTACTTATCTCTCCCTTGTCCAACTTCCTCAATTTAGAAACATTTCTAGGACTACTCCCATATACAATCCGAAATGGTGATTTACTGGTACTCCTATTGATAGAATTATTATATGCAAATTCTACCTATGGTGAAATCATATCCCATCCTTTTGGTTTATCTCCAACCAAGCATCTCAACAAGTTTCCCAAACTGTGAGTCACAACTTCTATCTATCCATTAGTCTATGGGTGATGTGATGAACTGAACTTCAAATCTTCAACTTCTTCCATAATGTACATCATAAATACCCAATAAATTTGGTATCTCGATCTAAAACTATACTCTTTCGCAAACCATGTAATCTCACCACTTCTCTAAAAAATAACTCTGCTACATGAACAACATCACTAGTCTTCTTGCAAGGAATAAAATGTGCCATCTTTGAAAACCTGTCAACCACCACAAAAATAGAATCATGCCCACACTGTATCCTCGATTATCCAAGAACAAAATCAATGTTAACATCCTACCACAGCTTCTCTGGTACATGTAATGGCTGATACAACCTTTTATTCTACTTCACTCCTTTTTTCATCTGACATACTTGAGAACTTTGTACAAAAATCATCACATCTTGCTGTAATTGTGGCCAGTAATAATTTTTAGCAACCAAAGCTATCATTTTATCTCTACCAAAATGTCTAGCCAATCCTCCACTATGCTTCTCCTTGATGAGGTTCTCTCCCATTGAACTTCTTGGAATGCACAACTAACTTCCTTTGAACAACATATTATCTTGGCTCAAAAAATCCAACCACTTTGTCCTGTCAAGTGTAACAGGTTCTGTACTGTTAGAGTAATTATTTGTTCTAACTTATTAATTAAATCACTTTGATTTAATTAATTAAGTTTCCTATTACTCTAGTTTTCTTAAGCTATCTTGTAGGTGCATATAATTAATATTTTATTAATTATATTGTGCAACCCTAGCTTTTTTAGGCTTTAGTTTCCCTTTTCAGGTTTTGTGATTCCTTTATAAGGATTCACCTCTTTGTATTTTATTGATTCACTTATTGGATTATATGAGATATTGCTCTTTGCATGTCCATAAGATGGATCTGGCTTTTTGGCCTCCTTGATTTTTCCTTGCCTCTATTCTTTGCTTCATCCATGTGACAGGTTTATGCATGCAGGTGTTCTTGGGAGATTGGTTTTTCACCTATTCTTACATGGTATCAGAGCAAGCTTGCCGCTCGCTGTTCGTGGTTTGTTGAAGCATTTCAGAAGTTGCATTTTTTAGAGGGTTTCAATTTTTAGAGTTATTTTGTATTGGATTTGGAGGGGTCATTTTTTCAGTGCATTTTGAGCCCAAATGGACCTCACCGTTGGATTCGTAGCACCCAAAAACCCCTATTTTCATATAAAATTTGTCCAATTTGGACACAGTTGAAATTTGATGCAAAAATTTGTTACCAGATTTGGGCACGCTTTCCGAAGAAAAGATTTATTTTTTTATTAAAAAAATAAATCATAAAATCAAAAGGCTTTATTAAAAAAAGACTCATGAGTTTTTATTAAAAAAAAGCGTTTGCTTGTTTTGCAAAAATTCTTCACAGTTTTTTGTTTTTTGTTTAAAAAAAAACATTTTCAAAATCTTCCAAAAAAGGACACTGCATCAGCAAAGTATGACAGAGAAGTGACATCAGCAAGGTACTAAAGCAGGTCTGACAGCCGCAGGTGCTGACGTCATCCATCTTTGGGCTGAAATTTGACGGCTTTCAAATCATCATTTCTATAATTTGTTTTGTTTTAAAAGCTGTTTGTGGTTTTTTGGCCATATCTTTGTCATACAGAGGTATTTTTTGATGAATCTTATATCGTCGGAAAGCTCTTTCCGAGCTTGTCATGATGGTGCTAGTTATTTGAACTTTTGATATAGTTTGGTTGCCTATTTTGGCAGTCAAAGCTGGATGTTCTATTTTGCACTCTGGGAGGCGTATCTTGAGCTTCCGATCTCCGATTTTGGACTTCTTTATATCGTTGGAAAGCTCTTTCTATGCTCTTTCCAGTGATGCTGGTTGTTGTTCCAGATTCTGTTCTAGGCACATCCTATTTAGTCTTTTGCATTTTAGCATTCTGGTGGATATCCTGTTTGTTTCAGGTCCGGGGATCGATTTTGTTGCTTCAGTTGCTTCGTTTTGGGCTCTACCTTCTGTTGTTTCAGCCTTATGTCTTTTCTAATAATTGTTGATATTCATTGTAAGCATTTTTATGCAATGCACTGAGATAAAGTGCCACTCTTGCGTTTCGGGATCCTTTTCATCATTGTGATTCGTTGTACTCGCACTATTATATAAAGTGCCATGGGGGGGATAGTTGTTTGCCACTTATAGGCCCTCTTTCTCTAATTCCTCATGCAGTGTCGATGACACGTGCCTTTATTTGTGTTTGTACCTCACTCTCAATGTGTTTGGCTCCTGTGTTGTAGGAGATTTTTGGCCCATCTTTTCAGCTACCTGTCACCTCACCTGCCTTAAGGGGAGGTTATATTGCTGTTCTATGCTTCTTTGGTTGATGGTTCATGCCTTCTATTTCCATGGAGGTTCTACAGATCAACATTTTGACAGAGTTTTGCGGTTCTTCATGCTTCAATGATTCTCTTCTGATCTCTTTGTTCCTTCTTCTGGAACATTCTTTGCTATCTCTTTTTGGAGTAGGATTTTTCCCATGTGGTTTTCTCTATTTCTCCTCTTTATAGAGATTTTGTTGTGATTGGGTACCTGATCTGGCCTTGTTTCCGGGACCCAATTCTCTTTCATAGCTGTGCTAGGTTAGCTTCTTCCCAAGCTTCGCTTAAGGGGGGGTGTTAGAGTAATTATTTGTTCTAACTTATTAATTAAATCACTTTGATTTAATTAATTAAGTTGCCTATTACTCTAGTTTTCTTAAGCTATCTTGTAGGTGCATATAATTAATATTTTATTAATTATATTGTGCAACCCTAGCTTTTTTAGGCTTTAGTTTCCCTTTTCGGGTTTTGTGATTCCTTTATAAGGATTCACCTCTTTGTATTTTATTGATTCACTTATTGGATTATATGAGATATTGCTCTTTGCATGTCCATAAGATGGATCTGGCTTTTTGGCCTCCTTGATTTTTCCTTGCCTCTGTTCTTTGCTTCATCCATGTGACAGGTTTATGCATGCAAGTGTTCTTGGGAGATTAGTTTTTCACCTAAATCTAACATGTACAAGCCTTCCATGCTTCACCAAAATCAAGATCATCTAGATTTAGTGTACTAGGTTCCTTGAACCCAACCACCTCTATCTGCATTTCTATTAGAAAAATTTGTCTTCTACTAAGAGCATCTACAACTTTGTTAGACTTCTCACTTTTGTGTTTCAAAAAAAATGTATAACTCTGCAAAAACAAAACCCACTTTAAATTCTTTTGGTTCAATTTCCCTTGACTATTCAAATATTGAAAAGCTTGATGATCAGTATAAAAAACAAACTCCTTGGGAAGAAGATAGTGTCTCCACTTCTTCAATTCTTGAACTATAGCTTAAAATCCCTAATCATCAACATAATATTTTCTTTTTGCATCATTCAACTTCTCACTCAAATAAGCAACTAGTCTACCTTCCTAGCTCAAAACAGCTCCTATTGTAGTACCACTAACATTACAGTCTACTTGAAACACCTTTTTAAAATCAAGAAGTGCTAAAATAGGATGTTCAATAACTTTCTATTTCAATAGATTGAAACTCTTATCTACACCTACAGTGCACTTAAACTCTTTCCTATCTCCTCTCATTGTTTCAGTCAAGGGTCTACAAATACTGCTAAAACTTCTTATGAGCTTTCTATAAAATATAGCCAGTCTATGAAAAGGTATTACCTCTATCACACTCCTTAGACTAGGCCATTTATGGATAGCCTTCACTTTCTCTAGGTCCATTTTTAGACCTTTTCCTGAGACTACAAATCCCACGTACACCAACTCCTTCTTTACAAAACTGCACTTCTTCAGGTTTATCAACAACTTTTCTTCCCTCAACTTTTCAAACACCTTGCGAATATGGATCAAATGCTCCTCCAATGTCTTGCTAAAGATCAATATATCATCTAGGTAAGCAATAACAAACTTGCCTAGAAACTCCTTCAGTACCTCATTCATGAGCCTCATGAAAGTGCTCGGTGCATTGGTTAGCCCAAAAGGAATGACTAACCACTCATTCAATCCTTCCCTTGTCTTGAAAGCAATCTTCCACTCATCACCTTCTTTGATACAAATTTGATGGTACCCACTCTTCAAATCTATCTTTGTGAAATACTGAACTCCACTCAAACAATCCATAATATCATCTATCCTTGGCAAAGGAAATCTATACTTGATAGTTATCTTGTTGATAGCACAAGAATCTGTGAACATCCTCCATTCTTCTTTGGTGCTAGCATTGGTGGTATAGTACATGGACTTAGATTCTCTCGAATCAACCCCTTCTAGAACAACTCATGAATTTTCCTATTCAACTCTTCACTTTCTGCTGGTGTCATTCTGTGTGCTGCCTTGCTTTGCAAATTGGCTCCTAGAACCAAATCCATCTTCTGATTGATCTTCCTCATTGGGGGCAATCCATTAGGTACATTATCTGATACAATATTAGAAAACTCTTCCAACATATCTATAACTTCTATAGGTACCTCCTCAACTTCTTCTTTACTATCTTTAGGAATTATAACAAAACACATATGCTCATGTTTCATACCTTTAAGAAAATCTTTTCCATCAACAAAACATATTCTGGCAGCACTACATACCTTTTCTTCTTTATCCTTCAAATGGCTTCAACTTATGTTTCACTCCATTCTTAGTTAGAGTGTAGGTATTTGCTCACCCATCATGTACAACATACCTATCAAATTGCCATGGGCTACCCAATAACATATGACATATGTCCATAGGTATGATAGCGCATAATACCTTGTCTTGGTAGATCCCAATCTTGAACTTCACTGAGCATTGCTCATTGACAGTAACCTTGTGGTCATCTTGCACCCAAGAAATATGGTATGGACGTGGGCATTTCTATCTCTTCAGCTTCAACTTGGTGACCATCATTTCTAACACTAATTTTTTAGTACTTCCACCATCAATGATCACATCACAACACTTATCTTTACATCTACACCTTGTTTGAAACAAACTCCTTCTTTGATCAGGTTCATTCTCATCGCTCAGTAGGACTCTTCTATTAACTCAGACTTCTTCTCTTTTAGCATCTTCAGAATGTGAGAATCTGACATCTTCATCAATATGTGCAACTCTTGCCTAAACATTTTTTCTTTGATCTATTCTTCTATTGCACTGGGTGCATTCAAATGCTTTATGCCTTTCTTCTCTGTAGTGAAAACATTTTCCAGGGAAGCCACCGCTTCTAGATCCTGGTTCTTTGCCTCTTCCTCTCTGATCTCTATTGTTTTGATCATGGAAATAATTGGAATTATTTCCCCTCTAGTTTTGGTTACTACTTCTAGTCTCATCCTTATTCTTTTGATCATCATTATGACCTCCATAAGATCGTCCACCAGATCTTCCACCACAACCTCTTCCACTATTCTTATTGTCAAACTTCTTGCTTAGTTTCTCCTCAACTCTTAGGGAAAACTTGTATGCCTCCTCAATACTGCTCATTCAAACTATACTTAGCTCATCCTAAATTCTTGGCCTTGACCCATTAAGATAACAGGTGACTTTCTCATTATCAACTTCTGCATGGCTAACTCTAATGAGAACTTAGTAGAACTCTTCGATATACTCTTGAATAGATTTTCCTGCTTGCTTCATTCCTTGCATCTTCTTTAATAGATAAAGTTCATAATCCATAGGAATGAATTGTCACTTTATTTTAGCTTTCATTTGATCCAATCTGGTGAATTTGTCCTTTCCCTTTCTATTTTTCTTTAGCTAAACCTCTTGCCACCAGATCTTTGCATGTCCCTTTAGTTTTGCCTTCGCAAAATTGACCCTATCAGGATCCTCAATGTCTTCATACTCAAAGTACTCCTCTAGTTCATTTCTCCAATCAATCAACTCTTCTGGGTTAAGATTTCTTGAAAATGTGGAAACCTCAAACTTATGTCTTTTTCCAATCTTGGAGATGGCCCTAAAAAGCCTCTTTTCCTTTGGATTTAGAATTGCCTCTGCTTTGACATTTTCTTCTACTTTGTCCTCATCCTCACTTTCATCTCTTATAGGAATATTTATTCCTCTTCACATTTGTTCTTCCAACACTCTCATTTTCCTTTAGAGGGCTCAAAAACCCTCAGGTGTAACACCTACAAATCTTTCACCATGCTCTCTTTATGGAGGCATTTTTGTACTTTTGCTAAAACCCTAGTGCAAACTGCCTCACAGTCAGCGATCTATCTAAATGCTCAGCCCCAACCACGGTCCTAGTGCAAACTACCTCATAATCAGTGATCTATCCACACACTCAAGAACTCTAGCTCTGATACGACTTGATGTAGGGACTCCCCTTAATACCATAAACTCATAACAAAAACAAAGAAACAACAACAAATGAGAGAAACAAAATATGGACTTCTTATTATCACTGCATATGTGGAATTACAAAATTCTCAATGACAATATGCTAACCCAAATGGGTGCCTTCATTACAATAATTTGTAAGACAGTATTGTGAACTATCACCCCGAGCTGTCCTAGACAATGTTTGGGTCTTTCTTAAATAGGCAATTTTATGCCACCCGAGAAGGTTCTAGATGCTCAAACTTAATACCTAGGGCCGACAGACCCTAACAATACACATAGAGTTGGCCAAATACATCTTTGACAAATTATTTTAAAAATTTCTATAGCTAAACTTCTTAAGGCCATAACTCATGAACCGTTGCTTTGATTGGCTATTATAACCACTTTTCAAAAATGCTAGCTCTTGATCTACAAACTTGAAACTATGCTAGCACCCTTTTGTCAAGTTTTTGGACCTCATCCGGGCACTCTAAGGCCTCCAAAGGTGAGCCTCAAGATTTTTCTACAAATTTTTCCACCAAAAATCTGTAATAACTTCTTTGATACTTAAGTTGGAGCAATGAGATTTTTATGGTAGGCTTATATCTTTAAAATGAACCTTCTTGTAGAAATTGAGAACATTCCAAGATCATATGTCAAACTTACTAAAAATAGCAAGTTCCCATAAATAGTAACCACCCTATCTACTAGTCCTTATTAAAATAGAAAAGGCTAAAAATAAAATATTTTTGGGTGATGCAAGATTGCCCTTACACCCAGGATGCTCTTGCGTCAAGAGTTTTGGAATTCATTAATTATTTTGATAATAACTATAACCCTCTAAAGGATGCAAAAACAGAGGTAGATAGGTCGAATAAACTAATGACCACTTTTCCTAAAATTGTGGAGGTCATGAATGAAAATAAACTATTCTTTATTAATTATTTTCCTAAAAAGGCTAAAGAATTTATGAGAAGGTTATCATTTACTCCTACAGTAGGATCAGGGCAGTTAATTGTTCAAAGGAGACTTAGTTGCAGTGCGATTTAGAATAAAAAGGCCACTGTAGATAAGAGAAAATAGATAATGGGATCAACCAGTATTTTTCTTGAGGAAAGACTAGATGAGCCCATGCCTAAGAGGAAAAGAGTGGAAAAACAACAAGCAAATCGGGTTGAGGAATATTCGCCCACCCAATCCCCATTACAAATAAGAGATGAACAACCTACTATGGAGTAGGTGGAACAAATGGGGTCCCAAGGGGGAGTCTTCATCATTGCAACATAATTAGAGGAAGGAAATCTTGAGGAACCTCCAATGCCAAGCCTTGAGTTAACAATGGTAGACTTCAAAGGAAAGGAGTTGGATCCTATGATGGAACATGCAAGTATTGAATATATATCTGATGATAATTTTGTTGAATCTAGAGACTTTTACCAATTTGCTTGGAGAACAAACATTGGAATGTTTGAAGAAAGATGTAATAAGTTAAAAATAGAGCATCTAGAAATGAAAGAAGCATATATATGAAATCAAATAAAAGAAGAGATGATGCAAGAATTCAAGAGCTTGACCCCTGAAGAAGGGAGATGGGTGATAAAAGCATTTGGGGTTTTGCTATTACCTAATTGGGATATTGCAGATGCCATGGTCTTCAATTCTATTACAAATAAATTGAATGTAGAGGAAAAGGGGAGAAAATAAATTAAAGGTTCTAAATTTAATGAAGACCATGTTACACTAGTCATTTGGTCAATAAGGAAAGGATGCAAGAATGACTCTTTCTAGCTTGATGATATTGGCTTGACAGGAAGCGTGATTGTAAAGAGAGTTGAAGAAACTACCACTAGAGAAGAAATAGAGCTAGATTTTGGATCAACCAACTTCACCATAGCCATAGACCAAAGAGACAAGAGAGAAAGACTAGAGCTACAAGAAAATTATGAGAAAGTCTTGGCTGCATACAATAAAGAAGTTCAAAACAGGATTGAACTGAAGAATAAATTGATGGGATGATCCACCAGGCCAAGAATCACATATCCTTGCCTACCAGTTAAGCCTTTAAAACCACTCCTCTCATTGAAATCCTAGACACACCACAAAGACCACAGAATTATATTGCAGAAGATTTTGAAGAAGAAAAGAGTAAATTGTGGGCATTACATGTAGAATTAGAAGTTCAATATGTGGATAGGTTGATGGGAGCTACCATGTATTTAGTAAATAAAATTGATTGGCCATGCTTCTATGAGTAACTAATAAAGGTATTAAATACATGGGAAGAGCTGAAAGAAAGTGATGATGCTCTTAAGCCAATTGTCAACAAATGGATTAGAAGAAATAAGGATGTTACTCTTCTACGTTTTTTTATTATTTTTTCATCTCATGAACATATAGAGAAAACTTATGATTTAAGTAATGATATGTTAGATTTTGATGATAAAAGAGATGCATTGCAAAGGAGAATGATAAGCTATCTTGACAAGTATAAGAGTCTCAATTTTGAACTGTTTGACAAAAAGGATAAGCTAAAAAATAAAGATGAATGGGCCCAGGAACTAAATGATTTATTGTGCCTACAAATGAATAAGGTAAAAGATGAAAAAGGAAATGCATGGTGGGTAGCCATGACTAAAGAAGTTGTGAAGGTTTAGTTATTCTTTGATTCTTTAAGACAAGATTTTGTTGAGATTGACAAAATTAGAGAGTATGTGATGAAAAAAATCATGATATTATACATTTTAATTGGCCAGATGACACACTTTTTGACAAGTGGATGGTAGATTTGGTTCATGTAAAGTAGTTAGAATATGCTAAAACTGATGATGAAGAGAAGGAATAAGATGAAGTACATATAATTGACACATCAGTAAAAGAAGAAGAGGACAAGGAAAAACAATCAATCTACCATTAGATAGGGATTCAGTTGCTTCAGTCGCCTATAGCCCATAGAAGAATAGTAGGGGGTATGCATGTAGGGGGCAGCCCTATAGGGGTAGCGCTACGGGGATTCTGCCCTTTTGCTGTTGAGTAGGCAGCAGTTGATCCGGTTTCTCCATCACCAACACCAGCAGCACCAATAGCAGAGAAAGCAATTTCATATCCTCCACCATGTAGTTACGATAGTGGAGCCCCTAAATGATGACTTGGCAATAGAGCAACTAACGATGATTGTCAATCTGTTAGTTCAAGAGGGCACAAATGGAATATCTCAAGTCCAACTTAGCCTGCAAGTACCAAAACAAGGCCCCCTACATGTAGAATCAGTGATCACACACCTCGAGGGTGAACAAAAATAGCAAGACCAATCATGACATCCTATTACCAACAAAGGATGCAATAGAAAGTGGTCCCACCAAAGAATATTCATGATGAAAGACATTCTATTGCACAAGATTTGTGTTTTTTATGACAAGTAACAATGTAAAAATATTTTTATCTTAAGCTTTGCTGTTAGTTCTCTATGCTTGAAGCTTTTTGCATCTCATACTATATAAGTGAGATTCGAAGGCTAGAGAAAGGGTCTGAGTCATTACATAATTTTAGTTTTATTAAGTGTTGTTTGGTCCAGTCTTGATGTAAACTTTGTGATGTGTTTTCTCTACAAGTATCTGAGAATACATTGATGCTACAGGATCTTGATGTCTCATCTTGAGTCATTTTGAGTTCTATTACATTTTTTATACAATTTTCAAAGGAAATTAATATAAAGATTAGTTGTTCCCATATCTTTTCTTTTTGAATCTTGTCTCCAATTTTATTACCTGGTTATCTTGAAATTGCATAAGCAAAGCTTGTTTAATTGAATGCAATTATGCTAAGTTGTATATCATTTTCACTATTGCTTTTGCTTCAATGAATTAGGTAAATGCTTCAATGAATATGATAGGATATCCATGGTAATAGTGAGGATATTTGTACAAATGAGTTTCAGTGAGAATTGCTGATAATATTGATTGTAATGCAGTCAATTAGGTCCATAAATTGGATAGAATTTGAATCCCAATAGATGAGGCATTGATCAATTAGTTCAGTCTTTATATGAAAAAACCATTAATAAGCATCAAGCTTAATTTCAAAATAAATTTTACTTTAATGTTTGAAGAATATCAAAGCTGGTCTGCACTTGTTTACATTTAATTTCTAAGTCTTAGTTGGCTGCTATTGCCCAGAGTTACTTGTAAATGTAAGAAGAATTGTGACCAATCTACTATAAGGGATGTGTATTGTAATAGAATGTCATGGAATGAGTGAAATATATATGTAGTATCATGTTGTAAATATTTCACCCCTCAGGTGCACCTGCCTTGGTTTTTCAGAGCCTAAAGAATATAAAATCTTTTTGATTTTGTTGAAGTTGGGTCTAGATTTGAAGCACACATAACTATTTATAGGAATTAGCTAATCTTTAGGTTGTGATATTTTTTTATCTTGGTATTAAGTATTTTGTTTCTTAATAGTGTAAAAACACCAACAAGATAAATCTAGAAGATTTTCATTTGAGCATTGTATCAATGGATTTCTCCAAAGTAAAAAATGCAAACAAAGTTAGCATGGAAAAAAAGACCAACTTTGTGCTCTATAGTTCATTTTTCAAGATGGAGAGAGAGAAAAAAGCATTGGAGAAGGCAATTTAAAAGTTAAAAGTAGACTTGGAAAATATAAAGGAAAAGGATAAAGTAGCAGATAAAGATAAAGTAGCAGATAACATGTGTAAATAAATAGAGAAAAGAATAACAAGTTCTTCCTCTCAAGAAGCAGTTGCAGAACCAAATAATATAGAGGCAGACATGAAAATTTTGAAGGAACAATGAGAAAAAAGAAATCAAAATTTAAGTGATGTAAATGTGGAGAGAGAAGCAGAACTAAAGAAGTTGAAGGAATGATTGGAAGAAAAATAAATAAATAAATATTCTGATACTTTGAATCATGTTAATATGGATGCAAATGTAAAATTCAAAGAACTTAGGGATAAATTACAAGAAACCAGTAAATAACTTGAGGATGAAAGAGCATCTGCAATAGATATTTTGAAAAAGTTTGAGTCTAGTAGACATACAATTGGTAAATCAAATATGGAATTGGTCAATGATAGGGAAAAAGAAATAAAAATTGGGAAGAGAAAGTAGAGGAAATAAAAAAAAAAGTTGAAATCATTTGTCATAAATGGTGGAAGAGGTATAAAAGGGAAATTAAAAAATTGCAACCTACTAAAATAGCTTGATTAAGTCAAATAACACAATTAAACATTCAATCAAGTTAATTAAAGAAAAAATGTGGGGAAAAATTATGTCAAATGTTGATAGGTTGTGTGATTGGTTTTAATTCCATCAAAGTGTTTGAGCTATTTGTGGGAGTGTCAAAGATTAGATTGAGAAGAACAAAAACCTATTAAAGCTTGAGAATGTTGGTCTCTCTAAGTTTTTTTTTCTATTAGTGTCAAAAACTTAGTCATAAATAAGGTAGAGTCAGTTGGTCATCACTGCAATCAAGCTACTCTATATAGGTTGAGTCATGTAAAGACTTGTAAATAATCATGTATATGCCAAGATATATAGGAGTTGATCAAGTCTTTGGTTGTTGAGTACTTTTATATATAAGTCAAGTACAATTAATTATGATTAGACAAGAGCACATAGATGTCGAGTTATATAGGAGCCAAGTCAGTTAAGGCCGAGTAACAACAGGAAGAATAGTTACAACCGAGCATTGAAGATAGTGTGTGTCGAGTAACATAGAGTGAACATAAATGTCTAGAATGGTACAAAATTTGAGGTAAACCATTTTTGAGATAACATGTAAATAAAATTTAATGATTGTAGAGTTTTTTACAAAGGATATTATGTGTTTTGACATGGTTCACCGATCCCTATGGAGAATAGTCAACCAATTAGATGAAGAGGAGAAAAGGAAAATATCTAGAAGAATCTACATATGTCTTTAAATAGGTAGACCCAAATCATAGTTTTTTATGAAGTGATGGAAGGATATCATGGATGATAGTGTGAACTATGCAAAGGATGTTAAGGAGTTAGGTTTTGGATGCTGCAAGAGAAATTTGTGAAGTAAATAGAGTTAGCAGCCTGATTGATGTAGTGAAGAATAGAATAAAGATATATTAGATAAGAGATTAGATCAAATATTAGGAGGATATCTATAGTCAACATTTTAAGTATAGACTAAAGGATTAGGTAGTGAATTATTTTTTATAGATTGAATTGAGGCAAATCTCTTAACAGAGTGGTCCTAGCAAGCCTTTTGTAAATATCTTATCCAAGTCCTTACTTCATTGTAAGTGTAAAATCCTTTAATCAAGGTAGACCTAAAAATATTAAAGCTTTTAATAGGGAAGACCCCTCACAAGGTAGATTATTAGAGGTGATCAAAATTGTAGTCCTAATAGGATAACTTTGTTGCTGCAGTAGTGAAGATTTGTGGGTGTTATCCCCACTTGAGTTTTACCTTCACCTTGGAGGGTTTTTGGGTTACCAAATCTTGTGTTATGTGATTACATTACATGGATGTGATACTTAGATTTATTTCAGCATTTGATATTTCAAGTTATCTTATACATAAACTAGACATGTGATGGTTAATATGGTGATTATAGTCAAGTTGTTTCGAAGGATAAAAGTTCTACACATCCTGATTCACCATCCCCCTCTTAGTATCGTGTTCCTTGATAATACTTCTAAAAATTGGTATCAGAGCATAGTTCTATTTAAATAAGTCTAACAACTTAAGGGTTTAGATCTTGGAGATGGAGGCTTACAAATTAGGAAATATTATTGACAATCATAGGATTGACATCTAACTCATATTGCAGTAGCTTGAAGCAACAAGAGAGGAATTGAGAAAATCCCTAAGAAAGAGGAAATATATAGTCATTCAATAGCATGACACATTGTATCTAGAAGTTGATAGAAAAGGATTTCTTGACATTCAAAATTCTAATAAAAGTGATCCAACCATTGTATATCTACCAAAGAAGAACAATATCTTGAATGAAGAAGTCGGAGGATTGAAAGAAGAACATGAAGTCTAGTCAGTAAGAATATGTGAAGTGATTGAACATAAAAAGAAAGATGAAGATGAAAAATCTATGGCCGAGGAAGACAAAACGAAAATGAAAATCAAATTTAAAGAAAGATTACCCAAGGTATAAAATCTTAGAAACACTCAACCATACATGATGAATAAAATTATACTTGCAAATCAAGAATTAAATAGGAAAGACATGGAGATAGAAATCTGAGATCACAGAGTGACCAATTAAGGAATGATTTAATATTTGAGAAAGAACTTGTGGAAATAATAAACAAGCCCAATGAAGCAATAAGGTATTTTGAAGAATTGATGAGATCACCAAGGTCATCTAGTAACGCCTATAGATTAGGGCATACAAAGAAACATTCGTCTACTAAAATAGGAGAATCATCCAACAGTGGAGAGCTAAGGAATACAAAATCAAAAGGAAAACCTATATTATTAGTGCAGTAAGGTTGGAAATATTGCAAAAATTTGCCAAATCAAGAATGGTATGAAAAACCCTAAATCTAATTTTACTAGTAATTATTTTTATTGCAAGAAGAAAGGACATTAAATACAATAATGTTGATCAAAGATGAGAAATACACCTACTACACCTAGATTTGAGGGATACTGCTACAATTGTCAAAAGTATGGACATAGAGAATATGAATATAGATCATAAGAAAATTGGACAAATAGAACATAAAACAATGCACCTAAAAAAGTATGTTCAACTTGTCATAACGTTGGGCATGTAAGTTCAAGAACTACAGGACCTAAGCACTAGTACCAAATAATGAACACATCAAGGGAAAAGGTAAAAGTATAGTGGTCATTGAGAAAACAAGGAAGGAGATGAATCAAATTTGGAAGAAAAAGGAAGAAGCTAGAATCATTGTAACAAATGAAGTTATGGTCACCCAATCCAATGGAGAAGGTGATTATACCACCTCAAAATAATTAAGAAAGGTATGTAAGGAGCTATATAATCAATGATTGTGCTAAAGTTCATATCTCCATGAGAAAAAGATGCATTAGAACAGATCTATGGAAATAAAAGTGCAAAAGAATCATTTACATGTTTGGATGTTGAGCATCAATAAAAGTATCTATATTGACCAAGCATTGTAATATGAACTGAGTACCCCCAAGACTAGACTGATGTATAGATTGATTTAGATGGTATTTCTCGAGTTGTATAATGTAGACTAAGTTCAAAAGTCTAATGATGATCGAGATAACTAGATTCTACCTAACAGAGGACACATCATTTATGGAGACCCTAACTTGAATGAATGGAGGTATATATTGAGAATTTGAAGACACACCTTGCATTCAAATTTTAAGAGCATAGAGAGATTTAAGAAGATTGTGAAGCAATTTTAAGGCGATTCAAAGAGGATCATAAGTGAAAGTGTGATCGAGTGTTGATTTTCAGTTGTGTCAAGTTGTTCAGGAAGAAAAAAATCAAAACCTTAATAGGAGAAAATGCTATCATCATCATCTACAATGAGGAACCAAGGAAAAGAGGTAAGTAATCTTCAATTGGTGAAGAGTGACACTTTTCATCCACCTAAGTATTGTGCTATTCCTAAAATTGCCATTAAAGAGATTCAATAAGTGCATTATCATCGATACCACCTAAGGTTATTATGATCCATGATGTATAGAGTTACTACATGTGCAAAATCAGTGAATGTGGAGACTATGAGATTCGTGTAGCTTATTAGAAACTATGTGATGAAGGAATACTGAAGGATGAGTTTAAAATTGTTGAGAGGAAAGGGTTAACACGTGCCCTAGAATTTTTGATAAATTTAAAGATTGAATGGATCAAGGTGGTTCTAAGTAGAATTCATGATATGGAGTTTTGTTTGGAGAATGGGCCCGTTAAGATTTCAAAGAAAATGATTCGCGATGTTATTGGGTATCCAAAATTTGATAAGAAGAAGATAATGCATTGCCAGAGTAGAGAAAAAATTGAGGTGACTACAAAAACCAAGTGGAATGGCTATGGCATGTATATTTTAATCATTACTAATTTCATGATTGGATTTTTAGTGAGAGTGATCTCTCATAAATTTTATTAGTTAAGCCAACTGAATAGTGTCTCATGTATGGCAGATGATCAAGCATGAAAAATTGTGATGGAGGATCATGAATATGATCTAGCCGAGTTGCAAAAGTTACAACTTGCATAAAACCTAGAATCTATCATAAAAGAAAATAACTCAATGTGTAATTTTAAATCATTGATAATGTGTATTTTATTCTATACTTAGAGTTATTTTTTTGACTATCGGTAATATTGTATAGGAGCAAGGAAAATCTTCTATAAGTCATATTAGCAAGTTTATAAAAAATCTAGGAGAAAACTTTGAGAATTTTCTAGATGGATATTTTGAAGAATTCAAATAGAAGATGAGAAAAAGACTGAGGATACTAGCTTCATTAGTTGAGAAGCATTATAATGATGTATGTTTTCTAGTTGATATAGATAAAATATTTGTATAAGCAGTTAAGCTAAGGAAAGAATAGCTTAAGCCATTTGGCTATGTAATTGATAGCAATGATGTAAGTGCAACCATAATTGCACTTCTTAATGTGGAATTTGATGGAAAGGTCGAGCCCATTAGCAAGTATGAAGAGGAAAAGGCTAGAATAACTATTGATATCAAGATTTCTTCTACCGATAAGAAGAGAAAGAAGACGATTGAAGATCTAGAAGAAAAGCTGGGCATATAGACTAAAGGAAAATAACCATTGATGTAAACTCAAGGACTTGGAGAATATCAAGGAAATAACAATGATGTAAAGGAAGAGAAAGAAAGTGCAAAGAAAAAGGGAAAAACCCTAGCACTTGTCACTTTACTAGAAAGAAGGCCAAAATAGTTGAGCCTAAGGTGAGGAAGGTTGCAAATAAGTCAACATTGAAGCCCATCTCTCCTCTTGCACCAAAGAGATGAAGACCCAGGGCAACAAAAAAAGGTAGTGTCAAGCCACCATTGAAGAAAGGTGTGGTAAAGATTACCAAGCCGAGCAAAGGTTCAAGTGGTAAAAGTGTAGTGAAAGGGAAAATGCCAGCCACAAGAGATCAACCAAAGAGGAGAAGGCTAATAAAGAAAAGATAATATGAAGAGGAAGATGTAGAGAGGACCGAGTCTAATGAACCTAGTCACCACCAAGTAATTGTGCACACAAAGTCCAAAAATGTTTATGAGGTATGTGACAACATCATAAACTCTATAGGTCTCTTTGGTTTCAAATATGTTAAATATGAAACTTTAAGTGATGCTGACAAGACTAAGGTTGAAGAAGTAATGCTAGAAATGATGACTAAGAAAAAGTTAACACCTATAGAGATAAAAAATAAAATTCCTAGTGATTTATATAATAGAATTGATTGAAAGTGGAAACATGATACTAAAATTGAAAGGAAAATAAGAGAAGACACATTAACCAAAGTAATTCCTGAGTTGACGAAAAAAGGAAAATACAACATTTTTGGAAAAGTATATAAACCAATTTATTCCTAAATATAGAGTATTTATGATTCTACAAAATAAAATTAGGTTTTTTTTTCAATAAAATGAGTTATTGTGCAAATTTTTTTTTGGACTAACTATGGGAAAATGTGAACAAGATAAGGAGATAGAGACTGTTATAATAGATAACAATCATAGTGATGAAGAAGACTTAGGTGTGTCGAGCTCATAGTGTAATATATCACCTAGCCATGCATCCACACTTGACAATCCTATCATTCAAAAATTAAAGGACTATCCTAAGTTAGAAGAACCTCAAGTCCAAGTGGTTGATTTTAATCAAAAAATAAAGAAGATTGAGAAAAAAATGCAATAGGCCTCTCAAACCAAAACATTGCTAATAGAAGTTGAGGAAATAGAAAATAAAAGAGATGCAGAAGTATCTATTATAGGTCAAGTAGGACCACATGTCTTAGAATCTCACAATGAGGGAAATAAGGATGTTGCACAGAAAGAAGAGGATAAAGAACAAGAGAATGTAGTTTCTCAAGTATTTTTGAGTGCTACTATTGTTGTTACTATAATTGAAATACAAACAAGACCAAGTGGTGATACCCCCTCACCTACTCTTAATCAAGCAGTGCCAAGCAACATCACTCCAAAAAAAGAGAAAGAAAAGAAGAAAAAGGATAGTTCTCTAGGTACAAATGCTACCTTGGATAGAGTAATTAAAATTTCAAAATGGGATCCAAACAATCTCACATTTGAGAAAATTTTCATTTTGCAATATATTTTGGCAAGAAAGAAAAAACAAGAGATGAAAAGAGAGCAACAACAAAAACAAGTGTTGCATGATATGAAAGACATATTTGTTGATGCCTTTGATATTGAAAACATAGATGGACATGCCCCTATCATATCTTAGTTAGTGAAAATTTTTGAACAAGTTAATACTGAGGATATTGAGACAAATGAGAAACTTTTGGCCTGGTCAGAAAAGAAGTTTGAAAAGAAAGTATTGGAGAAAGTCTCCACTACCATTGTAGTAAGAAAAGTAGAATTGTATGCACTAGTATAGAACCTCAAAGAACTTGTGAAAAATATACAAGATCTATACAACATTCTTTGTGACATTCCAAGATTCAAAAATGCATTTTAGGAAAATATCAAGAAGATTGAGGATAACATGAAGTTATCAGGAGGATCTACCTCTTAGTTAATTTGATCAAGCTCAATGCATTATAACATTTTTTTTTTACACAAGGTAGATTGGCTAAGTTACACACAACATATAGTAGAATGTGAGCCAATTTGATCTCCATACAATCCATGTTGATACCTCACTTGGAGGTTATGCAACAAGAGGTAGTTGCAGCAAAGGATCTATTTCAAAGAGATCACAATCTCTCTATTTTTGATAGCTTATTGATTTAGTAGAGAATTTGGAGATAAAAATTAACATTTTTGAATCAATGAGAACCACATGGGGTCATGATCTTGCCATGATTATTCAAACCCATAAACCATTTATTGATAAATATACTTTGATTCCATCAATTTAGCAGCAAATGCACCAACAGTAGACATAAGGGTGAAAAACAAGGGGGAATGAATGATATGATTAAGCTAAAGAAGGGGAATGATGAACTGTGTCACAAAGGGGGAATGATGAGGACAAATGATGAGACAAATGATGGGACTATTTTTGAGTCATGTAAACTATGTATTGTGTACTATTACTTGTGTTGTAAAGAAAAGTAAAAGTATTGAAGTTCTATAAGAACTAAGTCATAGGCTTAGGGGGACTACTCTTATTCTTTTAATGTAAAGATGTAATTATGAAAAAGAAAAAAATTCCACTAATACAGGCCGAGTCATGTAAAGACTTGTAAATAATCATGTATAGTCCTAGCTCTATAGGAGTTGAGAAAGTATTTGGTCTCTGAGTACTTTCATATATAAGTTGAGTACAATAAATGCTGAGCAAATAAGAGCACATATATGTCAAGTTATATAGAATGAGTTGAGTCAGTTAAGATTGAGTAACAATAGGAAGAACAGTTACAATTGAGCATCAGAGATTGTGTGATCCGAGCAACATATAGTGCACATAAATATTTAGAATGGTACAAACTTTGAGGTAACCCATTTTTGAGCCAACATTTAAATAACATTTAATGATTGTAGAGTTTGTTACAAAGGTTGTTACACATTTTGACCTAGATCATCGATCACTATGGAGAATAGACAACCAATCAAATGAAGAGGAAAAATGGAAAACATCTAGAAGACTCTATAGATGTCTTTAAATAGGCATATCCAAACCCTATTTCTGTATGAAGTGATGGAATGAGATTGTGGATGATAGTGTGAACTATGTGAAAAATGCTAAGGAGTTAAGATTTGGATGCTGCAAGAGAAAGTTGTCAAGTAAACAAAGTTAGTGACTTGATTGAAACAGTGAAGGACAAAGTAAAGATATATTAGATAAGATATTAGATTAGAGATTGGAAGGAGGAGATCTATAATTTGCATTGTAATTACAAACTAAAGGATCAAGTACCAAATCATTTTTGATAGATTGAATCAAGGCAAATCTCTTAATAGAGTGGTCCTAATAGGCCTTTTGTAAATATCTTAACCAAGTCCTTACTTCATTGTAATTGTCATATCCTTTAATCAAGGTAGACCTAACAATATTAAAGCTTTTAACAAGGAAAATCCCTCACAAGGTAGATAATCATAAGTGATCAAAATTATAGTCCTGATAGGCTAACTTCATTACTGCAATAGTGAAGATTTCTGGGTGTTATCCCCACCCAAGTTTTACCTTCACCTTGAAGGGTTTCTAGGTTACCAAATCTTGTGTTATGTGATTACATTACATGGATGTGATACATAGTTAGATTTGTTTCAGCATTTGATATTGCAAATTATGTTATGCATAAACAATATATGAGATGGTTAATATAGTGAATACAGTCAAGTTGTTTTGAAGGATAAATGTTTTATAGATTGATGAAGGGTGCTCCCCTTAATACCATAAACCATAACATAAACAAAGAAACAATAACAAATGGGAGAAAAAAATATGGACTTCTTATTTGTGCCACAAATGTGGAATTACAAAATTCACAAGTATAATATGTTAACCCACATGGGTGCCTTCATTATAGTAATTTGCAAGACAATGCTGCGAACTATCACCTATAGTTGTCCTAGACAATTTCTGGGCCTTTCTTAAATAGACAATTTTATGCCACTCGTGAAGGTTATAGATATTGAAACTTAATATGTAGGGCCAACAGACCCTAACAATACATATAGAGTCAGCCAAATACATCTTTGACAATTATTTTAGATATTTCAGGTAGCCCAAATTTGAAAAACCATAACTCACAAACCGTTTCTCTGATTGGCTATTATAACCACTTTTCAAAAATGCCAGCTCTTGATCTATAGTATTGAAATAGCACAAGTACTCTTTTGTCGAGTTTTCAGACCTCATTTGGGCAATTAAGGCCTCCAATGGTGAGCCTAAAATTTTTTCTACAAATTTTTCCACTGAAAATCTATAATAACTTCTCTAATACTTAAGCTGGAGTAATGATATTTTTATGGTAGAATTATAACTCTAAACTAAACTTTCATATAGAAAATGAGAACATTCTGAGCTTGTATAAAAAACTTACTAAAAATAACAAGTTCCCATAAATAGTAACCACCCTGTCTACTAGTCCTTATTAAAATAGAAAAGATTGAAATGAAAATATTTTTGCATGTTGCAAGATTTCTCTTACACCCAAGATGCTCCTGCATCATATATCTTGATTCAACCCCCCTCTCTTAGTATCATGTTCCCCAATAAGAATCCCAACAATTGGTATTAGAGCATAGTTCTATTTAAATAAGTCTAACTTAAGAGTTCAAATATTGGAGATGGAGGCTTACAAACTGGGAAAGATTATTGACAATCAAAGGATTGACATCTAAATCTCTATAAATCCCTTAACTAAGTCCTTACTTCATTGTAAGTATAAAATCCTTTAATAAGATAGACCTAATAGTCTTAATTTTTTTAACAAGATAGACCCCTCACATGGTAGATCATCAAAAGTGATCAAAATTGTATTCGTAATAGGCTAACTTTATTATTATAGTAGTGGAGATTTGTGGGTGTCATCCCCACCCTATTTTTACCTTCACCTTGGAGGATTTATGGGTTACTAAATCTTTTGTGTTATGTGCTTACATTACATGGATGTTGTACTAAGATTTATTTTAGCATTTGATATTTCAAGTTATGTTTTTACATAAACTAGATATGAGATGGTTAATATGATGAATACAATCCAATTTTTTTGAAGGATACATGTTTTATAGATCATGATTCACCACCCACCTCCCCTCATTCTCAATATCTTGTTTCCTAATAAGACTTCCAACAAAGAATACTGCAAGATATATTATACACAAAATCAACATAAACAATGATATGTATTTTGTAATGCCCTACCCAAAGATCCTTGGAACAAGGATGCATAAAATCAAATACATTTTTTAAGGGATAAAGCATGAATACACACAACATATCAACATGCAATTAATCACAATGATCGCAATGGAAGAATTAATAACACAATCCAATCAACGAACGATCTCCAAGAATTGCTACTTACCAACACATTCATTAACCAATTGTGTGAGTTAAATATACAATGTCAATTTCCAATTATAACGATCATACAATAAATCTTGATTAGCCATTGCAAAAGATGACTAAGCTTGAATCCTGAAAAACTATCTAAGTCTGAAATCTTGAAACCTGTTAGGATCTAGAATATTTATCTTAACTCCTAGAGGACTAAAACCTAATTCAAATGAATCATCACATATATATAAAATATATCTTAAGTATAATTTGACATTCTCTTCTTCCTTATTTCTTCTAAATAAGGAAGAAAAAAATGCCAACTTATACTTAAATAATATATTTTATATATCACTTGACTATAGGAAGTAACAACTCCCAAAAGGGTATCCAAAACACCTTCCAAAACACATCCAACAAGTCAAGAAATACTCACTCTTTTCCTGAGTAGGTTTACTCACAGTCCTTGTGTGATACTTTCCACTATGGCCATGCAATACTTTTTAGTATTGTATGATAAATCATATAGTAGTCATGTGGTACTTTACCAATATAACATGATACTCTTTACTATTGTCATGCGATACTTTATCAATATCGCTCAAAGCTGAACAAACGTTACCCAAGTTTGGAACAAAAGGCTAAAAAAATAATTTAGAAAGAAAATAGAGTTAAAACCTCCACATTAGGGAGTACTAGAACCACCATAGTCGAGGAGTAAATACTCAAAAGCATAAAGGGGATTAAATAACTCTAACATCTAATCCATAGCATCTAATGTAATCATATAGAAAGAAACATTGTAGTGAACATACATGTGCATAAATAAATTATCTCAATAAACTAAAATAACAAAAACCACAAGGGAAACATACTTTAGAAAGGCACAAAGAACCATGTGAACATCTAGCTTCAGAACTAAATTGGAGGAAGGACAACTCTGTATGTCAGTCCCCAGTAGTGGTATAGGTTGCTAGGCCTCCCAATGACATGAAGCCCGTAGACCCACTCTTTCCATGCTGATGGAGATAGTAACCCAACCACAAAAACACAATAAATCATCCATGGTTAAAAATCAAGCCAAATAGTATGTAGGACTAAAACCAAGATCATGAGATAATGGAATACAATAGGTCATTGTTAGACACTCTATGGGTCCACTATGTAGGGACTCTTGTGGAGTGTAGGTCACTTGGCATCACAGAGCCCAAGCTAAACATCATGTGAAAACTCTCCCTTAGGAAGCCATCACACTATGTCTTTGATAGATCCGTACAAACACCTGCCCTCAAAAAACTTGTAGAAGCGCATACCCTCAGATCAACACGTACATCTATTATCTTCTCTTATCTTAGTTTTATTACCCATTGATTCATTTAGCTATCACTTATTAGAAAATCCTTCATGTTTATCTTGTTGGAGATGTTAGTTGGAGTAATGAGAGAAGCCACTCCATATGTCTACCCTACATGCCCATGCTCATCAAACAATGAGTGCCCGTAGGTAATGTCATTTTCCAACCCAAACCCAATGAAAATAACTCTACTGATATAAACTAAGAGTTTAGGTCTTGCAAGAAATTGACAATTACATGCTCATGTGTGTGCTTATCAACTACATGAAGGTCATAAAAAATAAGGGTTGGATGAGAAACAATAAAATACCAAGTATAAAAAAAATCCTCAAGAGCACATTGTTGGGAGTATAGATTTGACAAGAATCCCAATGCAAGAAGAATACATCTATGGCCAGATTAGAATCCTCATAGATAATCTAAATCCACAACCAACCTTAGTGCCAAGAAATACCCAAGAAAATTGGATAATACACAAATCAAGGTGAAGTAATACAATGCCCAAAATTTAACATTGACAAAAATCAATGAAATTGAAACCCTTTTTATAATTGGGTATAAAAAACCCCAAATATCAAATAATATCAAGCTTGGAGTCTATGCACAAAAATAACCAGTACAACATTCTGAAAACCCAAAATCTTAAGTGAGAGGCAATCAAATTCTCATACCTACCCAATTAGCTAGAGCCAACATACAAGAATGGAGAGGAACACTAGTTCTTTTCCTCCTAGCAAACTACTATATAAAATAGACTCTAAAATGGAGCTAAAATGTAAAAATGGGAGAGCCCTACTTGGTAGCCAAAAGGGAAAATACAAATTCCTCGCAATAAAATAATCGCTCCATAAAAGATGTCAAAAGTCTTAGCAAATCAAGGTCTCCCCGAGCCGGATCCAACGAGATCAATCTGGTGTTGATCCCACTCCTGCAACTCCCACAATGAGAAAAATAGTAATTCCTCAAGAGGATTTTGGGATTTTTCTCTCAAAATAAAATTTTAAAAGTGAGAAGTGAGAAAGAACTCACCTTTTGGGATATATACTCACTTGAAAAGTGAAATATTAAAATACGAAAAATAACTAACTCACTTAATTAAATCCTTTTTAACCCAAACAAAATCAAGAAATTCCAATTAAATGGAATTTAGGTATGATAAAGATGCTAGAAATTAAAATAATTAAATCAAATAATAAAATTCCCTTAAGACATTAAATCACAATATTCCTTAGTAATTTTTGCGAAAAATGGGGACATCTAAATGTACAGACAAAATATTGGTCAAGTCACAAAGTGAAATAAATCTGAATTTATTAATCATCAGAGGGTTTAATTAAATAATTAAATAAGATACCTTGCCCATATAGGGATGACATTGGCTAGGTATGAATGACCAAATCACTAACTCCATGTGTCATGACCAAGGATTTAAATCCTACACATTAAAGAACATGATCAAATGCAATTGCATATAATAATATAGCCAAAGTGATAAATGCATTAAATCACAGAATCAATCATTTATTTAATTACATTAAAATAACCTATTTAAATCATTCACTGCATCATAAAACATCTCAAAGAAATAATGAAATAAATATTTGTAGCATCAAATCATAGTATCTAGAATCCAATAAGTCCATCATATAATAATAAACATAATACATGCCTGAATACAAAATAACTAGATATCATCATCAAGAATCATGTCACATCAATAAGAATTATCATGTAGATATGACCAAACTGAACAACATAACATCTATCATCTATGATACTGGCAATCAAAATATAATATCTGATCATTGGGTCATCTTGAATGTTATCCAACATGAGTATTAAAGTATCTCTTGAATCCAAAATTTAACAAGGTGCATAATGTAAACATGAGAGGCACTACATATTTGGCCAACAATGGAATTCAAGACTGTGGTCGTGCATCAATAAAGTTATTAGCTATCATTCAAAAATGCCAGAATATAAAGGAAGGAGAGGAATCTTTGAACTTGATTGGGATAAAGCTCACCAAGATGGATAATAGAGTAAAATTAATGATAAGTCTTGATTGCCTAATCCTTTCCCTAGTGACTCATCAACAAAATTTGTTCGAAGTGAAGCTTACCAAAAAGAGTTGGAGACCAAAATGATGTATGAATTCATGAAGTTTCCTCAAGATAAAACTACTAAAGGAATTTTAAATTGCATCAAACCATTGGAAAATATGAATGTACTATTGGATGTAGCATTGCTTTCAAATAACTCTTCCAAATATGAAAGTTTGACGAAGTTGTGGGTCATCTACTATAACATTAAAAATATTTAAACTATAAATGAAGCAGAATTTTACATCCTAAAAAAGCTGACTAAATCTTCAATCATCTCATAAGACATCCATCTTAATATTTGAAACTTTAAAAGTTCTTTTAATAGTCTTTGTAGTGTTTATTTTATTTCTATTTCTAATGGACTGATATGAGTTTAAAGTTTGAACTTTGTTTCTTGAATAGGATAAACTTAGCAGAATCCAAATGTTATTTTATTAAAAAAATCTACGACTCTTCCAATAAGGAAAAATGACATGTAGATGTTTCTCTATTATTTCTATAGAAGGGAATTTAGGGCATTTGCTAAATCCAATGGTTGTAAACTTAATACTTATAACTCATGATAATGAAATTGAGTATTTAAATATAACTTGTGCAACATGAATTTATTGAATTGTATCATTTATCATGTGTATATAAATTTATGATAATGAATATGAATTTTATCATATGAATTTCTATATTTTCAAAAAAATCATCAAGGAGTGTACCATAATAATGTATCATATGAACATGTTGCATAATTATTCAAATAAAAAACAATAGTAATGGTAATAAATGAATGCTTGATGGCATCATCTAACATAAAATGTACATATTTGTTTGATATTTGACAGTTAGAAAATGATATAGCTTATTATGCATGATAAATGAATCATGATGAGATTTAGAGAATAGTGTCCAGAATCTAGAATGAAGACTATAGTAATTACTAACAAGTAATAAATTCAGAGTTGACACATCATACCATGACTGTTAGAGTTTTCACTACATCTCATTATCTAAATATTTGGATTCCTTTCCATCAAGTTCAAATAGTCCTTCATTATGCTCCATGTTTTCTCTAGTTGGCATACCTTCCCTTGCCTGATCCTCAGCTTCAACATTAGTGCTACCAAACCACTACTTGAGTTAGTAATATCATTGTTTAAAATGTTGCCCAAATCTCTTCTATGGCATTTCTTCCTCCACAATTACAGTGCCCTTTCGTAAGGAATATTATTGACTTTATATTTGGATGTATACAACCTTGCAAAATTTTCCAAATTATCGTCTAGTTTATTTCTTACCTTTGACTCTAGGAAGCCGAAAGTCCTAAAAAATCTCTCATCATCCGAGTGTTAGACATAATAACCCAACCAAAACAACCCTAGACATAATAACCTCGCCATAATAACCCAAGGAAACAATAACCCAGGGTTAGAATAACCCATGGTCAAAATAACCCATGGAAAAATTAATCCATAGTCATTCTAGATAGTGTTAGTATGCTTAAAAAGGGATTGTGAGGCACTGTAGAGGATATTTAGGTCATTTTAAAACCATATATCCATTATATACCCCTAAAATAGCCTTAAAACATCTGTAATATGCTTAAATAACTTATAAAATGCTAAATAATCATAAAAATAAATACAAATTTGTGGGAATAAGCTAAATAAGAGTTATTATGAAAAGATGTAAGTCAAAAGGCATTATGAAGATGCATTAAGAGGATATATAAAGTGGTAAAATTAAGAGCTTAGAGAAGTAAAGGAAGGAAGAAGGGGAGAAGAATGAAGAGTGTGTAGAGTGATAAGAAAAAGAGAAATCAAAATTCATAAAAAAAAAATATTTTTTAATATAATTTTTTAAACATTATATTAATTTTTTCTAGGGGTTTCTATAACGTATAAAATAAATAAATATACTTTTAGGGAATGAAGAAATTCTTCATTATTTTTAATATATACAATGCCTCTTCAATTTTTAACAAGTCAAAAAAATAAGAAATTACTCATTTTAAATGGTTACACATATTTGCTTCATCAAGAAGGTGTCAATAAAATGATTTGGCGTTGTGCAGAATATTTTAGGTGCTATACTACAACACAAACAGAATCTGGTGATGTGATTAGTAGAGGAGGACATAATCATGCTCCAAAAATTGAGATGATCACTGTCAAATAGAAGTTGAATGAAATGAAAGACACGGCGTGCTTGAATCAAGATTGTACAAGAAATACCATTTCTAGTACATGTTCTAATATTTCATTACCGGTAGCAGGAGCAATACCATCAACCAATGCATTATCCAAAATGATTCGAAGGAAAAGAATAAGATTTGAAGCACCACCACCAAATCCTCAAACATTGAGACATCTTATCTTACCAATTGAATATACAATTACCAATAGAGGGGAAAAGTTTCTTTATCATGATAGTAATGATGAGAATCATTTTTTAATATTCATCACCACACAAAATTTGCAACTACTAAAAGAATCTGAAAATTGGTTTAGTGATGGTACATTTAAAATAGTACCAAGTATTTTTCAGCAGTTATACACAATTCATGGCTTGAAAAATGATGCAATATTTCCACTCGTCTATATTCTTATGACCAACAAAATGAGATCCACTTATACAAAAGTACTTGTAAAATTAAAACAACTGCAGCCTAATCTAAACCCAAAAACTATACTTATTGATTTTGAATTAGGTTTCAAGGGAGCTATTTTTGAAATTTTTCCAAATATCACTATTTGAGGATGTCTTTTCCATTTCTCTCAATTCTTGTGGAGTAAAGTTCAAGAAGTAGGTCTACAAACACGTTACAGTGTTGATGAAGTGTTTTCATTTAAGATCAAAAAATTGGTTGCATTAGCTTTTGTGCCTCAAATATATGTAATCAACGCATTTGAAATACTTCTACAATCTCCTTATTATATAGAACATGAGGAGACTTTGCAACCCATAATTGATTATTTTGAAGACACATGGATTGGAAGACTAACTAGAAGAGGGAAAAGACGGTCACCCAAGTTTCTAATCACAATGTGGAATTGCTATTCAGCTATTCAAGATGATCTTCCCAAAACTAATAATTCTATTGAGCGATGGCATAGAGGATTTAGTGAATCACTTCAATCATCACATAGCTCAATCTGGACACACTACAGTACCAAGTAGGAAAAAATAGAAACCAAGAGAATAAAATACAGAAATATATGGTTGGACACACTATAGAACCAAGCAGGAAAAAATACCGTGAACTCAAAGAAAGACTAAAAAGACTAGTTGATGGTTTTGACAATAATAATATTTTATATTATATAAGAGGCATTGCTCATAATTTGACACTTTAATTGAAAATTCGAATAAATTTTTTTCTTAGAAATATACTTGTAATTTATAAATTTTATTTTCCTTTCTTTATAATCTTATGGGATTATTTTGTCCAAGAGGTTTTTTGACTTCGAGTTATTTTGGATTGGGTTATTATGATCTTGGGTTATTTCGTCCTTGGGTTATTATGGATGGGTTATTTTGTCCAGGGTTATTTTGGCTAGGATATTATGTCCTATAATCTTCCACAAACCCCAATATCATGGTCAAACATAATTCAACAAGCTTGAAATATTTTTATATTGAATCCCACAACACTTTGCTTTGAGCTAGATTTCTCCAATGTTTGGTTATTGATCCTTCTTCTTTGGAGTTCCACATAAGATCATATTGTTCCTTTGTTGTATCTACAAAATGATGTGAGTTCTCTCTCAAATGAGATTCATCTAAAACTCCATGTACATTTACCTCATTAATTTCTTTGGTTTTGTAAACTTCATCTATCAAAGCAAATAATTTATCTCTAAAATATTTAGGACTTCTTAAACTCCAATAATGGGGAAACACAATACACATTTATTCAAGTAATTTGTGTCATGAAAATATTTCTCTAATTTCTGAGGAAAGCTTATAAGAAATTTCCCTCACAAAATGCATTATAGACTCAACAATATGTTAAAATGCTTCTTTTGTCATAGTTAATTTTGGATGCATGAGTTTCTTTCCTTTTCTCATGGACATGAGCCTTCTATAGTATTGCATTAGTATCTTAATACCCCGTATGTTGGCACATAACTCCCACTTTGCATTAATCTTTTAAAAGTTATCAGGATTATCCAAATCTATAATTCCAATCAACCTTGAAATTTTTTCATTCACATAAAATGAATTTGGATTTCTATAGAGATTATCGAGGGTTGTGCATGTCATTTTATGCAATGTATTACATTCTCCAATGTATTTCTAAAGAATATCTTTTCTAGATATTCTTCATATTATTTCTCATTTCCTCTGGCACAAGAAGAATGCATGTTAACATTAGGAGTGTCTCTACATTACTTAACCTTTCAAGTAGCTCACCATATTTTTGTTGACCACCTTGATTTTTGTGAGTTGACTCCATTGTACCAAGCAACGATGGATATTTAGAAAAAGCTTGATAAGTTGGTCCATCCAAAGAGATCCATATGGTATCATTATCCTTAAGAAATTTCTCCCTTTAGTTAATCCCTCAATAAACTATTGAAATTGCTTGAATTGTTTAGGACTTCAACAAAAGTGTCTATAGATCTCTTTGACTAAAACTTCAACTCTATATATTTCTGAAGAGTTGTTGACAATTCCAAGAGCCAGATTCATATTGTGGGCCATGCAGTGAATGCCACCAACATAAGATGCAAGAAAATATTTTAACTTTGTGACAAGACCATTCTTGTGGTCTTGCATTATTGAAGCCCCATCTGCTCCAACACACACCAACTTTTGGGCAATCGTCATTTCATCTATACCTCAATATTCAATTAGAGAACTCTTTACTAGTTCAAATATGTTTTTTGTTGTTGAATCATCCTTTATTTTAACAATGGTTAGTAGATTGGGTTGACAGACAATATTGTGCACAATATAGACATGCACATGCATACCTAGAAAGTATTGTCTACTATTGTCACCTCATCTAAAGATAATGCAATAAAATTTGACTCTTTAATTTTCTCTTTCATATTTTTCTTTTCAACCTTAGAAAGACAACTTTCCTATTCCCATCCATTGTTTACTGACTAGTGATTACTCAGATAATAAGGAGCTTTAAGAAAGTACAATAACCACTCAATGATGGGTAGTTTTTCATGACATGCCCTATTATCAAAATATAGAAGACAACACTTAACTGAAGAACTTTACCCATTTTTTCAACTTCTATTTCTTTTCCAAGAAGAGATTCAATTGAGCCTTTTACTTCAGTAGACTTCGTTGATATTTTCTCCTAAAATTCTAAGATTTCTACATTCTTAACATGTTGACATTCCTCCTTGGTTTTCCATCTTGACATTGATTTTTTCACTCCATCTATGATTTTCTTCTCTTAAAATTTACCCATATGCTTTTCTATGGTGTCATTGTACCTAATATATTTTTTATTTATCCTTATGCATATCTTACATCTGCATTCTACCATAGGCTCACCTTCTATTGGATTGTGCACAAGTTCAATGAATGGTAATTGTTGGATACAATTGTTAATTGTGTATTTTCTTTGATGTTACGCAAATGTCATATTAGTCATCAGATAGAGTCTACCGAGCTCAGATGATCAGAAAAGCAATTTACAGTGTCTACCGAACATTACCTAGTAAAGTCAATTCTTACCTAGCTCACTCGGGCATCAAAGGATTTTGTAGCAGAAAGTTAGTGTTAACCGAGCTCCCAAGGTTAACAAAGAAAAGTCAATGTCTACCAAGCTCACTCGGGCATCAAAGGATTTTGTAGCAAAAAATTAGTATTAATCGAGCTCCCAAGGTTAACGAAGAAAAGTCAATGTCTACCGAGCTCACTCGGTCATCAAAGATAATGTGGCAGAAAGTTAGCTTTTACCGAGCTCACAAGGTCAGCAAAGGAAGGTCAGTGTTAACCGAGTTCACTTGGTCTCCAAAGGATTTTTGCAGGGTTTGCAGTGTTTACCAAGCTTCACTTCGTTAATACTAGAAAACCATTCTGAGCAGTGGTTATCGAGCTAGGTTAGCTAGCAAAAGATTTTATTATTTTGATAATAAGTTCAATTGTTTCGTGCAATAAGTGTAGCCGACTGATGTAATGATCTTTTCAGTTGTTGTAACTTATATTTGAGCCAACTTGATAATCTAAAAGGTATATATATAGATGTTCAAGTTGTGAATTAAAAAGGTGTGGAGATATATGAATGAAGATGGAATAAGCGAATATTGAGCGAATTCTGATGAAGGATTAGATATCCTGGAGGAGCTACAAAGTTGTATTCGATCAGTAAGGATCCAGTAAAGTAGAACAGAGATCTGTAATCAGCAAAAGATAAGTTGCATATCATTCAGGTCACTTCATTGTTGCTTTCTAATCATTGTAACGGTGAATCCAGAATCTCTATACAGAGTTGGTTTATGTTAGGAACCTGTGTGTTCCTTCTGTTTATTTTGTTAGAGTAGTGTTGTTGGACACATATGCTTTGTAAGTCGTCCCGTGAGTATATTTTATTATCCCACATGCATAGGTAGTATTACTTTTCTAGATCGTACCCAGTATATAAGAATAGGTTGAGGCCCTTGATGGGCACAGACGAATTTATTGTATTGAGCTTGCTCAAAGGAGGTTACCCCCTCGAAGTGGCCTGCGATCAGTAGATTCATTCTGAGTTCTGCTATCACTTTGTATTCTGTTATTTCGAGCATTCTCACGATATTGCTATAAGGAGGTTCTTCACATCTGGTATCAGAGCACTCTCTTGGGCTCGCTGGGTGGAAATTACATCAAATTTTTTTTTTCTGTCGTGGCCTTCAGGTTCCTCTCACTTCTAATATCTCTTGTTATTGCAATAACTCTTTTCAGTTGTTCTGTCTGTGAGTGAATTTTTCTAAGTCGACTGTTCACAAAAAAAAAAAAAAGAGTAAAAATTTTTCTGTTTTTTAGTCGTAGCTTCCTTGTTTGCTTTCTGTTTCTGCTCATACTTCCGCAGAACGTCTGCAATATCATTTCGCATACTTCCTTCCTTGGCGACCCAACCCCAAATTTTACATATCAAAGCCCTAAATCCCTCATTTATCTAATTTTAGGGTTTGCCCTATCTTTTTCACCTCTCATCCAATCGCCACCAAACTGAGCCACAAGATTCAATTCCTCATTTTGCTCCCTTATCCCTCTTGGACTGTTCACCTCATTTCGCCTCCCTACCCTTGAAACCCTCATTTTTCTTTTTCCCTTGTCCCCAGATAGTCTCCCACCACCCGTCGAACACCCATTTCCTATATGAGTTTTACCCAAATCCAAGTTTGCCGTAACTAAAAAAGTTTTTGTTTCTCATCTTCTACCCATTCCAAAAAAAAAAAAAAAAAAAAAAAAAAAAAAAAAAAAAAAAACCTTGTTTTATGGTTGTTACGCGTACAGGAGCAAAAATCATGGAAGAGGAAATTGCATCCCTCAAAACCAAACTTCAAGATCTGGATGACAAAATTCTGGGTCTTAACTTTCAGCAGTCAGCCATGAGCCAAAACCATTCAGGAGATACTGGGTCCTCTTCTGGCAATTTCCGTGGACCAAAGCTTGATTTTCCACGCTTCGATGGTTCTGATCCGACTGGATGGATCTATAGGGCAGAGCAGTATTTCAGCTTGCATAATACTTTGGATAACCACAAAGTCCCCCTTGCATCTTTTCATTTGGAACATGAAGCTCTTCAATGGTTCCGTTGGTACATCAAGGCTAATGTAGGCCCAACGTGGAGAGAATTGTGCACCCTCATTTTGGAGCGCTTTGGCCCTAGTTCCTTTGATGATTTCACAGGAGCACTCACTAAACTGCGTCAAACAGGCACTGTAAGAGAATACCAGACAGAGTTTGAAAAATTAGCTAATTACACAGAGGGCTTGTCTGATGAATTCTTCCGTAGTTGTTTTGTCAGTGGTCTGAAGGATGCACTTCGCTCAGAAGTCAAAATGTTTCGACCTACTACAATGATGGAAGCCCTTGGGTTGGCTAAGTTAGCGGAAGACAAGATTAGTGCTCTACAACGCTCCAGATCTAATTTTGTTCCATTCAGAAATACAGGTTCTCACAACCCTCCAGTCATACCAGCTCCCAGAACTACTCCGATCAAGCACTTGTCTGAAACAGAGATGCGAGTCAGGTGAGACAAAGGGCTTTGTTATAATTGTGATGAGAAATGGTCTCGGGGCCATAGATGTGTTCAGCAAAAGCTCTATCTCTTGGATGTGGATTCTCCACCGGAACTGGAAGAATATGTAGATGCTCAGGAAACAGTGGATGATGAGGTTGAGCCTCACCAGCCTGAACCTCCTTCACCAGAAGCTCCACCAGAGATATCTGTCCATGCTTTGGCAGGAGTCACTACTCCACAAACCATGCGGGTCTAGGGTTTCTTCAAGAAGATCCCTCTTACTATACTCATTGATTCTGGTAGCACTCATAACTTCATTGATCCACGAATAGCCAAACAGGCTGATTGCTTTATCCATCCCTGCTCTAGCTTTGAAGTCATGATTGCCAATGGGGGCACTTTACCTTGTAAAGGGAAATGTCGCAATGTGCGTCTCTCTATTGGAGATTATAACATGCGCTCTGACATGTTTGCCTTACCCTTAGGTGGCTGTGATGTGGTTTTGGGTGCCCAATGGTTACGCACTCTTGGCCCCATTCTCTGGGATTTTGCTGAACTTTGGATGCAGTTTTCAGCCGAGGGGCACCAACACACTTTGAAAGGCTTACAACCAGGGTCTCTCAGCATCATCAGTTCACACCGTATGGAAAAACTTCTTAAGAAGAATTCACATGGTGTCATCGCTCAGCTCCATTCCATTCAGATGCAGCCATCAGCAGTCTCTAGCACTCCTGCCGATCTCCAACACATTTTGGACAAGTATTCTGGTATATTTGCTGAACCTGTGGGATTACCTCCTTCTCGTCCAGAGGACCACCGTATTCAGCTCCTTCCTGGCAGTGTTCCGCCCAACATCAGGCCCTACCGCTACCCATTTCATCAGAAGACCGAAATCGAGATACTTGTCCGTGACTTACTGAAGCAAGGTATTATTCGCCCTAGTACCAGTTCCTTTTCTTCTCCAGTTCTGCTTGTTCGCAAAAAAGATGGGTCATGGCGACTTTGCATTGATTTCCGAGCACTTAATCATCTCACTATAAAGGACAAGTTTCCCATTCCAGTTGTTGATGAACTTCTTGATGAACTTCATGGGGCTCATTTTTTCTCCAAGTTAGATCTTCGTTCTGGGTATCATCAAATTCGGGTTAATGAGGAGGATATACCTAAAACTGCCTTCCGCACACATGATGGTCACTATGAATTTTTAGTCATGCCCTTTGGCCTCACGAATGCTCCTTCAACATTTCAGGCAGTGATGAATAACATATTTCGACCATACCTCCGGAAATTCATTCTGGTCTTCTTTGATGATATCCTCATATATAGCAAAACTTGGGCTGAGCATCTCCATCATCTGGAGCTTGTCTTGCAACTTCTCTCTGATCATCAACTCTGTGCAAAACTATCTAAATGTGTGTTTGGCTAGGAGGAAGTGGAGTATCTCGGGCATATTGTTGCACACCATGGAGTGCGGGTGGATCCTACAAAAATAGATGCCATGAAAACTTGGCCGCATCCTAAAACTCTCAAGAGCCTTCGGGGTTTTTTGGGGTTGACTGGCTACTACCGCAAGTTTGTCAAAGATTACGGGAAAATTGCAGCACCATTGACAGCTCTGTTAAAAAAGGATGCCTTCTCCTGGACCCCTGTTGCTGAGACTGCATTTGAACAACTGAAACAGGCTATGTGCAGTACACCTGTTCTCGCGATGCCAGATTTTTCCAAACCCTTCACTATTGAGAGTGATGCTTGCGGCAATGGATTGGGTGTTGTTCTCCTGCAAGATGACCATCCTATTGCGTTCACTAGCAAAGCCCTCTCTGGTAAGAATCTAGCCCTCTCTACTTATGAAAAAGAAATGATGGCTATTTTGCATGCTGTACAGAAGTGGCGGCCATACCTCTTAGGGAGTCATTTTTGCATCAGAACCGATCACCAAAGTCTGAAATACTTCCTGGAACAACGGGTATCCTCTCCTACACAACAGAAATGGGTCAGCAAACTCATGGGGTATGATTATGAGATCACCTACAAGAAGGGTAAGGAGAATATTGTGGCAGATGCTCTTTCTCGCACATTTGATAATCAAGCTTCCCTTTCCGCTATTTCTATGCCCATTCCCAATTGGTTAGCGTCTGTTCAGCAGGGCTATGACAGTGACTCTTCTTTATCTCAAATCATTCACCAGCTAGCCAATAATCCTTCTGCTATACCACATTACTCTTGGGATGGTGCTTCTCTTCGATACAAGGGTCGGCTAGTGCTTCCTCAGAACCCAGCTCTACATCAGGCTATTTTTTATGAACTCCATGCTTCTCCTTCAGCAGGGCACTCAGGCTTCCTCAAAACTTATGAGCGAGCAAGGCGAAACTTCTTTTGGAAAGGGATGAAACAGACGATTCAACAGATGGTGGCTGAATGTGATACTTGCCAACGCCACAAGGGTGAAACGACCCTCCTTCCTGGCTTGCTCGAACCATTGCCCATCCCTACACGGATTTGGACTGATATTTCTATGGATTTCATTGAAGGGCTTCCTAAATCCGGTGGCAAGACAGTGATCTTGGTTGTGGTTGATCATCTCTCGAAATATAGTCATTTTTGTGCCCTCAGCCACCCCTATACTGCCTCCTCTGTTGCACAAATCTTCATGGACCAGATATTTCGTCTTCATGGACTCCCTTCTTCCATTGTCTCTGATCGTGATGCAACTTTTACCAGTCATTTTTGGACTGAACTGTTTCAGAAAACTGGCACCAAACTGAAGATGAGTTCGGGCTATCACCCACAAACTGATGGTCAAACTGAAATTGTCAATAAATGCTTGGAAACTTATCTTCGTTGCTTCACTTCCGAACAGCAACATCAGTGGGCCAAGTGGCTCCCTTTAGCTGAATGGTGGTACAATACCTCTTACCACACTGCCTCTAAAATGACTCCATATGAAGCAGTCTATGGTCAGGCACCTCCAGTGCTCCTTCCCTACACTCCCAACAGCTCACCAGTCCAGGCAGTTGACATAGTTCTCCGCAGCAGGGATCAGATTCTTCGTACCTTACAGGATAATCTTCACATGGCCCGTAATCGGATGAAACAGCAAGCAGATCAACACCGTTCTGAGCGCTCATTTCAAGTTGGGGATATGGTTTTTCTTCGTCTACAGCCATACAAACAATCCTCCCTAAAGCTGAAAGGGCGTCATAAGCTGGCCCCAAAATTTTATGGGCCTTATAAGGTTCTGCAGAAGATTGGTTCAGTAGCCATTGTAAATCCTCTAACAAGGTGATAGTTCAGTTGAATTGTTCTTAAGACCTCTAACCAGGCCACTCTTAATAGGGTGATTAAATCCTCTAACAAGGTCACACCTAACAGTGTGTATTGTAACCTTTAACAGGGTCGGCTCCTAACAGGGCTCACTTCAGAAGAGTGAAAATTGGTGACTAGTTACTTGGTGGTTTTTCCCATATTGGGTTTCCACGTTAAATCTGGTGTCTCTTGTGTTCATTTATTTAACCTTTGCATGCATATTAACTACTATGAATGCTAGATGATTAATAACTAGTTAAACTACCGAGTTATAGTATTCCTACACTATTTACCGAGTATCAGCACTAAGTAAGCATTATAGACATCTAAGGGATTTTTGGAATAGTTTTTGTGGTAACTGATTCACCCCTCCCCTCTCAGTTACTTCATCTATATTTCCAACAACATTGAGGCACCATCACCATCTTTGGAATTCTCGTCCAAGTCGATTATATTATTCTAGCTACTCTGTGTATTGACTTGAAGATCTTGGATACTATGAGTATTTGATTAAGGATCTTCTTCAAGTTCATCATGATCAAAGATATTATGCTCACCAACTTATTCAATGTGTACTAGTGACACTGATAGTGGTTGAGAATCTTGTAAATGTACTTGTGATGTTGTAGCTTCTTGATTTTGGCCACTAAAATATGATGACAATGTTCTAGGAGTGCATATGGTCAACCTTTCATGGCTTCCACCACATGTAGGACTATTACCCTTGTTCATGTTCGATATCTCCAAGAAATATTGTCAAAAAATTTAATTTGTTCAAAAAGAAATAGTCGACTATTGCATATATTAATTTAAATAGTATTCATTTGTTGTATGACCTACACTATAAAATATAGATGTCCTAGATCTCCCTAGTTACTGCATAACTAAGTGATACTAGTCAATGGTCCTAGGTGATAACTGACCACTAAAAATCTAACTTGTGCCTATTAAATAAGAACAAAATAAAATTACAAAGTACATACAATTAGGGGTCTGGATTATGCACCTTTGCCTAAATTGCACTCATCACACTTGCAACTTACTCAGCAATGATCTTGAGAGTTTGAGAAATTAAGACTTC
This sequence comes from Cupressus sempervirens, assembly GCA_028749045.1. Lineage (NCBI taxonomy): Eukaryota > Viridiplantae > Streptophyta > Pinopsida > Cupressales > Cupressaceae > Cupressus > Cupressus sempervirens. The sequence goes on along the minus strand of CM053786.1, from coordinate 289,011,159 downwards.
ACTATCAATTAGAATTGAGACATGTTGAAAAAAAATTGATACAAGTATGATAAATGTGTTTCAATCATTATTTTGGACCACTGATGTGAACCCTGCTAGTTGTTGGTAAGATAATTGCTTATATCATTTAAGTATTATCATTTATTTGACTGATGAAGAGGATTTGATCAAATGAGATAACAATAGAACGTAGAGGAAAGGTTGAGTTATGATATGAAAAGGAGTACAAGAATCAGTTAAGACAATGATATTATAGTGCATTGATGATCTACTTAAGGTTGCAAAAGATGATTATATTGATTAAGTTTAGAAGAACAAGTTAAATGAAGTTTGTCTACCAAGCTTAACATTTGTACAATAGGTGCTGAGCAAAGTTAGTGTAAGTTGAGCAGAAAATTAGTTGGAGCCAAGAAAAGTCAATTTCAATGTAAGCTGAGCGAAACAATGTAAGCCCAGTAAAGTTTGGTTGATGCCAAGCACTAGTAAACTTTAGTTCATGCCGAGTGTTTTGATAGTGGATGCTGAGAAACATAGTATGCATTAAGAATTAGAAGTGAGTTAATGTTGAGTGTTAACATTATGAGAAAGATCAAGAATTCAATGAATCTGAGCCAACAAGTTTGATTTCTTAGGTTGTGTGAACCGTGTGGAAGATAAGGCTGATGAGCTGGTGGCATAGAATCCATGGTAAACTGTTTTGAGGTGAATTCAAAGAATATTGAAAGGAGAAGTTTCTAGAAGGGAATGAAATGAAATGAGGGGTAAATCTATTGAATCCTACCTAATCCAATCTAACCCTAAAATGGACGATAGAGGTTGAATGGAAAAATATCTTAATTCTCTATTTATAGAGATGGTTGGTCAAAAGAAAGGGTTATCATGTGCGAGAACCTAAGGAAGAAAAGGAGTCTAGGGTATTGCTTTATTCAGTGACCTAAGAAAAGAGACTGCATTGACAAGCAAAGAAAGAAGGCTTAAGGGTATGCATGCTTGAAGGGTGAATAAGCTATTAGAGTTGAAGTTTGTGAAAGCCAAACATAATGGAGGACTAAAACAAACATCTGTAATCTGCAAATGGAGTTGTAAGTTGTTATCAGATCAAGCCTTACTATTATTCTCTAATCATTATATCAGTCTAGGGTAAATCCTTTGGATTAAGGTTGACCTATCAGTCATTTGTAAATCTTTTAACCAGGTGACATTCCAAGTGAATTATCTAAAGTCCTCTAACAAGACTCACTCTTAATAGGGTGATCGAAATCCTTTAACTGGGTCACATTTAACAGTGTGCATTGTAACCTTTAACAATGTTGGCCTTTTATAGGGCATCACTTCAGAAGAGTGAGAATGAGTAGCATGTTACTGGTGGTTTTTCCCAAATTGGGTTTCCATGTTAAATCATTGTGTCAAATGTATTATTGAATTTTTTATGTTTCATGTTTACATTTCTACAAATTGATTTTACAGTAACTTACAAGTTTAGGTGATTGCATAATCTAATGGATGCATGCATGATGACAATGATTTATGGATATGGGTTCACTAAGCTATCAAGAGTTTTATTTGTACATCTAGACCTTGGATAATAGATTCACCCCACTCTCAGTTATTCTAAATAATTCCAACAAGAAAACCTATTGATCTATGAATGTATTTATACCACATAATAAAAATATGTCATACGGAACTTCCAAGGCAAATATGGTTCATCCAATATATGGCCATGCATAATATAGTTGACAAAATTTAATTAGTGTGTGACACTCATATGCATATTTGTGGAGCAAATGTTGTCCCTCTCTTAAAACATTTTTTAAACCAAGGGTGAATTGAGGCTGTCCAAAAAGTTATGCTTTGAAAATCATAGGCAAATGTGCTTAATATTCCGTGTGCAAAAAATATTTTGATTGGCTATATCGTGTTGAAAAGAGTGTCGATGATATTAATTCTATGACATTGAGCCTAGGATTGTGACCCATTTATGGTAAACTCGGGGTGACACACCATACCACATATGTGAAATTTGTTTTCCAAGTGATGTTGAAAATTTTCCAATTGGTGAATATTTGCCACTAAAGTAAATGTTGGACAATGATAAGGAGAAGATAACTTATCACCTAAACAAGGTGGAATCATATGTCCACTGAAGCTAGATCATTCTCCATTATGTAATGAAGTATGTGAACTAAAGGTGAATTGAGATACTAGCTATCACCACTGGAGTGGGATTCTCTTATACCATGTTCTTAATTAAGGTGCAAACTCATAGGGGTCTAAATGACAAACTACTATGTAAGTAAAGTGTAAATAGTGAATATTTAATTACACCAACACCCTTAAAACTATGGTTTTTAAATTACAGATTGATTATATGTGTTATATTATACTTTTTTAAAATTTAATTTATTTTAATTAAATAAATTTATTATCCTTATATTTAAATTTAACTTAAATAATCTTAACATATTAATGTTATTTTAATATAGTTTTCTCCCCACATTCCCCTTTTAAAATATTTTATTTATTTATTTTACCCCTCTATTTGTCTAAATTCTACGAAACCTTGATCAAATTAAATTTAGTTTATTTTAATCCTCCTCACCTTTTTCTAATCTTCTTTTATTCTTCTATTTTTCTCTTAAAAAGTGAACTACCTTTAATTATTTGTAAAATTACCTTTCCCAAGGTGATCACCTATCTTTTTTCTCACCAATCATTTCAAATTCTTCTATTCTCCCAATAAAGGTAGTTCACTTTGAATGCCTTTTTGCTTCTTAACTTATGTCTCTCCTATATATGTGGCTCTTATGTGGATTCCACTTGGATGCAACCTCTTAAAATTTCTATGAAAAAGAGGCCTCACTCCTCATTTCGACACTTAGTCTTGACATCCTTATGTATTTTGTGGTACTTGCGCATTCTTGAGCATTTTAGTTTCATAGTTGTTACATTTTCATTGTAGTTTAGATTTCATTTCTTTTATCTAACATTAGATTTGATTTTCTAAGTTTGATTCTTGCATACTCACTCAAGCAAAGATCTTGCATTTGCATTCTTAGCAAAGATCTTGCATTTGCATTATCATTTGGTGAAGACTTGGCACAAGTTTTCCACACTTGTTCTCAATTTCTTTCACTCGTTAATTTAGCTTGCAATGTAGGTCCATTTCATTTGCATTCTGGGGAAATTTATTATATTGTGTTGGGAGAGTATACCCACAAGATTCTTTAAGAGAAAAACTATTTTTCATTCTATACTCTAGTGATAAACCTTTTATCTTGACAAGTCTAAGTTTGATACTCAAAAGACCCCTTTCAAATATTATTTATTTTTTAATTCCACGATATAAGATATATCTTTGTTAGACGTAGACATCAATATTGAATTTAAAATATTGCAAAATTATGAATGAGCTTTCGAAATCTTATATATGTGGGGAATATTTAGGTTGCTACCAACGGGCTTCACGTTTTCACTGCCTCGGCATTATGCCCCATAAAGAACAAAGTGGCCCCATAATTTGAGGGAGGACAATGGGAGCGAAAATTATTCGAAATGTGTTGCTTGATTTCCAACGAACCAACTTACCCAAAAAACAATTAAAAGAAAACAATAGAACACACGTTACATGTTTTTTTTGGGGGTTGAAAATGGATAAAGTGAAATGAATAAATTAATGAATGAAGAGACCAAGAAAGTGCATGTCCACATCAGCGGGCATCCTGAAGAACACGCAATTCATGACGTTGCAGACATTGATTATTATCCAGATCATATCTCTGTACGGCTCTGCTATCTTCTAGGAGTGGCAATGCAACTAACACGTCACAATTGTCTATATAAATAGCTCACGGATTTCTTTTATGCTTGGATTATCCATGATATACAGTCACGTTTTCTTCGAGCTTTTTTCCTTGGGTCCTCGACTGAAAAGAAGATATAGTACAATAATAATTAATAATCATTAATATTCTCAATACATTTTTAGGCCCTACTCTAAGGTAAAGATTCGGAATTAGTGTCTCGTGAGTTCCCCTCATATTTGGCATTTTTATGTTATGTGAAATTAGGACTTCTAAAATAATAAAATAATAAATATTTAAATGTTTTGTGTAATATTATAGGATATTATAGGCAAAAGCATCACTCTAACTTTGTGTATTTATGGAGTTTAAATTATATATTTGATTTTTGTTGATGTTTTGATATGTGAGTTGACATCTTCAAAAATATTTTTCAATTTATGTGAGTTAACATAATTTTCTAGAGGTTGTCTAATTTTAATTTGTGGTGGGATACTTACTCAAAGATGCACTAATAACCACTCACTCAAAGTTGAGAGTACTTGTGAGTAAATGTCCCAACTTTGTTGGGTACAAATGTTCTTATAATTGTGTACACATGGACCACTAAGCAACCAAAAAAAAAAGCTAAAAAGTGATAGGCTATTGGTACATTTGTTATCATTTTTAAGATTTCTCAACTTGTGTGAATTGGCATAACTCTCTTAGAGGTTGTCAAAAGTTTGAGGGTCAAAAAGTGTTAATTTCAATACTCATTCAAAGATGCAACAATTGCTCTCTCAAAATTGGAGTACTTGTGTATAAACGCCCCAATTGTTGTGTACAAATGTCCTTATAGTGGTGCAAGAATAGACCAATTACCTACCAAAAAAGCTTAAAAGTGATAGGTTATTGGTACATTTGTTATCATTTTTTTGACTTCTTTAAAATTAGTAATTTGAATGGTAAGTCTACATGGAGTAGGGGTTTTGGAATGTGGATGCACATACTACATGTTATGGAAAGTAAATATTTGTTTTTGCAAAGCAATATGTAAAATTAAATTAAATAATAAGAAATAAAGTACTATCCTCACTCATTTTTGGCAGTTTCGTGTCAGAAAATAAGTACTTGTAAAATATTGAAATATCATAAATTTAAATGTATTGTATTTTAATATTTAATATTTATATATTGTAGAATGCTTAAAAACACACTAATGTTATTAATAATAATATTGATATACATACTCCGACACTATCATTTTTGTATCCTATAATAACTTAAGTACTTCAACTAATACCTTACATGTGTGAAGATGAAGTTCATAAAATTTTCTTATGGAAAATCTTTGTTTATATTTCCACAGTTTGCATCCATGTCTACAAGAACATTTCCATCTACAACATTGGTGAAATTTCCTCTTTGGTCACACTTTAGTGGAGTTCAATACCTTGCTTTATATGTCAAGTAGTAGGGTTTCAATGTACACCTAACCCTATCAATGATCTCTCCACTTGAGATGTAGAAACAAAGATAATGATCAATCCTATTCCCATAAGGTTACTTTAGTGCAAGAGGGACACACTTCAAAGACTAATCCAACTCTCAACATATCTATCACCTTAGTTTCTTCTTATTCCCCATGAGCTTATCTTGACCATCTACATGTTTTGAGATAACATGATGCTATGCATTTCCTAAATGATATGTGACCTAACATTAATAAAAAAGGGCTCTCTTACCTCTTAAGTGGACATGAATATTGATGATAAAGTTGTGCATCCTCTAGCAGTGACCCCTCCTATTTTCGGTCCTCCAAGATATAAGTATAGACCAAAGAGATTTTGGAGAAGGCCTTAGTAGCTGTGATGGTCCCCAAAAAAATGGATACAAAAGAATTCCAAATAATAGTTGGATACCTTACTACACCCCATCTTTTTTCATTTTATGTACAAGATGACATGTCCTTGAATCATCTACAAAACTTATCCTTGCATATTGAATTCTTAATCCACAAGCATAGGGTCAAGGGAGTCTTGATAAATGGAGACATTGGTTTTAACATATACACATCAACTCTAGTCAAAGCCTTGGGTATTTAGAAAAATATGTTCATCCCAAGAGAAAGATAGAAGTTAAGGATTATGATGATGAAAAGAGATCCTCTAAAGGGGTGGTCATACTACCAATCAAAGTTGTTCATATTCAAAAGGAAATAGTTTGTCAAGTACTTGATCTCAAGTTGACCTACAACATTTGGTGGGAAGATCTTGGATCCATGTGATGCAAGAAGTTCCTTCTACCTACCATAAATGCTTGAAATTTCCTTACATGGATCAAGAGATAACAATCAATGGGATCTTAACCTTTTTCAATATTGCAATAATGTCAAGCCAACTACAGATTCCTTTGTACCCCATTATAGTGAGAGATATAAATTGTGCAAGTTCATCATCCAAAGGGAAAGAAAAAGAAGAGGAGAAAGGTGATCACACTAATCAAAATATTAAAAAATTTAGGATTGGAGAGACATAAATATAAATTATATGAAAATATAACCACTTACAAAAATTAGGGCTAGAATTGGTTACAAAATGTCAATTCCAATTTTTTTTTTTAAAGGTATACATGGTGAGTGTACAATACATACTTTACTAGTCACCACAAGAAAACAATCTCCCACTTGGATGTTGATTAGGCTCCATGCTAAACCATAATCTCCCACTTATAGACTGATCTTGTAATAATACCACTACACTGTGAAGCTCCCACTAAATTAAACCACCTTGGACTGAGTTGTTCATTTATTCTATTCAATCTAGAAGACCAAGCAAAGTTGAAGAGGAGTTCAACTTCTCCAGGTTTTCATTGCCTTTACAAATACGTCATTTGGATTATTATCTTTATGTATCTAGTCCAACTTTAACTATCCACCATCCAAAACTAACTAAATGAAATGATATTGTAATTGTATGTGTTGTGTCTTTGAGTGTAAAGAAGGATTCTTTACAAGATGACTCTAGCTATTTGTATACAGATAAATTTCCCTATGTGGATGCCCTAATTCTTTTTTCTTTTATGAAGAATCAAATATATATAATCTCCTTCGATTTTGTTAGTTTGTGGTGATTGATCAGAGTAGTATTGTACATACTCCATAATTCCTCAATGGGGTTCGAGGCTAGGTTAGAGGCTATTTTATCAATATTTTTGGGCCAACATGTTCTAACTAATTTTAACCCTAGAGTGGCAAAAATACTTGTATAAAATGGCTTAGGGTTAGGTTTTTTTATAAGGTGTGATGTGATAATAGCTTCTTGTGGTAGTATTGAGCTATAAGGGATTACAAATTGTAAGCATTGGATAATAAAATATTGGACTCACTATTGGTGGACGTAGTCTAAGAATTGGGTGAACCACATTAAATATTTTTGTCTTGTGTTCTCTTTTGTGTGCATTATTATTTTCTGATATTGGTTATATTTGCATGTAATTTTTATTTCTATCTCTTCAAATCCTACCAAATTCCTTTGTATAAAAAATATACTCTTCCTCTGTAGTGGCATGAAAATTCATCTCCTGTAACTGAGGAACCCAACTCACTATTGTCCCACCAATAGTAAATACATGTCATGTAGTACTCTAACTAGTATCTAGATCCCCTACCAAATTTGTGTCAATATAGCCTTGTAGATCAATAGTAGAGACCCAAAAATGTAAACACTTACTAGATCTATAACTCAAATATTTGAGAATTCAATTGACTACATTCCAATGATCAATCACATGATGACCTGTATACTTGCTAATGACTCCCACTAAATTTACAATATATGGCCTAGTACACACCATGTCATACATTAAGCTCCCAACAACTAAAGCATAAGGTACCTTAGACATTATGACCTCCTCTTCTTGTGTCTTTGGACACAACTCCTTAGTAAATTTTAAATGATTAGGAAAAGGTATGTTAACAACTTTAACATCCTCCACACAGAGTCACTCTAATGCCTTCTAAATATAATTACCCTGAGATAGAGCCAACTTCCTATTTTTCCTATCTCTACAAATTTTCATACCAAGGATTTTTTTGATGCCCCCAAATCCTTCATAGAAAATGGTTGTGCTAACTATTTTTTAAATCCCTTGATGTGATTCATGCTAGACCTAGATACAAGCATATCATTAATCCATAAACATAAAATAATGAGTTTTCATCACCTAACATCTTAAAATAAACACAATGGTCTAAATGAAACCGAGTGCAACAATGCTCATTCATAAAATTGTCAAACTTAAGATACCATTTCCGTGGTTCTTGCTTCAAGCCATATAAACTTTTCTCTAATTTTCACACTAAATTATCCTTACCCTTGACCTCAAATCCCTATAGTTGTTCCATGTATATTTCTTCATCCAAATCACCATAAAGAAAATTTGTTTTTATATCAAGCTTCTCCAAATGAAAAACTTCAGTAGCCACAATACTTAGAATAGTATGAATAGAAGCCATTTTAACAATTGAAGAAAATATCTCATTAAAATCAATGCCCCTTTTCTATACAAATCCTTGTACAACTAATGTGACTTTAAAGATTTCCTTACCTCCATCCTCTTCTTTCAGCCTAAAAACACATTTATTTTGTATAACCCTTTTACCTATAGGAAACTTGCATAAATCCCACAAGTCTAATTGTTAGCAAGGGGTCCATTTCTTATGTCACTATAGATTCCAAATGAAGTTTTGTATTCTCCTACACAAGCTCATCATAACATTTGGGTTCACTTGCATTTGTTGAGAAAATATATTACAAAGAGGGAAATTCTTTCTAGAGGTCTACATAGCCTTGTTGACCATTGGTATAACATTCACCGGGGTCACCGATATTTGTTGTTGATGTTGTTATGGAGCATGAGGGACTTTTGGAACATCATCTTTTTGAGTATCATCCAACACTGCATAATAATTTTCTTTCTTCTCAATTTGTTGTAATAGATCTTTGTACAACACTTTCTCATTGAATACGACATCCACATTTCTTACAATTTTATGATTTCAATTCCCAAAGTCCATAGTCAAATTCATCAAAGCCACATCCAACCTCTTATATTAGCCAATGATTCCCATTCTACAATTTAATCTTAATTCTCCCCTTTCCAACAATCTGACAGGGTTCATTATCTCCCAAATAAACTAGCCCAAATTCCCCTTGGACATAATCAAGAAAATAACATGTAAAGGGTGTAGCATGAAATGAAGCCCTTGATTCTAGAACCCATGAATCATCATCATTTACTATAGAAAGAAACAAAGCATCCTCTTCAGATTTATTAGTCACCATATTTGCCTCCTTATTTCCTTCTTCTTTGTCTCCTTCATTGCTCTTTTTGATAGCCCCTATTTTTTGTTGAACTTAAATTTGCAAATTTTTATGGTGAAAATGCTTTAAAAGGAGTGTTTTGATGTTAGGGTTTATATGTTATGAGTTTCCATTTTCAAAGGATGGCCCTAAAAGACTATTTTCCCCTAATCCAGTTATTTTTCCTTGCCCTAGTGTGAAAAGTGATGCCCTATGGGTTACTTTCTCATCTTATCCTATAAGAAATTTCATAAAAAATGGAGTCTAGCCTTACCTTGGGTTTTAAATCTAAGCAAGAGCCTATTTGTCTTTTACATCATCTCTTATGATGCCTTGACATTAGGGTTAGCAGAGGATCGTAGCATAATGTTTTTAGTTCCCCAATCTTAAGATATGTAGTACATCATAGTATCATAGATAAGAAAGTTAAAATGACCGATCTTACAATTCCTTTGTATCATATAGTCATATGTCATGTCAAAGAGGTTTCAAGTCTAGTATGAGATGTTATGACAAAGAAGGTGATTTGGACATCAGGAGGTCTTTTGAAAAGTTATAAGATGTTACAATGAAGTCTTGGCCATAAGATCGTAAGGTTCCAAGTGACAGGGCTCAGTGGCAGTACAGTGTCAGATAAGTGACAGGTGTTTGATCTTGATTTGTCAATTGTAAAATGTACACCATGTAGTGGCCTAGTTGGACCGATGGGGTTGGAAACTTATTTTATATACATAGCATAGTGTAATCTTTGATCTTACGATAAACAATGTATCGTAAGATCTCAAGCTGATGGATGAAATGCTATGATGCTATGAAGAGGTTTGTGCCATGAGATCGTAAAAGTAAAAGATAAAGCTTGTGATGCTATGGTAAGAGAGGTAATAGTTTCTCATAGTATCATAGGGGTTTGAAGGGCAACATGAGATGTTACGCTGTACAGTATAGACCGCATGTCATGAGATCGTAAAGATTTTAAAGGAAAGCTTCAATGCCATGGTAGCTAGTATACTGTGAGGTCATAGACATTTTTCCAATCCTCATGATAGTGAGATAAGGGTTTTTGACTTTAGGAGATCGTAAGATTGAAAGGCATCTCTTCCCTGCGTGAGATATTACAAGGGCTTTTAACTATGGGGTTGATCCTAGGATCTTAAACCCTAAGTGACATTTTATTTTCCATTTTCTGAGCTAGAAACCATAAAGGGTTGTCAACCAATGAGATTTAAGCAATGAACAAAAAGTGCAATGTTTGATAATAATGACGATGCTCCCTTGAGGTGATAGAATAAGCTGATTTTATGGCTTGAGTATGTTGAGAATCAATGCAAAGATGAACATTTATAATATACATCAAGCTATAAAGACATTTTATCAATCAGTCAGTTTACCATTTGCTAAGAAGAGGATTTTGAGAAAGTACAGAGTTTTAGGGCATACATATAATTGTTTTTAGTACCCGAGAGAGAAGGTCATACAATATTTTAGCATACTTTCAAGATGTCTAATAAGGAGGTAGAAGAAATTCAAGCCTCAGACATGGAAGATGCAGAAACTTCAACTTCTAAGGGAGGGAAAATGCAATAAAGAAAATCTAATAGGTTTGTTGAAGAGTGGATTAAGATTTTTTCTTGTTCCTCAAATGCTAACGCTATAGATGAAAATGCTTTCATCGACCCATATGCTCTGTGCAGAGATGCTTCATGCCCTAGGGCCATGGGTTCTAAGCTATTCAGATTTTTTTTCATAATATGAAGAAGAAGATCCAAGTGTATAATCCATGGAAGAAGAACCTAGTGAAGTTGATATTTCCAGGGGTTTTCATGGATATAGACTTGGTGAAGGCCCTAATTTGATCGTACAATCTGGCCACCAAATCCTTCCATAGGAGAGACAAAACTATCCTCTATACACTTGACCAAGCTTCATTCATTGAAGCTTTTAGATTAGATGGAGCCATGGGCCAACATGTAGATTTGGAGGATTTGTAGAAGAAGTTAAAGAGAAATACCAAGGCCTACACTAGGAAGTCTATGCTACAACATATTCCTATGGGTTTAAAGAGTGTGAGTGATTATGCTAAGAAGATGGAAAAAATGCTTCCTTTGGACAAGTTTAAGAATTACTTTGCAAAAATAGTATATGGTGTCCACAAAGTGGTTGGAAAAGATGGAACTAATATGGTGTATGGTGTTGAATTTATCATTTCCAAAGATGTTCAAGCCTCCTACCATGGGGAGGAGTATGATGATGTTGAATACATTTTGGAGACCTAATGAAGGAAAAAATTACCCTAGCTCAGAGTGGAGAGTTAAAAGATTTCAAGTTCCATCATTATTCACTATTGATGCACCTAATCCTCTACAAGAATGTAGGGTATGTGAGATTTGATTTCAATGATCATACCACTAAAGCAAATGGAGAGCTACTAGTTTAGTTGTGGACATAGGTATGGCACAATAATTATCATTTTTCTAATTCTATTTCATTCTTTAATAATTTTAGCTTTGTGATAATGAGAATGTTAGATCTAAGTTATTTTAAGGCACCTAAGATTTTGAAGTCTATTGAGACCAACCATGCTTCCTAACGGTAAAAGATTAGACCATAATTGGTAGGACATTTTCTTATTTCCAAATTTTTCCTTGATGAGAGTCTATGGTTCTCCACAACCACCCCACATATTACCAAAGTTTATTCACCCTACGTTGGGTATAATGGAATTCGTATGGAAATTGGTTATGGTCAATAGGGAGTATCAAGGGCCTAAAGTGCATAAAGGCACTTTCTTCTATAGATGTTTTAGGGTGGGGGACTTTTCAATTGGAAAAGAGGCCCTTGATCAAATCCATTATTTCCTCCACCACTACAACTTGTCAAGTGGTCCCTATAGGATGTATGATCCTGATAATTGGATGAAGGGAACCCTTAAGGAAATAAAAAACTATGTGCTACTTGGCACCAAGGAGCTACCACATGAGGATATTATTCCAAATATAGTTGCAAAGGGTGAGGCATTTGATAAACTGGCAAAGTTGGATGATGTTTTGAGGGTGGAGAGGAAAATGAAGAGAGTAGATCCCAATTTCATGGGATTCTATATGGATATCCCCTATCCTCATAGGATTAGGAAGATGGTCACTGACCATGTTGAGATCATGGCCAAAATGACAAAGGGACCTATGGGAGAAGAAGAGAGGATGTGTCTAGACAACCTTGAACCTGATTTGACTCTATAAATAAAGGAAGATGACACTCCTAAGGCATTGTGGGTCACAAAAGGAAATAAGAGACAGAAAGTGGTTCATATCCCTACAAAGGTGAAATAAAGGACCCTACAAATTTTAAGAGGCAATAGTCAATATTTTGCTAACTTAAGGCAAGTCTATCTCCAAGATATAAATAATGCAACTAAGAGCACACTCATAGACTTAAAACTAGCAGTAGCAAGGCTAGATGATAGGATCATTCAGGCTCAACAATTCATAGAGGATGATGAATTCATCAAATTGGCTGAATTCAAGAGCTTTTTTTACAAAGTAAATAGAGTGAGTTGGTGCTAAAGATGAAATCAAGAGAATCAAACAAGCAGAAGTTGGAACTGGTTGAGTAGCTATAGAACTATGATCTTGAGAGTGAAATCATGACTCTAGAGGAGGCAAGGGACCTTGTGCAAAGGAGTGGCATGTTATTAGTAGCCAGATGGGATTTCAAGAAAGCATTTATGATTGATCAAATAAGAAAATAGGAGAATGCCATCTCATATGAGGCATTTGGTGTTGATGGATTGTAGAGAGGAACTGGAATCAACATAGATACAAAATGTATGGCTATTTGGAGCATGGCCCCATCATCAAATAAACCAAAGCTAATGGATTTATAGAGCACAAAACATGGTAACATGATTGTGTGGACTTTGCAGGGCACCCTTGGTATATAAATCTCAAAGGCCATGAAGCATTTCCCATTCATGAATGAGGCCAAGGTAAGGAGATTGAGACCAGACTTTCCAAGTCCATACATGATTTCATTGATGTAAGGAATCTCTATGAGGATGAGCTTAGAAAAATCCATGTGTATAAGGAGAAAATTACAGAGCTTGAGGATAAGGTCCAAGAACTAGAGGTTGATGTTGCATCTCTCAAAGAGTAACTTGTTTATGCAGAGTAGGTGTTGCTACATAATAGAGACAAGAGCATAAAGATTAGGAGTAACAAGCCAAGGACACAACTGAGGCCTCAACATAAATAGATGGTTTTGAGGTGGAGGATACATCAGAACTGAGAATAATGAGCACTGATGCTCCACCTACTCAGCAAGGAGATGAGGTAAGGACTAAAGTCCTTAAAATTTTGATGAGCCACATGGTTGAGACTCTAAAGAATATATCACAATAGGCTCATAGTTTTAATATTTCTTTACAAAGTGCTAAGCAATTTTGCAATTAGGCACTTTCATGGGTACCACCCTCATTCAATCTTTGGGGGCCATATACACAGTTTTTAGAGAGGCTTACTATATTGATGGCTAAAGATTCAAATTTTCTAGATATGATAATCACAATGAAGGAGGTCTTAGAGGTAGTCAAAGAATTAATTGGCTTGTTCACTGGTAAATTGCAAATTATAGAAGGTAAATTGAAAGTTTTATCTTAGGGAATACAACCCTGTATACCACCAATTTTAGATGCCACTAGTATAGTGAGATATTGGCAAGAATGGTCAAATTCTTTTGGTTCTATTTTGAGTCAAAAGGCTAGTATGGAAATTTTTAAGACAACTCTGATACCCCATATAATAAATTGATTGACTCCCTATTCAAAGAAGAGATAGACTTAGACAAGTTTTCTGTTGACTCTAAAACAATTATAGATACTAGGTGGACTAAAGCCAAGAAGGACCTAGAAGAGGTTAGAACTACAAAGTGTCTCACCAAGTGATAAAAATCTATTTGTGGGAAGTGGTGGGAGAAATAAAGGACTTACCAGTAGGAAACAACTGAAACATTATTAAGGTTAAAGAAAAATAAGAGATTAAAAGATAAGATCAGAGACACTAATCACTTTATTAGAAGGATAAAACTCTTATATATATGCCTATCAAATTTTGAAACTTTTAGGAAATAGATGGCAAAAGAAGATAAAGTAGAGTAAAGATAAAGTTGCTACAGTAAAGTGCCACCTACTGACTTTTCAATTACCCTCCTAAATTTGGATCAAGCATAGGAGAATGTTTTTTATTATCTTTTTGTTTATGTCTTACCTTTCTTTTTTCCATTAAGCTGATGACATGTGTCCTCCTTCCATCTATAGCTTGTTGTAATCTTATTTAAGGATTTCCAATATGAGGAGTGGAAGTTGGAAGTTTGTATATTTTTTAGTTTATGTTATATTTATAGTCCATCCAATCTTTTGTGATTGTATAAATGTATTCAAACTTGTGAATTTGAGAGAATAATGAATGTAAAAGATCAAATTGCCTAGTTTTGAGTTATATTGTGAGTCTATATCTAGTGTTCTATGTATTTTCAAAGGAAATTAATACAAAAGGGAATTTCTAAACATCTATGTATCTGAATTTTGTCTCCTTCTTTACATATCTATGATTTTGAGATTGAAATGAACAATGTTCTTTTAGTTTAGTACAATTCAGATAGATTGTATATCTCTTGTTGATTTCATTTAGTTCAAGGAATTAAGTAATTTCTTTCAATAAGAGGTGGGGATTTGGGTATATAAGAGGGATATGATAAGAATGAAGTTCAAAGTTCACTTTTGACAAATTTAATTGCAAGTTAGTTAAATAGGTCCAAGATTGTTGGTACTGACTCTATATAACTATGGATAAGGTATTGATCACTTAATTTCATTTGCAAGTTGATAGTTTATACAATTGCAAGATATCGACATCAATTATAACCAATTTTCCATTTTTAGTAATCAAGAACTAAAGTTGTTGGTCAATACTTATTTGGGACAATTTTCCTATTGATTATAACTAGCTATTGTAGTCAAGGAATTTCTTGCAAACCTAAGAAGAATTTGTGACCAATATCCACTATAGAGGATAATCTTGAAGAGAAGAATACCAAGTTAATAAGATCAATCCCTAAGGTTTTTGCACCTTGGCCCTACAGAGCTTGAAGTGAAGTGAATCCCAATGACTCTATTAATGTTGGCCCAGAACTAATATTTATCCTTACTAAACATAGGATTTAGCTCATCCTTAGGCTTGTCCGTATCTTATGTTTTCTATTATTGGGTTTAAAGTACCCAGTAGTTTAAAAAACAACAAACACTTTCTAGACCATAAATTTATTTTATTATGAAATGGTTTCCTATAGTACGGATAATCTCTTGGTCCTCTAGATGGAGACCTCCTTTGCTTTGATTTTCCTCTTGATTTCCCATGATTTCTAGGATATTGTTTCCTCTCTCATTCATTCTACATCTACTTTGTGTGTTCAAGTCACTTCTTGATATAGATTGACCTAAACTTTTCCTACAAGTTTTCTCACTCAGAATCACACCAATAAAATCATCAAATTTTAGGGTATTAGAAACAAAAAATAAAATTACTCACTACCATTACTAATTCATTCCATATTTTAGGTTAAGAACATAAAATCAAGAGAGCCCTAATTTCTTCTTAAAAATTGACATTTACATGAGATAATTAACTAGTAACTATATTAAACTCATTTAATGACCATAAATAGATTTACCTTTTACCATCTTCATATTAAATAAACTCTTCATGAGAAATACCTTGCTTGAAGTGGAAGGCTTTTCATATAGCTTTGCTACAATTTGCATCAACTCTTCATTCATCTTCACTTTTGTAATATTAAACACCATCAATTGTGTCAAGCATAAACAAATGCCTCTAAGTGTCTTTCTATCAAAAATATCTCAGTCCTCATCTATCATAGTGATATCTTTCTTATGTTTTCATCCCAATGGCCAACATAAATCCTTCTGATAAAGATAGTCATCCATTTAAAATTTTTATAACTGAAAGTTATGCCCGTTAAACTTCTCAATCTTTAGCTTACCATTGTTTGTCATTGCTCCCACTCAACCATGAGACCTTATTATAAAGGATAGCTATAAAAAAACCTCACTTTACTACCACTTGTTAGGATTATAGAGATAGAAATAATAATTAAATGCAAATATAATTAATATAAAATAAGGATAAAACACACAAAAGAGAACAAAAGACACAAATATTATATGTGGTTCACCCAATCCTTGGTCTACACCCACCAAATAGTGAGTCCAATTTTTTTATTATCTAGTGATTTTAACTTGATTACAATCTGTAATCCATTGTAGTTCAATACTTCCACAAGAAGATACTATCTCATCATTACTAATAAAATCCCTAACCCTAAGCCACTTTTATATGAGCATTTTTCTGCTTATTGGTGAGTGTACAATACTTACATGATCAGTCACCACAAGCTAGCAAAAAATGCTAGTCCATCCACATCAAATAAAGGTAAGGATAAAGTTATATTTCTAAATTCAAACGATGAATAATCATAGATCCTATAACTCAAGTGTTTCCAACAAAGAAGAAGAATGACCAAAGTGTTCCAAATTAGAAAGAAGAAAAATAAAAGGAAACACATTATCAACTGATGGATACATGAATGAAATATTTTGAAAAGAAATGCAAGATCCATCAAGAAGGACTAGATGAATAATCTTTTTCTATGGCTAATTTACCCTTTTATTCCACATAAAATGGCAAACCATCTACTTGAAGATCTCAAAATAATAATGATAATTTTGTAAAGGCTAGTACATCATTAAAGGTAGAAGAAGACAACAAGATCCTAAGTTTCTAGTAAAAAGATGAGGATGAATCAAATCAAAGGGTTCAAAATATCATTATGCCGACACATCAATTTGGGAAAGACTTTCAAATAATAAAATAAATAGATTATCTAAAAAAGGTTCACTTGGTAGGATAAATGAAGGATTGTTAGAACCCATAAAAACTAATTGGAGATCTAGCCAAGAGAAAAATAGATTAGGGTACCATAAACAATGACATAATGGGAAGAATATCCCTCACACATGTGAAAAAATAACCAAGATAGAATCCTCAAGTGATGATGATTCAAAAAAATGGGAATATGATTCCTTATCTAAAGAACCATGCCATAAGAAGGAAATTGACCTATTAATTATTACACCAAAATAAGTGCCAAAATTCAAGATATGAATGGGTAAGGGATCCATATGTACCTACATCTTTGGAGGGACAAAGTTCTAGGTTTAACTTGCAAGAGGTAGATCCAAAAAATTTCAAGATTGTTCTAGGAGGAAATGGTTCCAAACTCTATGGATCATCTTGAGAAATAACATGTCATTGACCTAGATGATAAAATGTATGAACCATTGTATAATGAAGTTAGGACATTATCTCCCATAGACTTAGAGCCTCTTAATGATCCTTTACCCATTATTCATCTCCAACTTATTGATTGGGATCTAAATGAACCAAGTTCCATGAAAACTTTGAAAATTGTAGTAGACCTAATTTTAGTTGAACCTTCATCCATCCAAGAATCATATCAATAAGTATAAACAAGGAAGTGTATGAAATCTCCTAGTCATGGACATAAAAGAATAAAATGGAAGATTTAGTCTAGTGAAAGCCACATTGTGATAGTACTATATATATATATATATATATATATAAAGATGAACCAAAAGGAAAAAAATGAATAGAGGTGCCCAAGGATGGGATACTTGATACATTATACAAATACTATGAAGAAAGGTCATATATATTGATTGATCCAATGAAAAAAGTAAACATTAGAAATAAAAAAGAGCCAAAAATTATCAACCTAGTAGTATCTCTATCAAAATAAGAAAGGAAAGAGTTCACTAAATTTTTCAAGGAAAGAAAAATGTTTTTTGATGAAGGGCACTCCCCTTATTAACTCAAATACACACAATAGAATAAAGAAATAACAATAAATTGCAAGAAGAGGAAATTTGCTTTTTATTATCCTCAATGAAATGAAATTAGTCTATCAAAAAGTATGACAAGAAAAGCCACATGAGTGCTTTCATTAAAATATTTTGCAAGATAGAGCCACCATATTCATCCCCATAATTGTGTTGAACAACCTTACAAACCTTCTTTATATAGGTAATTTTTAACTACCCAAGAATGTTCTTAAATAAATTTTAAACCTAGACTTTGATGCCAGTGAACCCTAAGATATTGTTATTGATATTTCATTACATTAGAGTAGGGCTTTAAAAAAAATTAACTCAATTTTTTTTAATGAATTTCATTTTTGTCCATTTCAGGTAGCACAACTTCTAGAGACCATAACTCATCGTAATGTTCTCTGATTGGCTATTATGCCCATATTTTGAAAATGACATGAAATACTCTAAATTACCTAACTTGCACAAAATCTAGTTAGTTGAGTTTTGACCCTATTTTAGAGCCTCTAAATTCTTCAAAACTAAGTTCATTGTGTATGTCCCTACTACAAATACTGAAAAGTTTCAATATCTTCCAAACTAGACTTGATCTTTTAATGAACATTTACTAGAAAATTGATATATCCAAAGTGAACCTCCAAAAAAAAAGATTAGAACATTATAAGATAAAATGATCAATTTATAAAAAATAGTAAACTTCCAAAAATAACAAGTCTACATTGAGATAACCCTTACGAAAAATTGACAAACTAGATAATATTTAAATGGGTGATACAAGATTTCCCTTACACCCAAGATGAACCTAAATTAGATACCTAGAATATTTTGAAAAGTGATGTCACATCACAAGTGTTCAATGGGAAACCAAGATACTTCTATTGATCTTAGATTGGTTTTGACAACTGAGTGTCAACACACTTAAGCTATTTACTTAGTTTATGTCAAACAAGTAACATATGTCGAGCACAACATGTATATATTAGACCATGTCGAGTTATAGTGAGTGTTGAGCCACTCATGTGTCGAGAAGATAGTATTGTACCTATGAATTGTAGGCCTTTGAACCTCACAGACACTTCAACATGGTCATTACCTATGAAGTCATCCTGAAATGAACATTGAATTGTTCATCCAGAATGCTCAATAGTGTGACCCGTTGCCTCTTGTATAAAGGGATTTTGCCTATTAATATCCTCAGAATTGAGGCACAGGCAACCAAACCCTCTAAGAACAAAGGATTTGAATGCAATTAAGCTATATGAATGTGCAAATTTACTCTAAATGTATAATGCAAACTAACTTAAGAACTTGTAAAAGAAACTATATTAGATGCATACATTTTAAATGCTAAATGATGAAAATATGTAAGAATGTATTGAGCTAAGTGAGTACAAAATGCAATAGCAATTTGATAGCATGGAAATTCAACCTCTGTAACGAGGAAGTGAGGGTCTCTTAAATAGACTTTCTTGGAATCCATCAATGGTTGAGATTGATTTCAATCAACGGTCAGGATTGAAGATGAGGTTCAAATAAGGTGGAAGATTCCCAAATTAGAGGGAGTTAACTAGCTCATATCTGAGTGTAAGAGTCAGTCAGCTCAGATAGACTTCAGTGTGAGAGTAAGTGATCTGGGTCACTTCTAATTTGATCAGCAGTGAACTAGGAATTTCCATTCTTGAACTGAAGAGAAAATTAGGAGAGATATTTAATTTAATAAAATGAGATATGCTCTCATAATTACCTTTTTCTATTTAATTAATTAGAGACACTTTTCTTATTTAATTAAATAACTTCATTTAATTAATTTAGGAATAATTTCCCATTGAATTAAATAACTTTGTTTAATTAATTAAAAGTAGCTTCTCCATTTGATTAAATATTTTTTTTTAATTAATTAAAATTGGCATATTCATTAAATTAAATAAATTTAATCCCATAGCACATTAGCCTTAGGAGATAATTTAATTTAATAAAGTATGAATACTTTAGATTAAATTAAATTGAAATCAAATAACTTTAACGTGGCTAATATGAGTGCGTACTATAGGGATTAAATAATAAATATGATGAATACGAATTAGGGTTTTCTGTATCTGACAATTAAGTCAAGTAGCGAGTAGCAGAATGAGAATTGCCTATTAGAATAGGTCTTAGGATTGATCAAAATAGACCAGAATTGGTGATCATGGCAATGAGCCAATTTTGGGGTATTACAAGTATATGCCAAGTGACACAGGAGCTAAGTAAGCAATGGATGTCAAGAAATACAGGTGCCAAGTTATAGCAAAGAGATTAGTGTATGCCGAGCATCAGAGATTTTAGATGCCGAGTAAGACAGTTTTGATATTTTTTTTTGTAAAGGCAAAAACAACTATGTAAACCATTTTTGAGTCGACTTAAGATTGAATTTTGATATTTTAGAGATAAGGACAAATCTCAAGTTGGATTCCCTAAGCAATTATATGCATCCAATCAAAAAATGGGAAGAATTAAGTGACAAAATGGATGAATCTTAGCTGCAGATTCATAGCTAACCCTAAGTCATGTAAGTCTTCTTAAGGAGGATAAACCCTAAACTCTCTATGAATGTTCAAGGAGAAAAGAGAATAGTTTGCATGCGCAAACAAAGTATTCATGGTGGCTTAGAAGTTATGAAGTGAAACTAGATTGTATAATCAGTTAGAGCAGAATAGAGGATACAGAAAAGGATACAACAAAGAGACATCTAATCAAGAAGGATCAAGAGACATTGTTTAGAGGTGATCTATTATCAAGAAATCAAGTGCTACCTGTAGGATCAATGCTGAGATATTCTAACAGGTGATTTTAGTCAAAATCTCTTAACAAAGTAGTCCTAACAGGCTATATGAAATCCTTTAATAGGGTGCTTACTTAGTTGTGACTTAAAGTCCTTTAGCAAGGTACACTTCTAATAGGGTTTTGGAATCCTCTAACAAGGTAAGACCTAATAGTCTTTATAAGCCTTTAATAGGGTAGACCTTTCACAAGGTATATCATGTCTCATGATCAAAACATTGTAACCTTCATTGGATATAGTTTATTACTGCAATAGTGAAGATTTGTGGGTGTCATCTCGACCTCAGTTTTACCTTCTCACTTGGAGGGTTTTTGGGTAATCATATCTAGTGTTATATGTGTGTGATTGCTTATATGTGTTTACATGATTTAGATGTACATGCTTTACATGTTATTTTAGTTTTCTCATTGAATGTATGATATGGATGTGTATTGAAAGTTTTATGGGTCTAAGTTTAAACCATTGATTCACACCCTCCTTAGAAGTTTACCTTTCCTATTGTAATTCTAACAATTGGTATTAGAGCTTTGTGACTTTGATAAAAGATCTTGAAATGGAAGTTTGCAAGTTGGGAAAGACTATTGAGAATTAGGGAATTGAAATACAACTCATTCTACATCAACTAGATGAAGCAAGAGAAGAACTAAAGAAATCATTGAAGAGAAGAAAGGAAATTTCTATTGTGGAGAATGTCACACAATACAAAGAGATGGACACTACTAAGCTATTTGTAGATGGAGACTCTAATAAATTTGATGTAGCAGTTGCAGATCTAATGGAAAAGAATAAAGCCCAAGCTAAGGAAATCAAGAATCACAAGCTATACTGCTATGTGAAGTGGTTGAATAGAAGAAGAAAGCTATAAAAGAAAAAGCCATAATTGAGGATGAAAAAATAATTTTGGCCAATAGACTAGAAGAGAAGTCAAAAAAGCTAACCAAGATTTCCAACATGCAATTGGATACTCTAAGTCAAATGATGAATGCCAACTATGAACTGAATGTCAAGGACATTGAGATAACAACATTGAAACTACAAAATGAGCAATTATAGAATGACCTAAAAAATGAAAAGGAATTTTTTGAAAGTTTTAACAAATCAATTGAAGCCATCAAATACTTTGAGAAACTACTGAAAATTGCTAGATCTAATAATGATACATCTAGACTGGGATACCTAAGTACTGAAGAAGGAGAATCATCTAAAAGTGTAGAAGAAAGGAACAAAAAAGGTAAGAACTCCAAACTTACTTGTCATAATTGTGGTAAGAAAGGACATATCACTAATGTGTGCAGGAGAAAGACTATAAATCAAAATGTCAAGCCTAAGAACATGGTTCACTACCATAAGTGAGACAAGCAAGGTCATTAGGCACATGAATACAGAACCAAGATCATGCATACACAAAGATTTGAAGGATATTGCTACAACTATTAGAAGTATGGACATAGAGCTTTTGAGTGCAGATCCACACCCATGTGGTCATCAAATAAGAAAGCAAAGGTAAGGAACAATGGCAACTCTTTAATTGGGATTATAATACAAGGTATAGCTTTCATTATTGTCAAGAATATGGACATGTTCTTGAAAATTGTATTAGGAAACACTTCAAAGGTAACTACCAAAATTGGTTGAGTCAAACCACATGTTTTAGTTATTTGAAGACTAGTCACATCAGTAGGTATTTTCCAACTAGGTCAAAGGCACCAAGTTATGAATTTGATAAAGGAAAATGCAAGAAATGTGTTGAAAATGTCAGAGATGAAATGAATATTACATGGAAGAGAAAGGATGATTGCAGAACATCAAATGGAGAAGGGATCACTTCACTCAATAGGTCAAGTGATCACAACTCATCAAACTAGGCAATCAAGAGGTATGTGGGACTAATATTTAAAGGCTATATCATACATTAGTTCCAAAAGAACTTAGTACTAAAAAGATTACATTAACATGAACAAAGATGCAAGATGTTATTAGAAATCCAAGATAAATCTTTAATTTTTTCATGTTGTTGACAAGCATGAAATATTTCCTATGTGTGTTGAGTAAAATGCTAGAAGATGTCGAGCTCGTAGTGGTTGCTGAGTAACCAAAATGTCAATGGATGCTGAGTGAGCCTAAAATTGGTTGATGTCGAGCTTACAACTATATAAGAACTTAGCATTTATTGCAAGGTTTTTAAAGGGCATTTGATTGACTTTAGCTCATTTATCATCATTTCAAATTCAAGAAAGAGTGAGTAGAGTGGAAGGCAATATAAAAATCCATTCAAAGTAGTTGGAGAAAATTCTAGCAATGATTCTTCACTAGTTCATTAAATTTCATAAGGTATTTATCAAGAGCTAAGCTACATAGTTTAAATTTTGTAAACCTTAGTTTTACATTATGGTATCAAGTTTGAAGAATGTAGAGGGAAAGAAAGTTTTGAATGTTTAGTTAGTGAGTAATGAGGTCAAGCAACCCATTTTCAAAGTTATTCCTAACATTTCTTATAAGCAAGACCCTTCTAGTGCACTGTTGATGATTCCACCGAATGTGATAATGGTGCAAGATGTAAGAAAATGCTATAATTATAATATTGGTAGCATTGGGGGTATGGAGATTAGGGAAGCATATGGGAGACTCTGTGATAATTGTGTGTTGAAGGAAGAATTCAAAATTGTTGAGAGGAAAGGGTTGACATGAGCGTTAGATTTTTTTAATGTATTTAAGAAAAAATGGATTAGGATAGTGCTTAGCCAAATTCTTGATGGTTTATTATGGCTAGACAATGGACCTATCAAGATAACTAAAAGAATAATTCATAGGGTTACTATTTACTCAACCCTAGATTGGCCTAAGACACTAAGAAGTGATTTGAAGGAAGTGATTGAGAAGAATATTGGAGCTATATGGAACAAAAGAGGTATGACAATAGATACAATCATTGATCCATTAATTGGCTTTTTTGTAAGAGTTATTTCACACAAGTTTTATCAATCTAGTAGATTGAACAATGTGCCTTGTATAGCTGTGGATGTGGGATACAAAATTGTCAAGAAAGATCACACTTATGATCTAGCAGAGCTACAACTACAACAATTGATGGATAACCTTGGAGCAATGAGAAAGACAAAGAGTGCACAATGTAAATTTGGTTCTATATTGATATGTATATTCTTTTATGTGCAAAACACATTCCCTTCATTTGGTAATGTGGGATGGAAAAAAAATAGATTAGTGGTAGTATATATTGTTGAGTATATTGAGCAATTAGGTGAGAATTTTGAATCTTTAGTGACAAGTTATTTTGAAGATTTCAAAAGGTCAGTGAATGAGAGATTAAAAATATGGATGTCACTAGTAGAGAAATACTATGATGATGCATGTTTTCTAGTGGATGCTAATTATACTTATGTACAAGTTGCTACACCAAGGGTGAGATGGTTGAGAGGACTATTAAATAAATGTAGATGTAGCCTCTGAAGCTATTATTGCATTACTTGTAGAAGAGGTAGATAAAAGTGCAAATATATTTGGAAACTATAGGATGGTAAAGTCCAAGATTACCATGGAATTGAAAAATTCCTTTTCTATGAAGAAAAAGGAGAAGATAGTGAAGAAATTGAAAGCCAAATTTGGAGAGGGTTTTGAGTAGGAGAAAGAAGAAGAAGAAGAGGATGAAGTGGAAGAAGAAACCTAAGCACAAGCACTACTAGCTTTGACACAATGTATGGGAGAAGATCAAGAAGAGGAGGAGACAAAAGGTTTCAAGGGAGAAGAAGTTGAGGAAGCATCTACTCCTATTGAGCCAAAGAAGAGGAAGACTAAAGCTTAACTAGTGACTAAAGCTAAAAAGGTAGCCAAGCCGAGTTAGCCCAAGCCCACTGCACCTAATACAAGAGATAGTACATGTGTAATAGCTCAAAAGTCTAAGGAAAAGACCAAACCAACATATCAAGGAGGTCAAGAGTAGAAGAGACCAAGAAAAAATATGTGGAAAAAGTCGAGTCAGATGAAGAGAAAATAGAATCAGATGACAACAGCCAATTTAAGGCGGTGAGTCATAATCCTTTGTTAGATCTTGAAAATTTATGTGAAAATGTTAAAAATAGTGTAGACTTATTAGGATTTAGTCATGTTGATTTTGATAATTTGGGTAAAGTAGAGACAAATCAAGTGGAAGAAGCCATATATGCTATGATGACAAAATTCAAGACAACTCCACTAGAACTTGCACACTCAATGCCAAAGAGTCTAAATGATAGAGTTGAGAAAAAATAGAACTATTGTCTAAACTTGGAGAGAAAAATTTGAGAAACCTTTCTAGCCCAAGTGATTCCTAAACTCACTAAAGGATAGATTACTAAGGATGTGAAGAAATATGTAATTAGGTTTATAGCTAAATATAGAGCCTTTAGCATTTTTCAAAATAACATTGAGGATGTAGTTAAGAAGACCACTCAGATGTGGAAGCTTACTTATGGGTTGACAATAGTAAAGGAAGGAGAGAAAACACCAATTAAAGTGAAGGATGATGAAGATGATAATCAAGATGACATAGTTCAAGAAGGAACAACAATGCATATAGATGACAAGGCAACAACTAAGGAAGAGCAACATGAAGAACAGAGTGTGCAAGACACCAAATTGTTGAGTGTCAGCCCCCAACATGTAACTAGTATGGATAATGAAATAGTAATTGTCAAAAATGTTTTTGATTTATCAGCTCAAAACATCAATCCCCTTATAGAGGATTATTTGAAGAAGATACTAGATCAGTCTACATTGTAGGCCAAACTTTGTGACAATTCTGTTTTGGTAAGTGTATATTAGCTACAAAAAATAGTGATTGAGATTGAAAGGGAAAAGGTGAATCCACAAGAACCACCTTCTATCATCCCTTTAGTCACTAATGTACAACCTTTGGTCAAGATACCAAAAGCCATATCAAACAAGGTTGATACAATTGCTAATATTTAAACAATAGAGAAGAGTATAGTGGAAATGCAAGTTGCTACTATAGAACAAAAAGAAATAGGTCAGATAGACTTATCTGCACCTACATCACAAGATCAAGGTGCAAGTCAAGTCATTATGGTAGAGTAGTGAAAGCCTGAAGAGAGTAAGATGGCATCACAACTAAAGGAGAAAACTACCATTCAAGCCTTGAAAACCTTACCTGTATTTGGCTCTCCATCAAGTCATACTCTTAAGAAGTTGAGCACAGATACTACTTCATTGCAAATCTTAGTGTTGAAAATATTCAAGATATGATAGGTTACTGAGAGGGGAGGGGTGAATCAGTAACTTTAAAAACTTTGAAACATTTCAGCATTTTAACCATATATACTATTCACCATTCATTCATCTAATCTACTACATGTATGAGAGATCAAACATTCATAACACATGTACACAATGATTTGGTAACCCAGAAACCTTCCAAATAGAAAGTAAAACTGGGGTGGGGATGATACCCACAAAAATTTGTTACTGAAGTATGAAGTTGGCTTGTTAAGGCTTACATTGACCACTTCTAGTGATCTGCCTTGTTAGGAGCACAAAGGACTACTAGCTCCACCTTGTTAGAGGATTTATAAACATACACTGAAGTATGCACTCTGTTAGGAGATTCATACAAAAGATTGTTAAGTCTACCCTGTTAAAGGATTTACAAAACTGATTGACCTATTAGGATGAATCAGTGGATCTACTTACAAATTTGATTACTGATTAGATCCTTGAAGTGTAGATCACCTCTTGTGACTGATGAATCCTTACTGTTCCTTGTTGACCTTGCTGAATATTCTGCTCTGCTGTTGATTCACATTTATTCACCTCAAAATGTTACATGTCCATTCCTTGATACTCTAATTCATATCTCATACATCTTGCAAATGATATAATACATTACATATATATCATTTCAATAATTACAATTGCAAGGTCAGCAAAAACACAAGTGAACAAAACATTACTGAGTCGGCCCAATAGTAAATAACTCAGGTTCTTCAAGTTGACTTGGTGACCTTTTGATACTCGGCATCCACTGCATTACTCAGCATCATCATGCATTTGGTAGAAGTAGAAGCTCATTCCATACTAACCACACATCATAGCTTGGAACTCGGTAACCATTGGAGACTCGGTAGATATAGTGTCACTCGGTAAGAACTGAATCCTTCGTTTACCTTGATTTCACTCGGTTTACACTACACTTCCATCACTGGATAAATGTTACACTTCCATCACTCGATAAAAATTACACTTCCATCACTTAATAAACACTAGATTTCCATGACACAGTCTGATTGCTCGGTAGCTACTGAGATGCTTGGTGTAAACTGTGAAGTTCGGTGTAAACTGTGAAGCTCGGTGTAAACTGTGAAGCTCAGTAGATACTGCTAGGTTGTACACTCACTCGATAGCTTCATGAATGCTTAGTCTAAACTACTTAAGTGATGAACCTACAAGGTAACCACTAAATTATTGGTATACACTATAGACTGAGTGATGCACTCGGTAATCATTCAGAATCGAGTAAGTGTTGTCACTAATGGCAATAATAACTTAATGCCAACACTTAGTGTCGAGCTCAAGTTCATCAAAGGCTAAAGAAGTAATTCACTATGGAGATGTGAGCCTTGATGAAGAAATCATTTTGACCAAGTATGATTATGATATCATGACTATTGAACAAATGGGCATACTACAACAAGCCTTAGGAAGGAAGAAGCATCAAGAAATGCTTAGAAGGGAGCATAGGCAGAAGCATGCACTACAAGATAATAAAGACATCTTTTTGGATGCATTTAGTCTATTAACTCTGATGAGACCAAGATACTAATGGAAAAACTAAAAGATATAGTGGAGAAGGTCAGTAATGAAGACCTAGATACTAATGAAAAATTACTTGTATGGTCAGAAAAGAAATTCTAGAGCAAAGTGAATGAAAAGATATCACATGACATAACACTGACATAAGTTGCATTGGAAACTAAGGTTAAGGATGTGAATAAGGTACTTGAGAACATATTCTCACTATACACCAAATTGTGCAATCCATCACTCTTCACCCAAGAGACTAGAAGTCACATTCTAAGTCTGGAGAGCCAAATTACTGCATTAGGTGCAAAACTACCAATGAATCTAGCTCAGAGTGAGAAGCACTTTAGGAAATTTCTTCAAACCCAAAGTTAGTTAGCTGTATTGATAGTAGATGAGGCCAACATAAGGGCCAAATTGACCAGCATCCACGAAACTCTCACCCCCCATATGGAAATTTTGCACAAAGAGCTAGGCTATGCCAAAAGCTTAATGAAGAAAGACCCAAATCTTACTACCTTAGATGGTCTAGTTCACCTTGCTATTGAGCTAGCGATCCAAATCAAGTCATTGGATGTGTCATCTGAGAGCTAGGATGTAGCTCTCAAGATGATATTGGATGTCCGTAAGTCTTTTCTAGACAAACACACTATAAGTGTATATCCCATTTGACATAAGTGTCAAAAAGGGGGAGAAATATTTTGGTAAGAATGAGAGAATAGGGAAGACACAAGAAAAGTGAGAAATGGGGGAGAGCAAGTAAAGAGGGAGAAGCATCAAAATACAAGAAGTATCAAATGAAAGAGTATCAACAAAATAGAGCATGAAGTCAAAGTGTATTAGTAGAGACACATTTACTCAAATAGGAGGACAAAATTTTGGTTACAAAATAGACATATTAACTCAAGGGGAGTTATCAACTTTTGAGGTATATAAGTTGTTACAAAATTTTAACAATTTGAAGTTTTATATATAAGTCAAGTTGAGATATGTTATGCTTGTAAGATTAAGGATATTATTGCATACTCAAGTGTTTTTGACACTCATGTCAAAGGGAGAGATTATTGATCTTAGATTGGTTTTGACAAGTGAGTGTCAACACACCTAAGGTATTTACTTAGTTCATGCTGAACAAGTAACATATGCCGAGCACAACATGTATATATTACACCATGTCAAGTTATAGTGAGTGTCGAGCCACTCATGTGCCGAGTCACTCAATTGCTAAGCATATAGTATATGCCGAGTGACACAAGAGCCAAGTAAACAATGGATGTTGAGAAATATAGGTGTCGAGTCATTTTGACGTATTTGTTTGTAAAGGCACAAATAACTATGTAAACCATTTTTGAGCCAACTTAAGATTCAATTTTGATATTTTGGAGATAAGGATTAATCTTAAGTTGGATTCTATATACAATTACATGTAGCCAATCGAAAAATGGGAAGAATTAAGTAGAAAATGGATGAATCTTAGCCATAGATTCATACCTAACCCTAAGTCACCTAAGCCTTCTTAAGGAGGATAAAACCTAAACTCTCTATGAATGTTCAAGGCACAAAGAGAATATTTTGCATGCAGAAATAGAGCATTCATGGTGGCTTAAAAGTTATGAAGTGAAACTACATTGCAGAATCAGTTAAAGAAGAATAGAGGATAGAGAAAAGGATACAACAAAGAGACATTTGATCAAGAAGGATCAAGAAGACATTGTTTAGAGGTGATTTATTATCAAGCAACTAAGTGCTAACTGTAGGATCAATGCTGAGAAATTTTAATAGGTGATTTTAATCAAAATCTCTTAACAAAGTAGTCCTAATAGGTTGTATGAAATCTTTTGATAGGGTGCTTACTTAGTTGTGAGTTAAAGTCCTTTAGCAAGGCACACTTCTAACAAGGTGAGACCTAATAATCTTTGTAAGCCTTTAACAAGGTAGACCTTTCATAGGGTAGATCATATCTCATGATCAAAACATTATAACTTTCATTAGATACATTTTATTATTGCAATAGTGAAAATTTGTGGGTGTCATCCCCACACCAATTTTACCTTCTCACTTGGAGGGTTTCTAGGTAATCATATCTAGTGTTATATGTGTGTGATTGCTTATATGTGTTTACATGATTTAGATGTACATGCTTTACATGTTATTTTAGTTTTCTCATTGAATGTATGAGATGGATGTGTGGAAAAAATTTTATGGGTCCAAGTTTAAACCACTAATTCACCCCACCCCCTCCCCACTCTCAGAAGTTTACCTTTCCTATTGTAATTCCAATAGCTTCACCTCTGTCCTTGATAGCTATGATGAATATTCAACAGTTTGTCCTTTCCATTTGACTAGATATTTTTCATATTCCCTGTTCCTCATGCTTTTTCCAACACAACTATCCAAGATGTCTTCAATCTCCATTGTAACTGAATTAGTTGTTGGAATACTCCATTGTGCTTCTTTTACCTCATCTCCAATAACTTATGCATGCTACTCTTTTAGATCTAAAATGTTATATATTGGTGAAATATGAACTTCACTGGGCAATTCTACTTCATATCCATTTTCTAGATCATGCTTCTTCAATATCTTTCATGGTCTAAACTTCTTAATCTTCAAATTATTATAGGTTTCCATTGGAACTTTATTATTTCTCAAATGAATCATGACTTCATCTCTAATCTAAAATTCCTTATGCCTCATTTTCTTATCTTCCTTAGTATTGCACAATGTACTTATTTTAGTAATGTGCTTCCTCACCTCCTCATTCAAGTTCTCCAAGTGTTCTACAAAGTCTTCAAACTTTGATACCTTTTATCTCCCCTTTGTCCATCTTTTTTAATTCAAAAGCATTTATGAGACTACTTTCATATGATATCTAGAGTGGTAATATACCAGTACTCCTATTGACATGATTATTGTATGAAAATTCTACATGTGGTAAAATCAAATCCTATCACTTTGGTTTATCTGCAACCAAGAATCTTAACAAGTTTTACAAACTTCTATTCACTATTTCTATCTATCTATCCATTTGTGGATGATGCGTTGAGCTGAACTTCAAGTCTATCTTTAACTTCTTTCACAATTTTCTTCCAAAGTACCCAATAAACTTTGTGTTTTGATATGAAACTATTCTTTGTAGGAGACCACGTAGTCAAACCACTTATCTAAAAAGAAGTTATATTTTCACATGAACAACATCATTATTCCTCTCATAAGGAATGAATTGTGTCATCTTTGAAAACCTAACAACCACCACAGTAATTGTATCATGCCCTCTTGCTAATGTGTTCTTAAAACGTGAGCACACTTCTATGAGTCATTATATCCAAGATTGCTAAAAAATGAGGTCTTGAATGGCAGCTCATAGCTCTCTATTCATGGAGTGCAAGGGTTTGTAATGAAGGCCCTCAGTTTGACCTAGTTTGTGCCCATGCAAGTACACCATGAAACAAGAGATTCAAGGATAAAAATATGAATGCAAATGAAGATGAAAACTAATATAAATGATAAAAATACAAACCAATGCAAGAAAGGAAATCTAATCTATGAAAGGAAATAACAATGCAATATTAATCTATGAAAATAAATATGACTCGATAATATGAAAATGCAAGGATGAAACCTCATGATAGAAGCCATGGATGCAAGAGAGAATAAGAAAAGAAGATAAAAGTTCTCCACAAAAAGATTTAATGCTCAAACTCCTCCAAAAATCACTCTCCAAAGCATAACATTAGCATAATCGTGGATGTATAATTGTGGATCTTTAAACCTAGAGCATAACAATAGAATAGTTGTGAATGTCCAAAATGAGGAGAGGGCTTTCCCTTATAAAGGAAAATATGGAGGTGAGAGGCTTCTCACAACCAATATGGGATAATAAAGTTTGATCCATGTGAGACAAAATTCCACCAATGAGAAAAGTGGAGTGTTTGAGAAGAAAGTGGAAAGAGAAAAAAGAGGACCCCCACTAAAAGATATGTGCATTTAAGTGTAGAGAAAATAAAAAAGATTTATTAAATTTTTTATTTTATTTTATTTCCTTTTTCAAGTGGGTTTAATTTTTATTTATTCAATTTCCTTTTTCATCACAAACAGATATTTAAGTGGAAATTTTATTTAATTAAAAGAGAGCAAGTTCTTTTAATTAAATAGAAAATATTTAATTAAATTAAAAGAGGGGTTTTTCTCTTAATTAATAAAATGTGGATGAATTATTTAATTAAAAGAGAGGTTTTCTTTTAATTAAATGGGGATTAATTTAATTTAATTAAAAGGGAGATTTTCTTTTAATTAAACAAGACTTAGGATAAAATGATCAACCTTAGAAATGAAATAATTGAATTTGATCAAGGAAATTGATTTAATAAAATATTATAAACCATTGATTTAGGAAATTTATAAATTGATAAATTGAATAATGGGGGCCCATAGTTTAGGCAACCATTTTAGGGTGCATTCATTTGCCCCTCTTTGACTAATGTGTGATCGATTTGGGAACACATGTAGTCAAAAAAAGAAATTAAAGTGTGATATCAATTTGGAATCACAAAACAACCTAGATGTGTGGTCGATTCGGGAACACATCAAGACAAAGAATACAAATAAATTTTGATTTAAAAAAGTCAAAGATAAAATTGAATCAAGGTTTGAAGTTGATAGGTACTACCCCCTCATGATCAAAATCAAAATGAGAGAGGAGAAATAACAAATCGATAAATTTGATTAAATTGAACAAAAGATAAAGTTTTTAATGTAAGATGAAAGATATAAGAATCATAGAACCAAGGTAGATCATCAAGTGTGAAATATTATGCCCCAAAGGTGAATTAGAAAAGAAAAAGTGGGGTAAAAGAAAATGGAAGATAGAAATTTGGAAGAGATGAAAAGAAATAGAAAGAAGAAAAGAAAAATTTCATAAGAAATAGAATGCTCCAAAATCAATCAACTATTTAAGATAGAAATTTCGATTAAGATCACAAAAGAATATAAGGAAATGAAGATCAAAACATGACCACAGTTGATTAAAAGTCCACAAGAAAGATGAAGGGAAAACCCTCTCAAACTCATAATGCAGCCTAAAAATGCAAACTAACATGAAGTCTAACAATGCAAACTACATGAAAATGCAATGGTGTACTTGCAAAAGAGCAACTATAACATAGGATTTTGTGTTCATAATTCATTAGATAATGTAAAGGAACTTATTCTCATCATTGGACCATTATTAACAGACATCAAAAAATCACATAATCATCACTAGTCACAAACACAACTATGAAAATATGAATGTGATTTATATTGGATCAGAATGTGGAAATATTATAATATAAGCATTAAAGACATAAAGCTCAAGATGACTATGATGTTAGCTTACCCAATTTAATGTAGCAAAACTATGCTTGCATCAAGGCATAGATTCTAGGATGAGCAGAAGAATGGTTGTGCAAAAATAGTCAAGGATGATGCCTCAAATCTCTTAAGTGTTTCAAGGGGACAACAAGAGAAACTCTAGAGTTTCAAGACCACACTCATAAGTAGAAAACAAATAAAAATATGTCCCATGCCCCATGTCCTCTAGCTATGCATCCCGGAGAGACTTATCAGATAAGGACACTCAACAAAAATCAATAACAATCAACACACAAAGAGAAGGTCATGACATAAGTCAAGCATTAAAAAAAATAAAATTTAAGTGTGTTAATTGATATTGAGTTCCAAGGATAAGGATCAAATGCTTTCAAATAGGTAAGATCGCATGACAAAACTGGGTAAGACCAAATCGATAAGTGTTGAAAAACACTTGATGTTGGGGTCGTATTGAAAATACAATTGGGATGGTGTTGAAAAACACTAGTTATGAGGTGTCCTAAAGACTAATGCAACCAAGAGACCAAAGCTAACATAGTTATGCCCCCTAGACAAAGACCAATTCCAAACCAAGGCAACAAGGACAAGACATGATGGAGAAAGGCTAAGTGTCAAGGACACATGCTAAGAAACATGGGTGCAAAGGCCTCAAGTAGTAATAATTTTTTTTTAATTTTAATTTTTATTTAATATTTTTGGAATATATAAT
This sequence comes from Cupressus sempervirens, assembly GCA_028749045.1. Taxonomy (NCBI): domain Eukaryota; kingdom Viridiplantae; phylum Streptophyta; class Pinopsida; order Cupressales; family Cupressaceae; genus Cupressus; species Cupressus sempervirens. The sequence goes on along the minus strand of CM053786.1, from coordinate 288,977,330 downwards.
TTTTTTTGGAGATACATCAAAGCACTTATTACTAAGATGATCATTTTTTTAGGACATTTTTCAATTTTTAGAATTTTCACAATATATCATTTTTTGAAATTTTATGTATGGCTAAAATGTGGGCACACTTCTATGAGTCATTATATCCAAGATTGGTCAAGAATGAAGTCTCGAATGGTAGCTTATAGCTCTCTATTCATGGAGTGCAAGGGTTTGTAATGGAGGCCCTCAGTTTGACCTAGTTTGTGCCCATGCAAGTACACCATGAAACAAGAGATTCAAGGATCAAAATATGAATGCAAATGAAGATGCAAACTAATCTAAATGATGACAATGAAAAATAATGCAAGAAAGGAAATGTAATAACAATGCAATATTAATCTATGAAAAAAAAAATGGATCTAAGCTAATATGCAAATGCAAGGATGAAACTTCATATGGAAGCTATGGATGCATGACAGAAGAAGACAAGAAGATAGGAGTTCTCCACATAAAGCTTTAGTATTCAAACTTCTTCTTCAAAAATCGCTCTCCAAACCTGCAACAAAACAATAGCATAATAATGGATCTCAAAAATGAGGAGAGGGTTCTCTCTTATAAAGAAAAATGTGGAAGTGGGAAGCTTCTCACAACCAATATGGTATAATAGAGTTTAACCATGTGAGACAAAATTCCACCAATGAGAAAAGAGGAGGAAAATTAAATGAGGGAAGGAAAAAAAGATTATTTAATTTTCTTTTGTTTCATTTCCTTTTTCACATGAGATTTTATTTAATTAAAAGGGAGCAAGTTCTTTTAATTAAATAGAAAATATTTTATTAAATTAAAAGAGGGGTTTTTCTCTTAATTAATTAAATGTGGATGAATTATTTAATTAAAAGAGAGGTTTTCTTTTAATTAAATGGGGACTTATTTTATTCAACTAAAAGGGAGATTTTCTTTTAATTAAATAAGACTTAGGATAAAATGATCAACCTTAGAAAATAAATAATCGAATTTGATCAAGGAAACTGATTTAATAAAAATATTGCAAACCATTGTTTCAAGAAATTTAATAAATTGATAAATTGAATAAGGGGGGCCCATAGTCTAGGTGAGCATTTTAGGGTGCATACATTTGCCCCTCTTTGACTAATGTGTGATCAATTTGGAAACACATGTAGTCAAAGAAAGAAATTGAAGTGTGAGATTGATTTGGAATCACAAAACAACCTAGATGTACGGTCGATTTAGGAACACATTAGGACAAAGAATACAAATAAACTTTATATTAAAAAGTTTGCGGATGAAATTGATAAAATTGAATCAAGGATTGAAGTTGATAGGTACTGCCCCCTCATGATCAAAATCAAAATGAGATGGAGGAGAAACAACAAATTGATAAATTTGATCAAATCAAACAAAAGATAAAGTTCTTGATGTAAGATGAAAGATATAAGAATCACAGAACCAAGGTAGATCATCAAGCATGAAATATGATGCCCCAAAGTTGAATTAGAAGAAAATAAGTGGGGTAAAAGAAAATGGAAGATAGAAGTTTGGAAGAGATGAAAAGAAACACAAAGAAGAAAAGAAATTTTTTCATAAGAAATAGAATGCTCCCAAATCAATTAACTATTTAAGATAGAAATTTTGATTGAGATCACGAAAGAAGATAAGGAAATGAAGATCAAAACATGACCAAAGTTGATTAAAAGTCCACAAGAATAATGAAGTGAAAACCCTCTCAAACTCATAATGCAACCTAAAAATGCAAACTAACGTGAAGTCTAATAATGCAAGCTACATGAAAATGCAAAGGTGTACTTGCAATAGAGCAACTGTAACATAGGATTTTGGGTTCATCATTCATTAGAGAATGTAAAAGAACTTATTTTCATCATTGGGCCATTATTAACAAACATTAGAAAATCACACAATCATCACTAGTCACAAGTGCAACTATGAAGATATGAATGTGATTTATATTGGATTGGAATGTGGAAAGATTCTAACATAAGCATCAAAGACATAAAGGTCAAGATGACTTTGATGTTAGCTTACCCAATTTAATGTGGCAAAACCATGCTCGCATCAAGGCATAGATGCTAGGATGACCATAAGAACTATTGTGCAAAAGCAGTCAAGAATGATGCCTCAAATCTCCTAAGTGTTTCAAGAGGACAACAAGAGACACTCTAGAGTTTCAAGATCACACCCACAAGTAGAAAAAAAATAAAAACATGCCCCATGCCCCAAGTTCTCTAGCTATGCATCCTAGAGAGACTTATCAGACAAGGACACTCAATGAAAATAAATAACAGTCCACACACAAAGAAAAGATCATGACATAAGTCAAGCATTAAGTGTTTATGTTTAAAATTTAAGTATGTTAAATGATACCGAGTTTTGAGGATAAGGTTCAAATTATTGCAAATAGGTAAGATGACATGAAAAAATTGGGTAAGACCAAACCAATAAGTTTTGAAAAACACTTGATGTATGGGGTCATATCAAAAACTACAATTGGGATGGTGTTGAAAAACACCAGTTGCAAAGTGTCGTAAAGACTAATGCAGCCAAGAGACCAAATATTACATAGTTATGCCCCCTAGATAAAGACCAATTCCAAACCAAGGCATCAAGGAAAAGGCATGATGGAGAAAGGCTAAGTGTTGAGGAAAAAAACTAAGAAATAGGGGTGCAAAGGCCTCAAGTAGTGCTTGTTTCCATGTTTTCACCACTTGGATATATATATATATATATATATATATATATATATATATATTTTGAAATATATAATTTTTTTGAAGATACATCAAATCATATATTACTAAGATGATCATTTTTTCAGGACATTTTTCAATTTTTAGAATTTTCACAATATATCAGTTTTTTGGATTTTTGAAATATATGGTTTTTTTGTATTTTTTAGGATCAATGAATATGTACAAATAATATACAATGCCCCCAGACAGAAACAAGGACCAAACTCTCAAGAAAGATCATGTCATGCAGTCCCAATGTCTAGCAAGTTGGTGGAAGAAATGAAAGATAAGAGAATGAAGGAGAATAAAGGGAAGAAATCCTCAAGGGAAAACTCCTCAATAGTACCTAAGCTAGGGAAACATTGTGATGTAAAGCATATTTGGACAAGAAATGAAAAGCTAGCATAAGATAATTCACAAAAGCATAATGTACAAGTGGGAAAGATACAATCCAAATGAGTAGACATCTCAAGAGGCTTCATAGCATCATATTTTACTCTTTTTTATTAGATCAAAACCAAAGGAGTAAATGGGAAAATGGTAGTGAAAGAATATAATGAATGGAGGAAAATAGATATGAAGGCTAAACATGAAAGAAATGAAAATGAGATCATAATAAGATAGCTCACAAGATAGCCAAATGTTTGTGTATAGGTCAACATTGTCAAGATCAAAGAGAGAAGACAAAATGGATGAAAGATGTAGAAGAACTACGCATGATGCCCGATTGTCAAGTTTTCATCATGGTACTTATGCAAGTTGCCACAAAGGAGTGGTTTTCACCATAGGATGAATTTATTTCTCTTTACTTTTGCCACCAAGGTACCTAATTACTAGGTTTTTGCCAAGGCACATTTTCAAAATTTCCATTTTTTTCCTTCTTTTTTTTTCAAATTTTTCTTTTGAATTATTTTGGAAGAAGTCTAGTTTTTTAGATAATGCTCCTTAAAATTTTAAACCATGGCATGCAAAGGAGTTGAAATGATATGATCAAAAGATGTTGATAGGGAAAGGAAGATGGAAGACAAAAATGGAGGATATGGCTTTATGCAAAGTGAGTGAGATTGGAAGGTGGAAATGAAGGCAAGATCAACATCAACACACACCTTGAAGGGTGGCAAGAGGATGGAGAAAATGTGAATGAAGGAATACATGAAGGAATATGGTGAGTGAATAGAAGAGGTTGTGGTTTAGGTACAAGGAATGAAAGAATTCTTTTAGAAGAAGATGAAGTGGAATTTTTTGGAAGTTTGAATGTCAACTTCAATTGTCGTTCAACATTAGAATGTCTCAAGAGAGACTTTGGAATCTATATAGTCATAGGCCTCTTTTCATTTCATTTTGATGATTTAGAGATAATATCTTCAATGATGGATTTTGGAACCCATGCTTGTCTTATAATCTTTTGGTTAGATATCTCTTTTGACTTTATGCCCCAATGTCAATTAGAGGAGACATGGTGGTCTTCTTTTTTATATGGATTCTTGAATTTCTTCTTTTTCTTGTATTGGACATTTAGGTTACTTTCAAAAGACTTGGGACATGTGGAATAAGAATAATGATATGAGTGGTTTGGATGAGTGGGTGGACGAAAAGGATTCAAGGATATGCATCTACATTGATCTTGAGGAAAGATAGGAGAGGGAGGGACATAAGGACCCAATATGGATGATGAATTAGGAGAGGTGGGAGGGGAAAGTGAAGGGACATAAGGACCCAAGATAGTAGGAATATGTGAAGTATTTGATATTGGTGGACGAGGTCCAAGAATGGACGTGGAAGATGTAAATGGGTAATCAATAAGTTCATCAACATCTGTATGACAATCAAGGACATCAACATCTTTAGAGTGAGCATTAGGATTTTCAATAGGATCATGAACATCTTGAATAGGAGAAACTTCTTTGATAGGAGTACTTGAAGCATGAGAAGACTTAGGAAGAGTAGAAAGTAGAAGGGAACATGAAGTGGTAGAACAAGAAGATGGAAGACGTTGATCTTGACAATGATCTTTGGATAGCACAAGTGTAGAGTTTTGATCTTGATTTTCAATAGGCCCATCATTGGAAGTAACAATACTATTTTTAATAACCTTAATGGAAGTATCGTCTTTGGAAGGCACAACTATATTAAGGCCATTTTGGTTGTCAATAAACTTAGCGGTGTAAGTAGTAGCTTGATCTTGCTTAGGAGAAGACTTAAGACATGGAAGAATGAATGAGGAAGGGTACAAAGGATCAAAATAATTGTGAAATAGATCAGAGACATCGTGAAAATAATTGGATGAGATGGAGGGTTCTTGATCTTGATATTTCTTTATATTATTTTCTTTATCATTTTTAGAGTCCTCTTGACATGAAGCCACTCCTAAGGAGAAGGAAGCATGTTGGAATTGTATGGAAGACTTTGGAATAAATGATGAAGGACTAGCTAAAGTAGACTTTATAGTGAATTAAGGCTTAGGCTCTTGAAGATAACTATAGGGAACCACGTGAAAAGCATTAGGATCTTTGTTGGATGAAGGATTGGTAGAAGATTTGGGAGAATCAAAATCTTTAGGGAATGTATAGATAGTGGAGGAAGTAGAAGATGGAAGGGGAGCATCAGAAGACAAGCATTCAATATTAACATGATCTTGCTCAAGAGTGTAATCTTTATTTTCAGCATTAGGGTTCTTAGGAGAGGAACTCTTATGCCATTGATGTTTTATTTCAGTGCAAAAAAATGCTTTCTCTTCCTCAAAAAATGTAGATTTATCATTTAGGTATTGTTCACAAAATTTTTCAATATTGTTTTCAAAATTCAAGTCATATGGATTATAATCAACATCGATCCATGACTCATCCCCTTTAAGCACAAGCATAGGACTAGGAGGACTTTTAGGACTTGTAGGAATATACTAGTTAGGAATATAATAGTCATCATCATCATAATCATTATCACTATAAGCATTATAGACAGGCATATCACAAGACTTTTCATGTTGTTCATTATGGTATATCTCAATAAGAGGAATAAGACTCTTGGTAGTAGTAGAAGAAGAATGATATGGTGAAGAAGAGGTAGGTGAAGACCTACATGAATGATATTTAGATTAATCATGGTAAGACTTGGAATATGAATAATGTGAATGATATTTAGAAGAATCATGATGAGACTTAGAATATGAATATTATGAATGATATTTAGAAGAATCATGATAATACTTAGAAGATGAAGAATGTGAATGATATTTAGAAGAATCATGATAAGACTTAGAAGATGAAGCTTCTGAATGATAATTAGAAGAATCATGATAAGACTAGAAGATGAAGAATTTGAACAATATTTAGAAGAATCATGATAAGACTTAGAAGGTAAGGAATATTAGGAAGAAGGATATTGTGATCTAATCTTGTGTATGATCCTAGCAAGAACATCTAATTTCTTCTATTTTTCAATCAATTTTGTCACAAGATTGGCATCCATATCTCTATTGTAGTAACAATACTTTTCAAATTTAAGAAGAAGATCAAGTTCATCTCCACTCAAACGAGGGTCCCTAACAAGATATTCAAGATCCATGGTTCTAGAAGAAGAAGAATCAAGCATGGAAGAAGAGAAATGATGAATAGAAGAAGGTAGACTATATGATAATACGAGGAGAAGAATCAAGAAGACATGAAGAAGAGGAAGAATGGAAATGGGAGATTAGAAAGACATGAATGATGAAGGAGAAAGAAGATCAAGAGTCATTTTGGGAAACTTGATACCATTTGAGTCAATTTGAATGTTGAGAAACATGTAATAACACTTGTAACCAACATGTAAGAAAATGTACTAGTTGATAGGATAACCCTAAAAAATGTTGGTACCAAACTAGGATAGAAAAACACTCACTTGTCCAAGAAATAAATGATAAAATAAAATATTACAATAGGCATAAACCAACACTGCTATAGAGGTGCCCACAACTTTGGGTGAATACTCTAGCACATATGGACCAAGAGGATGATTTAACCAAATTATAAATAATTAAAATTGAATTTTCATGAAAGTGGATGGAAAAGAGATTACTAAGAATCTCCAAGCATAATATCAAAGAATCCAAAGTATATCTTTCTCAACAAGGACAGTCTCTAACTCACCAACTCCAAACAAGGTCACTTATGAAATAAATGATTACTAATTCAAGAGGTCAAAGCACAATAACCCAAGGTGAAAACAAGCTTCTAACAATGGGGTAAGTAGCCTAATTTGAACTGGATCAACCTAGGGAGATTGGAAATAGTAGGACAACAAAGCAGTTTGATTGTAAATTCTGGACTCAGGAACTCAGATTTTGTTTGTTTTAAATGTCCAACTAGGTGTATCAATAGATTTTTAATCATGAACCAATCATGTAAGACATCAATAAGGGATTTCAAAAAAATGTCTTCAAATAATGAGCAAGGGAAAAAGCAACCTTGCACATGAATAAGAATAATGTCATAGTATCAATCGAATCCTTAAAACCACTACTATGTATGCTCTCAAAATATTTTCCAATCATGTACATAGTCCTAGAAAATAAAATTTGGTAGCACTATGGTTCTTAGTAATGTTCAACTTTGTAGTTTTTGCAATCTAGAGTGGGCAAAATCCAATCCTGGTGCTCTAGGGTTTTGGCATATTCTGAAAATTTAATCAATTAGAGATACCGAGGAGATCTGACAACCCAAAAAAAGACTACATTCGTGAGGATTTTCTCCACAAGAATATTTATATAGCGGTTGCTACTACCACGTTAAAAATGACTATTACAACTTGAGGTATTGTCCATGTGGTTGAACCAATAAAGGGAATGTCCACTATGGTTTAACCCTCTCTAATGAAAGAAGACTCACAAAGTTGTACTACATGGGGACTTGGTTTGGATTCAAGGGTTCCAAGTTTTTGATGTGCCCAAAAGGGAAAAGAGCATACTCCTCTAGCCTCTTCACCTTACCCAAACATAGAAAACAAGATTCTTTGAGACACTAATTTGAAATCATCTCACCAACTATTTGAAAAATTCAACAACAAATATCACCAATCTCAAAAGAGAAAGGACTAATGGATGTTGAGGACAAATCTAAGAGGAATAGTGAGATAATAACAAATATCCTTCTATACCTACAAGGAGATCCATCATCAAGAGGAGCTTCACATGTAAAGCAAGCAAATGAAGCTTAGTCTCTCAAGATCTCGTAAATAGCGTTCATAGGCCTAATTACTATGTGAAACACAAGTATGTGAAAGAAAATCTAGATCCAATTTTAGAGCACAAATGAAGCGTGAATCTATGAAAGCATGTAAAAGCACTCAAGCTAAACACATGAGAGAGTTAACTTTACTTCCAAATAAAAATGTTATAGAGATCCAATAAAATACCTGGTAATTCTTGCAACATGTCTTTTCTCTATTGTACCTTTCATTTATGCTTGAATGCTCACTCACAACAAACAAAGCAAAAAACAAAACAAACAAACACAAGATATGCAATGTATATCAAACTTATACAAAAATAGGGTTAGATCTAAAAATTTAGAGCGATAATAATCAAAAAATAACCCAAATGAAAGCTTACATGATGCATTGATCCAATGTAAAAATTAAATGCAAGCTATTCATTAAATGCCTTTTTTTTATTAATTTTTTTTGACCTAGTCATCAAGATTGAACCTGTATGATATGAAATCAAATCCAAAATCCTAAATATAGAAAAGTGACCCCTATAAAAAATTAGAGAGATTTCCAAAAATGTTGGAATTTTGAAAATATTTTTTTAGTTGTGTCCTAAGGAGCCATTTTGTGAAAACAGGCTAGTTTTTGCAAATCAAATTATTGAGCCCTAATATGATCTCTAAAATCAAAACACAAAGAACCACATCTGTTTAGAATTTAGAGAGCTTTCCAAAAATGTAGACTTTTATAAAAAATTCACTAATTTTCTCCTTAAAATGATTTTTCATTAAAAATAAAAAAAATTATAAAAAATTGAAAATATCTCAAAAAAATCTAAAAATTGGATGATATGTTGCTACCTTGCAATTTTTTTTTTTTGATAAAAAAACCTAGCCATTTGGGAGATATGATCAAATCTTTCAGATCTAGAGTTTTTTGTCTCCAAACAAATCTACACAAGGGGGTTAAATCTAAAAATGTCCAAAATTAGCAAGTAAAGGTGGGTTACCCCACGGTGGGCACAAAAAATGTATACCTAAAATGTGAGCACACTTCTATGAGTCATTATATCAAAGATTGCTCAAAAATAAGATCTTGAATGGTGGATTATAGCTCTTTATGCATGGAGTGCAAGGGTTTGTAATAGAAGCCCTCAGTTTGACCTAGTTTGTACCCATGCAAGTACACCATGAAACAAGAGATTCAAGGATAAAAAAATGAATGCAAATGAATATGCAAACTAATCTAAATGATAACAATGCAAGAAAGGAAATCTAATCTATGAAAGGAAATAACAATGCAATATTAACCTATGAAAACAAATATGAGTCTAAGATAATATGAAAATGTAAGGATGTAACCTCATGATATAAGCCATGGATGCAAGAGAGAATAAGACAAGAAGATAGAAGTTCTCCGCAAAAAGCTTTAATGCTCAAACTTCTCCAAAAATCACTCTCCAAAGCATAACAATAGCATAATCATGGATCTTTAAACCTAGAGCATAACAATAGAATAATTATGGATGTCCAAAATGAGGAGAGGGATCTCCCTTATAAAGGAAAATATAGAGGTGAGAGGCTTCTCACAACCAATATGAGATAATAAAGTTTGATAAATGTGAGACAAAATTCCACCAATGAGAAAAGTGGAGTGGTTGAGAAGAAAGTGGAAAGAGAAAAAAGAGGACTTCCACTTTGAGATATGTGCATTTAAGTGTAGAGAAAATAAAAAAATATTTATTAAATTTTTTATTTTTATTTTATTTCTTTTTTCAAGTGGGTTTAATTTTTATTTATTCAATTTCCTTTTTCATCACAAAGAGATATTTAAGTGGGAATTTTATTTAATTAAAAGGGAGCAAGTTCTTTTGATTAAATAGAAAATATTTAATTAAATTAAAAGAGGGGTTTTTTTGTTAATTAATTAAATGTGGACGAATTATCTAATTAAGAGAGAGGTTTTCTTTTAATTAAATGGGGATTAATTTTATTTAATTAAAAGGGAGATTTTCTTTTAATTAAACAAGACTTAGGATAAGATGATCAACCTTAGAAATGAAATAACCAAATTTGATCAAGGAAATTGATTTGAATTGACTTAATGAAGTATTAAAAACCATTGATTCAGGAAATTTATAAATTGATAAATTGAATAATGGGGGCCCATAGTCTAGGTGACCATTTTAGGGTGCATACAATTAATGTTTTATAGATTTAGTCAATTAAATCATAAGATGTAAACATATAAGTCATCTCCTTGATTACGCATTACATAGTAATAGATGAAAATTTATTATATGATTATATATTAATATATAGTCATACAAATATATAATATGTAATCAAGGAGATGACTTATATGTCTACATTTTTTATGATTTAACTAACTAAAGCTATAAAAAATTTAATAGATGAGCATTTATTATAAGATCATATATTAATATATGTTCATACAAATATACAATATTTAATCAAGGAGATGACTTATATGTTTACATCTTATGATTTAACCAACTAAAGATATAAAACATTAACACTCCCTCTTAGCTATGGGGGATACATACAATTTTATAATCATAGATAATGGACTACTAGTATTTTAATCAACCCAGAGACATTAAATTCAATGATGTCTGAGCTCTTAGTAGTAAGCCTCACAAAATTCATACTCACCACACATTGAATATGAATCTATACAAACAAATCAAAGATAGTCAATGATATCTAAGCACATAGTTGAGAGTCTCACAAAATACATATTCTCATGATGTAAGTATAACACTCACACAAAATGTATATCATGATGTAACTATTTAATAATATCACCTTAAAAATTACTTACACAATAAGAGATGATCATTTTAAAATCATAACTTTCATAAGAGGTACATACATCTCATATACTTTAAAAATCAATAGAATGTAATGATCCATTTTTCTAAGACACATCCTTAGATTTTGTATATGATCTTAGGCATTTCAGATTCTTCTCTATTTCTTTCTCAACTCTAGCCAAATACCATTTTAACTTTTGAAAAACATTAGATTTATCTTTTAAAAACATCACAGTCATCATCCTAGAATAGTCATCAAAATAGCATGAAGTATATGTCTCCACAATATCTTTATATACCTATTGGTCCACAAAGATATGTATGAACTAGTTCCATAAACATTTTTAGAATAGAAAGACTTACTTCTAAAACTCATTTTACTTATCTTTCTAATTTGACATTGTTTGCACTTGCCCATCTCAAATTTCTTCAGATTTGGTATGCCTCTTACTCTTTTGTTCTTACTTATGGTAATTGGGTTATCAAAGTTAACATGACATATATTTTTATGCCATAACCAAATTTCCTCTATTTGAGCTAATCAAAATGTACTTTTAGTGAGATCTAGGTAAAACAAGTTACCTTTTGTTTGATTGCCAGTCCCAACTAGGTTCCATCTAAACGTTTAGCTTTTCTATTCATGAATTCTACCTTGATTGCCAGTCCCAACTAGGTTCCATCCAAAAGTTTAGCTTTTCTATTCATGAATTCTACCTTGTATCCTATATTATTTTTCTATGCAACACTAAGTAGATTATGTCTCCTTCAACCTAGTAGGAATTTTCACATTTTATTCCTTCATTTAATGCTATAATTCTTTTTCCTTTTACATAACATGGTTCATCATTTCCAAATCTAACACTTCCACCATCATAGTGTTCTAAATATTCAAATTTATTTTTGTCACTAGTCATGTGATGAGAACAACCACTATCTATGATCCATGTATCATTTTTTCTAACATGAGAAATAAGTACCATCTTTTCACTTTCCTCATTATCAGATTCATCTTTAACAACAATATAGACTACTTCTTCTTCATCATCATTACTATCATAATCTTTAGCAATGCAACAAGATTTATTACGTTTTTCTTTTTAGTCCTTATAACTCTTGAAATCTTTATTTCCTTTGAACCTATTATTTATTTTTTCATCTTTATCTTCTTTATTTGGACATCCTGCAACAATATGACCAACCTCTTCACATGGGAAAAAAATCAATAGAATTTTTCCTCTCAATTTTCCTTTCTCCTTTGATACTCTTTTTGCAAGTAGGGATTCAATAACTTCAAGGTCTTCATCTGATTCTTCTTCTTCTTCACTATCAATCTGTTCTCTTTTCGAGTTTCCTCCTTTTCTACCAAGAGTTAGTTTTGCCTTGCATGCAAATTTAAAGTTGCTAGAATTAGGTGCATTGTTATCAAAGTTATCCAACTGAAACATAGATAATCTTCCCACAAAGTGCATCCAAGGTTATATCATTTTTAGGATTGCATCTCATCCCATGAATTGCTAAAACTATAATTGCATAAATAGGAAGAAGAGTTTAGTACTTGTTGACCATTGTTTCATCAGTTATTGTTCCTGTTATAGTTTTGATTACACTTACACTTTCTTTGATTCATTCGTTGTATTGGACAATGTTCTCACCTTATTTCATTTTCATTCGATCGAAGTTACATCTTAAACTCTCTACCTTGTCTCTTTGTACATTTTTATCACATCCATATATTTTATATAGCTTTTTTTACATATCAAATGTAGTAGGATAATATTTAACCTCATCAAATTCATAATATTTTAGAGAGGAAGCTATATCAATAATTATTATATTGTGATCCTTTACTTCTTTCATCTATTCCATAGTCATAGGTTTAGGTGGTGGCACATATTTTTTCTCCAATTAGAATAGACCAACAATACTGGTGCTTGATAGATGCAACTTCATCAATTCCTACCATGCTGAAAAGTTATCTCTGTTAAGCTTAGGAATCTCCATTTTATAAGACATCTTGATCTTTAGCTTAGGTCCTTGAAACCTTTCCTACAAGCACCAAATGCTCTGATACCAATTATTGGAAAAGAAGATAGTAAATAAGAGGGGAGGGGTGAATTATTTACCGCAAAAATAATTCCTTGTCCCTAGATGTCAAATCAAACTTTCTACTGATAATACAATATTGTCCAACTTATTTATAACTAAGATCTTACTATCACTTGGTTAACAAAGTAGTATTATGAATATTAATCCATTTAAACCTTTAGTAACTTAGTTGTAGAAACATAAAGCATTAAGAAAATAACATGAACATAGATGGCACCAAGATTTAACATGGAAACCTAATTTGAAAAAACCACCATGCTACTAGTCACAAAATTTTTCACTCTTCTAAAGTGAGCCATGTTAGGAGCTAACCCTATTTAAAGTTACAATACATACTTTCCTTGTTAGAGGATTTAGATTTCCCTATTAGGAGTGGCCTGGTCAGAGGTCTTCAACCACTTCAATCTTTAAATGTCACCTTGTTAAAGGATTTACAAAATGATTGTTAAGTCAACTATGTTAATATATTTCTTCACCACTACAATGGTTAGAAGGTAACAATAACTTGACCTTATTTATGAAGAAAATTCCTTTGCAGATTTAGATCTATGTTCTAGCTTGACCTCTGGATCCTTATTGATCAGAATATTCTTTGCAACTTATCTTCCACACTTTCCTACTTTGCCTTTGCCTTCACTCACATATCCATGTTATTCCATATTCCACTTGTACATTTCATCTTCACTATTTGACCTTTCATATATATCATAAATTTTTATAGGTCATCTTGAATACCCTTTCTAAAATCATTATTATCCAAATAATTGGCCTCAAACAATTAATTATCAGACAATTGTATTCTATTGTCACTCAGTGAATACTAGGATTGAACACTTAGTTAACATTGGAAGTCCTTTGATGCCCAACCACTCAGTTAACACTACAAGCATGATATCCTTTACTGACTACTTGGTTAACATTGAGATGATCTTAATCACCTGACTTTTTAGTCAATAATGAATATGCTTGGTTAACACTACAAATCCTTGGTTACATGGTTAACACTAACATTTGTGTAACATCAATGATAACATACAATTTTAAGAATTATTTCCATAAATCTCCCTCTTTGGAATTGATGGAAACACAATATGTCAACATAAAATGATAAGAATACAAGAAATTAGATAATATCCTTAGTTTCATTCTACTTCTCATCAACACCAACTCCCTTTGAGATTCTACCTAGATTTGCCTTAGCTATTTCTTAATGAATTCTCCCTCTTACTGTATTTTGTACTTAGTCGTTTTCTCCCTCTATGTTTTTGATTTGATCATATGAATACTTTCCTTCTAAGATACAAAACTCTCTCTCTTTCTTTTGGACATCAAATCTTCCTTGTAGCTCTCCCTTGTTGAAACTAAAATCTCCTTCTTCGACATAAATGCCAAAGGATACAAACTTTGAAGTTAATATATATCTTTTGTACTTATTCATATGCAATATGCTCTACATTATACACCTTAAGTGTGACAAATTAGATCAACTTGATAGATCTTTAATGGAACTTGGTTGATGCATCACTATCTTTTGCTTTAGTAAGCATCAGATAGGGGAATAACCCCTAGTTTACCTCTTAGATACATAAATGAATACTTATGTAAATCCTTAGTAAATATGTCTTCTATTTTCTCCTTGGTGTTCACATATTCCAATCTCACTTCTTTATCTTGAACCAATTCCCTTAGGAAATGTACTTAATTGCAATGTATTTTTCTTGTGTGCATCACAGTTTTTTTGGATATATTGATTTCTACTTGTGTTATCACAGTAGATAACCACTAGTTCCTTGATTTCCTCCTTCATTCTTGATAGTAATTGCTTGGTCCATATTATGTTAGAACAATTGAATCCTGCAACAACATACTTTGCCTTTGTTTTTGATTGGTAAATACAATTTTGCTTCTTTCTTGTCCAAGATTAAGAGGGAGAATTGAATGGAAGAAAATAACTCCTTAGAGTCTATAGATATAACTGGGGTATCTAAATAATGTAAGAAAATACTTCTACAGTCTTGAAAGTTAATGGAGGAAGTTGAGACCATTTATGCCCCCCTCTAGATCCATTAGAGAAAGGATAAGGCCAAAGAAGGCTTGTTTGGAGATATTAACATACATTATCCTTGTAAACAATCAGCTTTGATTCTTTTAGAGTTTGGGAAATTCATATCAAGAGCAAAATCCTTGTCTGAAAGTTTTTCATGATTTTGGTAGTCCTTTTAAAACCATTATGACAAGTTATTTGTCTTCACATATGTGTCCAATTGTAGATATTTGATTTCTTAGCTCAATTATTATCATGAAATATGAGGAGATGATTCCTCCTTTGTTCATTTTGATATTAGAGAGATTGTCCCTAAGAGTAATTATCCTGGTGGTATTGTTCATTTGAAACATATCTTCTAGGTCTTTAAGCATTTCATGTGTTATATCTAGTTCTAAAATAATTGAAAGTAAATGAGTCTTAACACCATCCACAATTAGTTTCATGTCTTTAGTGTTATCTATCTCCTATTTGTCCAGTTTGTCACCTTCCTTAGGTGGAGAGTTTGAGTCTTGAATGAATTTCAATAGTTCTCTTTTAGTGTTAATTTCATTCATAGTTTTCATCCAACAAAATATGAGTCTCCTTCAAGTCTATCCTCTAGTCTCACACCATTAGTCATGTTGATGGTTATAGATAGAATTATTTAATACTACTATAAGATATGTTCGAAATGAGTACATTTCTTAAACTAGCTCTAATACCATGAAAATATTTAGACTATATCCTTTGATTCAAATAATAGAATTCACTTTTATATTAATTTACACAATGCATATTATGAAAATTGTACTACCAGAACATATAATAATCCACTTGGATAGATATGTATTAATATTGACCTCAAATAAACCTACCTATATATAATCACTTTGATATATGTATATATAGGATCATTGCTATTTTATAATAATATTCAATGTTGCCACTTATGGACATTACTGCACATTGTTCAAGATAACATGCAAACTAAGGTATGGGCCCCTTATGGATCCATTTAGAGAAAATGAAAATAAAACCATGTTTCTCTTATGGGTGAACTATCAAATTCTGAACTTGTGAATGTAGAAGAAGCCATGAAACATCAAACTTGGAAAGATGCCATGACGTAAGAATACAACCCCATCCTTAAAAATGAAGTTTGGGACATTGTTCCTGACCCAAAAATAAATTAGTTGTAACATCAAAATGGTTGTTTAAAATTAGACATGCTTTAGATGTGGGTATTGAAAAATTCAAAGCTAGATTTAGTGCAAGAGGTTTTTCTCAGAAGGAAGGAATTGAATATGAAGAAAAATTTTCTCCAGTTGTTAGACACACATCTATCATAACCATAAAAGCTATTGCATGCTGAAACTACTTTTCTAAATAGGATAATAGAAGAAGAAGTTTACCTAGAGAAACTTAAAGGATTTTTGGTACATGAAAAAAAAAACACGTGTATGCAAATTAAAGAAGGCCTTGTATGGTTTAAAGAAAGCACCTAGAGCTTAGTATGAATGAATAGATTTTCACCTATCCAAACTTAGATTCTCCAAAAATTGTGAAGATCCAAATTTATATTTCAAAATTAAAAATGAGGATATGGTGATCTTGTTAGCATGAATATTGATGATACTACATCGGGAGAGTATCATAAGCATTGGAGAGTATTGACATGTTGCATTCAAAACTATGTTTGTCAATGATGTCAACATAGTAGTATGTGAAGATTGCCAAAGTAGAAGACATAGATCTTAGTTGTATGGACATTTTTTTGAGTATCTAGTGATGTGAATTCATGGACATGTTTAGTATTGTGTTTAGAGACAAGATTTAATATGCAACATGTAAGTCAAAGAAATATGGAAGTTATACTTGATTTATTGAGAGTAGTATAGAGACAAAGTGCTTGGAAAGAAATTTATGATGTTTGTATTATATCTTTCATTTGAGATGTAATAAGAAGATGCATGGTCAACCAGTGACATAGGATAATTTTATGGTGATGTCAGTAAATGCGCAAGTCCTAAAGTTGCATGTGTGAAGTTTTGTATATATTGTGAGTTGACAGTGTTATTGTAATTGTAATTAATTAATTATCTTATTATATATAATTGGAAAAGCCTCAAGGATGACTCAAGGAATTATTTTGAAGATATGGTATAAAGGAAAGATGTTTTCCTTGTTTTTAAGTGTTGTGTTTGTTGTATGAAGTGTGAAGAGAAAAAAGGAGCAAAGTGTTTAGTAAAAGTGAGTAAGAAATCCAAGGGATTATTGGATGTGAGTTTCATGATATGGTCACAAGATCGTAAGGAGTAGAAGTCTAGTTAATAGGACTAGAAAAAGGGAAAGGAAGTACTATTCACTTCTATTATTCTGCAAAGTATAATACAAAGATCATTTGGACAATGGGTCTAGCTATATTCCACAACTCCTACTAGGTTTTGGAATATCCTCACAGAGATTCAAAGTCTCCTAATAGGGAATTATATGTATTGAATGTTGTTATAGACTAAAAAGGGGGTCCATGCTTTAACAAGGAATATTTATATTAGTACATCATCTTGTGGGTACCCTCCCCACTTAGATTTTCCCTCTAATCAAGGGCTTCCCTAGTTAGCATATGTGGTATTATTGTGCATGAGTATCTTTTCATGGTTTCTAATAATATTGAACATATGGTTAAAGTTTAATAAGGTTGATAATTGTTATATTATTTGGATAATTGATTCACCCCCTATCTTAGTTATATTGGTGGACTTTATATTCTAACAATTGGTATCAAAGCATTGGGTCCTTGAAGGATAAGCTTAATAGTTTTGGGAGATTGATGGTGAATATTTTCAAAAAGAATAATCCTAGATTTTATTAGGCCAACTATGATAGTTGGAAGGAGAAGATGAACACTCATTTTCTATGTATGGGTCTAAGTTACTGGCTCTTAAGAAAGAGTGAAAAGACAATTTTCAAAGAAGAGAAGATTGAAGAATGTAGTGGAGCACAGAGAGATATGTTCATGTGCAACATGAGATCTAGAGAATCTTTACTATCAACTCTTCAAGAGAATGGATACAATCAAGTAAAATCACTAGTAACATCTCATAAGATTTAGAAAACATTAGAACCTATTTTTGAAGGTGATACACATACCAAAAGAGTAAGATTGCAAAATTGGATATGTGCATTTCAAGACACTAACATGATTGAAAATTAATCTATAAGAAACTATATTGGTAGGATATTAGAGATTTTTATATGAATCAAGACATATGGTGGAACCAAGGAAGAAGATGAGGTTGTGTGGAAGATCTTCAAAACTTTGACACTTGGGTGTATGCAGGATCATGGTGTGCCAAAAAGTGGCAATGTAAAAAATATGTAGTTTTGAAACATTTTATAGTGTTTCAAAATATTCTTCAATTTTTTCCCCACCCATCATGATACCAAACCAAAAATGTAATACCTTGCCTTATTGGGTACCTAATTTGAGAACGGGTACCCAATTTCATAATGAATACCCAATTTCATAACAGGTACCTAATTTCATAATAGGTACCTAATCTATGTGCCCAAATCATGACATCAAATTCAAATGTAAAGGGGGTGGAGACCAATTTTTAAGGTAAATATTGATTTTTATTTACCAAACTCAAAGAGGGACCATTTTTAAAGTTATATCAATTCTTAGTATAATATAGTTATAGCATAATCGGGGGGGGGGGGGGGGGAGAATTATTATATATTGTTACTAAAATTTATTATATAGTATTAAATAATAATAATAATTTATTATGCAATTATTTATATATGGTTAATTTTTTTTAAGGAAAAAGTGGACAAGCCACTATAATATTTTATTAATAAAATTGATTCAAAAGCTCAAGTGGAAAAGAATAAAAAAGAAAACCCAGAATCGTCGCTCAATAAAAAAAATTTGAATCATCAAATATTACGTGATAAGTATAGTTCGATGATATTATAAAACTAGCCAGAAGAAAATACTAATTCTAAACATACAACTAATAGCCAAAATACAAAAAATCAAAGCTTCAATCTTTAATTCTTTTATTTCAACATAATCTTGAGTTACCTATTTATTAATTATATATTATTATATAATTATATATCATATAGATTATTACCTTATATTATATATTAGTAACCTAAGTTAATAAACTATATGATGATGTATGTTCCTAGGGGTTCCCCTAGGGACATACATGTGTTTCAATGAGTCCAAATGGGTCATGGGATACCCTAATTATATATCATATGTATTATTATTATTTATTAGTAACCTAAGTTATTTAACTATATGATGATGTATGTTCCTAGGGGTCCTGCTAGGGACATACGTGTGTTCTAATGAGTCCAAATGGATCATGGGATACCCTATGCCCCATTTCAACCCATTATACAATAACATATCTTCCTATGGGTCATAGAATGCCTAGGTATATACATCTTGTGTTTCAATGGGTAGAAAGGTGTTATAGAGTATCCTATGACCCGTTTTGACCTATTAGATGATAACATATGTTCCTAGGGGTCATATGACACTTATAGATATATATGTTGTGTTTCAATGGGTTGAAAGGGGTCATAGAGTATCCTATGACCCTTTCGACCCATTACATGAGAACATACATTCCTTGGGGTCATAAGACTCCTAGGAACACATATTGTCATGTAATGGGTTGAAAGGGGTCATAGGGTATCTAATGACCCCTTTTGACTTATTTGAACACAACATGTATGTCCCTAGGGCCTTAGGACCCCTAGAAACATATGTTATTATGTAATGGATCAAATTTTGACCCATTGGATCATAACAAACATGGTGAGAAGGGTCCTAGGACCCCTAGGAACATATGTTCTTGTGTAATGTGTCAAAAGGGGTTATAGGATACCCTATGACCCCTTTCTACCCACTGGGACACAACAAGTATGTCCCTAGGGGCCTTAGGACCTCTAGGAACATAAGTTGTCATATATTTGATTGAAATGGGTCATAGGTTATCCTATGACCTCTTTCAACCCATTTCAACACATGTTTGTCCTAGGGGTCTTAGGACCCACAAGAACATATTTTGTCATGTAATGGGTCAAAATGGGTCATAGGATATCCTTTAACCCCATTTGACCCATTGGAACACAACATGCATGTCCTTAGGGGTCGTAGAAACCCTATAAACATATTTGTCATGTAATGGGTCAAAATGTGTCATGACATACCCTATGACTCCTTTTTACCAATTTGAACACAAAATGCATGTCCCTAGGGGTTCTAAAACCCCAAGGAAAATGTGTTGTCATGTAATGGGTCGAAAGGGGTCATAATGTATCCTATGACCTCTTTTAACCCATTACAACAAATTGTGTATGTTCCTAGGGGTCCTAGATCCCATAGGGACATACATCATGTGTTTGAATGGGTTGAAAAGGGCCATAGGGTTCCCTATGATCCCTTTTGATCTATTAAATTATAACATATATTCATAGGGTCCTATAACCCCTAGGAAAATATATCATATGTTCAAATGAGTCGAAAGGGGTCATAAAGTACCCTATGACCCCTTTCAATACGTTATACTAAAACATATGTTCCTAGGGGTCCTAGGATACCTAGAGACATAAATCATGTATTTAAATGGGTTGAAAGGGGTCATAGGGTACCTATGACCCCTTTTTACCCATTAAATGATAACATATTTTCCTAAGGGTCATAGGACCACTAGGATCATATATCATGTATTCAAATGAGTTGAAAGGGGTCAAAGAGTACCCTATGACCCCTTTCAACATATTTCATGACAAGAAATGCCTTTTTGGATCTTAGGACCCAAAAGAACTTATTTTATTTGTTTGAATGGGTCAATTGGGTCATGGGATAACCTATGACCCCTTTCAATGCATTTCATGACAACATATGTCCTTAGGGGTCCTAGGACCCCTAGGGGCCCATTTAAATTGTTTGAATGGGTCGAAAGGGGTCATAGGATAACCTAGGACCCCTTTTGATGGATTTAATTCTAACATGTCCCTAGAGGTACTAGGTCCCTTAAGGACCTATTTCATTTGTTCAAATGGATTAAAAGGGGTCATATGATAACCTATGGCCACTTTTGACACATTTCATGATAACATATGTCCCTAGGAGTCCTAGGACCTCAAGGGATATAATTCATTTGTTTAAATGAGTTGAAAGAGGTCATAAGATAGCCAATAACCCCTTTTGACACATTTCATGATAACATATGTCTCTAGGGGTCCTAGGACCCCTAAGGATATATTATAATAATTTATATGGGTTGAAATGGGTCATATGATAACTTATGACCCTTTTCAACACATTTCATGACAACATATGTCCCTAGGGTCCTAGGATTTATAGGGACCTATTTCATTTATTCAAATGGGTTGATAGAGGTGATAGGATAACCTATGACCCCTTTTGACATATTTAATTACAACATATGTTCTTAGGGGTCTTAGGACTACTAGGGACATATTGTTATTATTCATATGGGTTGAAATGGGTCAGAGGATAACCTATAACCATTTAAAACATATTTCATGATAATATATGCACCCATAGGGACCTATTTTATTTGTTTCAATGGGTCAAAAGGGGGTCATAGGATAAGCTACGACCTCATTCGACACATTTCATGGTAACTTAGGACCTTAAGATCCCTAGGGACATATTATAATTGCTTGTATGGGTCAAAAGGAATGATAAGATAACCTATGACCCCTTTCAACACATTTCATGATAGCATATGTCCCTATGGGTCCTAGAACCCCTAAGGACCTATTTTATTTATTCTAATGAGTCTAAAGGGGTCATAGGTTATCCTATGGACCCTTTTAATCCTATGACCCCTTTTAACAAATTTCATGATAACATATAACACTAGGGGTCTTAGGACCCCTAGGGACATTATAATTGTTCATATGTGTTGAAAGGGGTCATAGAGTAGTCTAGGACCCCTTTTGAACCATTAAATGAGAATAAATGTTTCTAGGGTTTGTAAGAACATATATCATGTCTTCAAATGAGTCAAAAGGGGTCATAGAGTACTCTAGGACCCCTTTTGACTCAATATATGACAACATATGTTCCTAGGGGTACTAGGACACCTAAAGAAACACATGATGTGTTTGAATGAATCAAAAAGGAGTCATAGAGTGCATTATAACCCCTCTCAATCTATTATATGACAACATATGTTCTTAGGAGTCCTAAGACCCCTAGGGACATATATCACTACCACTTAAGTCCATAGTTTGGTTGACTATGATCTTGCACATACCCACCACCATTCACGAAAGTTTCTCAAATGATTCAACTACTTAAACATTGCACTAATGATTTTAGTAGGGAAAATTTTCTTTGACGATACAGAACTAGGACTAAGACAATTAGGAGAATTAATAAGAGTCAAGAAAGCTTATTGTGCCTTGAATGTTTAGCCAAGTTTGTCTAGAAGTGCAAGTACACATGGAAATTTTGCTAGTAGCAAAAAAACTAGAACTGATGAAGACAATAAGATTGAAGAAGGTATAACACTACTTATGAGAAGAGAAAACGATGGTAAGAATATTTTTAAATATTTGACATGTAATGAGTTTAGTTATTATGTTGGAATAATTTAGAATAACTAAGAGGTCGGGGGTGAATCAGTTATCCAAAGTCCAAATGTATAAATAAAACTTTTCATAGCTTAGTGAACCCATAAAACATTTGTCATCATACATGCATCCATAAGACTATGAAATCACTTAAAGCTTGTAGGTTACTATCAAATCAATTTGCAAAAATGTAAACATGAAACACAATAGATTCAACAACACATTTGATGCAATAATTTATATGGAAACTCAATTTGGGAAAAACCACTAGTAACATGCTACCCTTTTTCACTATTATGAAGTGATGCTGTGTGAAAGGCCAACCCTATTAAAGGTTACAATACACACTGTTAAATGTGACCCTGTTAAGGTATTTTAATCACTCTATTAGGAGTGAGCCTTGTTAGAGGACTTTAGACCATTTATATCGAATGTCACCTGGTTAAAGGATTTACAAATGATTTTTAGGTCAACCTTAATCCAAAGGATTTACCCTAGACTGATATAATGATTAGAGAGTAACAATAAGGCTTGATTTGATAACAACTTACAACTCCATTTATAGATTATAAATATCTATTTCAATACTCCATTCTACTTGGCCTTCACACACTTTATCTCTAATAGCTTGTTCACCCTTCAAGCATTCATACCCTTAAGCCTTCTTGCTTGATATGCTAATACAGACTCTTCTCTTAGGTCACTTGATAAAGATAAACCCTTTACTCCTTGTCTTCCTTAGGTTCTCACACATGACAACCTTTTCTTTTGACTAGCCATTCCTATAAGTAGGAAATTAAAATTTTTTTCCTCTCATTCTCAATCATCCAATTTAGTGTTAGGATAGATTAGGTAGGATACAATGAATCTACCCCACATTTCATATCTCTTCTAGAAACTTGTCCTTCAATTCTCTTTGAATTTTCCTCAAAATGGTTTATCTTGAGTTCTGTGCCGCTAGCTCATCAATCTTATCTTCCACCTAGTTTACAT
Source organism: Cupressus sempervirens (assembly GCA_028749045.1). NCBI lineage: Eukaryota > Viridiplantae > Streptophyta > Pinopsida > Cupressales > Cupressaceae > Cupressus > Cupressus sempervirens. Next base: position 288,953,803 of record CM053786.1, on the reverse strand, counting down.
AATCCAAGAAAACAAACTTGTGAGCTTAGATCCATCAAATTCATGATCTTTCAAATAATGCAACCACTTAGCATTAACTTGCTTTTGATGCTTGACACATACTACATTTCTCAACATCTTCTATAAAATCACTCAACATGAACAAAAATTTGCTAGTGCTTGGCATCAGTTGGCATCCACTATTTTTCTCGACATACACAAATAGACTTTCACTCAGCTTCAACTAATTTTCTACTCAGCTTGTACTAACTTTTCTCGACACCTACTATCCACTCGGTCAAGCTTGACAAAAAAACTTTTTTTAACTTGTTCTTCTATACTCTCTTAGTGTAACCAGCCTTTGTAACCTTAAGTAGATTACCAATACATCATGTTATCACTATCTCAACCAATTCTTGTACTCCTTTACATATCATATCTCAACCTTTCCTCTAGGTTCTATTTTTACATCTTTTGATCAAATCCTCTCCATCAATCAAATAAGTGATAGTACTTAAATCATATAAGGAGTTGTCTTATAAGAAAATAGAAGATTTAACATTAGTGATAAAATAATGATTATTGATCATACTTGTATCAATCTATTTTCAACAATTTCTTTCTTCAACAATCTCTCTCTTTCTTTTCTCAACAATCTCTGTCTTTGGCATTGATGGCAAACCAAATTGAACAACCAAATTAACTAGGTTAAAATAGTAGATATGGAAAAAGATAATTAGCAATATTTCAAGGAACACAACAAGGTCAATTCAGGGACTGAAAAGTTATATCCATCACATGAGGTGATCAGTGCATAAGGATCTTATCAGCAATTAGTTGCAAGGAGATCCACTGCTTCATCTTAATAGGTGAATCAGTTTTTCAAAATCTTCTAACAAGGTAGACTTAATAGTCTTTATAAAAATCTCTTAACAGAGTGCATACTTCATTTTATGTTTGCAAATCATCTAACAAGGTGGACCTAGTAGTCCTTTGTGCTCCTAATAGGGAAGACCACTAGAAGTGGTCAATGTAAGCCTTAATAGGCCAACTATATACTGCAGTATTGAAGTTTTCTGGGTATCATCCCCAGCCCAATTTTACTTTCTATTTGGAAAGTTTTCGGGTCACCAAAATATTGTGTTCTCTTGTGTAATGATTGTTTTATGTTTTAGAACTAATGCATGCAGTAGAATAGATGGATGTGTGGTAAATTGATAAAAAAATTTAAGGTTACTGATTCACCCCTCCCCTCTTAGTAACCTATCATATCTTGAATATTTCCAAAAATTGGTATTAGAGCTTTGTGGTTCTTAGGATAAAATTTTAGCAGCTTGAGCAAAGATCTAAGGACAGATGGGGATATTTATACTTGACAAGGCAATTGCAAATGAAAAGCTAGATGTGGAAATGGCCATGGATCAACTCAAAGAAGCAAAGGAGCATCTTTCTCAATCCTCGAAGAGAAGGAAGGAACTTGCAAGAGAAATAAATGACCATCAATTTGTTGAAGAAAATATTGAAGACCTTTTACCATCAAGTAGTTTAGATGAAGCTAATGAGGCAATCAAGGAACTCCTAGCAAAGAATGGCTTTTTGTAGGAAGAAGTAAGAAAACTTAAAAGAGAATAAGAAATCCAATCAATCAGGCTATGTGAAGTTTTGGAACAAAGAAACAAGGAAAATGAAGACTTGGAGGTAAGAAATAATCAATCCAATCAGCATGAAGACCTTATGGATCAAATCTCTAGAGCAAATGAAGAAATCAAGATTCTCAAAGCACAGAAATAAAGAATAAGAAGTGATCTAAATTATGAAAGGGAAATTAATGAAAGAATATTGAGAGAATTGAGATGTGAAAAGAAAATTCTTGAAAATTTAAAGAGTGACCTAAATACTGAAAAACAAATTAATGAAAGAATGATGAAGTCACAAGAAGACATGAATCAACTAATTCAAGAAAATGAGTAGAATCTTCATAGACAAAAAGGTAAAGCAGGACTTGGATATAATGAAGAAGGTGAATCTTCCAAACAAGGTGCCCAAAGGAATCAAAGACCTACTTGCAATCACTGTGGTAAGTTAGGTCATACATCAAAAAAATGTTGGAGCAATGGAAAAAGAAAAATTCAATGGTAAATGCTACAACTGCAATTAGCATGGTCACAAAGCTAATGAATGCAAGGAAAAACCAAAATTTGAAGGCAATTGTCACAAATGTAAGAAGCATGGTCACAAGGCATCTCAATGTATATCCAAAACATTCAATCCAACTGAACAACTTGTAAAGGCAATATTTGGATGGGACTATAATACCTGGTGCAGATGTCATTATTGTGGAGAATATGGACACATTGGTATAAATTATGCAAGGCATCACCTAAGGAAGAAGGGCACTACTATAAGGTGTTATACATGCATTGAACTCGGTCATATAGCTAAAAACTGCATGAATATAGGTAAAATTGAAGATGAAAAGAAAGCAAGGGCTGACAACATAAGGAAACAAATGAGGCAGCAATGGATTCCTAAATCTACTAAAGATACAAGCTCAAATCATGGAAGTGAAGTCACTGAAGAAGTGGGTGACTCCATCCCCTCCAACTAAATTCCCAAGAATGTGTTGGAGTTGTACTCAGCAAGGAAATCATAAGCAATTCCAATAAATATGAGGAATGTAAAATGATACAATCAGTATTGTAGATACATTAGGATCACAAAAAGGTTATTTGTCACCGAGTGCATCAGATTCTACCGAGGAAAAGTGGTTAAAGACCTTATCGAGCGAGGTCGAGAATAAAAGGAATTTTTTTTGTCTACCAAGTTGATACTCTTGCTGAGTTAGGTTAGTGGATGACAGTCTATCATGCACTATGACAACAGGGTACCTAGCATTAATGGTGAACTTTTCATCAAAATGGGCAAAATTCAACTTCATTTTTCATTGCATTCTTAGAGCTAAAATATTTCTAGGTGCATTCAAGCGATTTTGAGAAAATTTGCAGTTAACAAATTTGATCAAAGATTTTCATCACTTCTTGAGCAACAATGGCTTGTGCAAGCACAAGCACCAGCAATGCAAAATGTGGATTAGGAATGTTGGTCAAGGGCATAGAATATAAAGCACTGAACTTTAAGTTGGTTCCCATAGTTGTAGAGGCACTCGACCCTAATGGCATACAATCGAGAATTCCACCAAAGGTACTTCTGATCAACGATATTCAAACTCATTCAAATGTTCAATTCAAGAAATAGGAACCCTAGAAATGGATAGTGCATTAGGAGAAATGTGTGTTGATGGCTCACTAAAACTTGAACATAAGCATTTGGAGACAAAAGGATTGACCCACATATCTCATCTACCAAGAAGCTTTCAAATAGAATGGATTAGATATATTCTTAGCCATGTTCACAATGGTCGGTTATGGTTGGAACAACTCATATTAATCATGAAGAAGATGATTCACAAGGTTACTGGACTACCTATTCTCAGCAAAGCTAAAACTACCAAAACCCTAGGTCCGAATGAACTATAGAAGAAAACCCTAGCCGAGTGGGATGGAAGAGGCTTAAAGATTAGCACCGTTAACAACATAGAATAGAGATATGGAATTCATGTATTTGTTCACAAGATTTACAGTCCCAGTCATTTGAATAGTGTGCTGTGTGAGGTTGTAGACCTGGCATTTAAGGTTGTGAAGAAGAATTTGGAATATGACCTATTTGAGCTATTGCTAAGGCAATTGAACAAGAACATGGATAGCATCAGCTCATCCAAGAATAACCCCTATAAATTTGGTTCTTTGTTGACATGTTTATTCTTTTATGTACACAAATTCTTTCCCTCCAAAGGTTCTATCGTATGGAGAAAGGATGTTCCCATTCTATATCAGATTAATGAGTTTATAGCAGAAATGGATATAAATTTTGATAGTATAATGGATAACTATTTTGAATACTTCAAGGAAAGGATGAAAAATAGGTTCAGGATTCCTCCTAAACTTGTTGAGGACTTCAAAGACGATGTGTGTTTCATGGTAGACTGCGACAGAGTATACATTGAGGTAGTCAGGCCTCGAGTTGCATGGGTGAAACCTCTACCTTATGAGGTAAACATTGATGAAACCAAGGATATCATTGAAGCACTGGTAAATGAGCCAGTAGATCCCAAGAGACCAATTTTTGGTACCTATGATGAGGCAAAAGCCAAAATAGAATTATAGATTAAACTTCCCCAAGCAATCAACAAAGGTAAAAGAAAGGTTGCTAAGATGAAAACTGCTAATGAGCCTTTAATGATTACTGAGGGCAAAGGTGAGGATGAAGAAGAGGAGCAAGAACCAAAAAATGAAGATGAATATGAGAAAGAGGCAGAGCTTGTCAAGAAGAAAGGCAAGGTAATCATTGCCACGCCACCCAAAGCATCCACAGCTGTGTTTACTAGAAGATCAAAGAAGAAAGGAGGCAGTGAAGTTGTATTTAGTTGAAGGAGGCATTATGATTATTTTTTTCATTAGTGACAACACTTACTCAATTCTGTATGCTTACCGAGCATCAAGTGGTTACCTTGTAAAGTTAGTAGTTCAATAGTTTACACCAAGTAGATAGTGGCTACCGAACAAATATAGACAATGTGAAGTCTAGCAGTTTCTATCGAGCTTCTTAGTATCTACCATGCTTTACAGTGTATACCAAGTGGATAGTTTGTGTCATGAAGATTTAGGGCAAACTGAGTGATGAAAGATTCAGTGTTTACCAAGTGAAGCAAGGTAAACTCAGTGTATAGTATCTACCGAGTGACACTACATCTACCGAGTTACTAGTGGTTGCTGAGTTTAGAACTACATCGAGTGATTAGTATGGACCAAGCCTTCACTTTTACTGAGTGCATGATGATGTTGAGTAATTTAGTAGATGCCAAGTATCAGAAGGTCACCAAGTTAGTTCAATGAACTTGAGTTATTTACTATTGGGCTGACTCTATAATGTATTTGTTTACTTGTATTTTGGCCGACCTTGTGATTTTGTAAATTTGAAAGGTATATATGTAAGATGTATTGTAAGATATCAAACATGATGAAATGAGAAAAAAGGAATAGCAAAGTAATGTGAAGTATATGCGAAAGATAATTAGCAACAGTTCAAGGAACACAGTAAGGTCAATTTAGGGACTGAAAAGTTATATCCATCATATGAGGTGATCAGTGCATAAGGATCTTATCAACTTGTTTCAAACCATATAGAGCTTTTTGTAATCTACATACCATGTTCTTATTGTTAACATCAAAAAATCCTTCTGGCTATTCTATGTAAACTTCTTCCTCTAATATGCCATTCAAAACTATAGATTTAACATCCATTTGATAAAATTTGAAACCTTTGTATGCAGAATAAGCAAGGTTCTTACTCTTTCCAATCTAGCAACAAGAGAAAATTTATCTCCATAGTCAATTCCTTCTTCTTGTGCATGTCCTTTGCAAACTAATCTTGCCTTGTTCCTTGTGACTTCACCATTTTCATCTAGCTTATTTCTGAATACCCACTTGGTGCCAATCACATTTTTGTCTTCTGATATAGGAACTAGAGTCCATGTTCTATTTTTCTCAATTTTTTCAATCTCTTCTTTGATGGCTTTACTCTAGTATACATCTTCTAAGGCATCTCTCACTGATTTAGGTTCTTTTATGCTTAGTAAACATATATCATTTCTCAATTTGTTTCTTGTCATTGGCCTAGCATAAGATATTTTATCATACAAACTTTGATAATATTGTAAAGGTTAGTAACATGTTTGCAGTCAAAGATTTGCCTAAGATAATAAATCCTACTAATGTTGTTTGAAAAGAATATATTTTGGCTCAGCAAAAGAATGTATCTTTTTCCAGCAAGAAGTTTACAACAACAAAGAAGCTAGAGATTGTTCACACAGATCTAAGTAGTCCCTCTAGAATAAAAAGGATTCTATGGTGAAAGGTATTTCATGATTTTTGTTGATGATTTCACTAGAATGATGTGGGTAGTATTTCTTAAAGAGAAATCTAAAACTTTTGATAATTTTAAGATATTTAATAATAGAGTTGAGAATGATCTAGTGTCAAGATTAAGTGTTTGAGATTTGATCGAGAAGGATAATTTACCTCTAGAGAGTTTAACATGTTTCATTAAGATAATGGAATCAAAAGATAATTATCTTCACCTAGGAGACTTGAAAAAAATGGGGTTACAGAAAGAAGAAACAAATTAGTAGTAGAGGTATCACGAGAAATTTTGTTTAAGAATGATGTACCAAGACATTTTGGAGAGAAACAATCAATACTACAATGTACACTATGAACAAAGTACATATCATAAAAGATATGAAAAAGGCATCTTATAAACTATGTTTTGGTCATTCACCATTAGTTAATTATTTTAGAATATTTAGAAGAAAGTGCTATATTAAGAAAGATTATGATGTTGGTAAGTTTGATCCAAGAAGTGATGAAGGTATGTTTCTTGGCTATTCTTTGAAAATAAAAGCATACAAATGTTTTAATCATAGAACTAAGATAATAGTTGAGTGTGCAAATGTAAAGATTGATGAAAAGTTTGGAACTAAGGAAAATATGTTAAATTAAAATTCAAATGAAGAAGAAGATAATTCTATAATTATTAGACAAAATGTTGAGGTTTTCTTTGAGACTAACAATGATTTATAGAATGATGTGTTAACAATTGAGCAAAGAGGATATCAAAGGCCTAAACATAGAGATGAGAAAAGAGTTGAGATGTCAACTCCTACTCCTAATATAATATGACAAAGAATCACCCTCTAGAGTATTGTGTACAACATACTGCAACTTTTCAATTATTGATCTATACATTGTCTAATTTACTTCAGCTGACTCATCATTCTTGGATAACTTATGTCCTATTACCATTGGTGTACTGACTAGTTTGGAATCCTCTAAGCCAAATGTTTTGGGTATCTCCTTGATATATTTTGATTGAGTCAAAAATATGTCATGTTTCAGTTGATGTACTTGTAGTCCAACAAAGAATTTGATTTCTCCAAACATTGACATCTCAAACTCATATTTCATCTAATCAGCAAAATATTTGCATAGTGCATCTTTTCCTCCAAATATTATATCATTAACAAAGATTTCAGATATCAAAATGTCTTTACCTTTTTCTTCCTTGATATATAGGTTGTTGCTATCATCTGTTCTCTCAAATCCTATCTTCACTAGATATTTGTGAAGTCTCTCATACCATGCTCTAGGCACTTGTTTCAAACCATAGAGTTCTTTACGTAGTTTGTAAACCATATCCTTTTTGTTGTCATCAAAAAATCCCTCAAGTTGTTCTATGTAGACTTCCTCTTCTAGTATATCATTCAAAAAAGTAGACTTTACATCCATTTGATAGACTTTAAAACCCTTGTAAGCAACATTTTCAAGTAGAGTTCGTACTCCTTCCATCCTTGCATTAGGGGAAAATGTTTCCCCATACTCCAGTCCTTCTTCTTGTGCATAACCTTTGTAGACTAGTCTAGCCTTATTTCTTTTGATCTCACCATTCTCATCTAGCTTGTTCCTAAATACCCACTTGGTACCAATCATATTCTTATCAGTTGGTCTTGGAACTAAAGTCCAAGTTTTGTTCTTCTTTATCTACTCAATCTCTTCTTCCATAGCTTTACACCACTCATCATCTTGTAGTGCATCTTTCACTATTTTGGGTTCAATCTTGCTCAGTAGATATGATTCATTTCTTAGTCTATTCCTTGTCATTGGTCTGGCTTCCTTGTCACCAATGATTTGTTCAGTAGGGTGATGTCTTCTCACATACTTGGATAGCCTTGGTTCTGTCCTTGTTTCCATGTTTGGTCTTTCATCTTCAGAGTCACTATGCACATCTCTTTAAGTATTTCATCATCTCTTTTATGTGTACTAATTTTAGAATTAGAATGTGCATTTTCTTCATTCTGTAGCTCAGCATCTAAATGCAACCCGACATTCACTAGTTGTGACTTGATAGATATTGAAGCTTGTTACTGATTCTTGACTTGATTGGCAACTTCTTCTTTAGTAGGCATTCCTTCATAGAAGAATACAAAGGATCTGTACTCTTCTAGTTTCTTGATGGATTCATCAACTTGGACTTTTGTATGCTCATCAAAGTTTACATTTTCTCTCTCTATAATTTTTTTAGTGTTAGTATTTAAACACTTATATGCTTTACTTCTAGTGGAGTATCCAAGGAATATGCATCAAAATTTTCATTTCTAGTATCTTTAAGAATATAGCACTTGCAACCAAACACTTTGAAATGTTTTACATTGGGTGACTAACCATACCATAATTCAAAAGGTGTTGCATTTGTACCTCTTGATTTGTACTTGATTCAAGGTATAAACAACTATACTTACAACTTCTCTCCAGTACTTTAGAGCAACATTATTTTCCATCATTAATGTTTTGGCATAGTCCATCACTGATCTATTCCTCCTATCTGCAATGCCATTCTATGAGGGAGTTCTAGGTGCTGATGTTTGTCTTTTTATTCCTTTGTCATTGAAAAATGTCTCAAATTCTTTTGATGTGAACTCTCCCCCTTTGTCTGATCTTGGGCACTTCAGACTATTTCTTGTTTCTTTCTCAACCTTGGCCAAATACCACTTAAAAATTTGAAATGCATTAGATTTTTCCTTTAAGAACATGACAATCATCATCCTAGAGTAGTCATCAACGAGCAGCATAATATATTTTTCTCCTTTGTAGCTTTGCACTTCTATTGGGCCACATAAATCAGTATGGACTAACTCTAGTACTTCTTTGGAAGTATAGGTTTTTCTTTTGAAACTTGACTTGGTCATCTTTCCTAGCTGACACTATTTGCACATTGTGTTGTTAGGCTTCTTCAGTTCAGGCAAACCTCTTACTTTCTTCATTTTGCTGATGCTAATCAGATTATCAAGGTTGACATGACATAGTGCTTTATGCCATAACCATCAACCAATCTTACAATAAGATAGGTTGCATCTTCCATATCTAGGTAAAATAGATTACTCCTAGTTTTCTCCCCCTTTCCTATTAGATTTCCATTAGTGTCATAGATTTTGGCAGTTTTGTTTCCAAATTCTACTTTGCATCCTACATTGCTTAGCTATGACACACTCAGTAGATTTCAGTTCAATCCTTCAACATAATATGCATTATTACATGAAATTTTCTCTGTAAGCTTAATGGAACCTTTTCTTTTAATTAGACATGGAGCATCATTTCCAAATCTAACACTATTTCCATCATACTAAGTTAAGGTAACAAACTTACTTTTGTCACCTGTCATGTGATGTGAGCATCCACTATCTATGATCCACCTATCATTCTTGTTTACATAGGTTACTAGTGTTTTTGCCTCATCTTCAACTAACTCATCTTTCATGGCTACATAGACTACCTCATCATCATTTTCATCAGAATCCTCTCATTCAACAATGTAGCACTTTTTTCCTTTATCTTTTTAATCTCTGCTATGATATTCTCTTCTATTCTTATTCTTGTTACCTTCTTTGTAGTTCTTTTTCTATGTGCATCTTGTAGCAATATGTCCTACTTCATTGCAATTAAAACAAATGATGGGTGACTTACCTTTGAATTTACCTTTGCCTCTGTGAAATATTTTGGCCAATAATGCTTCCAATTGTTCCACATCTTCTTCATCTGTGCTACTATCATTGGTTGCATACTTTATCTTTCTTTTGTTCTTCTTTGGTTTCACCTCCTTAGTGTCTTTCAACAACAACTTGGTCTTGAAAGTAGATTCAAGATTCTCATGTTTGTAGTTATCAAAGTTGGATAACTCAAAAGTAGTAAGTCTTCCCACTATACCTTCAAGAGTTAGCTTGTTTTTTGGTATGCATCTTAACTCTTGGATGGTTGATACTCTAATAGCATAGATGGGGAGCAAAATTCTTAAGAATTTTCTATTGATAGTTTCATCATCTAAATGACCACCCAAACTTCTTATTGCACTTACTACTTCCTTTATTCTAGAGGCATATTGAGCATTTTTCTCACCTTCCTCCATTATCATGTCATCAAAATTTCCTCTGAGGCTTTCTTTTTTTTCTCTTTTGACATCTTGATCTTTTCTACTTCTAGTACCTTTAAACCAAATCAATAGATGGATCTGATACCAATTATTAGAAATTCTTTAGAATAACTAAGAGAGGGGGGGTCAATCAGTTATTCAAGGTCCAAATGTCCTGATAAAACTTTTTTACTAAGTATAGTGAGCCCATTTAAACTAACCATGCATCCAAGCTAAACATTCTTCTTAGAAAGTTATTGATAAATCAACATGCAAGAATAAGACATGAAAGATCAACACACAACACAATAATTTACATGGAAACCCAATTTGAGAAAAACCACCAGTAACATGCTACTCCTTTCTCATTCTTATGAAGTGATGCCCTATGAAAGGCCTATCGTATTAAAGGCTACAAAACCCACTGTTAAATGTGACCCAGTTAAGGGATTTCAACCACCTTGTTAGAAGTGAGCCAGGTTAAAGGACTTTAGAACATTCACTTGGAATGTGACCATATTAAAGGATTTAAAAATGGTTGTCAAACCAACCTAGGTCCATAGGATTTTTCCCTAACTGATAAAATTTCTAGAGAGTAACAATAAGGGCTTTGATCTGATATAACTCACAACATAACTTGCAGATTTCAGATCTCAATTCAATTCACAAAATTGCCTGGCTTTCAGTCTCTACACCTTTGACAACTTGTCCTCCTTTCAAGCTTTGTCTCCCCACGTCTCCATGCTCATTGTGCCAATGCAATCACCTCTGTGGTCACCTATCAAAGTAGATTCTCTATACTCTTTTCCTCCCTCTCGATGCCTTCTTCTTAACACTACATACTATCTCCAACCAACCACTCTTGCTTCTTGACCGATAACTCCATAAATAGAAGTTTGAAATACTTTTACTACTCTAATATTTCTACTCTTAATTTTGGTTGGAATGGATTAGGTAAGATTCAATGAATCTACCCTTAATCTTGTTTCTTCTAGAAACATCTTGTAGAATCCACTTGTATTTTCCTAAAAATGGTTTACCTAGAATTTTGTACCACTAGCTCATCATCCTTATCTTCCATCTAGTTCACAAAATTCAAGGTAACAAAATTTGTCGGCTCAAATCTAGCAAATCTTTGACTTTTCAATTAATGCAACAACTTGACACTTTTGATTTTCTAATGCTCAACACATACTATGTTACTCAGCACCTACTATGGATTCACTCGATATCAACTAAGTTTTACTGATGCTCGACACCCATTATATTTTGTCTAGCTCAACACCTGAACTTTCTCGACATCTTCTATTTCACTTGACACAAACTAGATTTTGCATTTGCTTGGCACTTGATAATCTTCTTGGCATGAACTAACTTTCTCAAAACCCACTAATGAATTTAGTCAAGCTTTGCAAACAACTTTTGTTACAACTTATTCTTCTAGAGTTTCTAAGTGTAGCCAACCTCTATATCTTCAAGCGTATTATCAATACATCATTTTACCATTGTCTTAACTGATCCTTATACTTCATTAAAAAATAATAACTCAACCTTTTCCTTAGGTACTTTTGTTACATCTTACTGATTAAATCAACTTCTTCAATCAACTAAGTGATAGTACTTGGATCTTATAAGCAATTGTCATTCCAAAAAATAGCAAGTTTGACATTAGTGACAAAACAATGATTGAAAACATTCTTTGTCAACACTCTCCCTTCTTTAATAGTGATCTTTTCAATTAGATTTCAATAGTTTGTGCCATACAAACAACTATGACAAAAATATGTTACTCAACATCTAAAGTCCCTGATGCTCAACACATACCGATTTCAATACTGTCCCTCAACATCTGAATGACTCAACATGCACTATTTGCTTGGCTCCTGAATGACTCAACATATATTTTCTACTTAGTACTTGAGTGACTCGGCGCATGAGTGAATTGACACTCACTTTTGACTAGGCATGCTCTAACTTATACATGTTGTGCTTGACATATGTTAATTGTTCAGCATGTACTAAGTAAATAACTTAAGTGTATAGATACTCACTTGTCAAAACCAATCTAAGATCAACATAAAGTTTATTTATATGTACATAGTTTCTTGAGAGTCACCTTAGGAAGGTGGAAAATTATCCCATTGTCTAAGTTATGAATTGATATTTTAGAAATGGAAATCAAATACTAAATCTCCAAAATGATGTTTATTTTCATATAAATTTAGGTGAAATGTTTTTCTTAGGCATGATATAATTAATAGGAAATTAACATAGAAATTTTATGTACTAGGAAGAGAGGAGATAGATGGTAGAAATGACTCATGTTGTAGGCAGTGACAAGAGGATGTTATGTTGTGAAATGTTAAATAACTATATCAATGTTTTATAGATTGGGACTTCAATATTGATATGAAATGAAAGCATAAGGTGTGATATGTTTCATGCTATGGATAGTTACTAAATCTAGGCCAACATAGTTATGTATAAAATTCTAATTTGTTATCTTGAGTGATATTTATGATTATGTATATTAGCTTATTATTAATTCACTTCATGATGCTAATTGAATACTCTTATTATTACATTATAGTTAATTAATTTGGAGAAATATTAATAATTGGTGAATGGGTTCTAGATATAATGATTTTGAAAATGATAATGGAATTCATGTTATATTAGAATCTGATTAGGTTTACGAGGGATGTAGGGATCTAACGTATGTGGATATTTATGTATATTGTAATATGTAAATCATGTGTTATAATGGAGATTAATGATAGTTAGATTTTAAATGATGTTTTGGTTCTTGCATACACTTTAAGTTGAATTATATTTTGAAATTAAAATTTATGATTATTTAGCACTTATGAGGAGGATGATTAGGACACATTCTAAAAGAGTTTATGTTTATATGTTTAGATCTTCACGTTGATAATGTTAATTGAATTACAGAACTACCATATAAAATTGTATTTTAAAATCAAGATTTATATTCACAAACTATTACACGATGTTTAAATGTTGCAAGTACCTTATATGAGAATTTAATTATGTAGCCATTTTGCAAGTGAAATATTATTGTAATACTGATTATGTTAATGTGAAATAGTATTGAACTTATAAGTATGTTTTCTTAGACTACTAATATTTGAATTTAGTGTGCAAGAAATTAATCATGTAATTTAAAAAGGAGAACCAAGGTTGTACCTATTTGAATCAGTGAAACAAAGGTTTAATCTAATAAATTATTTAAAACCTTTATGTATCATATTTTATTTATAAACATAATGCGAATGAATGTTATTAGAGTAAATTGCATTATCTTAATAGACATGCCACTTGTAATTGTGAAGTGTATTTTGTAGTGTCACTTGACACTTTTATTTTGTATATATGGAAATGACATGTCTACTTATGGTTTGGAAAAGAGATACCTAACCTAGGGTAGAACCTAACATGATACCTAAGTAAACCCAATTGATTAGAGAGACTTATGTGAGGTCCTATCAAGACCTGGAGGTTAACTTCAAGTGAAATTTAGAAAGGTTATAGGTGATTGTAGGGATTTTTTAGGTAAAAAAACTAGCCTAATGGATTCACTATGGGTTGGGGGTTATGTTTTGACCATTGGAGTATCCAAATCACATTTATGATCCTCCTAATGAACCACTTTTCAAAAATTAGAGAAAATGGAGAAGGTCATGTCCATTTTATTTCTTAGCACTTTTGGTTTACCTCTCATTTATGGGAGAGGAAAAAAGTGGAAGAGAAATGACTTTTTTCCATATCTCATTTATGACTAGTGGTTGGGTAGTGGGTTGGAGGCCTTTTAGTGGGTCATCATAAGACTTAGAGGTTGTTCACCAACTCTCTTGTTTTAGGGACCTTTTTGGATTTTGGAGAAGACCGGTGATGAATTATAGGAAGGAAAGATCTCCATCAAACCTCATTTTCCATTTCTTGGGATCAAGCTTGGTACTCTTTCCATGAATTAAAATTGTTCTTGCATTAATGATAGAAGCATAGAATGGATTTTGTTTTGTATGCAATGAATATTTTGATTTCCATTATTTCCTTGTTGTTTCCTTGTATGTTGTTTATGGGTGTTCAAGACATCACTCATCCTTGGGAGGGAAGTAATACTGGCCTTGTGGGTGAAGGTGTTAGTTGGGCCATCCCTTGAAGTATTTAGTCTCTTCTCTTGGAGAAGAGGGATATAACATGGAGTATGGGCTCCGTGTTGCTATCCTTGTGTTATTGCACTTTGGGGTTATAAGGGGAGATATTTTTGAGAAGGATTCGGATATCTTGAAGTCTTATAAAGGAATCATTATTTTTATTATTTTGAATCCTTGTGAAGGTATATATTTTGGCTATATTTATTATATATATATGTCATCTTGTCTTGGGCTTGGTAAAACTTCACCCTCTTTGGTCCCTGGGTGGCCTTTGTGAAAGCTTGGTAAAGAGTGTTTTATTGTTGTTTTGATGCATTGTTGTATTTTGTGAAGCTTGAGTTATTGTAATCTGGTTTAGCCTTGGTTTTCCAAGCTTGAGGGTGGTCTCATAGAGGCCTAGGTTGGGACGTGAGCCTCCATGAATAGTCATTTTTTGTTTCACATTTGATGCATTGGAAACCATGTTGAAAGAAGGAAGAGGAAGAATGCTATTTGTGCATATCTCACAAGTGTTGTGTATGATTTACTAAGAATTGTAAAGAGAGTTATTGTCTTTTATTGTGTAAAAAGATCTATATTAAGAAGTTTGAGGAAATATGATGAAACTTTGTAGTATGTTTTAGTCATAAGTAAGTGAAATGAAATAGGTGCATTAGGTTGTATCTCATTATTCAAATGTTTGAATGAATTATTGTAATTATGGTAGAAGAATGCAAAAAAGTTGCTTTCTTTTTATGTATAGCAATATTGGAAAGAAACAAAATATATAAAAGAGAAAATTTCATATTTATTAGATATAATTTGATGTGTTAATAAGTTTAAGAAATTTAGGGTTGTAATGCCTCACCTAGAAATCCTTGGAACACAAGGATAAATTTTTTAAAAATAACTTTTTTCTTAAGATAAGTAAGATAACAACAACATAAAGTAACTAGGTGCAAGAATGAAACATCTAAACAAGGTAAAAGAATAGGGAACATGGCTAAACTCACATGTTCTATTAAACTAGTGGAAGTCTTACAAACAACTCCAAAGATTCCCAAGCACTAAATGAAACTCAACATCAAAGATCACATGAATCATGAGAATACCTAGAAAAGATGTTCTTTTTAAGACCAAGTTAAAATTTCCTAGAATGGTTAAATATACTTGAGTCCATTTCCAACTAACCATAACATAATCAAGAATTACAAGTAGAGACCCTCAAATGGTCATGCACAAGATGAGGACTCAAGGTTACAACCACTTATCTATTGGAAACCATGTTGAAAGACAATATGTTGAATCCTAAAATTGGCTAAGTCTAGAATAGTGAAGCCCTAAAATCTGACTAAGTTTGAATTCCTAGCCCTAAGATTTTATAGAATCTTTATCTTAACTTGGAGAGGTCTGGAACCTATCTCAAATGAATCATTGCATATATATAAAATATATTTTAAATATAAGGAAGAAGATAATGTCACTTAATAGGAATCAAGAGCCCCCCAAAAGGGTACCCAAATATCCTTAAAGAGCACATCAAACGAGTTGAAAAGTGATTGTTGTTTGATTGAGTAGGTTTTTCCATAGAGCCTATGTGATACTTTCTAATATGTCCATGTGATACTTTCTACTATAGTGATACTTTCTACTATATTCATGTGATACTCTCTAATATGGCCATAAGACACTTTCTACAATGGCCATGCAATAATTTACTAGTATCATATGATACTTAGTACTAAAATGTGATACTTTGTCAGTATCACACAATGTTGAAAACATATTGCCCAAGTTTAGAACATAAGGCCAATTAGCCATCTAAGAGGCAAAGTAGGGTTAGTACCTCCACACCGGGGGGTACCGGAACCACCAATCTTGATGAATGATTACTCCAAAGCTTAACATAGATCGAGGAACCTTCACATACTATAATTGAGAAGAAAATAAATCTATCCATCTAAACCATAACATCATAACAAAAACATGAATTTAAGAAACATCATAGTAAAAAGGAGTAAAGAACCATAAGATATTCTCTCTAAACATGATATAACCAACTTAATACAACTATGTTTATTTCCTCCATACCATAATGGCATCATGAGACCCTAAGGCCCCTAACCATACCTTCAAGCATGAATCTCAAATTTCCAAAAAGATAGTTGGACTTGTCTTATGAGATCGTTCTTACCAATACTCATCAATTAGCATCATACAAAGAAGTACAACCACATGTTAATCTACCAATAACATCACTAATCCAAAGAAATGGTAAGAAGCATCATCTAGAAATATGATACAACATCATGATAAAGGAATGTATCAAGTAACATACTAATGAATATCTAAAAATGATATCATTGCATCCAAGATAAAATATAAATCACAAGAGAACATACTTTAGATTCACCAAAGTACCAAGTGAATATCCAACATCGACCTCAAACTAGAAGTAGACAATCTTTGTACACTAGTCCCCAGTAGTGCTATAGGTAGCTACCTCCCAAGCACATGGTACCCATAGGTCCATACCTACCATGCTCATGGAGATAATGACCAAACCACAATCACATAAGACAATCATCCAAGGCTAACACACACACCAATCAAGAACATGATACCAACATCTATATGATCATGAGACAATGTAGTACATAAGGTCACTAGTCAAAAATTCTATAGGATAACTATGTAGGGAATCTTGTGGAGTGTAAGTCACTTGGCATTAGAAATCCCAAGCTAAAAATTATGTGAAAACTCTCCCTTGGGAGGCCATCACACAATGTCCTTGGTAAACTCGTAAATATACCCACCCTTGAAAAACCCATATAGGCACATACCCTTAGATCAACCCATACATGTATTCTCTTATCTTGTATTAGTTGTATTACCCATTAATTCATTTAGATATCCTTTATTAGAAACTCCTTCACATTTACCTTATCAGAGATGTTACCCAGGGTAATGAGAGAAGCCACTCTACCAATCTACCCTACATACCCATGAACATCACATAATGAGTGGTCATAGAAAATGTAGGTTCCCAACCTAACCCTAAATGAAAAAACCCTCAATCGACCTATATCTGAGAGTTCAGGTCTCCCAAGATCCTATCATATGCATGCACACGTGCTTGTGTGTGGGCACAACCAACTTCATGAATGTAATCACATAAAATAAATGCAAGATTTGGATATGAGAAATGCAACAAATGAGATAAGTACAACAATATCACTCAACCAATCTATATTCAAGACTATGGATTTGACATGAATCCCAATGAGGAAACAACACAACCAAACATCATGAATTCACTCGATCGACCAAAATCTGGGATTATGGATTCTACACAAATCCCAATGATATGAATGAAAACCTAATAAATATTACAAATCCATGACCAAGACAAATACCAAGAAATACCCAAGAAAACTAGGTGGCTTATAAAATGAGGCAACATTAAAATTGCTAAAAAATCAATGTTGTCAAAAATTGATGAAATTAAAACCCATTGGTCTAAATACACCTAAATCACACTTTTCAAATAAAATCTTTTACCTAAACACTTCACTAAAATCCAATGGGATAACAATAGGAAAACCTCCAAAACCCACATGCTAAAAACATCATATACTCACACTCTTCCAACCGAGTGGTGTAATTGGATAAAAATGGAGGAGGAATCTACTTCTCCACTCCCTAACATTTAGCAACAAGAATCATAAGCTAAAACATAACAACACCATAAAAATGAGAAGGCCCTACCTTGCAGCTAAAAGGGATAAAACAAGAGTCAACACCATAAATTAATGAACCTGCTAAATGTACTAAAATGACCAACATAATAATATTTCCTCGCTATGAATCCAATGAGACTAACCTTGTAACAGTTTGCCAAGCCAATTTCACCCAACAAGCAAAAGAAGAAAATGCCATGAAGAGGGATTTTGGTAATTTTCTCTCCAAGCATGAAATAACAAAGTAAAAGTGTGTTGGAAATGTAGATGGAGTAACTAAGAGGGGGTGGGGGTGTGAATCAGTTACCACAAAAAAAAATCCATAGATCCCTTAGATGTCTTAAAATTTAATTACTGCTATCACTCAGTAAACGTTCACAAAAGTGTTGTAACTTGGTAAGAGTAATGAATGTTAACTTTAACATATCTAAACATGCATGAAATGATTTGTAATCATGAAAGTAAAATGCATGAACACATGAGACACCGGATTTAATGTGGAAACCCAATATGGGAAAAACCACCAATGTAACTAGCTACTGATTTTCACTCTTCTAAAGTGAGCCCTATTAGGAGCCAACCCTGTTAAAGGTTTTCAAAACACATTGTTAGGTGTGGCCTTATTAAAGGATTTATTCACCTTGTTAGGAGTGTCCTTGTTAGAGGTCTTTAGAACAATTCAACTAAACTATCACCTTGTTAGAGGATTTGCAAAATGGATGTTAAACCAACTCTATTAAGAGATTTTGGAATCACTACTACAATGGTTAGAAAGTAACAATGAAATGACCTGAATAAGATGCAATTGAATTTTCTGATTCAGATCTCTATTCTGCACCATTAGATCCTCCTCGATCAAATATAGCTTTGCTACTCCTTAATGATCTCTAATCATCCTTCAAATTTTTCTCTCACAATAATTAGTCCACCTTCACATTCATATCAGATCAAATTCATCAAACTTAAAATTTGCAACTTGACCTCTCATATATACCATTCAGATTATCAAGTTAGCTCAATTACAAGTTACAATCACCTATAATTATTACCATAGTCGGCTAGAAATAATACTTAAAACAATTAAGCATTAAATCATAAATTAAAAAATTTCTTTATCGGCTGATCCTTCTCAGTAAACATTGTTTTAGAAACAATTTTCTAAGTTAACCACGTCAACTCGGTTAACACTACAAATTTTGCGAAATCCTTTGGCTACCAAGTGAACTTGGTAAGAACTAAATTTCCTTCACTAACCATGAGAGCTCAGTAAGAATTATTTTCTGCCACATTTTCCTTTGATGATTGAGTGAGCTTGGTAGACACTAAATTTCCTTTGCTAACCTTGGAAGCTCAGTAACAATTGTCTACACAAGGTAAAGTCTAAGAACACTCGGTAGACACTGTAAATCTTCTTGCAAACCAACTGAGCTTGGTAAGTGCTAATAGATGACTTGTATGACATTTGTGTAACATCAAAGACAACACACAATTGGATAATTGTATCCAACAATCTCCCTCTTTGGCATTGATGGCAACACAACATATCATAGCATAATGAAATTTGAGAACAAGACTTTCTCTAGTAGAAGGTTTTCTCCCTCTAGAATTTTACACCTCAAACTTCAGTTATCTGTAGGAAAACTCTCCCTCTTTCATAGTAATCTCTCCCTCTTGCATAAACTCTCTTTCTTGCAAATTTTAGAAAGGTATGATAGTAAACTCTCCCTCTTTGAAAACACATGCCAAAGACAACACAAATCAAATGAATTTCAATGTACCTTAAGTACTAATTCATATGCAATGTCTTCATTACTTTGTTGCATCAACTGATAGATCTTCAACTTTGCTCCTATTGATGCATCACTAAAACTATATTTTAGTGAGCTTTAGATAGGGGAATGACCCCTAACTTACCTCTTAGATACAATAATTCATCCTTAGATAAAGGCTTTGCGAATATGTTAGCAATTTGTTCCTTTGTATGGACATATTCCAATATGATTTTCTTATCCTGCACCAATTCTTTGACAACGTGATACTTTATAGAAATATGCTTGGTTTTGGAATGTATTACTAGATTCTTTGAAATATTAATTGCACTTGTATTATCACAAAACATGACAATTGGTTCTGTAATCTCTACCTTCATGCCTTCCAATAATTGTTTAAACCAAACAATGTTTGAATAGTTTATTACTGCTGCAACATATTTTGTCTCTGCTATGGATTGGGATGTACAATTTTGCTTTTTACTTGTCCAAGAAACCAACCTCTTTCCAAGAAAGAAAGCTCCTCCTTTGTACTCTTTCTATCATCAATGTTTCCTACCCAATCTACATCAGTAAACACTTCTAAATCTAGATTTCCTCCAAGTTTATACTATAATCCATAATCTTCAATTCCTTTCAAGTATCTCAAGATCCTTTTTACTACCATCATATGATTTTCTCTTGGTTTAGTTAAGAATCTTGCTACTATACCAACTACTAAGGCAATATCAGGCCTTGTATGAACAACATATTGCAATTTTCTAATCATTGATCTATATAAGGTCTAATCTACCTCTTTTGAATCATCATCCTTTGTAAGCTTTAGTCCTATACACATGGGAGTTCCAACTAGTTTAGAGTCTTCCATGCCAAATTTCTTGAGTATCTCCTTGATATAATTTGATTGAGTGATGTAGATACTATTCTTATTCTATTGAATTTGAAAACCAACAAAGAATTTGATCTCACCCAACATTGAAATTTCAAATTCCTTGTTCATTTTCTCTGAGAATTCTTTACATTGATCATCATTTCCTGTAAACAAAGTATCATCAAAAATATTTCTACCAAAACAATGTTATTATCTAGTCTTTCCTTGATATACAAGCTACTGTTATCATTAGTTCTTTGAAAACCAATCCAAATAAGATAGTTATGCAATCTCTCATACCATGCTCTAGGGGCTTGCTTCAAACCATACAATGCTTTATGTAATTTGTAGACCATGTCCTTCTTGTCTAGATCAACAAAACCTTTAGGCTGTTTAATGTAAACCTCTTCACCAGCTTTGTCTGATCTCAAGCATTTCAATCTTTTGTCTGTTTCCTTCTCCACTCTAGCCAAATACCATTTGAACTTTTCAAATGCTTTTGATTTCTCTCTTAAGTACATAACAACCATCATTCTAGAGTAGTCATCAACAAAAAGAATGAAGAATTTTTCACCAGTATAGCTTTCAATTCCAATGGGTCCACACAAATTAGTATGCACAATTTCTATTATGTCTTCAAACTGATTTAAAAAAAAAAAAAACTAGTCTTTCCCATCTTACCAATTTGACAATTCTTGCATAGACCAACATTAGGTTTCTTTAGATTTGGAATACCTTTTATGCCATAACCAACTTTCTTCAACTTGAGAAATAAAGCATGAGCATGCACCAAGTTCAAGATAAAACAAGTTACCTTTTGTTTGAGTGCCTGATCCAATCAGCTTTCCTTTTCCATCTACCAGTCTTGCTTTTCCATGCATGAATTCCACTTTGAATCCATTATTGAGTAGCTATGCCACACTCAACAGATTGTTTTTAAGTCCTTCTGCCCAATATGCATTATCACATACAAGTTCTTTGGTTAGTGAGATTCTTCCTCTTCATTTTATGCAACAAGGTTCATTATTACCAAACCTCACACTGCCACTATCATAGTCTTCAAAATGTACAAACTTAGTTTTATCACCAGTCATGTGATGAGAACAACCACTATCTATAATCCATATATCATTTTTTCTCATATGAGAAA
This sequence comes from Cupressus sempervirens, assembly GCA_028749045.1. Classification (NCBI taxonomy): domain Eukaryota; kingdom Viridiplantae; phylum Streptophyta; class Pinopsida; order Cupressales; family Cupressaceae; genus Cupressus; species Cupressus sempervirens. Next base: position 288,932,060 of record CM053786.1, on the reverse strand, counting down.
TAAGTGCCATTTCCTCATCATTATTAGACTCATCCTTCATAGCAATGTAAACAATTTCATCTTCTTCTTCATCATCAGAATCATTGGAATCCTTAGCCATGAAACATATTTTTTTATCTTTTTCCTTGAATGATTTGAAGTCTTTCTTTCCATTCCACTTGTGACCTTTCTTCTCATCCTTGTTCTACTTATTTGGGCACCTAGCAACAATATGTCCAATTTCTTCACAAGAAAAATAGATGAGAGGAACCTTACCTTTGTATTTCCCTTTACCTCTTGAATATTTCATTACTAGTAGAGCTTCAACCACCTCATGATCACAGTCTAAACTCTGTTATGATTCTTCTCCAATTTTTGATTGAGAATCCTTTAGCTTCTTGCCTTTTGATCTAATTTCTAGGATCTAGGACTATTACAGAGAATGTTAACCAATTACACAAAGTTAATTTTAAAGCTTAATAAAGAAAATTAACATAATTTTAGATAAGAAAAATACATAATGAAATGAAATAAAGAGAGATAGAGAGACAACACATTTGATTTCAAAGTTCATTCGATTAGGACTACATCTCCGGGTCCAACTCCAATAGGGGGACCAATCTGATTAACTCCAATAAATCATTACAAGTGATTTGTGACAATTCCTTTCAAGCACATGCAACAAAAATTCCTCTAAGTGCAGGAAAAATCACTAAGTCTCTGGATACACAAACTCTATGTCATCATCTACATAATTTCTCCCTTAATTTTCATGTCTTCAAAATGGCCCCTAACCCTCTTTTATTAAAAAAAAAAGTATAATAATAGGGAAAAACAAAATTTTACATTTTGAGGCCTTATAATAGTTTTCTCTTCAAAATAAGGCTCAGTCCTATTTTAGAAATTTTTCCTCATGCCCATTTGAGGGTTGGTTTTTAACAAATGCCCTTAATTAGGCAAGGAGTATTGACCCTATTTTAAAAGATAAATAAAATCCACACCCAATATGGTTAAAGCTGTCCGCATGGTGCAATGGCAAACAAGTGTTTTGCAAACATATGAGGTCGGGGTTCCAACCTCCATGCCATCCTTTAACTTGATTTAGCAGCGGTTTAAAATTAAAATTTGAAGTTTGTTATTTATCTTATAAATATTGTCGGTGGTGCAACAACCATTGGACAGACTTTAGAAGTTGGTGGTCATAGGTTCAACCCCTAGCACTACTTGAAGATTATTATTATTATTTTTTTCCCTCATCATCTCAAACTTCAATTGGGCATATCTTTTGCATATGAGCTCCATTTTTGACTAAATAAATGCCACTAGAAAGATCTCAACGAGATCTTCAATTTGAAATCCATTGTTGACCACTTTGACATGATAATTTTTCACCTTTTGATGACCTCTATACCTGGTTTGACCAAACTTTGACTGGCCATAACTTTTGCATACAGACTCCATTTTTGCCCATTCAAATTGCATTGGGTCCAAAATTTTGAGGACTTTAAACTGATGCTAATTGTTTGAGTTTTGGAGATACTTCAATTTTGATGAAAATATCCCCTGGATCAAGCCTCCCTACTGAGAAGCTTTCAGACCACCGAGAGTTTTGATTACTCAAAAAGTAGGTGAAGGTATTTTCCCCTCACTTTACCAATATCCATCCATCTTGCCTTGTTTGAATGCATCCTTTTCAATCCCACTCGAAGGTATTCAACTAGTCCTCTTTGTGAAGTTCTGACATTCTTGTCTAGGATAATATCTTCTGGCAATTCTAACATGTACTCTGGTGAAAGATCATCAATGAAAGGAAACTAAACACTAATGTCTTCATCCAAGATCATTGGAGGCTCATACAACTTCAAATTCTCAACATTGACAATTGAGTAAATTTGCATGTATGGAGGAAGATTAAGGTGGAAGGCATCGGTTCTAATCTTTTCGAAGATTTCCAAAGCACCATTCCTGCTAGGCTTGAGCTTCCTTCCTTCACCTTGCATTCTTTCCTTACTAATATATAACCAAACTCTATCACCAACTTGGAACCAATGATCAATGTGATGCTTATCATGGCGAGCTTAGTATTTTTCTTGGCTCTGCTCCAACTGTGCTTCTACTGCCTGATGGATTGATTGGACCTTCTGGATGAACTTTAAAGCCCTTTTTGCATCACGGAATCCATCTACAACATCGTCCTTCCCAAAAGAAAAATCCATTGGTGTCTTTGGCAAGTAACCAAAGAAGGTCTCAAAAGGAGACCTCTTTGTAGAAGAGTATGCCACATGGTTGTAAGCGTGTTGCACATAGTGAAGACTTTCATCCCACAACTTAGGATGCTTACTGTAGTAACCTCTAAGAAGATGAACCACTATCCTATTAACTACCTTTGTCTATCTGTCAATCTGTGGATGGAAGGTTGTACTCTTCTTTAGCTTCGTATCCATGAGCCCCCAGAGAGATGTCAAAAATTCCCCTAAGAATCGAGAATCTCAATATGATACAATAGAAGTAGGTAACCCAAAATGAACCCATACATTTTGGAAGTACAAATGAGCTATCAGTTTAGTAGTGAACTATTTTTTACAAGGCATTAAAATACACATTTTTCTAAATTGATCAACTACTACATACAAATAATCATGACCCTTCCTAGACATAGGTAAACCCCCCACAAAGTCCATAGACACACTTTCCCATGGACAGGATGGTATAGGTAATGGTGTGTACAAACCCAATTTCCTATTACTTGGTTTGCTGGTTGCACACATTACACATCCTTTTATATACTTGGTGATAGTTTCCTACATACAAGGCTAGTAACAATATTTCTGAAATTGAACTAATGTCTTACTTATCCTAAAATGTCCTGCAATCAATGAGGTGTGTGCTTCACGGATTACATGTGCCTACTCATCTTTAGGAATGCATAGGTTTCCCAAGTGGTACAACAAATTATCCTGCACATAGTAATCTTTCTCTTCTACATGTTTACCCTGAATTAAAGCTACATAGATATCCTTAAAGTTCTCATCATTAGTATATTGCTTTTGAAAACTTTCATGAACCATAGAACTATTTTGAAGGACTATCAAAGCATTCTTAACAGGAGGCCTAGAGAGCATATCTACTACTTTGTTATGGGAACCCTTCTTATACTTAATTACCAAGTGAAACTATTGTAGAAAACCCATCCACCTAAAGTGCCTACTTTTTTGCAACTTAGATTGTGAGTGAAAATATTGTAGCAGTTGGTGATTAATGTGGTTTACAGTTTCCTTTCCCATTAAGTAGTGCTTCCATTTTTTAACACTTTGAACCAAAGCATAAAGTTCCTTATCATAAGTAGGATAGTTACTTACTACTCTTGAAAAAGTTTTAGAGTGGTAGCAGATTGGTTTACCTCCTTGTATGAGTACAGATCCCATGGAAAACTTGCTTGCATCTGTCTCAATCTATAATGGTTGATGTAAATTAGGTAGAGCTAACACTGGTGTAGTACTCAACTTTTTCTTCAGAGTGTTGAAAGCCTTTTGTTGTGGACCTCCCCACTAAAAAGTTTCCTTGGTACTGGTTAATGCGTGTAACAGTGATGCAATATAAGAGAAGTTTGCAATGAACTTTCTCTAGTACTGGACTGCACCTAGGAAGCTCCTGACTTCTATAACTGTACTTGGCTTAGGCCATTTTACAATACATTCAACCTTTGTAGGGTCTGCTTTCAATTGACCATTTCCTACAACATAGCCTAAGTACACTAAGGATGTCTTTGCAAAATTGCATTTTGAAATCTTTCTTTTCTTAATACATCAAGTACTTTCTTTACATGAATTACATGATCATCCCAAGACTTACTGAATACAAGAATATCATCTAAATAGACAATGACAACATCATCAATAAAAGGATGAAGTACATCATTCATTACTGTCATGAATGTAGCTGGTGCATTACAAAGCCTGAATGGCATAATCAACCACTCATAAAGTCCCTATTTTGTCTTAAAAGCAATTTTCCAGATATCACTTTTTGCAATTCTTATTTGATGATATCCACTACGTAAGTCTAGCTTAGTGAAATAAATTGCATGTTTCAACTGATCAAGTAAATCATCAATTCTAGGAAGAGGGTACCTGTTCTTTACCATTATCTTGTTCAAAGCCCTATAGTTGATGCACATTCTCCAATTCCCTTCTTTCTTTGGAACCAACACAATAGGAGAACCATAAGGAGAAGTACTACTCAAAGAGCTCTTGAACTTGCTTCTTGATTTCTTCATTCTGCAAGATTGATAAATGGTACATGCCAATATTAGGAAGTGGTACTTCTAGCTGCAACTGAATTTCATGTTGTATCTCTCTTTTAGGAGGTAATCTCTTTGGTTCCTGAAACAAGTCATAATAGGTGGAAACAACTTTGACCATTTCATATTTATGTTTTGGATCACATCCCTTAAATGCCTCAGATGTTTCATCTTCTTTGGCTTTTACAATCATCAACACAAAATTCTTACTAGAGTTGACTAACCTTTTTATTTAACCAGCATTAACTAGTGCCAGATTAGTCTTAAATTTATGTGCCCATACAATGTATTCAATTTTATCTTTAAATAGATGATACTTATTTTCCCCCCTATAGAAAATAGCTTGTCGATAATACAAATAGGTACTCCCAAGTACAAGACCACAGATATCTAGAGGGGCTACATCAGCTTCTACCTCATCTACAAAGTTTGTAGTGATAGAAAATCTTAACTTACATTGCTTGGTTACTTGTAATTGTGCATCATTTCAAACCCATCCAAGATGATATGGCTTCAAATGAGGTTTTGTAGTTAGATTAAGCTTCTCAACAACTTCCTCAGATATCAAATTAACTTGAGAACCCATATCAAATAATGTATCAACCTTATTTTTCTTGATGACAACTCAAATGTACAATAATTCATTCCTTTTCTTATCATTCTTAGGAGAAGAATCTTTACTCGTATTTGCACGTATGCTAGAAGAACTAGTAGCTGATGAAAGAGAAATACCTTTTCCTTTACCTTGGATCTTGGTGGCAATGATCTTTGTTTCATCTCTAGAGCTAGATCCAAGATCTTGTTGTACTACATCAACAGTCTTTTGCTTGCTTTTATTTCCACCAAATTGCTTTGGCCTCTTCTCAAGATGCAACTTCCAGCACTTAGAATCATCATGCCCTTCTTTCTTGTAATGTGAGCATGTGGGTTTCTCCCCCTCCTTCTTTACTATAGCTATCTTTTTACCCTTCCCTTTGCCTTTGGAATTTTCCTCAGATTTAGATGGCTTTTTATTTGACTTATCAATGAAAGTACCTTTAACTCTTGACTCTAAATGTGTTTCTTGTACACATACTTCATCCAAATTGCAAGGATTCAGGACGAGAATAGAATGCCTTAGGTAAGAATGAAGACCACCTATATACTTGAGTAAAGTGTCCTGAGTATACAATGGGACATTTAATGAAATAGCCCTTTTACGAAACTCATGGGTGTACTACTAGATAAATTGACCTTTTCCTTGCCTAAAATGTTGTTAGCTCATCATTAACTATTGCATATGGCTTAGGGGGTAGAATTGCTTCTTTAAAGCATTAACAAATCCTGACCAAGATATATTGAACCTACCATGTTGTGAGGTGTCATGCCGAGTCCTACTCTCCCACCAAGTTAGAGCTAGACCACCTAATCGAAGAGTGGCTAACTAAATTCTATCCACATCATCTACAAGGTTTTGAACTCTACAATAGACTTCTACTTGGTGAATCCAATCATCTAATTTCTCAGCATTTAACTCCCCACAATATTTTGGCAAGTCAAACTTTACATCCAACATTATTCGGGGCTTATGTCCACCCTTAAAAATATTAGAAGACTCAAAATGGGTAGAAGAGGGAGAAGAGAGAGAAGATGGAGAAGAGGGAGAAGAGGGAGGAGATGGAGGCTCACGATTAGGATCACAATCAACACCTTTCTTTTTCCCTTTGCCATCATGAGTTACATGCCTTCACATCTTTTCTTCTCTTTCCTGTAACAAGACTTCTACCATTGACTGCAAATTCTGGAGAGTCTTCTGGATATTTCAATCTTTTGAACCTTGTCCACCACCTTTATCTTCCATCTAGAATGGTGGATTAGCTCTTTGTTTTCTGATCTTAGGATTATATTCTTCAAGGTCACCTTCACCTTGATTCAACCTGGATCTTGTTAAAATTCAAATCTACAATACTAGTCCAATAAAGCTCTGATACCAAATTTGATCTTATTTCTATGATCTAGGACTATTACAGAGAATGTTAACCAATTACATAAAGTTAATTTGAAAGCTTAATAAAGCAAATTAATGTAATTGCATATAAGAAAAAATATAGAATGAAATGAAAGAAAGAGAGATAGAGAGACAACACATTTGATTTCAGAGTTTGTCCGATTAGGACTACATCTCTGAGTCTAGTACCAATAGGGGAGCCGATCTGATTAACTCCAATAAATCAATACAAGTGATTTGTGACAATTCCCTTCAAGCACATGCAACAAAAATTCCTCTATGTGCAGGAAAAATCACCAAGTCTCCAGATACACAAACTCTCTCTCATAATCTGCATAATTTCTCCCTTAATTTTCATGTCTTCAAAATGGCCCCTAACCCTCTTTTATACAAAAAAAAAATATAAAAATAGGGAAAAACAAAATTTTACATTTTTAGGCCTTATAACAGTTTTCTCTTCGAAATAAGGCTTAGTCCTATTTTTGAAATTTTTCCTCATACCCTTTTGAGGGTTGGTTTTTAACAAATGCCCTTAATTAGGCAAGGAGGATCGACCCTATTTTAAAAGATAAGTAAAATCCATGCCCAATATGGTTAAAGCTATTCGCATGGTGCAAAGGCAATGAAGCATTTTGCAAACATATGAGGTCGGGGGTTCCAACCTCCATGCTATCCTTTAACTTGATTTAGTGGCAGTTTAAAATTAAAATTTGAAGTTTGTTATTTATCTTATAAAGACTGCCAGCGGTGCAACGACCACTGACTAGACTTTAGAAGCCGGTGGTCGCAAGTTCAACTCTCGACACCACTTGGAGGTTAAATTTTTTTTTTAAAAATTATTATTTTATTTATTTTTTCCCTCATCATCTCAAACTTCAATTTGGCATATCTTTCGCATATGAGCTCTGTTTTTGATGAAATGAATGCCATTGGAAGGCTCTCGACGAGATCTTCAATTTGAAATCCATTGTTGGCCACTTTGACATGATTATTTTTCACCTTTTGATGACCTCTATACCTAGTTTGACCAAAATTTGACTGGCCATAACTTTTGCATACAGACTCTATTTTTGCCCATTCAAATTGTGTTGGGTCCAAAATTTTGAGGACTTTAAACTGATGCTGATTGTTGGAGTTTTGGAGATACTTCATTTTTGGAAAAAATATCCCCCAAATCACCTTTCTCCATGAGTGAAAGTTTGGCTTCAAATGTTGATTCAATGTTCTTGGTAGCTAGAACATAATTATCATAGTTATCTAGCTTGAATGCAGTCAATCTTCCAACTATGGCATCTAAATTTATCTTATGATTTGCTCCACATCTTCTTTCTTGAATTTCAAAAAATATAATTGCATAAATGGGAAGTAGTGTTCTAAGAACTTTTCTTATTGTTGTTTCCTCCTTGATATATCCTCTAGAAGCTTTGATTGCACTAACACTTTCTTTAACTCTTTCAACATATTTTGCAATGTTTTCATCTTCTCTCATCCTCATTTGATCAAATTGACCTCTCAAACTTTCTTCTTTGGCTCTTCTCACATTATCATCACCTCCATGGATATCTTTCAACTTGTTCCACATTTCAAAAGAAATTTTGCAATCCTTGATATCATCAAATTCTTCATAACTTAGGGTAGATGCAATATCTATCATCATGTTGTTGTGAGTCTTCTTTTCAACAATATCATTGATAGATAATGTTTCAGTAGGTTCTACATATTCTGCATTAAGGTACTTCAGCCCTATATCACCAATAGAAGCTAGATGAAGTGTCATCAGTCCCTGCCATGCTAAGAAGTTGTCCCTATTAAGTCTTGGAATTTCCCTCTTGTAAGACATCCTGATCTTTAGCTTACATCCTTGAAATCTTTTCCTGCAAGCACCAAAAGCTTTGATACCAATTTTTGGAAATGTAGATGGAGTAACTAAGAGAGGGGGGGAGGGGGAGAGGGTGGGGAGTGGGGTGAATCAGTTACCACAAAAAAAAAATCCACAGATCCCTTAGATGTCTTAAAATTTAATTACTACTATCACTCGGTAAACATGCACAAAAGTGTTGTAACTTGGTAAGAGTAATGAATGTTAACTTTAACAGATCTAAACATGCATGAAATAATTTGTAATCATGAAAGTAAAATGAATGAACACATGAGACACTAGATTTAATGTGGAAACCTAATATGGGAAAAACCACCAATGTAACTAGCTACTGATTTTCACTCTTCTGAACTGAGCCCTGTTAGGAGCCAACTCTGTTAAAGGTTTACAAAACACATCATTACGTGTGACCTTATTAGAGGATTTATTCACCCTATTAGGAGTTTCCTTATTAGAGGTCTTTAGAACAATTCAATTGAACTATCACCTTGTTAGAGGATTTGCAAAATGGCTGTTAAACCAACTCTGTTAAGAGATTTTGGAATCACTGCTACAATGGTTAGAAAGTAATAATGAAATGACCTGAATAAGATGCAACTAAATTTTCTAATTACAAATATCTATTCTGCACTATTAGATCCTCGATCAAATATAGCTTTGCTACTCCTCAATGATCTCTAATCATCCTTCAAAATTTTCTCTCACAATAATTAGTCCACCTTCACATTCATATCACATCAAATTCATCACACTTAAAATTTGCAACTTGACCTCTCATATATACCATTCAGATTATCAAGTCAGCTCAATTACAAGTTATAATCACCTATAATCATTACCATAGTCAGTGGGAAATAATACTTAAAACAATTAAGCATTCAATCATAAATTAAAAAATTCCTTTACTGGCTTACCCTGCTCAATAAACATTGCTTCAGAGACAATTTCTTGAGTTAACCATCTCAACTTGGTTAACACTACAAATTTTGTGAAATCCTTTGGCTGCTGAGTGAACTCAAGAAGAACTAAATTTGCTTTGTTGACCATGAGAGCTCGGTAAGAACTATTTTCTACCACATTTCCCTTTGATGATTGAGTGAGCTTGGTAGACACTAAATCCCCTTTGCTAACCTTGAAAGCTCGGTAATAGTTGTCTACACAAGGTAAAGTCTGAGAATGCTTGGTAGACACTATAAATCTTCTTCCAAACCAACTGAGCTTAGTAAGTGCTAACAACTAATTTGTATGACATTTGTGTAACATCAAAGACAACACACAATTGGATAATTATATCCAACAAGTGAACAATATAATTCTTTTTTTCCTATATAAGTACTTTTCCAAAGTGACTTATAAATTAGGTCCTTAGACTTAATAAACAACTAGCCCCTTGACCCAAATAAATCATGCAATTCTAATTGTATGGAATTCACCAATGATAATTAGCTGACAAAATAAAATAAATTAAATCAAATATCAAATAATTAAAATTTTCCTTAAACTATTAAATCACAATAATTAAATAACTTCCATGACCACTGTGGAGTCTTAAATGCATAGACACACTTACGATTCAAATCACATAATGCATTATGAATCTAGATTTACCAATTAATTGGAGGGTTAAAATAATAATCAATATACATCACCCATACATGGACAACATTGGCTCATCATGAAATGTTTGATCAATAACTCCATGTGCCACTACCGAGGATATAAGTCGTGTACTCTAAATGAACACAATCAAGTGTAGATGCACAATATACCATAGCCAAAGCAACAAGAACATAAATTATGTAATTAAAAAATTAATTAATTTTATTTAAATAATCATTTAAATATACCATTTTGTATAAATTATTGAAATGAAGAAGGTGAACATCTGTAGCACATAATTCCATAAATTTATCATGAGTAAATCATTTTCTAATTAATTTAAGCATTTCATAATGGAATTAATAAGAATTACTCAACAACATAAATAACACTATAACATATAGGTCAACATACTTAGACACATGAGTAAACACTACTATAGGGACCTAGTCAAGTGCAATAGGATAATAATACATAGTACAGTCAATGCACACATCTCAGGGTAGTCATGAAAAAACATCGTAACACCATATAAATTAGGCATAAGCATAATCAATCCAACTGATATAGTAACATAAACCTAATCATCCCACTTGTGTTTTCCACTCACGTGTCCTAACATGATCACTCACAAAGAAAGAACATCATGGTTGCATTTATTAGGATAAATTAAAGAAATCAATTGGGAGAGACATTACATTATCTCCCCGAAAGATTGGGCTTACTCCTAGAAGCCTGCAATCCAAGACTAGAAAACTCACACACCAAATGAAAAATCAAACCCAAAAACACTCAAGAAAACATCAAATCCTTTAAAATTCAAACCAAATCACTCCAACACTAAAAAATTATCTTTCCAACCCCCAAATAGGTCAACCATGAGAGAAAAGGTGGCACATCAACACAAATTCCCTCAACAAGGAACTTCCCACTAGGAAACCCACCTAGCCATGAACTCAACGTTACGAGGTCAAGAACCTACCACTCTACCTCATCATAGGTGCCCAACTATCACATGCACCTACAAAGTAACCACTAACCAAGGTTAAAACACTATGCACTTCCAAAGTGAATTGGAATCAAGGGGGATAACCACCCTGAATTTCTTAAGAATACTACCATGCAACATATAAGCATTGAAAAATCCACCCCTAATTTAACTAACTCACCCTTAAAACTCAAGAAATGAGGAATCCCTACAAAAAGAACTCTCTTACAAGGGGTACTCTCAACCACTTACCACCAAGAATAGGATCAACTTAGTCATCATGGTAAAAAATTCTCAACTATTACTGAAAATCAGGGTCACTTAACCCTACAAGACAAGGCATTACCTTTCAACAAGGTCAAAATTAATTCCATTAGTGGAAAAAATCATATATTTATCTTCATACCAACTCACAAGGTGGTAAAATGTGCACTGATAACATATCCTAATAACTACACATCATCCATACTACTCTCAACCTTATAGCTAAAACTCAATCTCTAACCTCAAGTCAATGAAGGAAGAGAAACTTGACTGAGATAGGATCCTAGAGATATAACCTTAGGGAGAAATGAACTATAGAGTATTAGGATTTAGAGGGAGTCTCTCTCAACCTTTGCACTAAATCAGCCCAAGATGCATTAGTGAGAACTCACAATTCATCCATCCATCTTTACACTCATCCAATAATAATTGTACTAGTAGTATAACCATGTCAACTTACTTGCTCCAAAGAGGCAAGAACAAGGGAAAAAAACTAGCTCTAAGGCTCACAACTAGGGTCAACCTCAATGATGAACTAGGCCACACCCAATTATCAAAATCACCCACTGACAAAGAATGACTCTAGAGACACACATGGTCATAAGATCCATGATCATAGATCAAGGCATTCTAAGCATTAGTTTGTGCAATAATGCACTAAGCAATATTAACCTTCACTCTAGGAGCCACCAAGAGCTTCCACAAGAAATAACCTTCATCCAAGCTCCACTAGACTCTTCTCAAAAGAGGTCAAAATGGATCTATACAAGTCCTACAACATGAAGAACCTAAGGCTAGCTAAGGACTACATAAAACAACCAAAATATCCGAAACCAGAAAAGAAGAGGAATGTTAAAACAACCACATAACCTAACAAGAAAATGATAAATCATTCTTAAACCATAAAATCTCATCTAACATAATCAACATTAACTCAATCATCAATAAATAGATATAAATATTTGAATTCAAGATATAGAAATAGAACAAGAATAAATTACCATCTAACAATTATGCACTTTTATCATTTTTTTCCTCTTTCATAAAAATATTACATTAATAAATATTAAACCAAAAAAAAAGTTCATTACAACTTTACATAAATTCACAAACACACTAGTATGTTCTCCACAATGTCATCCCATACTATTAGTGGTTTGAAATGAACATGATAGAGTCACAACACACAATTGGGCAGTAGTAAAAGACATTCAAAATAGTCATTGTGAAACAAAATAAAAGCCCAAATAGGGGAATTATCAATTCTAATGGTATATCACAAAAAGTGCACATTCAGCAATAAGTCAAATGCAATAATTGTCACAAAGATGGTGATAAACAAATTTGTTGACTAGTCCAAGAAAAATACCAAAAACCAATGCTAGCCCAAACAACATGAGGAAAGTACCTCCAACCAAATAAAATAAGGAATCACTTAGATTACATTACAAGTGATGACTGAGAATAAACACCAAATAGCGATTAATCACCACACAATGCTAAGGAATACATCTTCCTAGCCTTGTTAGAGAACACACCCATGCACATCAAACAACATACCTTTAATAACCTCATGCATATGCATAAGTACATTTTACTTAATTCTTTTCCATGCAATGTAACATTATGATACATATCAATATCATTACAATTTTATAAGCTTAATAAAAAAAAAATTGGGGACATAAGTCAATAAGCCAAATGATCTTATACAAAAACTACTTCCTTTTCAATGATTTCAAAATATACACACTTTTATTCCAACAAAATGGAATAATTTCATTACTATATCAAATTAATAGTGTATTAAAAATGCATTTCATTTCTTTACTTTCAATAGGAGAGAACCAGGAAACAATGCACCTTACTCCACAAGGAGAAAAACAAGAGACACTCAAAGCCAAAACATGGATATCAATTAGTGGCTCTATCTAAGAGGGTCACACAAGAAACTAGCCATGCTAGGGAACTTTGATTCCATCTACATAACAAGGAAGGATTCACTTCCTTCTCCTCACATTACTTGAGTCACATCTAGTAGATAAGCAAGTTAATCCCAGGTAGGTACCCAAGAAATAAGAGATAACAAGCTCAAATGGGATGCATTGTACTCCCACAATCACAACATCAACCATGTGGGAAATATATACACATAGATCCCCATGTTTGAGCATGGGCTCTAATACTAGATGTAATGCCTCGCCCAAAGATCCTTGGAACACAAGGATAAAATATACACAAAATAATTTTTTTATAAATATAAGTAAGATAACAACAACATAAAGTAACCAAATGCAAGAATAAAACATCTAAACAAGGTAATAAAATAGGGAACATGGCTAAACTCACATGTTCACTTACACCAATAGAAGTCTTAAAAACACCTCCAAAGATCCCCAAGTACCAATTGAAACTTAGAATCATAAATCACATGAATCATGAGAATACCCAAAAGAGATGTTCTTGTTAAGCCCAAGGTAAAATTTCCTAGCATGGTTAAACATAGAAGTCCATTTGCAACTAATCATAACATAATCAAGAATTATAAGCAGAGACCCTCAAATGGTCATGCCTTGAAATCTAACTAAGTTTGAATTCCTAAAATCCTGAGATTTTCTAGAATCTTTATCTTAACTTGGAGAGATCTTGAACCTATCTCAAAATATATTAAATATAGCTTAACTATAAGGAAGAAGAAGAAGAAGAGTAAAGGAAGAAGAGAATGCCATTTGTACTTAATAGGAAGAAAGAACCCCAAAAAGGGTAGCCAAATATGCTTCAAGAGCACATCAAACAAGTCAGAAAGATATTTTATATATAGGAAGTAAGAACCCCTAAAAGGGTACCCAAATATCCTTCAAGAGCACATTGAACAAGTTAGAAAGTGCTCTTTGTTTTCCTGAGTAGGTTTTCCCATAGACCCGATGTGATACTTTTTACTATGTCCATGCAATACCTTCTACTACAATGATACTTTCTACTATGGCCATGTGATACTTTCTACTATGGGCATGTGATGCCTTACCAATGTCGTACGATAGTCCTCACTATTGTAGTATGATACTTTGTTAGTATTACAATGGTAAACAAATATTATCTTGGTTTAGAAAATAAGGCCAATTAGCCATCTAAGAGGAAAATTAGGGTTAGAACATCCACACTAGGGGTAGCAAAACCACCAAACTTGTGGAATGAACACTCCAAAGCATAAAAGAGATCAAGGAACCTTCACATACTAAAATGAAGAAGAAAAAAAAAAATCCATCTAAACCATAACATCATAACAAAAACATGAATATAAGCAACATCACAATAAAAAGGAATAAAGAACCATAAGATATTCTCTCTAATCATGATATAACCAACTTAATACAACCATGCTTGTTTCCTCACTACCATAATGACATCATGAGACCTTAAGGGCCCTAACCATACCCATGAGCATGAATCTCAAATTGCCAACAAGATAGTTGGAGTTGTCTCACGAGATCATTCTTTACAATAACCATCAATTAACATCATAAGAATGAGTAAATCCACATGCTAATCTACCAATAGCATCACTTATCCAAATAAATGACAAGAAACATGATCTAGCAATCTGATACAACATCATGATAAAGAAGTGCATCAAGTAACATACTAATAAACATCTAAACATGATATCAATACATCCAAGATAAAATATAAATCAAAAGAAAACATACTTTGGATACACTAAAGTACCAAGTGAATATCTAGAACCAACCTCAATTTAGAAGTAGACCATCTTTGTAAATTAGTCCCCAGTAGTGGTATAGGTAGCTACATCTCCAAGCCACATGGTACCCAGAGGTCAACACCTACCATGCTCATGGAGATAATGACCCAACCACAATCACATAAGACAATCGCCCAAGGCTAACACACATGCCAATCAGGAACATGATACCATCATCTATATGATCATGAGATAATGTAGTACATTAGGTCACTGGTTAGAACCTCTATAGGATAACTATGTAGTGACTCTAGTGGATTTTATGTCACATCAAAAAACCTAAGATAAAGATTGTGCAAAAACTCTCCCTCAAGAGGCCATCATATTCTCTCCTCAGTAAACCCATACAAACACCCACAAAAAACTTGTATAGGCACATACCCTTGGATTAACTTGTAAAAGCATTCTCTTATCTTATCTTAGTTTTATTACCCATTAGTTTGTTTAGTTATCACTAATTTGAAACTCCTTCATGTTTACCTTATCGGAGATGTTACCCAGAGTAACGAGAGAAGGAACTCCACAAATCTACACTACATACCCATGATCATCACAAAATGAGTGCCTATAGGCAATGCAGGTTCCCAACCCAACCCCTAAATGAAAAAATTTTCAACTAACCAATATCTATGAGTTTAGGTCTTGTAAGATCCTATCATATACATATGCATGTGCTCGTGTGTGGGCAAAACCAACTTTACAAATGTAATCAGATAAAACCAACACAAGGGATGGATATGAGAAATGTAATAATTGAGATAAGTACAATAATATCACTCAACCAATCTATATTTAGGAGTACAAATTTGACATGAATCCCAATAAGGTAACAACACACCCAAACATCATGAATTCACTCGACCGGCCTAAATATGGGACTATGGATTTGACATGAATCCTAATGATGTGAAGGAAAACTATGGCCAAAATGGAAACCTAATAAGAATTCCAAATCCATGACCAAGACAAATGCCAAGAAAATTGGGTGGCACGCAAAATAATGCAACACAAAAATTGCTTAAAAATTAATGTTGTCAAAAATTGATGAAATTAAAACCCATTGGTCTAAATCCACCCAACATCACTATTTTCAAATAAAATATTTGAACCAGACACTTCACTAGAATCCAACAACATAACAATAGGAAAACCCCAAAAGACACATGTTGAAAATATCAAATACACACACCCGTCCAACCAAGTGGTGGAATTGCATTAAAATAGAGAGAGACACTAGTTCTTCACTCCCTAACATGTAGCAATAAGAATCATAAGCTAAAATAAAGTAAAATGATAAAGATGAGAAGGCTCCACCTCACAACCAAAAGGGCTAAAATAGGAAATGATGGCAGTAAAAGCACAAACCTGTGTCACCCTTTTGTGTAGGAAAAGGCTAACAAAAGTATAACTATTCATCTTAAATGACATAAAACTAGTATTATTATTTAGAATTTGAAAATGAAATAAACTAATGAAATGTGTAGAAATGGATAAAGTTTGGGATTATAATTTTTAATAATTATTTGGAATAAGAATTGATATATTTTCTTATTTTTATAGACAATTTTTTAGTTTTTGAAAGACATTGAAAATTAGGGTTTTAGTTCCCACTACAAAACTATATGGGAATAAATTTATTTCCTTTTGAACTTAGACTATGTTATAGATAACATATATATCTGGCACAATCAAAAATAAAAAATAGGCTTTAGGCATATATTTTCTTTTTTATAATGATTCAAATTTTAACTCACTTGAAATCGATAGTTTTCATCTCCCACCACATTTTTCAAAACAAATCTATTCTAACCAAAAGAAAAATTATACATTCTGAAAGAGGACTCTCTCCTCTAGAACATCATATAATTTTTTTTTTTTAAAAATGATTTAATATTTTTTCTTTCTCAAAATTGACATCTTTTTGAGTGTTAAAATATGTGCTTGTAGAATTTGTTAATTACAATATACTATATCTAATTAAAATACTATAAAATCTATATGAGAATATTCTTGACTTTGAGCTCTATAAAATGGTGTTTATATGTTACTAAAAAAATCATTAAAAATAATAAGAGCTATTGAAACATTGGTTTTTTGAAATAATTTTATTTCTTTAGTAATTGGATACAAACTAGTATAAAACATGCATTTAATAAACATTTCCAATTGTAAAAGTGTGAGACCATATATAACTTAGCTATAATGAATTTTCTATATCATATGTTTGAACAAAATTAAAATTTGGATAGAAATACATAAATTTGGCCATTTTGATTAGTTAGTTTGAAAGGTGACACAAATTTGTACTTTTACCTCACCATAAAATAATGAACTTGCCAAATGCACTAAAACACTCAACATAATAAGATTTCTTGGTTATGAATCCAATGAGACTAACTCCATGACAATCCATCGAGCCAATCTCACCTAATGAGAAAAAGAAGAAAATGCCATGAAGATGTTTTTTGGTAATTCTATCTCCAAGCATGAAATAATAAAGTAAAAGTCAACAATAAAGTTTCTTTTTGCCAATATAAGAACTTTTCCAAAGTGGCTTATACATTAGTTTATTAAAATGACTTAATAACCAACTGACCCCTTGACCCAAAATTAGACAATTCCAATTGCATAGAATTCAACTATGACAATTAGCTGATAAATTAAAATTTAAATGAAATCAAATATAAAATAAATTAAATTCCTCTTAAACTATTAAATCACAATAATTAAATAAATTACATGACCACAATGGATTCCTAAATGCATAGACACACTTATGGGTCAAACCACATAATGCATTATGAATCCAGATATACCAATTAACTAGAGGGTTAAAATAATAATAAAGATACATTGCCCATGCAGGGACAACATCGGCTCATCATGAAAGGTTTGATCAATAACTCCATTTGCCACTACCAAGGATATAGGTCTTGTACACTAAACAAACGCAATCAAGTGTAGATGCACAATATATCATAGCTGAAGCAACAAGAATGTAAATTACGTAATTAAAACATCAATTAATTTCATTTAAATAATTATTTAAATATCCCATTTTGTATAAATCATTGAAATGAACAAGATAAATATGTGTAGCACATAAATTCAACATGACTAAATCATTTTATAATTAATTCAAGAATTTAATAATGGAATTAATAATAATCACTCAACAACATAAATGCCACTATAACATATAAGTCAACATAGTCAAACACATGAGTAAACATTGCTAAAGGGACCTAGTCAACTGCATCAAGATAATAATGCACAGTGCAATCAATGCACACATCTAAGGGTAGTTATGAAACAATATTGTAACACCATATGAATCTAGGTAACCATTAGCACAACCCCCAATGAAACCATCAAATACATCATAAACTCATAAATCAAGCATAAGAATAATCAATCCAACTGATACAATAACATAAATCCAATCACCCAAGGGTGCTAATTGCTCTTGGGTCCTAACATGATCACTCACAAAGAAAGAACATCACGTTGCATCCATTAGGATGAATTAAAGAAATCAAATGGGAGAGGCACTGCAAGGGTTGAAGATTTATTGTAATCTATTTTTATTTTTATATAGTAAAGTTGTAGTAAATGTAAGAAAACAAAAAAAAGGTGTTTTTCTTGTTAAAGGAAATCTTGGGCATGACATTAATGTTGGTCCTTTCCTCTCTATTGGTGTCTAATTATCATTCTAGACCTCATAGTTATGTTAAAGGTACTCTATTCAATTTTTTTCAATCCCCTAAACCAACCACTTCATTTGTAACCTATTTTGCACTAGTAGAATTGGTCTCATTTTTTGATGAAAATTGGTTGAATTTCTTGCTCATGTTTGTTGAATGATCTACAAATTGTCTTGTGACTATTTTCCTCGTCAAAACTTTGACCAATCCTCATTAATGTTAGAATGTTGATGCAAAATTTGGTCAAAAATGGCCTCCCTTATTTGCAAGAAGGTTCGTCAAAATTTTGACCAAACTTGGTCTAAATGGCTCCCTTGATCGACTAGGATGCCAATCCCATGATGAAATCTTGGTCGATGCTTTGGTCAAAAGTTTGACCAATGTTGATCAACATTGGTCAAACTTTTTGACCAATATAATTTTTTTTTTCAAAATTACCTAAAGATAAATATCCAAAGTAATCACTGACAACAACCTTGTCAGTGATTAGTTTGGATATTTATCTTCAGGCGTTACTATTTGTTTGTCAGGTTGTTTGGAGAGTTTAGAATGGAAGTCCAAAAAACCCAACAATAGACCTAATTGGATAATTATAAAATGAAGAATAATACTTATATAGTAGCAATATCACATGAGATACAATATATTTGTCATGACTAACTAGGAGCAATCAACTATGTAGGCATCATGCATAGATGGGATTAAGGAAATGTTATTGATTTGAAAATCATTTGAACACACCTTCAAAGTTTGCACTAGGAATTTATCAAGTATTGTATGTAGTTACAAAACCACCTTTCTATTGTTCCTCTACCACCCAAAAACTTACACCCTTGGTCCCCATCCCAAAAACCTATTTCATTGTTCCCCAATTAGATAACTCTAGGGATCTACGATATAAATTTAAAAAACTTCAGTAAGAACCAATAGAAGTCTCATACCATTTTCTCCATTCCTAAATGAATATGAAAGAAAGTAAATAAATTCATAAATGTGTCAAATAATAGAAAGAAAATGTGAAAGAATAAGAACATCACCTCACCCATGAAGGAATGCACCTAAAAACTTAGCTCTAATGCTAGAGTACTCACAAAATAGCATTTCCTTGCATTTCATTAACAAATTAGATTTTCCAAGATAGATCAATAAGGATTTTCCTTCAATATGTACTCAATGGGGAATGTAAACTCTAATTAAACCTATGACAAATTCTTAAACGTAACTTAACTCTGAAGATCATAATGAGAGGAGGGAGGGGTAAATTAGTAATTTATAATTTTTAGACTCACAAAAGCTCTCTAAATTAGTAATTTAAAGCACTCTTAAACACTCATTCTTTCCTACCTTGCACTTACATGTTAAGTATATAAAGAGCAATAAAAGGGATGCAATTTACAAAGATAAATTTGAAATCCAATCAGATTTACTCCAACCTTCAAAATACTTTTACTTTATGCAAATCAACCAAAGAGTAAAATAAAGCATGCTCGTGTCACTGTTCTCTACATAGATTTTATTATTTATGCTCCAGTATTTGCTAATTCAAATCCATTATAATATAAAATAACCACCTCTTCAAAATTATTGGCATGCCTATCATACTTTAGTTGACAAGTTCAAAATACATTTTTTGAACAACAATAGTAGTAATAGCTCTAAGGATTATCTTGCCATGACCATTAGGTAGCTCATGAATTGACTACAATGCAAGGGAAAATAATATATTAAGATTTAATCAACTATCATCAATGAAAAACAAATTTCATTAATATGTGAAGTTATTAGGGATTAGATAATCTAATTCTACAACTTCAAAAAAAGTTGTATTCAACCAACATTCCATCTTATCAATATCTTTGCACCAATGTAAACAAATTTTTTATAGGAAAAAATAAAATATTTTAAAATAGTTGTACCAAAAATTATAATTTTACTTGTAGAGTTTGAAAGATTCTTGGATGGATCTTCTGCCACTTGGAGTTAATGACGTCTCTTCCAATATCTTCCATAACTTCTTAATCACATTGAAGTAGTTTTCACTTTCACTCTATCAAAACTCAAAAAAAAATCTTGAATTCATTGTATAGTGTATATAGCATTCTATCTAGAACATACAAAGATCTTGATAACCATATATTTTACATGTTCA
This sequence comes from Cupressus sempervirens, assembly GCA_028749045.1. Classification (NCBI taxonomy): domain Eukaryota; kingdom Viridiplantae; phylum Streptophyta; class Pinopsida; order Cupressales; family Cupressaceae; genus Cupressus; species Cupressus sempervirens. The sequence continues at coordinate 288,911,451 of CM053786.1, read as the reverse complement.
ATTAGATCTCGCTACAAGGGACTAAAATGCAATAAGTGTGCTGATATCAGAAGAGATGCCTACATACACACACACACACACACACACACACACACACACACACACACACACACACACACACACACACACACACACACACACACACACACACACACACACACACACACACACACACACACACACACACAAACTAAATTTAAGCAATTGTGCAGCCACAAAGAGTTGGAAAGCTGAACTTTTATTCTTTGATCAAATTTATTTGTTGTTTAAGTTGAGCATCACAACCTAGGAAACTATAGTGTAGAAAATTTAGAGATGCTTGACTATATATAGTTTATGTGGCATAAATGTTAAACAAGGCATACATACAACTACATATGCATAGATTCTCATATACGGTGCTTCTTATGATCAAAATATAGTGCATTGCAAGAATTTTCATGGCCAAGTCATGTTCCAAAAATTTCATTTCCAATAAAAAAGAATATTGGTGCTACTAGTGCAAAGTCCCTAATTGCAAATCATAAATCCAAATGCAAATCAAGGAGTATGCAGGAACCCAAAATGGTAGATTGATATACAAGAACTTGAATTACCAAGAACACAAAAGATGGATATATAATAAATTACCTTGAGAAAAAATGAATCATCTATTGAGCTTGAGGATGCAAATGAAATCAGAGTCTATGCTGATGGATCTTAATCCAACTAACCTCAAAGGGGATGGCCCTAATTTGACCACTATCAAAGAATTACCATTGGAAGACAATCACACTATTGCCCAAGAGTTTGGATCCTTTGCTTGGAGGGGAAACATATCTCTTTCTTGAGGAAGTAGGTATTTTATTCTATAGAAAATTAGAAATCTAATTTAAATGGACTATATTCAGACAATAATAGTATGTAGCTTGGCTATCTTTATTGTTTGTAGGTACAAGTGAAAAAGAAGGCCAACTTGAATTACTATGCATAGACCTATGATCAAAAAATCTTGTAGTTGCAACTTAAATTAGACATTTTCATATTTTAGTTCATCTTGAGGTCATACACAAGTGATCTTAAAGTGCTCTAAACATTAAGTATATTGGTTTGCAAATGTTTCAAACTAGTACACAATAAGAAAATCCCTTGAAATATTTAAGCTTAAAACCCACTACAATTTTACTATTTAGACTATTTACCATTATGAGCTTACCAACACAAATGAAAATTAAAAATCCCAGTAGCTATCAAAATGTTTGGTTCCAATTGCATCAAACTCATCTATAAAGATGGAACAAGGAACTTTCTCTTTTGCAAGCTGAAATACATCTCGAACAAGTTGTACACCATCTCCGATAAACACCTAAATTGTAAATGTGTAAGAAATAATTAGCATTAGCCACTCTTATAAGGAAAATGCAGATTGAGGAGTTTTTATGTAATGGAAATCCAATGATGATCAATAAAGAATTATTTTAAGTAATTCAAATCAATTCATTTCATGAGCTTGAAAAAATTATAAAACTAAAAAACATCATTACTTTTGGTTACAATGAGAATCATTAGTATAAATCATACCTCATTGTGACAAATAAAGCCAAATGCATTCTACTTGACTTCAAGAAACTATGTCATAAAAAGTGCAAACTTAAACTCATTCTGTCATGTTTATCTTAAATTCAAACCTTAAAATTTTCCAATATATTGTATTATATGTACCTAGGAAATTTGTAGTGGAAGATGGAGAATGCCAACAAACAAAGATATGTAGAGAAGTCCAATGTATGGAGAAGAGTCACAACCATCAACAATACAAAACCTCAAGAACACATATTCTCAACCAACAAATAGAAGCATCTAATGCTATATTACAAACAAATGACATATAACAACAAACCAAGAATTAAAAACATTATGCTAAACAATTTTTTTTTGATCTGACTAAAGTCTACGTACAAAGTAGTCTCTACTCTTTAGTGTATATGTAGGTAATGCTCGGATATTACATACATATATGTCATGATAGATACTTGAATAATTTTTTTTTGCTTCAATATAAATACACGATTATGGTGTTTTATTATAAATTTTCATATTAGATGTTTTCATTTATTATCTTTAGCTGTTGGCTTTTAATGCTTCTAATATCTCCCTTAATATGTTAAAGTCATTGATTCCATTAGGAAAAGGTCTAGTTGTTTCCAAAAAAGAAGGGTACAAGAATGTAGACCATGCCAAAAGAAGTATTGGTATGAAATTAAAGAAGTTGTCAAATGGAGGTTTCCTTTATTCATGGCACTGATAATTATGCATCATAAAAATATATTATGCCAAATGGAGAAATTGATAGTAGTATTGACAGTTACTATTGGTAGATATAAATTCATTAATTCTTGGCATTTATTATAGAACAATATGATAATCCTAAGAGGGGGGAGGGGGGGAGGAGAGCTGAATTATGATTATGCTAAAATCTCTTACCAATTTAATTTGTAGCTAAATCTATTAATAATTTTTTTTTGTCAATGTATCATATTGTTAGCAACTTAGTAGCAATAATAAAGTAAAAATAATCCACACAAAAAGTGCATAGGATCAACAATATATGAAATTTTATGCCTGCTATTGCTTGAAGGTGATCCTAACATCATAATAAAATATAGGAGGAATTTTTAAAGGGATAATGTTCCAACAATTCAGTCTTCACCATTCTATAGGAAATTCTTTAATTCTTCATAGGGAAAAGGATGTAGGTCCTCTAAAAGAAGATTTCCAGTTGTGTCAAATATTGCATTAACATAAATAAAATTATGTTCTTTGACTGCTGTATACATAGCTTGGATTTTTGCATTCCTATAATATAGATCTTCAAATTTTCAAAGAAGAAAAGTGAATTCATTTTTAGACTTCCTACAAGAGAATTATATTGAAAGTATTTGTGATTAAACTATTCATGACCAAGGGATATATATTTCTTTCCAAACATAATCAATGTTCATAATGTGGAAATCAATAGAGGGCCCGTTAAATGAAACCCAAAATACACTTACCTCTGTAAGCTTTGCTCTCAGCTCATTGACCTCTTTTGAATTTTGCACTATTAAAATATGTAGTAGACAAATATGTTAAGATATGACCTAGAAATTACCTAGAAAAAAGAGAAAGTAAAATAAATATAGATACACTAAAACCTTTAGGAATTACCAATTAGAATTCATATCCATGTGCTAACTGATCATAGACCAAAAGTTTCTAACATTTCACGAAAGAAGAAGCTATTGATACTATTCATTATCAAATTCAATAAGTAGACTTACTGTATCAATGAAGAATGTATTTTGATTGCTATTGTCTAGTGAATATGATCCTTTTGGTGATAACCCTTCTTTTGCTAATTCTAAAACAAGAGAAGGTGGCTGTGGTGGTGGAACAAAGACAACACTCAATTTTGTTTCACAAATATATTTTTTCGGTTCCTTGTTGAGCTATATAGAAAATAATTTAACATATACTAAGTTGAAGAAAAATGCAAAATTTAACTCTCATTCCTTTTCACTTATTAGAAGAAAAATTTGTATCATCACAATACCAAAAAGCATTGATCTTGATTAGTAGGATGATCATCATCTAATGACTATTATAGCTTTAATATATAAACAAATGGGACTTTAAAAGTGGAATTTTTGAGCTTTGATATATATTATAATGCCACTAGAGTAAGTTTATACGTACCATCTATCTTAAATGAAAAGAAGCCCCTTAACATTTAAATTGAAATAGAAGTTAAAGAAGACTAAAATAAAGGTTGTCAGACAAAACTAGGAAGTTTTCCTAAAAGATTTGGGAAAGAAAAATGTGTTCATTAAAGAACTTATGAGAAAAATAGAATAAAACTAAGAATATACTTACTATCTACACAAGATGATCTTTTGATATTATGGTTGATAATGCAAGCACAAAGGCTCTGATACTTTGACTTCCATATTTTGACAAATGTAGGAGATAACGAGCATTGATACAAGATGATAGAATCTAAAGAGTCAAAAAGTGTCTTGGAAAGTAACATAAGAATGACTCAATCACTTTATTTTAGTGCATAATGGAGAACCCTCCCCAAAATGGTAAAAATAGAATTGTTCAGAAGTAATCAAAGTGGTTCCCAGTTCCTTTGATTGTTTGCTCTGGATTAGAGTATATTTGTTTTCCATGGTTTAATCAGAGGGAAGACATTGATCAACATTTTATTTTCACTCACCAATCAACAATGCTACATCTAATCATATGGGGGATGTGCATTCCTATGATTAGCAACTTGAACTTGCATCAGAGAACAATGGTTGTTGTATGGACTTAACTCTTGAATTTCCGATGATTCAGTTGCTTCTTAATGTACTAGTGATAATTGTAACAATCATTTGGATCCTCTTTGTCAGTATCCTAGACAATTCAATGGTTGGGAAGTAAGTTTTGATCATATTCATACAATAGTTGTTGATAATGATGTACATAGTGTAACACCTCCTAATTAAGATTAACATCCTCTAATCAACAATCATAAAACTTGATCAATCTTTAAAGTTAGTATAAGAAGCACACTTTTATAGTTCCTAGCTCTAGGTAAATCAATTTATTGTTGATGTAGGAGCATCCTGGGTTTCCTTGTTATCCTGCTCATTTTTTTTGTTCATTCTATAGTTGGTGTCAAGTCTTGGTAGCTCTCTTCATGTGCCAAGTTATTGTAGCATTCCTTCATGTGCTGAGTTAGTGCCATGTTACTTAGTTGGTGCCGAGTCACTATAGCACTCTTCATGTGCCAAGTTATTGTAGAATTCCTTCATGTATCAAGTTACCCAGTTGATGCCAAGTGATGTTGAGTTGCCAATTTTTAGTTGATACCGAGTGCCAGTTTCCAGTGGATGTTGAGTGATGCCGGGTACCATTTTTTAGTTGATGCTGAGTGATGCTATGTGCCAATTTCCTAGTGGGTTCCAAGTTATCTAGTGGGTGCCGAGTTGTCTATTTTTGGTTCTTAGTGGGAGCCAACTTGTGTATTTAATTTTGATCATGAATTTAATGATAGGATCTTGTGTCAGCCTTCTTCTTATGTAATGTTCTAGAATGTTCTGTAGGTCAGTTTGGAAAGTATAAATAGAGAGTTTAGGACTAGAGTTAAGTAAGTTTTGAGGAGAAGAAGTTTTTGGTAGAAGAAGTTTTTGGAAGAAGAATAGAGAGCAGAATTGAAAGTGCGAATTTGCAGTTGGATCTTTGAATGTGAATGTATTTGTAATTGGCTATAACCCAGAAGGCCTTACAGATGGGCATGTAAGAAGATATATTGATGAATCAATAAAATTAATTCATTCCTCTTCCTCCTTTGGTTTTTGTTCTTCATGTTCATTTTTGTTGTGTTAACTCTTGCAAGGTGGTTTGTATAGCTGGGTGAGCCTTTGGCCCTAGTTATTCGTCCCTTGCCTGTGTCAATTGTATTCATCTCAAGCCCACTAGAGAGAAATCATTCGCAAACCAGTGGTAGAGTGAAAAATTCACAATTGAACAAATCTTTGAGATTTATGCAATATTAACAAATGATTTCTTGACATGAGAGTGATTTTTTGCATTAAGGTTTAAGAAAAGTACCCATGTATTTAATTAATTTATTTTTTGTATTTATTGCAATACTTCATTTGTTCTAATTTTTGATGATTTATTTCAAATTCTTGTTTATATAGAATCTAGATTTTTTTGATTGGATGACGAAAAAAGAGTGAATCCAAACCCTTGATTGTGCATTATTATTATATATTTTAATCATATATTATCATAGTTTTTTGTCATTATCATCATGCAATTATGTCTTACTAATTTTGAGGTCATCCTATGTATTATTCCATTTGAACACCTCACATTTGATAATTCAATTCCTTCTTGTCCTAGGGAGGGAAATGCATCTTCTCTAAGGGGTCATTTCATCATATTTATAATCTATCCTCTTTTATATATCTTTATATTTCTTATTCTTTGATTTTGGATAACATCCTAAATTCTAGATTATCTTTATTGTTCATTTATGAGCTCTAATCTCTTATAACCAAAATTTAGATTCTTTCCAAGTGCTAATCACATCTTTTTAAAGAAAGTTAGGTCAATCTATGTGTGTGTTTGGTGTATGTAAGAATATTCATTCCAACATTGAAAAAAATATGTTTGGGACCACTAATTGAACTATTAAGATTTAATCAAAGATAATTAATGAAAAAAAACATTCTAGTAATAGTTATCAAGTTATTACTAGTGGAAAACATCATCCCACACTTGTTGGTTCCATTCCTAATATTTTTGAAACTTTTTCTTAGAGTTAAAAAAGTAGTTCTCAAGAGTATGATTTAGGAGAAGTCTCTTGTAACCTAATATACTATCTTGAAATTTTTATAAACACTAAGTGACTTTATGTAAGTCCAATTACAAAAAATTAAGACAAAAAGGTTTCAAGTTGCACAAATAAATGACTTCAATCTAACTTAACTGCCAACAAGACTTTATTTAATAACTACTACCTAATAGAGATTTCACTAAATGCTATGATAAAAAAGGGGACATTACAACACTGAAAAAATACATAAATAAGCTATGTCACAAACCCATTAGTAGAGTAGATAACAGGAGTACATCTAGTATAGTTCAACTATCTTTGCTCCTTGCATCCTTATGTAGAAGTTCAAGTCACATTTTGTAAGTTGGAATTTCATTTACATTGTGAAGCCATATGAATCGGAGTTAAGTAAAAATATACCAATAAATTTTACTAATTAAATTTTCAATGTTCTTGATATGTCCCATGAATCGTGGAAGGTGGTATCAATTTAATCTAACCATAATGAAAACAATGCCCATAACACCAATAAAGAGTATAGTGCCTGCCCCTAGTTCACATTTTTGCTAACATTGTTGAACTCTTTTAGAGCTAGTTTTATGTTGATGGTTGGAAACATTATTTTGAAACTATTAGATATTGTGCTATGGATTCAGTTTATTATGTGATGAGATCACTTAGGCTTTACATTTCATGTATGCATGATGATTATTCAAGTGATTTCAGTTATTGATGGTTACTAGTTAGATGGTTTTATTATCATATGTGTTTTTCTTATGGATACTTACCCCATACTTGCATGTGTGTGGTGTGTGTGTTTTCTTTTGTATGGCATGTCTGATGTGGTTAAGGAAGGGAGTCGTAGTCACCTACTAGTCAGGATCTACACAGTGCACCACTTCTTGCCATTGCCTATTAGTTAGTATATATTGTGCTTGTACATGCATGGTTTTTATGTAGGTTGCAGGTACCAGGTATCAACTTCCCTGAATTGCCAAGATGAGCGTACCCTATCACATTATCTCAATGATAAGAGAGGGGAGATAATTCTCAAGTCCAAATCCCAATCCTTTAAGCCATTTGTTCTAATTGAAAATTAGGACAAGTATCTGAGTTGAGTACCCTTCGAATACGTTGGATAACATAATTCGTGATATTAACCCTTGGTTTGATTTTGTATGTATTTTGGCTATGATGGATTTTCATATTTTATCCTTGAGAATCTTTGGTCTATTTTCTATTAATTAAGCCTAATTAAAAGATTTAATTAATGGTTTAATTAAATGAAAAATTAATATCATATTTTAATATTTATTTTATTTAATTAATTGGGAAATTAATTAAATAAAATAATTAAATTTGAAGATAAAAAGTTAAAAGTTTAAATTTGGAATGTGACAATATTTATTTTAATAATAATATATTTGGAGTTCATTTTTAAATAAATGATTAAATAATAATATTATTTAGGTAATAAATATTTTAGCAAATTAAGTTTTGGAAAATGAAATTTAAAAGTGGAAAATATATTTAAAATTATTAAAAGATTCTAAATCTCATGTGATTAAAATATAAATATATTAAGATTGAAAAGTGGAGTTATTAAAGTTAGTGCATGAGATTTAATAAATAAATAAATAAAACTGGGAAGAGTAAAGTAAATATTAAATTAATTATTGTGCATTATTTTAATATTTGCTCACATAGGAGTTGGCAAATTCTCGAGAGTTGTCATGTAGACAACACAGGAGTTTGCACTATAACAATGCATAAGTTGTCTACACTTAAGAGTTAGCATTTTATTTGAGCACATGGTGTCTACAACCTTATGACTTATCTAGAAGGTTGGAGAAGACTCATGCTTGGTTGTCATGCTTATCTTCTAGTTGTTTCTAGAGACACTCTAGATGTATCTTGGAGGCCTTTAAATAGAGGCTCTCCTAGTGTGTTTTGGCAAGTTGAATGGAAGCTACAAGCTTAATGGAACCTACAAGCTACAAGCTAAAAATGGAAGCTTCAAGCTTACATGCTTATATTCTTCTTCATGCTCATATGCTCCTTCATGCTCATATGCTCCTTCATGCTCATATGTTTCTACATGCTCATATATTTTTACATGCTCATATGCTCTACATGCTTCTATGCTTCTTCTAGCACTTCTAGTCACTTGGAAGATTCGGTTGGCTTGGATCTTGGAAGAATTGTGAATGATGGAGAAGGAAGGGATTTTCTATGGAATTCTGAGGCATGATAGATTAGCATCAGTGTCCAGGTGCACTCGTGATAATCACATAATTTATTTGCACTCTTTCTCTTCTTGTCTTCATCGTGTCTGTTATATGTGTCTGAATCTTCTCTATGATTGAATTTATAATTTTAAAATTGGAAATTAGATATGTTATTTGGTTGAGAAGAAAATAATAGAAAAATCTTAGATCAAATTAAGGAGGAGTAATTGGATATGAAACGGGTTTGGGTTCGAATTAGAATCAAATTGAAATAGATTTGAAAATGGTTTCAATATTTATGGCCAAATCCATTAGTGAAATTATTGGATAAATTTAGAGAACAATTACCTTTTAAGAGGAAATTCTTAATTCATCACAAATTGTCCTGTCGCTGCCCCTTGGATAGACCCGAACTCAGTCATTCATAACTTTTTATTGTGATCGAATTTATTCGATTGCTCCAGTTAGAAGTGGCACAGCTTGGCCCTCTCTAACATATTTAAATTTCAGCCCGATTCAATGGTTCATTAGGGAGATATGGCCTTCGTACTGGGACTATTTTATTCAAGGATGGATATTTTTCTATTTCCCATAACCAAGAGTTCTTTATGCTTAAACTTCACAGAAATAATATATCAAAGCATGGAATGAATTAAAGATATTATTGCAATCTTCCCTTAGTAGAATCTTATTAATATGTATTAGTTTTATATGATTTATTATCTAATCTAATTAAATCAAATTTAATTAAGATTAGTTAATAGTAGAAGACGTGTAATTAATTATTAGTCAATCTAGGAAAATGAATTTTTAAATGAGAGAAAATTAAAAGAAAAGAGATTCTAATAAGTGGAATTAAATAATTGAATTATTAATGAGATCATTATTTAATGGATAAGATTGTTAATGAGTGATGGTATAAATAGTTTTTAACGAGACTAATTGGTCGAGATAGAGGAAAGGAAATTCATTATACTATGATTAAATCAGAATCATCTCTTGAGAGAACATTAAATTATAATGATTCAAACATTTACCCTTAGTTGAGTTTAGGAAGGTTGATTTCAAAACATTTCGAGGATTATACTATTTAAACGGGATAACTATAGGGTTAAAGGAAGTCTTCTTGCTTGCTAATAATCATTGAGTTATCAATTAAGTTATTTTGAATAATAGAAGGATAATGCTATGGGGGTACAAATGGGTTGACTTGTAGGTCAAATGATGAAACTTAACACACTTGAAGTATACTTGCAAATGGAAAACTGAAACTCCACACATTATTCAGCTATGTGATTTTAGCAAAACCAAAACATGTGTTTGCATTGTGTATTCTCTGTGCTTCTTGTTTTGGGCTTTTGGGTTGACTAGTGTTGACCAATCTTAGGTTGTTACCAGAGGCTCGGGGGTTATGAGATGTGATGGCATGTTGATCTTATTTGGTCTTGATCTTTATAAGCCCAACCATGGTAATGTGATCATATGCTCTATGAGATGATTGTATTACTGATTGTTATTGCTTATCAGTCTTCTTGAGTGAAGCTGAGTTATTTGTATCTGAGACACTTGACTTAACCATTTTTGGTCATTGATCAGTTATCTTTGGATTACTTTTCAGTCACCATGATGGGACTGAAATGTTGATTTATTTATTGATGATGTCATGTTGTGACATGTTTGACTCAACCATTTTGGAGTCTTTGATCAGTATTATTTTGAGATATTCTTGGTTGCTTGATAAGAACCAATGGATATTGTGATTCATATTGGAGATTATATTTATGAGGTTTATTTTGTGGAGCTTTTATGTGTTCTTGGATGGGAGAACCATCCTATTATCAGGTTTCCTATTAAGGAACTTAGTTTGATCTTTATGAGTGTTGTGGTATGGTACACAGCTGTGGATTTATGTGCCTAGGACAGGTTGTCTAGGTACATGACTATGGGAGTGGCTTGCATAGGGGTCCAAGGCCCAAAGTGGTCAGTACCAGGGTAACCTAATGCAAGTTATGTAATAAGTGATAATCTAGTAATTAAAATTTATGGGGGGGAAACACACTAAAAAGATAAGTTAGAGATATTTAAACCACCCATGCCTTGAGTGCTTGCATATACTAAGGATGGGAGAAGTGCCTCGTCTTCTTGAGAGGGCTTCTTAGTTTCCACATGTGCCACATTGAGGGTCTGGGGTTCAGAGTAACTAGTCTAGGGTAACTCAACGCTTGAGGGTCTGGGGTCTAATGAAAGACCAGTCCAGGGTAACTCAATAAGCCATGTGATGACACTCCCTAGTATGTAGCTTGAGTCTCCTCTATAGATTTTGAGTCTTCTCTGTAGTCTTTGTTGTGCCTCTGGGAATTAGATGTCGATTTTGTGTGATGGAACCTTTGAGTTAGTATACTTTTAGGATTCCTATTTTAAAAAGTGTTTGTGCTATGTGATTTGATATTCTATTTTTGGGACTTGAGATTATCTCCTCAGCACGGTGGGAGTGGACCATTTAGGTTCCATGCGGTCGGGTGGTAGTGTATTTTCCACTCTTATCATTTGAGATCCGTCTGAGACACCGTGGCTAATGCATTCTTGGTTGGTATTTATCTTCATTCTGTTCTTGGATCATTATGATAGATGATATACCTTATGATAGATGTATTTACTGGTATGTTTCTTATATTGATGATTTGCATATGTTAGATGATGGTATCCTATGCTTTACTTTGCATGTTAGTAGGATTTTTTAGGAGTGACATTCCTACTATGATAATACCAATGATCTCTTCGGTGCTTTGGAATGTTACACATGGAGGGGTGGCTAGGATCCATGATGGTCTAATGATGCTATTTACGGTTGAGAGGAACCATGCACTTAGTTATATTTGTGATATATGGTTATCTTTTATGATGAATGCTTATATCTTTTGTGATGATGTATCATGTATGACATGTGGTTTCATTTACTATAATTGCATCATAGATTAATATTGGATGTTGATGTACTTTATTTACACAGATGTTTATTCTTCTAAGCCTTTCATACCTTGTAACATATACAATGGATGATTGAGCTAATCTAAAATGTAGTTACAAAAAGGACACTTGTATATAGTTTAAGAATGTTGGATGTATCATTGTTATTTCATAAGGATGTGATGTTAGATGAATGGTTGATTTAGATGTGATTCAATGTTAAGGGATCTTTAAAGAATGTAATCCATTATGTTATGTTTACTTTCAGTTGGATGTTACTATTGCTTCCACAAATGTTATGAATGGTTTTACTTTCATGTAAGAAAAAAAAAAATTGTTTGGCAAACTTTAGGTTAATTCTTTGGATCTCTTGGCGGGGCATTACAAAGAGAACCATAGTAGAATTAAAGAAAATATATTTGGTATTTCTCAATGTCACAATTTTCATATACAAAGGGTTTAGTCTCAATGTCAAACTACAAACTTGATCTTTGTAAGAGGAACCATGGAGATTTGATGCATTCAAGAAGATAATATTTACACAAAATGAAGCCCAATCATGCCAAGAAATTTGAGTATTGGGCCTTCCAATTTTTTATTTGATAGTTTCCATATAAAGAAACATTCAAAATGTAGTTATAAGAAAAGACCTACAATGAATGCAATTGATTAATTGATGAAGGTATGTTAATTTGAGCTTCACTTAGTTTCGAGAATACTTTAATATTATCTACTTAACAAGGCCAACCATGTGAATGTGGAAGCTCATTTGACCTCACACCCCCAACACCCCCCCCAACATCAATATAAATTCTCCATTAACATCTAATTACACACTTCATCCATTCATTCATCCATTTATGAACTATAACATTCAATCAATACAATTACATAATATTCATATATTAATATGATATAAAATTCATTAATACACAATACTAATCAAGACTTCATTAACATATAAAAAATATTCATTAACATGACATAAAGGTAAATATTAATATACAACATTCATAGATAATTACTTAAAACAATGTTCTTTCATTATCCAACAAAGTTTATCAAACACCAAAAAGAGAAAGGCTGAGGAGGAACTACAGTCAGAAGAGAGAAAAGATTAGACCCCTAGGTCTTTAGGACCTATCCCTCCTATCTCTCCATCTCAGGGGAATAAGGAAACTATGTTGGAAGATAGTGGTGAGATAATCATGAAAGATAGAAGGAGTTCATGGAGAAACTTCAAGAATCAAATGGTGAAGATGGGGATTGTTAGGGAGAAAATGAACCTACAAGTCATGGAAGACATAGAAGGAAAAACCCATTTTGATGAACTCATAGACCCTACTTTGGTTGCAATTTCAAATAATGCAAGAGAAATAGGGCTCAATCTGCTCAATAATGCCAAAAACAACATTATAGATAGTTTTTGCTCTATTAAGTGGTTGTTCCATGAGAAAAAAGTGCTTGATGAGAAAAGGAGCTAGGAGGAAGGCCATATGAGCAGCGACCAGGGTCAGCTCAGTGATCAGGAGGATCGTCTCTCAAAGGTTGAGAAAAGGGTGCAAAGGATGGAGATATCAAACCAAAACTTGGCTAATGAGGTGATTTCTACTCTGACAATTCTAAATGAGAACATCAATAGTCTGGGTGAATCACTAAAAGAGGTAGGAATCGATGGGGAAAAGGAAGAAAAGGCTAGCATGGACCTTAGGTAGATTGAGTGTGAAATGAAAGAGACTAGGGGCCAAGTGGAATGAACTAATGACCCAAACCAGGAATGTGTGGGCATGGAGATCCAGAGTGCCAAAGAGGAAGCATAAAATCTATAGGATCCAGATAGTGATAAATAATTGCTAGTGGTCTTATTTTTTGCTTCGTTCTATCTTAAGTTTAATGTATTTGGCTTTTGTTTCCTAGCCGCGGGCTTGTCTTTTGTTATGGCTTTTTATAGGCAGTTGCATAGGGTCTAGACTTTAAATAAAATTATTATTTTAGATATTATGTAAAACTCTCGGGTTTCAGGATCCCTATAAAACCTATTTTTCTTAATCAAAAAATAAATTTTATCAAACAAGGTTTATCAAAGAGCATTTTTTAAAAATCATTTCTTTTTAAAATATTTTTCTTAGCTTTCTTAAGGAAAAAGCTGATAGGAGTATCAATATCTTCTTCATTCTCCTCCTCTTGTGGCACATGTAATGTCAAATATGATTCCTCCTCCTATTTTGAGGAGCATGAGGCTACTGCACTAAAGGGGGCTTTGTTTTAATAAAAGTAAATGAGTTAAATTGACATACTCTCTTTCTTTTTTTTACTGTTACAAGTATTTCATTAACCAATAGAACATAACATGCACTTTCCTTACCTGACAATGCCACACCATGTAAAATAATATTTTGATTGGCCACCACCTCAATATGTTGAACACTTTGAACATGCTCCACTCATTAATGATGATGTTCAACATGTTCTAAAATATTCAAAAAATGGTTACATGAAAAATTACAATTGAAGATGTTAAATTTTATTCATAATTGCATAATTAATTTCCGATAGAAAATGTATAGCTCCACCACTCTGATACACTTCATGACCTTCATCATGTGCAGGTTCTGTGATAGGATTTGAAGGCTACATTGAAATGTTATACACATTGTTATCATAATTTGATAAATAAAATAGAAATAGTCAATTTATGTTCAAAATTAACACCAAACATGAAATTTCTCAACTATTCAATCTGATTTAATTTTCATTTCACCAATTTACTTGTGTCTAATCTTAAGCACTAGATTCTTCAGTATGGCTTTTGGATTCTTGGAGTGCAGCCACGAATTTAAAGCCTTGCTTTAAGGCAATTTTTTGGCCTTCATATGTGGGCTTTACATTGAGTTTTGTGCCCTATATTTTTTTATTAATAATGCTAGTTTTGCATGTATGATTTGATTAAACAAAATTGTTTGCAACATTATATAATTTTTTTAATATTAAATTTCATTGCTGATACTTACAAGTCAAGAGTGAAATTTCATATAGCCACTAGAGCCAAGTTTATGTTGGCCAAATTTTTGTACTCTCACTTCTGTAGCTTTTGATGTGTCTCGTAGTCTATGAAAAGTTTGAAACATGTTAGATTATATAAATGAAATGATCAATAATTAGTGCATGATTACATTCTACTTAATGCTATCATGACATACCTTCTTTTTCCATTTGCTGGTTGAATTCCTTTGCCCTTTAGCCTTTTCTCTTTTGTATCTTCCATTATTTCATTCCACTCCATCAGTGGAATCATAGGAGGACACTTTGGGTTAACCTTTAGAGCCCTTCTATATTGGTCCCTCATAGTCTTTATATGTTTGGATGCTCTTTTAAGAAGTAGAGCATTGCCAAAAATGTTTTTTCTAGAGGGGTCCTTGAAAGATGTAATGAGCTGATTTTTTAATTTAGGACCCTATTCATTCCAACTTCTTTGAAAAAAAAAAATTGTTAGATCAATAAATTTAATATAGTACAACAAATGGAAGAAAATAAAAATATTGTAGAAATGATATGAAACTACATACCTTTTACGTATGGTGGGCATTTCAAAAAGAGTATCATAGAAAACATCATTTCCTACAAAAAAAATCATGGGATTATCAATCCAAAATGAGTTATGTATAAGTAAACTACAATTAAAATCCAAATAATAACAATTTTAAAGCACTTGGAAGCTTTGGTACTTTTAACAAAAACATAGTTTTCTTGTTTAACAACAATGACCCCACAAATGAACCAATACTAGTAATACGGGCTAATCCAGGAAATGGTTGAGATTCAATAGTAGTGGTCTTTGTTCTTGTATCAACTATAGGTGTATCTATTAGTGAAAAAAATAGGTCCATGAGTATAAAATTTCCCCAACAAAAAATAATGCATGATTAACACATAAAAATATAGTTGTACTTGGTATAGAAGATGTACGCAAGCTCCTTATTATCGACAATGTAGCTGACAATATGGAAGTGGTGACCGAAGGAGGCATCCACACTTCATCATGAGTTAAATAATACATTGTTAACAAAGACATTTTGAATGGATAAAGATCAAATGTGATACTAGCTAGAAGAATCCCAAGGGTTAAATGAATGATTAATGGTTTAAGGATTATTTGCATGAAGGTTGTGCACTACCACCCTCACCATATAGAGCACAGGGTCTCATAGGTGTCACAAAATCTTGTAAGAAGAACACATAATATTTTAGATCATGATCCATATGATAGTATAAAATATAAACATCTATTGAAATTTTAGTATTGCTAAAGATCAATTACTGCTTACCTTCAAAGAATTGACTCTATGTATCAATTCATCTTTGAGTGCCTTTGCCTCCTTAGTTTTGTTTTGTTTGAGGACATGGGTAAGAATTTCATTACTATTTTTTCTTATTATCTCAGCAGCCATGAAGATGGGGTTAGCACTACATGTAATGTCATCTAAAAATAACGCCTCAATTTTAGATCACATTTGATCTGCTATCATTTTTGCATTTCCCTATCAATAAGTATCAAGTTGTGACATCAATATTAGTAAAATTGCATGAAAATAACTCCAAATCTATAAAGAAAAGAGCATAATAATATGACATTTGTTTCTATATAATTTGTACAATTATAGTAATTAAGGTTTACCTTTGTCGAAGAAGGTGTCTAAGGAACATCCTTGCCTTTGTCTTCTAGTGGATCCATCTTGCCCTGTGACAAAGATTAATAATTCTTAGCAATTAGCAGTGAAATGAAAGTAATAGACTTAGCAAAAAAATTTACTAATAAAATATTAGATTTTCTATTAGAGTCAATATTAATTAGAGGAAATTATTTTAAATATTGTACTAACCAGTCCCATGATAGTGAATTTTTTTGTATCAAATTGTAATCTATCAGAAGCTCTTCCCCTCCACTTATTGATTTTATTCCACATACAAAAATATGTTTTCCCTTGCACGCCTTGAATATACAATTTGGCCACTTATTAATTGACACACATTGAGAAATAGTTATAAATCTTGTAATATACCCTGTTTCTTTTGGCCTTCCATCAAAATACATAGAGAGCCTTTTACTTTGATCATTTTCTTTGCATTGTATATAATTTGGTGACAATGCATACCTATGCATATTTTTTATATATTGTACAACCTGCATCCAATTGTTGTAATTGTAACAAGGTCCTACGTACTCCATCTATTAAAAAACTTTATTATAATTGATCTTTATTCCATCCATGGAAGATAAGCCCAAACCATGTAATGAAGATGGAACTATGCAATATATCCTTTCATTAATAGAAAAATCAGTGTTAACTGGAGGTAGTTCCTTGGGTACCCATTTTTTTTTAAGATGTGTGTACCTAAGGGAACCTTCCTATCACCTTCACTCTGATTATCATAAGACCATGAACCCCACCCTCAGCAAGAAAAAATTGCATTCATTTATTGAATTTTCCTCTAATATTTTTCCTGCATTTTCCTCACTCGAGGAAGACATATAAGATAAATACTTGTTTGGTGATACCTACAATCCATAAAATGAGAGGTATACTGGGACCAAAGTTGATGTTGACAGTAAAGAGAAGATATGCAAATAAAAAATTGTATCTATAGGGTCTATTGACTTATACCTATCGATCCATTTCATTGTGCATGATCCTAGTCAAAGGTGTTAAATTTCTTGCATATGTAAATCATTTATCTTAGGTTAGCCAAAAATTACATGATATATATGCTACAAATTATGTGAAAGACAAAAATTACATGATGTATTCATCAAAATCATTGTATATTTTTTAATTCCTTACATCTACTTTATGTGTGGTAGCTATGAAAACTCATTATATATACTCCATGATAGTAGAGATCAACACATAATAAATTAATTATAAAAAAATACAAATCAAAAAAAATATTCTATGAATAAATCACTCCATCATGCTTGACATTGATCATACATTGATATACATTTCAGTGATCATGTCATCTATCATCATCTTCATCCATGTCATCATCATCATCACCATCATCATACTTTTCACTTGGATCATCGTTGTCACCACCACCATCTTCATCACCATTATCATGACTATCATCATCATGAACATCATCACATTTATCATCAACATCATCATCACCATCTTCTTCTTCTTCTTCTTCTTCTTCACCATTGTATAATAGTCATTCATGATCATCATTTACTTCATCTTCTAATTCTTTTGTATCTTCTTATTAAATCACATTATACTTCACCAACCTTTCTCTTGGATCATGTCTAACAACAAATGGCCAAACCAGTTTATGCAGAATATCAAAGTAAAACACTTGCTCACATTGGCTTGAAAGAACATAGGGCTCATCTCCAACTAGCTCAAATAACTTTGTATTAATCATTGTAAATCCACTATCATGTTCAATAATAGTCCTATCGGGATCAATTTGATTTAGTCATAGCCTATACCATTTGATGAAAAATATAACTAATTTGAATGAATTAAACTTGAACTCAAGTATATCATCCAAAATGCCATAGTATTAATTTTTCATATTGTTGAGGATGTATGTCATTTCTAGATGAAGTATTGGTGACCTCAAAGACTACACTTATCCCAAAATCACAAGTTTCTTCATTTACTCTAACTTTTTTATGTGAAATTTATGGCCATGGTAGTACATAGATTTGTGGTGTTTGATCTACAATTATTCAAACATGTCAAGATTATTTATATCAATCTGCGAGTTGATATTAAACTTATGGGTCATGATTAGTAATCTTATACATAACTTTCAATCTTTTAAGTCATATGCTAGAGCAAGTACCATTGGCATAACATTGGGATCTCCATTACGATGAGCTTCTTTAACCAATGATGCACCACCATCCCATGTTAATGAGCAACCATTTTTTTGAGATTGTTGAATCTATATCATCATTCAATCAAGATTGTTTATAACATACAAATATAATGCATCCCACTCACGACCAACTATAAAGAAAAAAATGAGACCACTTAGAAATAAATTATATTAAAGATTTATAATAATTACTGAACTAAAATTTATAATTACCTCTCACTCTACTCAATCTACCTTCCCCCATCAAGTACTCCCCTTCAAATATGTTAATAGAGTTGGGATACCAAATTCAATCTACATAGATATTTGCTACAAACTTGGGAAGATATTCACTAATATAAACCACGGTTTGGTATACCATATATCCCTCTACCATATAACCCTGATGACATGCTCTTTGTTGAACCAAGCCTTTCATAAATTTCAAGTTCCTCTCAACCATCCACATTGACCTAGTCTATATAGGTCCACACAATCCAATCTCCTCAACCTGATGTATGAGGTACTATTCTTGAGTATTTAAAAAAGTTGAACGTAGACACTTTTGCATTTCACACATAAGCTATGGATTTTTTCTCTTCCAACATATTATATCTTTTCTATCAATTTATTTAGATGATAACCACCTAAAAGAGATTCAACATGCAAGATCATCTAAACAAGATTTTAGATAAAAATATATAATAAATTACATAAAAAGTAAAACAAGCCATAAATATAATATTTGTACAACAAATCTAAGAAGTAACACTTCTAACCTCGTTTATTTTCCAAGATCATATATTACTTATTTAATTTTGTTGTCAAACTAGTGTAGGAGGGATAGAGGTAGGATGTACTACAATCATTAGAAAAATAATATTTTTAATATATTATGAAATAATACAATAAAAAGTACATGAAGTTTTAAAAATATATTGTATATAGTGAACATGACTTACCTTGATGAATGTATGCCAATCATGTGCTTTCAACCCTAGCCCAAAATCACCTTTCTTTGATACAAGACTACTTTTCTTTATAGCAAATCCAGTTGGAATTTTTTAATATTTTTTTTATCACTTCTTTTAATGTATCACTTTGTTTCTAATCTATTAATAACCAAGGAAGGACACTTGTATTTATGCAGCCTCCATTACTATTTGATTCAATAAAAATTTTCAGTGCATAATTATATTTATGAATTGTTGGACATTTTTTTTTGCATGAGGTCAATGGCAGGAATCCATTGCATGATTCCTCTCTTGAAAAGAAAATCTTTTTAAGGATCCGCTCCAAGGTTTAGTATTTGTCTGGCGATGTACCAAAATTTTCTCAGTAGAAGATAAATGTGAGTATTCACAAGGAGGCCTTTGCTGGTTCTAAAAACTCTTTTATCTCAAAATTGAAGTAAATCTATTCATTGTCTCAAAATATCACACCAAAAGAACAATATTTTTGTATTTTCTATTTTTCAATGCATGCAACTACCAATGCAACTAAAATGCATTCCTATCCTAAAAAGGGGTTAGCAAAGAAAATAACAAAACTAAAAGAAAATAACATGAAATAAAATGACTTGAAATTGAAATTCCTAACAGACATAAGCTATAGAACACGACACGCTGCAAGTTAAACCTTTGAAGAAATCGGTAGAAAACCAATGAAAATAGGGGTAGCGCTTCCTAGAATCCACTAATGCAATCATCAGTGAGAATATTTAACAAGTTGAATGATGTTTCACTCTTCATCAAATTGCAAGGCCACAAAAAGTGTGCTCATGCGAGACAAAAAGCTATGTAGACACAAATTGGGTGATCTCTTCTCAAGCTCATTATGTCAGCAAAATTCATATATCTATAGAAAACAATAGAACTAAAAGATCGCACAACCATAAACAACATAATAAACCTTTGGCTCAATCATAATCTCATGAATAAAATCCACAAAACAATGACACATTTAGGCAAGAATAACTACACTCCGAATGCTAGCACCAAAAGCATAATTTTATTGCATAATAACAACAACTCTTGTTACATTTTACAATGGGGTATTTATAAGAAATCATCTCCTCAATTTGTGTTGAGAATGAGAGATATCTTACATGCAATAAAATGCTTTTTAACAATAAAAACAAACTAAATATATACAAACTATCAATTAATCTAGTGCTTCAAGGGACTCCATCCACATTTTAATCATTTATTGGATGCATGAGCCCTCTACATGTCAAACACAAAGAAGAAACTAGAGAGAAAGTAGGAGGAGGCCATCAATCGAAGTGGAAGTGCATGGAGGTGTCAAAAATAAAAGCTGCCCTTTCACTAGGCATGTGTTAGAGTTAACCTTCCATCAAAATGTGTTCTCGTTGCATGGAAAGCTCTATTTTTGGAACTGGCAGTTAACTGTCAGTGCACCTCTGAATTGTAGAGCTGTAGACCTACAAACCTCGACTGGGTCAAAAATCTCAAAATTTTACTAAGTGTCAAAATTGAAATTTTTGCATTTGGGTTTTGTTCATCTTTATCCTAAGGCTATGTTTGGATGTTTGCCCTTGAATTTCTCTATCATCTCAATAATCTTAACAACATCTAGAAGATCCAAAGCCTCATACTTGTCCTTGATCTTATGTCTATAGTTTTCCACCTCAATTTGAGTCTTTGCA
Organism: Cupressus sempervirens; assembly: GCA_028749045.1. Taxonomy (NCBI): domain Eukaryota; kingdom Viridiplantae; phylum Streptophyta; class Pinopsida; order Cupressales; family Cupressaceae; genus Cupressus; species Cupressus sempervirens. The sequence goes on along the minus strand of CM053786.1, from coordinate 288,890,369 downwards.
AAATCTATGAGTTTGGTGTCCAACTCTAACAATGCTTCCTCTGTCCTGAAGGCTTGTCTGATGTCTTCATCATTGGATGCTTCCTTCAAAGTCTTCCTAAAATTTTTCATGACTACCTCTACTAGCAATAGCTTTTCTCATTCTTCATCTTCAAAAATGTCCAAGCATGCATCACTGTACAACTTTTTTGCTTCCAAAATTTGCTCTCGAGCTTGGTCCTTGAGCCTATGTATCTCATCATGCAATGTTTCTATCACTTTATTTCCATCTGCAATCTTTTCTATCCAATCATCTATCATTTCTAACTCCTCTCTGGTATATACATCAATTAGAATGCAGTACCTTTGCCCTTTTATGACTTGTAGAGTTTGTAAATCTTTGCTCCATGCTTGTACCTCATCCATGATACTAAAGTCTTCCCTCAAAATTTCCATGATCTTATCAACATTCTCCAAGGCATAGCATGAAACAAATTCAAACTTCCTATTATTATAGTGACACCCTTATCCTCAAGACTGTCTTGCCAATCCTAACAAGCTCTCAAAAATGGACTGAGCCATACACCTTCCCCTTCTCTAAGAATGGTATTCAAAGTCCCCTCAAGGCATTCAAAATCAAGAGAACCAATAGCTTCAGCTAGATATCCCTTTAGGATCTCAACTTGACTTTAAAGTGTTCTGATTTCAATCTCATCCTATTCCATATGGCTGAGAACCTCCTTGACTCCCATAGTCATCATCTGTTGGGATGTATCCTGTGTAGGCTTTCCTAACATAATATCTTTCACTTCATAGTCCTCAAGACTAACAACTTCTGCATTTGTACCTTTTGGAGGGTGAGCCACTTGTGCAAATAAGTCATGGTTCTGCATAGTAGTGACGAATGCAAATGGCATTGCATCATGTAATGGAGACTTAGGCTTGTTCAAAATCTCTACAATGTCACAAATATTATCCTTTGGAGCACAAAATTGATGCTTGGCACTTCTCATTATTTCTTTACGAAACCATCTTGGGATATGTCTTTCTATAGCCTTGGCTCTAGATGATGAAGGGATGTGTTCAACTACCTCCTTCCCTCTATTGCTCTTTCTTGGAGTCTCCTATTGTGAGGACTCTTCTTCTGTAGTCTCGATTTCTATAGATCCTATAGTTTGATCCTTAACTTCTTGAGAAGGTTGTTATACACATTCTACTATCTATGCCTCTTTTGGTGGCTAATCAGTAATCCTTGGTTTTGGTTGCCTTTGTAATGACGATTCCTTCGAACATGTTCTTATAAACTTAGAGGTGGAGGTGTTACTGAACCCTTATCTACCATCATGACCTGAGTTGGAGATGGAGGAGTGAGATGAGGACCTTGTGTCTCAGGGGGCATTTGTGTCCAATTTTTTTGTTGAAGTTCACCTGTAGGGGTATCTCTGATCTTATCTCCAACTAACTCCGTACCCACATGCATGAAATCAAAATTTGGGATGCAGAGAACATCATTACCTTGCTCCCTTTGCTCATTCACCCATCACTATACTTCATCTTCCAAAGAAGAGAGTTCTACCATTTTTTCTTGGGGGGTGGCAGGGTATTTGTGGCACTCTTCCTTCTTTCCAATTCTGTGGCTTTTGCTAGCTAAGTTCTCCTTTGTAGAGGCACTTTCTCCCCCTCCTAATTTGATTCCATCTCCCCCTCATTTGATTCTTCCTCTAGAATGGTCTCAGGAATAGATGGATTAGGCACTAATATTTTACAAACTCTTTGCCTCTTGTTCATTCTAACCTTGATCCTCTTTTATTTCTATGGAACCATAGGAGAAGTGGGCTCTTCATGTACCAAAGGAATGGATGTCTCTGGAATTTCTCCCTCTTCTTGTTGACTTGACAAAATAGGAGGCAATGGAAATTCAACCTAGATATGAGAAGCTCCACCATCATGGGGCTCTTGGGGATTTGATTCCTGTTGCTAGGAAGGGGCTTGTTCTTCAACATGCTCTACTTGAAACCTTTGAGGAGAGGCTCTCTTCCTCTTTCCCTTCCTCTCTGAAGGGTGGTAGTATCCCACTGGACGATCAAGCTAGTAGACTATTTTAGGCCTGATAGGAGACTAGAGCACAAAGATAGGAACTATGACTTACCTTCCCTTACCCCTTTTTGGGCGAGCATGTGCATGGAAGATCACTGTATCTAGAATTGGATCAAGTGGAAAGGGTTTCTTGATCCAACTCTTTATCATTCAAATGACATGTCTCACTTGATGATTAATATCATCTCCTTCCTCTCTATCAACTTCTACATTCAAAATGGGTCTGTTGCCAACTTTACCTATATTGAATAGAGGATCTAGTAGTTCTTTTGAGTCCTCTAGCCTTATCTCATTAGGGATGGTCAAATGGAGAGCCTTCTTTGTTAGATACAAAGTCATCCTACAATAGTCTTTGATGCAGACATCAAAGTCATTTTTGGTATTCATCCAATGATCTTCAATGTCATCCTCATGATAGAACTCCTTTCTCACCAAGTTTTCCACTCTGCCAACATTGTCAAAGAATGGCTGAGGAGAGTTATACTCTTCGAGAAGATAATTCTCCCATTCCCACTCGAAAGTCAAGATATCCTACTTTCTCTTTACCTGATATGCTCCTATTACAAAAGGCCAATCCCAACAAGGCCTCCATTGTCTTTTGATCCTCTCATAAGCTAACTCAATATGTCAAGATATTTCCATTAGGACCAACTTGTCACTTGGGTACCTTGGGAGTTTCTTCGGATTGATGGATGCACCACCTACCCGAATGTATGTGAATGTTTAGAACTAGATGAAATATGCATTGAGAGCTATGATTTGTGCCTTGGCTTCATCAGACAATCTCTTCCCATAATCCCCTTTGATGAATTGAATGATGGAAAAGATAAAGGCATCATTTACAATTTTGTACTCCTTGCTCTATAGTGAGAGCTTCTTCTTCACCAGTTGAGGATAAACTATATACATCCATGCATTAGGGTCTTGCATACTACCCTTTTTGTACAACTTGAGATAGTTGGTTTCCCTTGCTACAAGTAGATACACTACATAAGAAGTCATTTAGAAATTATTCTTGTCCTTTACCATCCGCAATTGACCACACAAGTTCTCACTAAGTGTGGTGGCCTAATCCAGTGGCATCTTTGCATATTTGATGGTCTCAATGAAGTTAACCATGAATGGAGCGAGATGACCTACTGCAGGAAAACCCATGGCTTTGCTAAGGAGAATGATTGAATATCCGATGTCATCCTTCATGTATCCTTGATTCATATCCACTTTGTTGATTATCTTTCTCGAGGTGGCTTCTCAATAAAGTATAAGGAGTGTATGATGTCGATGGCCTCTGGTGATGATCTTTATACCATCTCTCAGTTGTTTCATACGAGAGTTTGATGAACTAATTGACTCTAGGCAGATGGAAAACTCTCTCGATGTTATTAGGTCATAGATCTTAGACCACTTCTCCAATAACGCTCTTTACTAACCTTTCATTAGGAACAAAATGTTGGGTTAAGGTCATGATCAACTTGGCTGACTATACAGTCCCTAGATGTGATGTTACATACACTAATTTAGAATTGATTAATTCAGACCTCAAGGTTGACCTCTTCGTTGGACTATTGCAAACTCTCAAGAATTCTCCCAAGTCTGTGTGCCCGAGGTTCGTGTCTTTAATCTCAGCGTACTCATCATGTAACCATGATTTTGGGGTCACGCCTTGAAATTTGTAAACAACTGGTTTCACTGCTGATCTAGATGTAGATGCCATCTAATTGTATTACCTATGCATCATGAGAAAGAAAACACGATCAGTCACCAAATAGCAAAAAACATAAGTGAGGAAAAAAAAAAAAATCTCCTTTTGAGACTTATTCATTTTCTTTAAAACAAAAATTTCTTCTTCTCTTTTTTTAATTTTTGAATTTTTTTTGTTTATAATTTATTATTATTATTATTATTTTTGCAAAAAAAATGAACTTGATAGCCCATGTGCACATGTCGCGTTGGTGTATAACACTGGTTGCGCCACCCATATGCGCGATGTAGGTGATGCAACCAGCGCACGATGGCATTGGTTGCACCACTCGTGCACATATTTTAGTAGGCGGGCCTAGCGTGTGACTATGCTAGTTGAACCGCCCATGTCCCTAGCATGCAATTGTATTGGTCACACTATGCTCTTGCGCAACGCAGAAGGCTCGCCCAGTATCCAACAGTGCTGGTCGCACTACCTGTACATGCAGCATGGGTGGCACACCTAACACAAGGGTGTTGGTAGCACCTCTTGCATGTGTGACATGGACAGTGTGCCCAGTGCTATGGCATGAGCAAAACCAAAAAGTTGGGGGGGGGGGGTTTGGCTTACCTTCCCCACTTTCCCTTTCTCCTCTGCCCCTTGCAAAAATGATAACAACCAAATGAGGAAGGGAGGGTTTTAAAGCTTCCTCCACCCACCCCCCCATGTGCAAACATAAGCGTGGTGCCTCAATGCATGTGCACAGGGGTAAGGGGAGGTTTTTTTTTTAAAATTAAAAAAAAAAAATTCAAACAAATTTTCTTCTCCTGACTCTCAAATTATGAGTCCAGGAGTCGAAAAAAGTAGGGGGTCCCCATTCTTGGTGAGGAATGGGGCGTGTGTTTTGAATACCACAACATGAATGTCATTAAAATTTTTGGCAAATTTCTCTTTGTCATGCCTTCCATCCAATATTTTCCATAGTGTCTCTATTACATTCTTTCTAATATGCGTATCATCAAACAAATGCACAATTTGGAAATCCTTGTAGTACAACAACCTACTAAATTGAGTAGGATAACTTTTTATTCCTCTAGGAAGTTGGTCATTGATTCCATGATGACCTTCACAAGAATAAATTACATCATTACTAAATAAAAGACAACATCAAAATATAAATTAAAAAAAAAAAAAAATTAGACAAACATTACCTCAGTGATTTAGACAATTATATTCCAACTTCCATAGATGAGGTGTCATTCTTTGTGACCTTGATGTTGTCTCTTCTTTCCCATTACAAAGATGTTTTTCATTAATTTGATATTTATGATTATCATGGAGAAAGTGTTGGGATTAAAGATAGCGTAACTGAGAGGGGGGGTGAATCAGTTACTAACAAATTTTTTAATCACAGATCCCTTAGACGTCTTAAAGATCTAGTTACTGCTGATACTCGGTAAACAAATGTTGTAACTCAATAAATTAAACTATTACTTATCTTCAAGAATTCATGCATATAATTGAAAAAAAAATGAACACAAGAGACACCAGATTTAACATGAAAACTCAATATGAAAAAAACCACCAAGTAACTAGTCACCAATTTTTCACTCTTATGAAGTGAGCCCTGTTAGGAGCCAACCCTGTTAAAGGTTACAATACACACTGTTAAGTGTGATCCTTTTAGGAGTGACCTTGCCAGAGGTCTTTAGAAAAATTCAACTGAACTATCACCTTATTAGAGGATTTACAAAATGGCTGTTAAACCAACTCTATTAAGAGATTTGAAATCACTGCTACAATGGTTAGAAAGCAACAATGAATTGACCTGAACAAGATGCAACTAAATTTTCTGACTATAGGTCTCTGTTTAGCATCATTAGATCCTCCTTGATCAAATATGGCTTTGCTACTCCTCAATGATCTCTGATCATCCTTCAAATTCGCTTCCACAATAATCAGTCCTCATATCACATTAATTCCACTTCATTCCCTCACACCTAGAATTCACAACTTGACCTCTTAATTATACCATTTAGATTGTCAAGTCAACCCATTTACATGTTACATTTACCAATAAACCATACATCAGTTGGCTACAAATATTACTCTAAAGAAATAAATGTTATTTCATAAACAATGAAATCCTTTACTAGCCGACCCTGCTCAGTAAATACTGCTACTAAAAAATTTCCTTAGTTAACCTTCTTGACTTGGTTAACATTGCAATATCTATAAAATCCTTTGGCTACCGAGTTTACTTAGTAAGAACTAAATTCCTTCATGAGAGCTCGGTAAGAACTATTTTTGTCACATTTCCTTTGATGACCGAGTGAGCTCAGCAAGAGCTATTTCTTTGATTAACCTTGAAAGCTCGGTAACAATTGTCTACTCGGTAGACACTGTAAACCTTCTTTACTGACCTTCTAAGCTTGGTAGACTTTTTCCTTTGCATTGTTGACCACCTGAGCTAGGTAGACTCTATTCTTTTCCTTGCTAACCATTTGAGCTCGTTAGACTCTATCTGATGACTAATATGAAATATGTGTGACATCAAAGACAACACACAATTGAACAATTGTATCCAACAAAAAGTGTCTAACCTCATTGACCACTTGCTTTCCTAAACTTCTTGAATGATGATATTTCATCTTCAGACCACAAATTAGACATGTGAATTTTTTCTTTGTCTAAAGACCTAAAATATCATTTACAATTATCATGTGCAACTTAACCATAAAAAATAATATGTAATCATTATAATATACCAAAAATATGTGATATTAACAATATATAGTATACTGCAAAAATGAGTTAGCCTAGGGGCATCATATATTGTCCATACAAGCATTGCATGGAATTGAAATTGTCTTTGCCCTATTGGTCTAGAGATGTTATACATAGTGACCCCATTCCATAACTTCAACAACTTGTAAATAAGGGGATCAATATACATGTTCATATTTTTAACTTGGTACTTACCAAGTTATTGAATGAATATAAACATTACATAAATATTATAACCATTTTGATGAAGTGTTTATAAATTATTTTAGATAAATATTAACTGAAAAAATACCTTGTAGAATCATTGACAACATTATGTGCTCCCTCTTTATGGACATCCAAGGAGGAATGCTATTGTTAGTAACAAAAATAGACCACAGTAAGTAAATAGATCTCATATCTCCAAATGGATTTACATCATTCACTACCAATGAAAGCTTGAGATTACGAGGTTATTCTTTAAAGTGTAGCCATATTTTTTGTATGTCTTTAAATGAAGAACCATCCACAAGAAATCACATAATGTCATCTTGACTTCTATTGCATGCACTGTAATCCATAAATTGTGCTAAACTAGTGCACCTAAATAATCATTCAAGACATAGAATAATGAGAATGTATAGAAGAACCTTGTGATGCACCTTTTTTGTTATTTGATCTGATCTATATCTACTAATATGAAAATTATGGCATTCTATTGAAAATTCATGTTTCTTATGATATAGAAGGTGATCATTGGGACATGCATGTATTGTCTGATACTTCGTTACAATTTGATTCATAATGGTAGATAATTCTCAATACGAATGAGACAAAATATTATATGGTGGTAACAAGAACTCACCTATCAACCTAGAACAAAAAAATATGAATTGTTAATATAATGAATAGTAATGGTATGCTAACATTGAAGATGACAAAAATGACATACCTTAGCACACGTGACATTGCTACATTATATAGACCATTCATAACCTTCAAGTTCACCAACAAAACTATAGCAGAGAAAAGATTTTTTTGAGAGCCTTGGTATAGGGGCTTGTATGCCTTCATAAGTATAGGTATATCAAGACCATCTTTATCATCATTATCAGATGCGCCAGTACCATCATCATGATCATCATGATCAGCTACACCAATATCAAATTTTTCAATCATGTCCTCTGGTACATTATCAGCTATGTCAATACCATCATCTTCAATTGTGTTCTCTATCATAGGATCATCTTCTTCTATGGGAGCATCATCCTCAGCTTGGATATTCACAACTCCATGTTCTTCTACTTGGAAATCCACCAATTGATGAAAATTGTGCCCCCCTTCAATGTGACCATGTTGCCTAAAATGACTAGGTTATTGTGATTAAAATTATTTGATTCCTTAAGCCATTACACCTTTTTCAAGGACAATTAAATTTATCAACTTTTCTTCAAAACTAAGACCATAATCTAGTACTTGTCTCATTATTTTGTTCTGGGTTCATATTGCTAGGCGTGGTCTTTCTTCATAGGAAAATATTGGGGCTCTAAATATACAAAATGCAAACATAAAAGAATTAGTAGTATCTTGTATATAATCAAAAATAATAAAATAGTACAACATTATACAAGATTTACAAATACACACACAAATCATGCTCACAAGATTAGGCCAACCAATTTGCACATTCCTTCCCAAATCATCTTTCCTAATATCTTTCCTCCACCATAATTTGGACTAAGTATTTTCATGTGATTAAGGAATTTGTCATTCTATAATACCACATAGACAGACTCACACAAAAACATGCATGATCACACACACACACACACACACACACACACACACAATCTCTCTCTCTCTCCCTCTCTCTCTCTCTCTCTCTCTCTCTCTCTCTCTCTCTCTCTCTCTCTCTCTCTCTCTCTCTCTCTCACGCGCGCGCACACACACACACACACACACACACATGCTCACATGATCACATACACATACATATAATGTACAATCTTGTGAAAATTTATGGAACCAAATGTGATGGAACTTAGATTAAATGGTATATGAAGGGTTGTTTTCTTCTTAACTAGGTTTTGACACATATGATGAAGTGGACTAAAACACTTCTACATTGGAATTTTCAATATTAGTGGGTGGTGATAAAAGGTGTTACATTATAGGGGGTGGTGGTTGTGTGCTAAAATATTGATAGACTTCTATGAATCATTATATCCAAGATTTCTCAAGAATGATGTCTTAAATAGTGACTCATAGCTTTTTATTCATGGAGTGCAAGGATTTATAATGGAGGCCCTTAGTTTAAACCTAGTTTGTTCCCATGAAAATACACCATAAAAGAAGAGATTCAAAGAGGAAAAGCAAGAGTGCTAGTCTCCATGATCATCAAATATGCATGAAAATGAAAATTGAAGCTATTCTAGATGATAACAACACATGAAAGAAAACTAATCTATGAAAGGAAATGCAAATGTAAGATTATTCTATGAAAGAAAATATAAATCTAATCTAACATGCAAGTGTGAGAGTAATCTAAATGGATTGCCATGGCCGCATGAGAGAAGAAGACAATAAAAGAGAAGTTGCAATGTCCAAGCTCAAGTGCTCAAGCTCCCCTCAAAAATTGCTCTCCAAACCTACACCATAACAATAAAATTTAGAGCTCCTTATAAAGGAAACTATGGAGAGGAATGCATCCTTAATGGAAATGTGGGATAAATCCCTAAAAAGGCAAGTGAGAGGAAAAATCCCACCACTTAGAAATATGTGCAAAAAATGAATCTTTGTTTATTGTTATTTGATTTATTTAATTTATTACCTTCTTTTTTTTTATAAAAGAGAGAGCTTTAAGTGGGGATTTAGTTATTTAATTAAAAGAAAGATTTTAATTAAATTTGATAAAATTATTTAATTTAAAGAAAGATTTTCTTTTAATTAAATAATATTATTTTATTTATTTAAAATGGATATTTTATTTTAATTAAATAATATTATTGATAAATGATCAAACCTTAGGAAATATTGAAATAATTGAATTAATTAAGATTTGATCAAGAAAATTTATTTGAATTGAAAATATTGTAAGGTATTGATTTAGGAAATTGATAAATTGATTCCATCATTTGGTAAATTGAAGAATGAGAGCCAATAGTCTAAGTGACCATTTTAGATTTCATACATTTTCCCTTCTTTGACTAATGTGTGATCTTTATGGGAATACATGTAGTCAAAGAATGCAATTGATTTGGGATCAGAAAATAACCTATATGTCTGATTGACGGACAAGAACACATTAGGAAAAAGATAAGTTTATTGAAAAAGACAAGGTCAACACCACTGTATATAGGTAATTGACATGTCCAAGATAAGAATCTCAAGAAAGGTTGCCTCAAGTGGAGAAACTGATAGGATTGATAAAGTTGAATCAAGTATTGAAGTTCGATAGGTGTTACCCCCTTGTGATTGAAATTGAAATGAGATAGCAGAATTTGATCAAATTAAACTAAAGATAAGGTTCTTGATGTAAGATGAAATATATAAAGATCAAAAAACCATGGTAGATCATCAAGCATAGAAGATTATGATCCAAGGTTGAATTAGAAGAAAAGAAGTGGGGTGAAAATGAATGGAAGATAGAAGTTTGGAAGAGGTGGAAAGAAATGGAGAGAAGAAAGAAAATTTTCCTTAAGAAAGAGAATTCACCAAAATAAATCAACTATTTAGAATAAAAAATTTTGATTAAAAGTCCACAAGAAAATGAAGGAAAAAACCCTCTCAAAATCATAAAAATGCAAATTAACATGAAGTCTAACAATGCAAGCTACATGAAAATGAAAAGGTGTACTTGAAATAAAGCAACTATAACATAGGATTTTGTGTTCATCATTCATTAGATAATGTTAAGGAACATATTTTCATCATTGGGATATTATTAATAGACATCAAAAAATCATACAATCATCATTAGTCACAAGTGTAACTACAAAGATATGAATGTGATTTGTATCATATTGGAATGTTGAAAGATTCTAACATAAGAATCAAAGACATAAAGGTCAAGATGACTTCAATGTTAGATTACCCAATTTAATGTAGCAAAACCATGCTTGCATCAAGGCATAGATGCTAGGATGACCATAAGAATGACTGTGTAAATAGTCAAGGATGATGACTCAAATCTCCTAAGTGTTTCAAGAGGACAACAAGAGACATTATAGAGTTTCAAGACAACACCCACAAGAAGAAAGAAAATAAAAAAATGCCCCATGTCCCAAGTCCTCTAGCTATGCATAATAGAGAGAATTATTAGACAAATACACTCAATGAAAATCAACAGTAGTCAGCACACAAAGAAAAGATCATGACATATCTCAAGCATTAAGTGTTGTGTTTAAAAATTTAAGTGTGTTAACTGATACTAAGTTCAGAGGATAAGGATTGAATACTTTCAAGTAGGTAAGATCACATGAGAAAATTTGGTAAGACCAAACTGATAAGTTTTGAAAAATACTCGATGTCAGGGGTTGTATTGAAAAATACAATTGGGATGGTGTTAAAAAAAACACCATTTTTGAGGTTTCCTAAAGACTAATGCATCCAAGAGACCAAAGCTAACATGGTTATGCCCCCTAGACAAAGAAAAAGATCAATTCCAAACCAAGGAAACAAGGACAAGGCATGATGGAGAAAGGCTAAGTGTCAAGGACACGTGCTAAGAAACAAGGGTGTAAAGGCCTCAAGTAGCACCCATTTCCAAGTTTTCACCACTTGGATTTTATTGCAAACTTTTTTTAAAAAAAAAATTCTTTTTTTCTTTTTTTTTTTAAAGAAGGAAAGTTTTTTTTATATAATGCTCCTTGAAAGGATAAACTATGATATCCCAAGGAGTCAAAATGATATGCTCAAAGATGCTAATAGGGAAAGGAAGATGGAAGAGAAAAATGAAGGATAAGGTTTTATGCAAAGCGAGTGAGGTTGGAAGATAGGAAAAATAAGAAAATGAGGAAAAAGGATAGAAGGTAGAAGGATAGTAAATGGAAGAATTATTAAAGGGTAGACAAAAAGGAAGACATGATTATTGTCAACACACACCTTGAAGGGTGGCAAGAGGATGGACGGAATGTAAATGAAGGATTACATAAAGGAATATGGTGAATGCATAGATGAGGTTGCAATTTAGGCTCATGGAATGGAATAATTCTTTTGGTAGAAAATGAAGTGGAAGTCTTTGGAAGCTTGGATGTCAACTTCACTTGTTGTTCAACATTAGACTCTTTCAAGAGAGATTTTGGAATCCATAAGCCATAGGATTTTCATTTACATTCAATAATGGATTTTGGAGCCCATACTTGTTCTGTAGTTTTCTTCTTAGATATCTTTTTTGACTTTATGACCCCTATGTCAATTAGAGGAGACATCGTAATATTCTTTTTTAGATGGATTCTGGTATTTCTTCTTTTTCTTGTATTGAAAATTCAAGTTACTTCCAAAATACTTGGGACTTGTGGAAGAAGAAGGAGAATATGACTCATTTAGACGGGTGGGTGGATGAAAAGGATTCAAGGATATGCATCTACATTTATCATGAGGAAAGATAGGATATGGAGGGATGTAAGGACACAAGATGGATGACAAATTAGGAGAGGTAGGAGGGGGACATTAAAGGACATAAGGACCCAAGCTGGAAGGACTATGTGAAGTCCTTGGTATTGGAGGAGGAAGTCCAAGGATGGACGTGGAAGATAAGAAAGGATAATCAATAAGTCCATGAACATCCATATGACAACCAAGGACATCAACATCTTTAGAGTGAACATTAGGATTTTCAATAGGATTGTGAGCATCTTGAATAGGAGAAACTTCTTTGATAGGATTGTTTGGAGATTGAGAAGACTTAGGAAGACATGGAGTGGTAGAACAAGAAGATGGAATACTTTGATCTTCACAAGGATTTTTGGATAGCATAAGCATAGAATCTTTCTCTTGATTTTCAATAGGCTGAACATTGGAAGTAACAACACCATTTTTAATAAACTTAATTGAAGTATAAGCTTTGGAAAGAACAATTGAAGTAAGGTTATTTTGATTATCAATAAGCTCAATGGTGTGTAAGTAGTATCTTGATCTTCCTTAGGAGAAAACTTAAGACATGGTGGAATGAATGAGAAAAGGTACACAAGATCAAAAGAACCATGAAATGAATAAGAGACATCATGAAGAGGATTGGATGACATGGAGGGTTTTTTATCTTGATCTTTCTTTGTGTTCTCTTCTTTATCATTTTTAGAGTCCTCTTGACATGAAGCCACTTCTAAGGACAAGGAAGCATGTTGGAATTGTATGGGAGACTTTGGAAGAGATTATGAAGGACTAGTTGAAGTAGGAATTATAGTGTATGAAGGCTTAGGCTCTTTAGGTTTAGCATTATTGAAAGTAACCCTTGAGGATAACTATAGGGAACCACATGAAAAGCATTAGGAACTTTGTTGGATGAAGGATTTGTGAAAGATTTGAAAGACTTGGAAGCTTTAGGAGATGTATGGGTATTGGAGGAAGTAGGGGATGGAAGCGAACCATCACAAGACAAAGGTTCATTATTGACATGATCTTTATCAAGAGTGTAATCTTTATTTTCAACATGAGAGTTTTTAGAGGAGAGATTCTTATAGTATTTACATTTATAATCAGCATGGAAAGCTTTCTCTTCCTCAATAGAATCAAATGTATCATCTAATGTATTCTTCACAAAAATGATCAAAGTCTCTTTCAAAATTAGAGTCATATGGATCACCATTACAATCTATCCAATGTGATGACCCATTACTAGTAAGCACAAGCACACTAATAGGAGGACTCTTAAGAATAGAGGTGTCATAGGTATCACTATATTTTCCATCATCATAATCATCAAAGATGGGTGTGTCACTCTTCATGGAAGAGGTATCACATGGATTCTCATGTTGCTCATTATGCCATGCCTTGAGAAGAGAAGTAAGACTCTTGGGAGAAGTAGAAGAAGAATGTGATCGTGAAGAAGAGGAAGGTGGAGACTTAGTGGAGGAAGAAGACTTGGATGTTGAGGGATGAAAATGATGTCTATAAGAGTCATAGTAAGAATTGGAAGATGAGGAAGGATGAAAAGACTTAGAAGATGAAAAATGTTTGGAAGAATGAGATTGTGACATGATCATGCATATGATCCTAGCAAAGGCAATTGATTCAATCATTTTTTCTTTTATTTTTTTCATAAAGTTATCACCCATGCATCTAGGAGGACTAGTGGAGGAATAATACTCTTCAAATTAAGAAATGAGTTTGAGATCGTCTATTTTCAAGGGAGGTTCCATAACATGATAGTTGAAATTCATGGTTTTGGAAGAGGAGGAATCAAGCATGGAAGTGATAGAAGAGATGAATAGAAGAAGGTAGACTAGATAACAAGAGGAAAATAATCAAGAAGATGTGAAGTGTTTAGGAAGAAGAGGAAGAAGCGTGAAGGAAGAAGAGAAAGGATGGAAATGGAATACTAGGAAGACATGGAAGATGTGGAAGAATGAAGCCAAAGAGACATTTTGTGCAACTTGGTACCATTTGAGATCATTTTGATGTTGAGAAACATGTCATAGCACTTTGGAGGAGATTTTTGAAGTTTGAGTAACTTTTATGACAACAAGCATTGGATCCTCTTAGGGTTGCTAGGTAGGAGTGACTTTGAATGAGTGCACTAGACATTTGGGATTGAGTGTAAAAAAATTGGTTTACAGATCTAGATAGAGGTCCAAGTCATCTTTCTAATACCTTTTCAATCATCCAAAATAGAGATCATATGTAAAAATTATGGGCATTTTAGCACATGTCACTTTTTTCTAAAATTAGGGACAAGCTAGGATTGTATAACAAAACAATGAAAATTATTTTTTTAACGCGTAGGAACTCAAATTTGTTTTTTTAATTTAACCAACTAAGCTCATCAATAGATTTTTAATCATGTATCAAGCACATAAGAGAACAATTAGGGAGTTGAAGAAAAAAATTATCTTCAAACAATGAGCAAGGGATAAAGCAACCTTGTGCATGAACAAGAATAGTGACATAGTATTCTACTCCCTAAGGACTCTACTTGTGTATGTTCAAAAAAAAAATTTCAGCCACTCACATAGTCCTAGAAAATAAAAAGTTGTTTTCACTATGGTTTGTAGTAATGGTCAACTCTACAACCCTTGCAATTTGAAGTGGGAAAATCCAATCCCAGTGCATTGAGGTTTTGATTTAGTTCGAGAATTTAATCAATCAGAAGTTGTTGAGGAGATCTGACAACCCAACAAGAGGCCACACTTGTGGAGATTTCTTCAAAAATGACATTTATATAGTGGTTTTTTCTCCATGGTACGAATGACTAATATTGCTTGAGGTTTTGTCCATGTGGTTTACCCAATAAAGGGATAATCCACTACAGTTAACCCTCTCTAACAAGGAAGACTCACAACATGGACCACACGGGGACTTGGTTCAGATTCAAGGGTTCCAAGTTTTTTATGCTCCCAAAGGGAACACAATAATCCTATGGCCTCTTCACCTCACCAAAACACAAAAAACTGATTAATTGACCTACTAAATTGAAAATACCAACTCAAAAAAGTTTGTCTACTAACAATGATTTATGTTTCTCTCAAGAGAGAACATACTGCCAATTGCCAAAGACTTGACAATGTTTAAAACTAGAGTTGATCAACACCTTCCCTACCTAAAGTGGTTCCATCATCAAAAAGACTTGAAGCCTACTCTCTCAAGATCCACAAATAGTGTTTATAGGGCCTAATTACTATGTGAAATATATATGTGAGAAAATAAATCTATGTTTGTTCTTTTAGAGTACAAATTGAAATTTGACCTATGAAGGCATTAAATCACTCAAGTATAACACACGAGAGGTTCATTTTAATGAAAGGAAAATGAATGCTATAGAGATTTAAATAGAATACATGGTAATCCGTGAAACATTCTTAGTAGATTTTACCTCATTTTTGTTTTTTGTTCAACTTTTCCACGCAAGCAAGCCACAAACTCTCCAACAAGCAAGTCAAGCAAACAAGAAAACAAGATATGCAATGTATAGTCAACTTATGCAAACCCTAGTGTTAGATATGAAAATAAATTGTTAGGAGAAATAATAACAAGAAAATAATCCAAATGATGACTCATATCATGCATTGAACCATTTGAAAAATCTCTTTTTTTGTTTTGATTTTTTGACCTAGTCAGCAAGATTGGACCTATATGACATGAATTCGGATCCCAAACCCTGAATGCATAAAAGAGATCCCTATTAAAAAATAGAGAGCTTTCTAAAGATTTAAGAATTTTGAAAAGATCTTTTAATTTGTGTCCTAGGGAGCCATTTTTCCAAAATAGACTAGTTCTCATAAATCAACCAAATGAGCTATAATATTGCATCTGAATTTAACACACAAAGAAAGGAGCCCCTATAGAATTTAAATAAGTTTCCAAAAATGTAAAAATTTCCAAAAAACATGCTGATTTGAACAGAAAATTTATTTTTTATGAAAAATAAAGAAAAAATTATAAAAAATTCAGAATACCTTGGAAAATTTTGAATTTTTTACCGAAGCTTCCCTAATATATCACTAGCTTGCAAAAAATAATTAGACCAAACCTCCAAGAGGTTTGGTAGATATGATCAAATCTTTGAAAATCTAGGGTTTTCATCTCCAAAAATAACCAAAACCAACATGTAAAGGTGGGTTACTTCATGGTGGACACATAATTTTTTTTACTAAAATGTTGACACACTTCTATGTATCATTATGAATAATTGAATCATCTGACCATGCAAGTACATCATAAAATGAGAGATTAAAAGAGGAAAAGCAAGAGTGCTAGTCTCCATGATCATCAAATATGCATGCAAATTAAAATTTAAGCTATTCTATATGATAACAATGCATGAAGAATTCTTTTTTTGTTCCACATGTTTCCCCTATAGTGGTGGCTAATACTGTTGTCTCTCCTGCCCTGGCTGCTGGTTCATCTTTGGATTCTAATGTCCTACTTTCTAGTGTGGATTCTGTTGCTATTTCTATTAGTCTATCCACTCCTTTGGCTTCTTCTATAGTGGAAGCTAGTTCATCTGTCCTAGTCTCTAGTATGGACTTGGATGATGTCTCTATTATTCCATCCACTCTTGGCATATTGATGGTGGATTCACCTTTGGCTCCTTTTGCGGTGGTAGCTGGTCCATCTATGGATTTTGCTATCTCATTTTCTAGTGTTTCTAAGGTGGCTCCTCCTATGGTTCTTTTATAGGGTGTTATTACCCCATCTCAGGTTTTTGTTGTCACTTCCTCTTTTGTGGCCTTTTTCCTAGCTTTGGGTGTTTCAAGTTTGGGTTGTGATGGTGCTGATTTTCAATGGCAAAATGTTGTTGGTTTGGTGGAGGATGGATGGACCATAGTAAAAGAAAAAAAGTTAAAGCCCTCCAATCCCTCTTTTGATATGGCATTATGGTCCAAAAATAAGTCCAAAAACAAGGGGTCAAAAGGAAAATTTTGAAGTGGTTGTCCTTTTTTAGATCTCCTAGCTTTTGGCTTGTTGTCCTCTATAGTGTCCCCTAGCTCTTTTGGCCTATAGTTCTTTGTAGTGTGTCTCACCATGGGGTTTTAGGAGCCCAATCAAAACCTAATTTTGTGGCTATAGTGTTCTATTTTATATGTGTTGCCACATTGGTCACCTTTTGTTTGGTGACCTATTCCACCTTGAGTTGTTGTTTTGTGTAGGGTTACAGGCACCCTTAAAAACTTGTTAAGGGTTTCAGATGCTTGGTCAAAACCTATTTGTGTGGTTGATGAGTATTGTGTTATCTATGATGCCACCTTGGTCATTGTGTCATGTTGGGTGACCTGTTACACCTTTGGACTATAATTTTCTTTGATTTGGGCTTCTTTGAAAATTTAATGATTTGTATAGGGTTTCAGACTCCCTTCAAAACCTATTTTTCTTATAAAAAACAATGCATGAAAGAAAACTAATCTATGAAAAGAAATGAAAATGCAAGATTATTCTATCAGTAGTATATTCTGGAAAATATTTGACCATATGACTAGAACTTTTAGTCACACCACTAAAAATTTTAGTCACTTGACTAAAACTGATCACACTCCCCTATTTTCTTACAATTTATAGGCATAGATGACTAAATAAGTGACTAATTTGGTTACTAGGTAAAATCACAAGTTCAATCAAATAGAAATTACTAAATAGACTACCAAATACATGAATAAATATGTGATTGGAAAATTAGTCACGTAAACACAAGTCACTTATTACAATACCAAGTAAATGACTAAAAAAGTGACTCGATAATTAGTCATACACTCTTATATGCACAAAAGACTTAAGCTTGAATAATTATCTAGATTGATCAAAGACAAATATAATCCATACAAGACATTTAAAAGATATCTTATAAAGATGCAAATGTAGAAGATATATTTTTATCAAATTATAAAATAAAGTTACAAAATAAAATAAGAATTCAAGCTTGAATCATTAAAAAAATGTCTCAATTGAGATACATTATAAATACCATTA
Organism: Cupressus sempervirens; assembly: GCA_028749045.1. Taxonomy (NCBI): domain Eukaryota; kingdom Viridiplantae; phylum Streptophyta; class Pinopsida; order Cupressales; family Cupressaceae; genus Cupressus; species Cupressus sempervirens. The sequence continues at coordinate 288,872,228 of CM053786.1, read as the reverse complement.
GACTTGGAATAATTGCTTCTTGAACCTAACTTATAATCAAAACTTCTTCTTTTCTAATAGGTGATGATTAAAAATATTTTAATTATATTTTTTATAATTTTTAATGAAAGGGAAAATAAATATAATGCCACTATCTTTATAATGTGCATCACCTAAATTATATCATTTATTATAATATTTTCTAACCAAATAAAAATTAAAATCAATTAATTATAAACAAAAACTAATTAATCAAAAGTTATAATATAGTGAAACTTAATAATTTAATTAAGTAAAAAAATTCATACAAACTATGGTCACCAAACAAAAAATCATCAAGGGCACATTTTGCACAATTTGCAATGGAAAAAATTAGATTTTCACTTCCTATGCACAAGGAAGAAATGGGTTGCTTGATTGAATTTAATGTTTCTCTAGTCAAGGTTTATTCCTAATAGAAGAGCTCTCTCATTTCTTCAATTGATCACCCCTGAGAAGAAACTATATCACTACTCCTAAATTAGAACCTATATGAAAGGAAATATAAATATAATCTAACATGAAAGTGCAAGAGTAATCTAAATGGATTTCCATGGTTGCATGAGAGAAGAAGACAAGAAAAGAGAATTTGTAATGTCCAAGCTCAACTGCTCAAGCTCTTCTCCAAAATTGGTCTCCAAACTTGCAACATAACAATAAGATTGTGACCTATGAAAATGAGAAGGAGAGAGCTCCTCAAGAGAAATGTGGGGTAAATGCCTAAAAAGGCAAGTGAGATGAAAAACCCACCACTTAGATGTATGTGGGAAAAATGAATCTTTATTTATATTTATTTTATTTATTTCCTTTTTTCATAAAAAAGAGCTTTAAGTGGAGATTTATTTATTTAATTAAAAGATGGATTTTCTTTTAATTAAATAAGATTATTTTATTTATTTAAAATGAATGCTTTCTTTTAATTAAATAATATTATTGATGAAATGATCACACCTTAGGAAATACTGAAATAATTGAATTAATTACAATTCGATCAAGAAAATTGATTTAAATTGAAAATAGTGTAAGGCACTGATTCAGAAAATTGATAAATTGATTCAATCATTTGATAAATTGAAGAATGGGAGCCCATAGTCTAGGTAGCCATTTTAGGGTGCATATAGTGGTAAAAGGTGTTACATTGTTAGCATCCTTAGCATTTTCATTTCATAGTTTATGGTTATTTAATGAAAAAATTCTATTCAATAGTTCATGAAAAATTTCTTTCATGGTTATGTAATGAAAAACTATACAATTTGGAGCGTCATTTGTTTTTTTTTTTCCATAATACTTTTAAGTTGCTCTAAAATAAAATTGTCCCCAAGCTCCTATTCACTTTCCAAGGAATATTGTGGACTAATGTCTAGATATACATTTCATATATAGATATGATCAAGACCACATTTTTTTATTGAAATTAGATACTCTATTATTCTTAATAGAAATTGAAGAAGGAAGTCTGAAAGTAGTTTAGAGGTTTCTTTGAGACTTTTCTCAATCAAGCCCTCGGTTTAATGTTCCCACGAGGTTTTCATGACCTTTCTTTTCCTTTGCGTATTGTTTTATTTTGGCATAATTACTTTTGTAGAGCATTAGAGGGTATTTAGTTGCCCACTTTATTATGAGCCTTGACTTGGTTGAACACACATCTGACATTTAAGGACTTTGTTTAGGTAGGTAGGTGAGACATGCATGTACAAGAGGACAAAATTGTTTAACCATGTTTCTTGATAAGTTTTTTAAGTATATGTTTTACTGCCTAGTACTTCCAATAACTTTTATGATTTAGTGAGATTTTATTAGATAGAGTGAAGAATGTGTGAAAATGGGCTTTCCTCATCTATAATTGTATGTAAAGATATTTTGTAATCTTTGCTCAAAAATTATGAAACAAACATCCATTTTTTCCATGGTGATTAATGAGCTATTCCAATTCAAAACCTTATTCTAAGGAGGCAAAGAGAATATTTGAATGAAAGTGCAAGATATTTAGCTAGTGAAATTTCTTATAAAGAAGTTTTCTTTAATCCAATAAGACTTGGTGTTTAGGTAGGAGATATATGGAAGAGTCCCCACAATTTATTTGGTTTCCAAGGATGATAAAATCATTTGGAAAGAGTTAAAATGATTTATCATAACTAATTTAAGACTACACTACTTTATACTTCCTTATCATTGACAAACATCTCAATAATATATGATAAAGAGTAAAAATGGTTTATCATAACTAATTTAATTTAATTTAATTTAACCTTTAAAAAAAATTATATATATTGGAATAACAACATTTATACCACTAGATCATGAAAAAGTATATCAAAATATGTGAAAGGGAATAGAAAAAGATTGAAAGAATAAATGAACATGTTATTCGGAAAGGGTATCCATAGCTATTAAACAACTAATTTCATGTACTCTAAGTTCTTAATAATATAGGGCTATTGTTTTGCCTCATAGAGAATTTAAGGATTTTCAATTGAAAGAAAGAGATTGATGAAAACAATTTGATACAAGTATGATAAATGTGTTTCAATCATTTTTTTGTCACTAAATGTCAAACCCGCTAATTTTTGGTAAGATAACTACTTATATGATTTAATCACTATCACTTATTTGATTGATGAAGAGGATTTAATCAAAAGATGTCACAATAGCACCTAGAGGAAAGGTTGAGTTAAGCTATGTAAAGGAGTACAAGAATAAACTAAGATAGTGATATCATAGTGCATTGATAATCTACTTAAGGTTGCAAAGGTTGGCTACACTAAGAAAGTTTAGAAGAACAAGTTAAACAAAGTTTGTTTGCCAAGCTTGATCGAATGAATAGTAGGTGTTGAGAAAAGTTAGTGCAAGTTGAGCAAAAAATAGTTGGATCCAAGTAAAAGTCTAGTCTAGTATATGAGTCAATTTTAGTTGATGCTTAGCACTAGTAAAATTTAGTTCATGCCAAGTGATTTTATAGAGGATGTCAAGCAATGCATTTTGTGTCAAGCATTAGAAGCAAGATAATGCTGAGTGCTAGCATTATTATAAAGATCATGAATTCAATGGATTTGAGCTAACAAGTTTATTTTCTTGGATTACGTGAACTAGGTGGAAGATAAGATTGATGAGCTAGTGGCATATAATTCATGGTAAACCATTTCAAGGAAAATTCAAAGAGAAGTTTCTAGAAATGATATAGAATGAGGGGTAGATTCATTGAATCCTACCTAATCTATCCAAACCCTAAATTGGATGATGGAGAATGAATGGAAAAATATCTTAATTCTCTATTTATAGGGATGGTTGGTCAGGAGAAAGGGTTTTCATGTGTGAGAACCTAAGGAAGACAAGGAGTCTAGGTTATTGCATCATTCAGTGACCTAAGTGAAGAGTTTACATTGGCATGTTAAGAAAGAAGGCTTAAGGGTATGGATGCTTAAAGGTTGAACAAGCTATCAGAGCTAAAATGTGTGAAATCCAAGTAGAATAAAGGACTAGAACATAGATCTGTAATCTCTAAATGGAGTTGTAAGTTGTTATCAGATCAAACGTTACTATTACTCTCTAATAATTGTATCAATCTAGGGTAAATCCTTTGGAATAAGGTTGACCTAACAGTGATTTGTAAATCCTTTAATGGGGTGGCATTCCAAGTGAATGGTCTAAAGTCCTCTAACAAGGCTCACTCCTAATAGGGTAATTGAAATCCTTTAACTGGGTCACATTTAATAGTGTGCATTGTAACCTTTAACAAGGTTGGCCTTTCATAGGGCATCACTTCAGAAGAGTAAAAAGAGTAGCATGTTACTAGTGGTTTTTCCCAAATTGGGTTTTCATGCAAATCATTGTGTCAAGTGTGTTGTTGAATCTGTTATGTTTCATGTTTACATTTCTACAAATTGATTTGATAGTAACCTAAAAGTTTTTAAGTGATTGCATAATCTTATGGATGCATGCATGATGATAAATGTTTTATGGGTTCACTAAGCTGAGAAAGGTTTTATTTATACATTTGGACCTTGGATAACTGATTCACCCCCTCCCTCCTCTCAGTTATTCTAAAGAATTCCAACATTTTCAAAATCATTGAAGATGAATTTGAAGCTGCCATCAACACATTGGTTTATAAAAAAATGTTTGAAGAGAGATTATGTTCATGAAAATCTCATATTAGAATAATTCTTTATCAATTTGATTTTGATCTTCAAAGAAAATAGATAGTTCTAGTTAAAAATTGTTAGTATCCATGTTTATATAAAGAATCAATAAAATCATTGGTATTCACTGCAATTTCTATGTTCAACAAAGATTAGTGAGATGTGACATTGTGTGGTATAACCACAATGATTTTGGAATTTAATTGTAATGTGAGTAATGTTTGACTTGTTTGATTCACTTGATCTTTTCATATAGATATGTTTCATCATTCAAGTTTTTTTCCTTTAATTCATGTCATATGATATGATATATCTATAATATGTGCTCATCTTTTCTTATAATCAACTATTGATGACACATGTTGCTAGTAGATGGTTATTTTAAACAACATTGAAGTTGTTAGTTTTGAATATAATTTCTATGTTCAATATGAAGAAATGTGAGATGTTGTGATGTATCAATAATAAGTCATGTTGGTAGTCAATATTTCTAATGCAAATGATCTTTGATTGCTTTATTTACTTGATCATGTGATCTGGATATATCTCATCATTCAAGACTTTTTCTTCAATTCATATGAATCCATTGTATTTGTTCCCTTTCCCTTTAATGCTCTCTCTTTTAAAAAATGATGACACATGTTAGTGGTCATTGTTTTCAATCAAGTTGTGATGCAAATAAAATTTACTTTCTACTTTCTTTGGATTACTTGTGAAATGTATGCTTTTCATCTTTTTCTTCTATTGACATGACATGTAATGATTTCATATATATATATATTGTATTTGTTCTCCCTTTTATTATAATCAAATCTTGTGAAAGAGTCAATTCATTAAATAAAATTAGTGATGGAGGAAAAGGCAGTAGCAGGGGAAAAGACAAACTTTGTGTTGGTTCTTGGAGGATTTCATGGAGGTTGGTGTTGGTAAGAGCTTCTCCCTCTTCTAAGAAAGGTAGGCCATGATGTTGCTATAATAGATCTTGCCTCCTGTGGAACTCACCCAATGGATGCCCATCAAATTCAAACATGGTCTGACATAAATCAACCACTTATTGAGTTGTTTAACTCTCTTCCTCCCCACCAAAAAGTATGATTTCTACACCACTTCTTCTTGTTTCCTCTTAATAAACAATTTGTTTTACTTCCATCTAGTTTTAATTTGTTGGTTGTAGGTAATATTGGTGAGTCAGAGTGTTGGAGGCATGAATTTGAGCTCAATAATAGAGAAATTCCCAAAGAAGATCAGAGTTGTTGTATTTGTGACAACATTTATGCCTCTCAGTGGGAGATCTATGATTGATATGATAAATGCACTACAAGAAAGAACTAAATCATGGGGAGATAGTAAATTCATGGTTGAGTTCCCTATTTTCATTATAAATCTTAAGTTCCAAACTCTTTCAAATCAATTTAGAGGCCCTATATATGCTTCCTAGTCATTTTCCAACTAAAAGAAACCCTTTATAACTAATTTGGAATCGAGATGCAAAAAATGCATTTTCTTGCAATGACATACAATGTCAAGGAACTGGGGCTAGAATTGGCAAAGCAAAAATTTCTTGGATATCCATAGCCTCTCTTTTTTGGATAGGCAAATCAATAATTTCAATTAAAATGGGTTTCTCTAAGCAGTAATAGGAATGCCTTGAATATTAATCTGACACAAAATGGGAATGCCTCAAATATTAATCTAGTAGTGAGAGGAATGCAATTTAGTGTTTCGACATTGATATTCATAGGAAAGTATCTAAATAGGAAATACCCTAACCTCATATAGCTCCCACAAATGTAGATCACATCCAAACCTCTCTAGCAAAATAACAAACTGATGGTGCATTTTTTTTTATTTTTTTTTGTTTCTGAACCTGATTTCGTTAAGATTTTGACAAAATTGGAAAAACCTAATTTGGTCAAAATTTTGACCAACTCAAACATTAAAAAAAAATATGTATTTAACAAGCCAAATAAGGGCTTGATTTATATAAAAGGTTGAAAATTGACCTATAATATATTAGTTTTGGTTATATTGTGTAATCTCCCCCTTGTCTTGGGAGTAGTATTATTATGAGGCCATTTAGAACTCAATTGGTGCTTCTTGAAGGTTGATGAGTCCACCTCATAGAAAGGGCATTCCACCATTGCATTTGAGCTTACATTGATATCTTTTAACCCCTTCATAGGATGTGCTTTTGATGGTGGGATATTGGCCTTGGTTTAAGCCATTGGAACCTGAGGAAATCCTTTCATTTCCATTTCTTCTTTGTGACTAGTAACTTGGCTTCATACTATCTTTTACAAAAAAAATGAATTATTATTTGGTAGAAGGAAGAACACTTGATCGTTGAGGTTCTTCTCTATTCCCAGTCCTTCTCTTCCTAATGATGGGTGCCTTTCTCCAGATGTGGCATTCTTATGCTCAAAGTTCTTAATGAGGCTCCAAGTTCTTGTTTATTTGAACTTTCTTTAGGTGATTCCTCATAGATACATTCTCCTCTTGTTTTCTAGTTGTCTTATGTTTCTTTGAGTGCTTCCTCACAAATGTTACCTCTTGTGATTGATGATAGGCTATCACCCCAAACTCTTTCCCCCCTTCTATTGTTGTTGATTCCAAAGTGGGGAGATCACCTCTTATTTCACATTGTAATAAGATCTCAAATGATAGCATTTCTTGGACAGTGATTTGTAGAAGGAAAATTCCTTCACATTCCCCCCTTTCTCTTTCAAACATTTTGAAAGAGAACTTTATATATTAGGGCAAGGACCCTTGTTTCACACTAGCTCCTTGCTTTGATAAAAATATTCTTTTTTCTCCCAATATTACTCCTCATGAGATCCACTCTTTTTATTTGATGACCAACTTGTAATGCATTTGGACCCTTCATGTACTTATCTAGTAAAAAATGTTCCTTCATATAATTGGTTATTATGAGGCCTCACCCTGACTCATCATAGTACAACTGATACATTATTATTTTGATACATTATGACTCGATATGTTGAGACATTATCGAATAGAGTAGACATTATTATATTATTTTATGTTGTGTGATGTTTTATTTTGAGATGCTTAATTATATTATTTAAATGTTTTATGAACATGCATATTTATGTTGTAGTATAGTAAATAAATATAGAATTAGCAATATGATTAATACCTTGATCATGCAATTTTTAATGGTTAAATATATGAATAGAAATGAGATAACAATTATTTATATGAAAGAGTAATGTCTTGATTTATGTGATTATCCATATGAGATTTAAATATATGCATGTGATTTTCTCGAACTATTGGTGTGTGAATTCAACATGCAGGATTATTAGCCAAGAAATCTAACAAAGAATTAGAACTCAACCTTATGTATAGTTTGTGAAAACTAGGGTTGAGTCTAATGAAAGATGCAGATGCCATTGTTCTATACTATTTGTATCATAATTTTGATGTGTGTATCATTCTATAATTGTTAAGTGCTAATGTTTTGTAACAGTGATCCTATAGTGTCACTTGACACTCCTAATTTGTTCCCCTAGTCTCTACATTTAGAGAGTAAAGTCATGATTGAAGGAGGAGGAAGGATAGCTCTTCTCAAATTTTATTTTTCCATAACCATTTGTGAAGGTAGGAATCCTTCAAGTTTGTGTCTTCATGTTGTGTTTTTATTGTTTAAGTAGGTTTCTACATGTGTGTGTATTCATATGTATGATGGATTATGTAAAGAATGAGATTGTGATGGGTTTTCTTAAATGTTTTATTTCATGTTTTACATTTTGATTTATGAGGGAAACTGTAAGGGTTGTGTTGGCATTAATCACCCTCAAATAGGGCATAAGTGGCCATGTATGAGAGGGAGGCTTCAATTGGATCTAAGTAGTGTAGAGTCTCTCCTCATGATGAGGAGAGGTAGAGAGTAGGGTGATATGGGACCCTACTTGTCAGTACAAACCATGTTTTTATTTTAAAAATTGAGAAGTGCAAGAATGGAAGTTCCTATGATTATAGCCTTAGAAGGGGCATTTGGTATGATGTTGTGACTAACTTCTCTTGCCCTAGAAGAATCCACCTTCCCCCTAGTCTAGTTCAATAATGAACCTATTGTGCAAACTTGGGATGGGAGTGATTGGTAAAATGTGTCTTCATTTTAAATTTTTTTGTCTCCCAATCAATTTTTTTTTCTCCATGGTTACCTTGATGAAATTTGCAAATTTCATAGTGGCTACCTTATTATGGAGCCAAGCAGGAATTTAGAGTTGTTGTTTCAATTCAAATGTTTGGGAGATTTCTCCTTGGGATAATGATCCTGTTGTAAAAAGTTATTGTTAAACTTATTTTTGAAATGACCATGATGTCGAGTTTTCTTCCTTGGTTCTTTTCTAACAGAGTCTTTGAATCAGGCAATTCAATAAAATGAATGAGAAGTGGCTAGCCCATGTATGTTGAACAACTTGAGTATTTTCCTTTCATATGATATTCTTTATTATTCAATTTATATGGATATGTTTATTGATAAATCGACACAATGACATTTTACCTTTCCTATGGTATTGTTATAGTTCAAATTTGTAGTCATATGATTAATGGTAATTAGACAAAATGATGTTATATATAAAGTTATGCAATTTGATTTTGAACTATGTTAAAAAAATTCAATTTTCATGAATGCTACTTCATTTTGTATTTTCGTAATTATTAGGAAGTAAAATATTCATTTTTGAATGGTTAAACATTACATCGAACACAATGCTATAATTCAACTTAGAAAAAAAAATCCCCTTGCCCTGAAAACTAAATAGATTTAAAAATCCAACACTTAGAAGAAAAAAGGGACTTGAGAAAATTTATTTTTTAGAGCAGAATTGCTCTCTACCCTTTGTATGGGGGAAAAAAATTAAATCCCCCTTGTTCAATAGAGAATATCCCATTTGGATTTCACTTAATATCTTGAAACCATTTTGAAAGAAAATTATATAATTTATAAATGAAATAACATTAAAATTTATTTAAAAAAAAAAAAAAACTATCCTATCCTATCCTAAGTCTCACCCACAAATTTTTTAATTATAACTACTGCTATCCTATCTCTTCACACTCTTACCTAAGCTACCCACTTACCTTTATTTCACCCCTTACCCCATGCATTCAATTCCATATTCTCTGCTACCATGCACTTGGAATATGGGATGAGAATGGTAATTAAAGTTGTTTGGCATAAAGCCTTTAAACCTAGTCACCTCCCCACTTTAGATGTGATTGGTTGAGGGAGTCTTGATTGACTTCCTTTCATACTTGCACCTCTTTCCATGCTTAGGCATACATCCTCTAAGAAAAGACAAGACCTGCAGCTTGGAAAGTGCCCAAGCCCAATTAGGCCACGATCTTGCTTGGGAAGTGTGGGAGGGGGTTAGGTGAGGTTTAGGGAGGTGTTAGAGGGTAGTTTGTAGGTGTTTAGGGGTAGTTAAAGTTGGTAAAGGTTATGTTAGTTATTAGAAATGGTTAGTATTTATTTTTATTTAAAAAGGTATTAGAAATTTAGTAAAGTTTAAATTATTAGTAAATTAAAGTTAGGTTTTTAAATTTTTGTTTAAATGTTAAAGTTAGAAAGTAGTTTAGATTTGTTTATAATAGGTATATGGTATAGTATTGTTGTGGCTTAAGTTAATGTTAGTTTAATTAGTTTTAGTTTTAATTTATGTTTTAGTAGTTAGTTAGTTTGTAGATATAGCATATTGTTGATTAATGTGTCTGATATTTTAAAAGTAAATAAAATTAATATTATTTTATATTAATTTAAATTTAATTGAAATATATATTATTTTTGTCATGTAAGATTTAAGTAATATTAGTAATGTTTAAACTACGATTGACAACATTAATTTTATTAATATTAGTATAGTGAAATTTAAGAGTGATTTTAAAAGATGAGCTAGTTAGTAAAGATAGTTAGTGGGGATGTTATACTAGGGCCTAATATAATACAAACAAATGTTGAAATCGATTAAATAACAAATATTTTAAATATAATGATTTAATCCTACACGTTGGTTATAAACTAAAATGAAGTGTTAAGGTATTGTAAAGGAAACCTATATATGCCTTTCAACATACCTATAGCGTAACTTATGAAACAAAAATATATAGATTTATATCAAAACCTAATGTGTCTTGTAAGTTGTAGTTAAACATATATCAACTTAGTGGAAAAATCTATGTATTTTTGCCTCGTTATTTTGGGCATGACATTTTGGTATCAAAGAAACTTTTCAATGCTAGGAACCTAAAACCATTACATTTCAACTTATTTAAAATTTAATTTTTGTGAAGGATTCCTCCCAACACATGAAATAGCCAATGAGGCAAAGGTCATAAAGCAGTTGGTGCTAGGGTGGAATAGGAGGATGGACCACCACCTCCACCACCATCACCACCAAACCCTAATCAAGATATTTTGCCAGACCTTGATTGTAGTAGTCCAGCAAATGCTACCACCCATAGTTTAGCCAGAGTAGCCGATTCTCAAAGAGGAAGCACTGGGAACTAGAGGACGTGGGGCAGGTGGTAGAGAGAGAATTAGGAGTCCACCACCGAGGTAGGTTGAGGGATAGGGTGATCATGAGGGTGAGTTGATACATCAGTTAGGACCACCACTCGATAGACCTCCTACACATGTAGTAGATGAGATCAAGGAGTTGATATGACTCTAGCCACCATTGTTTAGCAGTTCCACTGATAGAGCAGAAGTAGAGGCCTGGTTATAGAATCTACAATGATGTTTTAGATTATGTCCTTATGGGAGTAACATGAAGGCACATCTAGTAGTCCATTAGATAAGGGAGAATGCCTCCATCTAGTGACAATAGGAGGAATCTATAGGAGGAGTGAGGATGGATACCCTCACATGGGAGACATTTATGGTTAGATTCCAAGAGAGGTACCTTTGCAAGCACTTCAAACAAAAGTAGATAGAGGAATTTAATTCTCTACATCAGAGGGGCCTCACAGTAGCTTAGTATGAGAGAAAGTTTCTTGAGATCCTTCCTTATGTTGAATACATGAAGGAAGAGAAATTGTGAGTCTATCGCTTCATCATGGGCCTAAATTTCTCACTCTAGGGTGCAATCCATTTGGCCTTCCCTACCACTTTCAAATAGGTAGTCAAGATAACACTAGTTGTTGAGGATACTTAGGGTAGACATGAGTCTTGGGATTGGTCCCAAAATTCAAACTCTACCCAACAGTCATGACAATAGAAACCCCCTCTGAAAGGGAATCAAAACTATGCAATAGGGTCCTCTAAATGCCAGCAATCTCAGTAGTAGAACCCAGAGCAACAACAAAAGAAACCCTCATAGGGCTATCAGGGTCTAAGTCCAAATAATAATAGTTGTAGGGAAAAAATTGGATTAGAAGGCACAAGCCCCATAGCTACAGTCAGTAAAGACTTAGTAGTCTTCCAAGGGTGGATATAGTGGATCTAGTAGGCCAGGAGGCCCATAGTAGTCTAGATCATAGGGTGTACAATCTTATACCCAAGGACCATGCTACACTTGTGGTGGCATGGGTCATATAGCTAGAAATTGTCCACATGGATAGTCATCTAGTGGTTAGATAGGGGCTATCTCAAAGCCTATAGTTGGTGGCATGGGTAGATCCCACAGAGTATTTGTAGTGGTTGACAATAGCTAGGCTAAGCATCAGGCCATAGTCATCAAGGCCACAGGTATAATACAAGGTAGTATGGTTGCTATTTTATTTGATTTTAGAACTACTAACTCTTTTATATCTCCAGATGTAGTAGAGCATTGTAGGCTAGTGACAGTTAGATAGGATGTCAGTTGGGAAGTAGAGTTAACCTCAGGAGTGAGAGTCTTAGTTAGCTCCATGGTGCATAATTGCTAGATTTAGATTGGAGACATGACCATGATGTCTGATTTATGTATTACATCTCTAGGTTCTTATGATGTTGTCCCTGGCTTGGATTGGCTTTATGCCCACAGTGCCAAGATGGATTTTCAACAAAAGAGGGTAGAATGTGTGGATGAATATGGAATCTACAGAGTGATCTTCGAAGTGAAGAGACCTGTATCTCTTTGTATGATTTTCACTATGTAGCTTAGATGGTGCATGCGAAAGGAATGTCAGTTGTTTGCTATCACCATTAGTGATAGAGAGGAAGATTCAAAGGAAGAGCCATCCTCAATGATTTCCCAATCCTTTAGGAGTTTGCAGATGTTTTTCCTTCAAGGCTCCTTGGTATGCCTCCACCTAGAATAGTGGATTTTCACATAGATCTTCTGCCAAGAGCTAAGCCAGTATCGAGAACATTGTATAGGATGACTACTCATGAGCTTGGTAAGCTAAAGACTTAGTTGGAAGAACTCTTAGAGAAAGGTCATATTTGACCTAGTGTTTCACCTTGGGGTGTACTGGTGATCTTCATAAAGAAGGATGGATCACTTAGGTTGTGCATTGATTATCGGTAGTTGAACAAAGTAACCATCAAGAACTGATACTCACTTCCTAAGATTGATGATCTCTTTGATTAGTTACAAGTTTCCCAAGTATTTTTGAAGATAGATCTAAATTTGGGTTATCATCAATTGAGGATTGTGGATAGTGATATCCATAAGATTATATTTCATATGAGGTATGGTCACTATGAGTTCACCGTGGTACCATTTGGCCTCATAAATGCTCCAGCTGTATTAATGAGCCTCATGAATGGAGTATTCCATACCATTTTAGATAAGTTTTTTCTTGTATTCCTTGATGATATTTTGATATATTCTCATAATGAAAAGGAGCATGAAGAGCACCTAAGACAAGTGTTACAAAAATTGAGAGAGAACTAGTTTATGGAATCTTATCTAAGTGTGCATTCTATAGACCTAAGATACATTATTTGGGTCATGTAATATTAGGCTATAGAGTCTTAGTAGATCCATCAAAAATTAGGGCCATCATGGATTGGCCAACACCCACTAGTGTCACTGAAGTAAGGAGTTTTATGAGACTAGAAGGATATTACCAACGCTTTATTATGGGAAGCTCTAGATTGGCACACCTAATCACATCTCTTTAGAAAAGGGGAAGAAATATGAGTGGAAAGAAAAGTGTGATAGAGCTTTCCAAGAGCACAAGAGAGCCCTCACAATTGCACCAATCCTTGTAGTGCCAAATCCTTCTATAGATTTTGTGGTGTGCACCGATCATCTTTGAATGGTATAGCGGTAGTCCTTATGTAGGATATATTACCTATTTCCTACGAGTCTAGGAAGTTGAAAACTCATGAACTCAATTACCCTACTCATGATCTAGTGCTTGCAAAAAAAATTCATGCTTTATTGAGGTGGTGACACTTCCTTCTAGGTCATAGATTTGAACTTCATTCCAACCACTAGAGCTTGTAGTACATATCTACTTAGCCGAACCTTAATGCTAGGTAAAGAAGGTGGATGGAGTTCCTTTGTAAATATGATTTTGATGTTCATTACATTAAGGGAAAGGAGAATGTGGTTACAGATGCCCTAAGTAGAAGGCGCCATGAGATTTCATCTATGACTACTTGCACTAATTTGAGAGCACAAATCCTACATCATTTGCCAGTGCATGAGCTTTATACAGAAGTTAGTCAATTAGTATATTCTTAGAGATCATTGGAAGTGAAGTATTCAGAGTATTCATTGGAGTCCAATGGAATTTTGTGTCATAGAGGACGTATTTATGTACCTTTCATTGGGGGTTTATGTGAGCTCATTATACTTGAGGCTCATAGAGCACCTTATGCAACACACCCTAGTGTTAAGAAGTTACATGCAGAATTGAGGCAATTATATCACTAGCCAAGCATGAGAGTGCAGATTGCTAGATTTTTTGCAAGATGCCTTGAGTGTTAGAGGGTGAAGATAGAGCACTGTTAACCTAGTGGGCTTCTTCAGCCTCATGAGATTACAGTGTGGAAGTGGGATTCTATGTCTATGGATTTTATTATTGGTATTTCCATGTCTTCTCACCACCATGATGCCATTTTGGTGATGGTTGACACATTGACCAATGTTACCCACTTCTAATCCATGTTTACTACATACATAGCACGAGACATAACTTAGGTGTTTTTGTGGTACATTATTAGACTTCATGGCATTCCCTATAAGATCATCTTAGATAGAGACTCAATGTTCACTTTATCATTTTGGAGAGAGTTTCAAGTAGCATTGGGCACTAGGCTCAATTTTAGCACAATGTACCATCATTAGACTGGAAATTAGACCAAGCAAGTGAATCAGGTATTGGAGGACATGTTACATATGTACCTGATGGACCATCAGGTCAAATGGGAGGAATACTTGCATCTCGTCAAGTTTGCCTATAACAATGGGCACCATTCCTCCATAGGTATGCTACCTTATGAGGCCTTGTATGGAAGACCTTTCAGAATGTCCTTGATTTAGAATAGGATTGAGGATAGAGTAACTATTGGTCCTTAGTTAGTTAGAGAGATGGAATAATAGGTGACCTTGATTAGATAGTGCCTTATAGAGGCACATGATAGGTAGATGAAGTATGCTGATGCAAAGAGGATGGATCGAGAGTATAAGGTTGGAGATAGAGTCTTCTTGAGGGTGTAACCACACAAGAGTTTGATTTAATTTAGAAAGGGCTCTAAGTTGGCACCTTAGTTCATTGGACCATTCAAGATCCTAGAGAGGATAGGACTAGTTGCATATCGTCTAGCCTTGCCACCTAGCTTTTAATGTATCCACAATGTATTTCATGTTTATGTACTAAGAGGATACATTAATGATGAGTCTCACATTATAGATTGGAATGCCTTGCAGGTGGAGTCAAAAGGGAAAATAGTGCTGGAGCCTATTTAGATTATTGCTTGATGGACCCTAGCTCTTGGAGGTTGAGAACTGGACCAAGTTAGGGTCCAGTGGGATTTTTATGATGAGGTCATGGCTTCATTGGAGGATGCAACACAGATGAGATCCTAGTACCCATACCTTTTTTATGAACTCCAAGAGGAAGTTCATGCTTAGTGGGGAGGGATGTGAGGCCTCACCTAGACCCATCATAGTACAATTGATACAGTGTTATTTTGATACATTATGACTCGATATGTTGAGATATTGTCAGACATACTAGACATTATTATGTTATTTTATGTCATGTGATGTTTTACTTTGAGATTCTTAATTATGTTATTTAAATGTTTTATGAACATGCATATTCATGATGTAGTATAGTAAATAAATGTAAAATTAGGAATATGATTAATACCTTGATTATGCAATTTGTAATGGTTAAATATATGAACAAAAATGAGATAATAGTTATTTTGATTTATGTGATTATTCAAAAGAGATTTAAATATATGCATGTGATTTTCTCAAACTACTGATGTGTGAATTCAGTGTGCAAGATTATTAGTAGGGAAATCTAATAGAGAATCAAAACTTAACCTATGTACAATTTCTAAAAACTAGGGTTAAGTCTAATGAAAGATACAAACCTCATTGTTTCGTATTATTTGTATCATAATTTGAATGTGTGTATCATTCTATAATCGTTAAGTGTTGATGTTTTGTAACAGTGATCATATAGTGTCACTTGATGCTCATGATTTGTATATACATTAAAACATGATAATTAGGGTTAGCTAAGTAATCTAAAAATATGAGTTGGACTAGATTAGTAACCTAATACTAGTTAGTTGGTAATTGGGGTTAATTACCCTAATCAGAGTTTGGTGGTAAGTTTGCATTCTTAGGATTTTTAGAAAGTTCAAATATTTCAAGCAATTTAATAGGTCATTAAATAGTCCTAGAAGCCAAAAATTATAAAAACTAAGTTTCTAGGGGGTATATGTATGGGTTGGGGGCATTTTCCACCCCTCTAGCCCCTTTTGTTGACTTTTGTGACTACCCAAATATCCCATTTTTGCTTTAATGCGAAAATTGGAACTTCACCATGAGTTGGACAAGTTTATATTCCACCTTAAAGTTTTCCTTAATGATGTGGTTAAGTTACAAGACTCTAGAAGCCATTAGTCAAGTGGGGAGTTATTGCAATTTGTAGGTGGTTGAGTTAGGAGCCTATTTAGTTGCAAATTTGAGGGTGGAAGAGTGTTCACCCAATCTCTATATTTAAAGAGTAAAGTCAACATTGAAGGAGGAGGAATATTTCAATTTTCCATAACCATTTGTGAAGGTAGGAATCTTTCAAGTTTGTGTCTTCATGTTGTGTTTTCATTGCTTAAGTAGGTTTTTGCATGTGTGTGTATTTGTATCTATGACAAAATATGTAAGGGATGGGATTGTGATGGGCTTTCTTAAATGTTTTATTTTGTGTTTTACATTTTTATTTATGAGGGAAATTGTAAGGTTTGTGTTGGCACTACTCACCCTTAGATAGGGCAGAAATGGTCATGTATGGGAGAACGGTTTTAGTTGGACTTCGAGTAATGCAGAGTCTCTCCTCATGATGAGGAGAGGGAGAGAGTAGGGTGATATAGGCCCCTACTTTTCATTACAAACCATGTTTTTGTTTTGAAAATTGAGAAGTGAAAGAATTGACATTCTTTTGATTATATCCTTGGAAGGGGCATATGTCATTGTGTTGTGACTAACTTCTCCTACCCCAGAAAAATTCACCTTCCCCATAGTTTGGTTTGATAATGAACCTATTGTGAAAACCTAGGGTGGGATTGATTGGTAGAATGTGTCTTCATGTTAAATCTATTTGTCTCCTAGTCAGTTTCATTTTCTCCATGGTTACCTTGTTGAAATTTGTAGATTTTGTAGTGGCTACCTTGTTATGGAGCCAAGTAGGAATTCAGAGTTGTTATTTCAATTCAAATGTTTGGGAAATTTCTCCTTGGGATAATGATCTTTTTGTAAAAAGTTATTGTTAAATTTATTTTTGAAATGACCATGATGTTAGGTTTTCTTCCCTAGTTCTTTCCTGATGGAGTCTTTGAATCAGGTGATTCAATAAAATGAATGAGAAGTGGCTAGCCCATGCATGTTGAAAAAATTGAGTATTTTCCTTTCATATGATATTCCTTATGATTTATTTTATATGCATATGCTTATCTATAAATGGATGCAATGATACTTTACCTTTCCTATGATATTCTTATGGTTCAAATTTGTAGTCATATGATTAATGGTAATTAGATGAAATGATGTTATATATAAAGTTTTGCAATTTGATTTCAAACTATGTTAAGAAAGTTCAATTTACATGAATGGTACTTCATTTTGTATTTTCGTAATTATTAGGAAGAAAAATATTCCTTTTCAAATGCTTAAACATTACATTGAACATTATGCTATAATTCAACTTAGAAAAAAAAAATCCCCCTTGCCTTGAAAACTAAATAGTTTTAAAAATCCAACACTTAGAAAAAAAAGGGGACTTGAGAAAATTTATCTTTTAAAGCAAATTTGCTCTTTGGCCTTTCTATGGGAAAAAAAAATTAAATCCCCCTTGTTGAATAGAGAATATCCCCTTTAGATTCACTTAATATCTTTGATACCATTTTAAAAGAAAATTATATAATTTATAAATGAAATAACATTAAATTTTTTTATTTTTTTAAAAAAGACTATCCTATCTTATCCTAAGTCTCACCCACAAATCTTTTAATTATAACTACTCCTATCCTATCTCTTCATGCTCTTACCTAAGCTACCCACTTACCTTTATTTCACCCCTTACCCCATGTATTGAATTCCATAGTCTCTACTGCCATGTGCTTGGAATATGGGCTGAGAATGACAATTCAAGTTGTTTGGCATATAAAGCCTTTAAACCTAGTCACCTCCCCACTTTAGATGTGATTGGTTGAGGGAGTCTTGGTTGAGTTCCTTTCATACTTGCACCTCTTTTCATGCTTAAGCGTACATCCTCTAAGGGGGACAAGACCTGCAACTTGGAAAGCACCCAAGCCAACTTGGGCCATGTGATCTTGCTTGGGAAGTGTGGAAAGGGGTTTGCTGGGGTTTAGGGAGGTGTTAGGGGGCAGTTAGTAGGTGTTTAGGGCTAGTTAAAGTTAGTAAGGGTTATGTTACTTGTTAGAAACAATTAGTTGGTATTCATTTTTATTTAAAAAGGTATTAAGAATTTAGTAAAGTTTAAATTATTAGTAAGTTAAAGCATTAGGTTTTTTAATTATTGTTTAAATGTTAAAGTTAGAAAGTAGTTTAGATTTGTTTATAATAGGTATATGGTATAGTATTGTTGTGGCTTAAGTTAATGTTAGTTTAATTAGTTTTAGTTTTAATTTATGTTTTAGTAGTTAGTTAGTTTGTAGATATAGCATATTGTTGATTAATGTGTGTAATGTTTTAAAAGTAAATAAAATTAATATTATTTTATATTAATTTA
Source organism: Cupressus sempervirens (assembly GCA_028749045.1). Classification (NCBI taxonomy): domain Eukaryota; kingdom Viridiplantae; phylum Streptophyta; class Pinopsida; order Cupressales; family Cupressaceae; genus Cupressus; species Cupressus sempervirens. The sequence continues at coordinate 288,853,680 of CM053786.1, read as the reverse complement.
AATTTAATTAAAATATATATTATTTTTGTCGTGTAAGATTTAATTAATATTAGTAATGTTTAAACTACGATTGACAACATTAATTTTATTAATATTAATATATTGAAATTTAAGATTGATTTTAAAAGATGAGCTAGTTAGTAAAGATAGTACTAGGGCCTAATATAATACAAACAAATGTCAAAATCGATTGAATAAAAAATGTTTTAAATATAATGATTAATCCTATATGTTGGTTATAAACTCAAATGAAGTGTTAAGGTATTGTTAAGGAAACCTATATATGCCTTTCAACATACCTATAGTGTAACTTATGAAACAAGTATATATAGATTTATGTCAAAATCTAATGTGTCTTGTAAGTCATAGTTGAACATATATAAACTTAGTGGATTAATTAAATTTAAACAAAAATTATGTGTGTGTTTGCCCCATTTTTTTGGGCATGACAGTTATGATGCTTAATCAATATTTGTAAAATAAACATTAAGTTTATTTATAATTTTGGCTAATTTGTAGATATTAGGTCTCAATTTTAATTTGGTCCGTTACAATATCTAACATTTTAATCCATGCATATCTCACATTTTCCCACTTGTGATTTTTTCCATATCTTCTACACTTCATTTCGACTTACATATTTTATAATAAAAAATTTCCTTTATTTTGGTTGTATGTTGTCTTGTAGGTTCATTTATTTTCCCTAGATTTGTTTATTTTGTTTTCACTTCATAAGCCAATTTCCTATTTACATACACAAGTGTCATTGGAGTGATACATCACCATTTTAGATTTCCCATGCTAGAGGAAACAATATTTTTCCTTGAAATTATCCCCAATCCACATATTCTTTGTGAACTAGTCTTCATGTTACACACAATTATCTCTAGTCTACATGTTACACACTTATCACACAAATGTATTCATTATTTCTCAAGTCACACAATTTATATGCTTACCTATTTATCCTAGATTATATTTACTTTCATGTATGATTTTCAATTTCCTTCAAGTGCTTTCTTTGTATTGACACAACCAATTAAAGAGGGTATATACTGTTGGAAATATAAATGGAGTAACTGAGAGGGGGTTGAATCAGTTACCACAAAAATAAATCCATAGATCCCTTAGATGTCTTATAAAACTAGCTACTGTTGTCACTCAGTAACCACACAGAAAAAAGTTGTAACTCGGTAGATGTACTATAAGTTAACTTATTATAGATCTTTAAGCATTCATAGAGATTTAACATGCATGTATAAAAGAAATAACATGAACACAAGAGACACTGGATTTAACATGGAAACCCAAGATCAGAAAAACCACCAAGTAACTAGCTACCAATTTTCACTCTTCTGAAGTGAGCCTTGTTAGGAGCCAACCTTGTTAAAGGTTAAAAAGCACACTGGGCATATGCACCGAGTTGTGGTGCGAAAAAGATGACAAGGAAATTTTTTTTTCCTATTTTAAAAAGTGTGTGCGCGCTATAGCGCGTACGCGCTTTTAAAAAATAAAAAGTATATATGATGGGCTGCAAACCCACAGCCCATCATTTTCATCAGCATTTTCTTCTACTCCTATAGCGAGCAGCGCGTACACAAGTTGAAGACTCAACATTTGCACCACTATTTGTCAAAATGCCTCCTCGTCGACGAAATCCAAGACCACAAGCGCACCCACGATGACGCTATAAGTGATATAAACCTAACTTTGCATTGTTTGATATATTTTTCATATTGTTTTGTAAGTTTTTTATATTCTTTTGTAGGGTTTTTACAAATTTCATTTAGATTTGTTTATTTATTTGAATTTCAATTGATTTTTTATCAGGAAATGTTCATAATCAACCAAAAAATCCACAAGAACATCAAAACCCTCAAGAACCCCAAAACCAAAACCCTCTTTAAGAAGAAGAAAAAATTCCACAACCCAAACCAATTGCAAGACCTCCACCAGGCACACAAGAAAATATAAGAAATGAAATAGAGAGAGGCAAAACTGAATTAGAAGGAATCATTGCTCGGTTGAAAGAATCTGGATGAACCAATCCAATGAGGGCTCAATTGGCATCATCCCTCAAATCCATTAACACTCAGATAGCCTTAGTTAGTGGTCAGTTAGATATTTGGCGGGCTAAGAGGGATGAACAAAAAAGATTTTATGCAAATAAATTGTCATATGAAGATGTTAGAAAAAAGGAAATACCAAAAGGTAGTATATGTGCATTATTTAGAAAACTCAGTGAGCAAAATACTATTAGAGAGGGTACTAAATGATTCCCCATCCATTGGTTCATACATGATGCTATTAGAAATAATTTTTGGGATAGATGGTGGATGGTTTTTGATGCCCTTCCTTGCAACAATCACGAGGTCCCCATGTATTTTTTGAAGAAATTATATTGTGAGTTTGTCCTTGGGGAGATCCCCAATTATTTTGATATGTTAGACTCCCAGGGTAGAGGGGGGGGGGGGTCATCATTTGAGAGGCCAGGAGCATGTCATGATCCTAATGTAGTTAGGGCAGCCGTGGTCCATCCACAACGCGAGCATGTGATTATTCCTTCAGTTGTAAAGGAACATGTAGAGGCCAGCACTCTAGGGACCATTAATGCTTTGACGCAGACCCTCATCCATTCCATGAGCCCATTAGTTGAGGGGGAGCCTTCTATACATCATGGTCACATGTGCACTTCATGCGAATCCCTATGCACATTTGGCACTCATGTCGGAGATGATGCAGATGATGGGCTTGTCATCGATCAGTTCCTGAACGAGACATTTGGCATTGAAACACAGGTAAATTACTAATTTGATCACATTTCATACATATAGTGAATGATTAATTAATTAGGATTTATTGACATTGTTCAAAATTTAGGGTCAAAGTGTTCTTGGGCCTAGCAGCGATCCTCCAGGCCCATTTTTTGTCCCTTCAACGAGTCCTGAGGTATGTATTAATTTAATCATTTTAATTAATACATATATTTATTACGTAATCATATTAAGGATTGACCAAAAAAAATATGCATGTGCATCAGTTCTCCACAAGACCCTCAACCTTTACCACAGACGCAGAGTAGAGACATCATACGAACTTCACAAAGGTACAGTTGTTTCATGTTAATTTAATTCATTTGGTTATATTTATTCCATGTTTCATGTTAGATATAACGTGTATTGTATGACATGCAGCTCATGATGTCGAACACACCTCCTCATCTGCGACAGTCTGTTAATAGTGGAGTGGCTGCAGTTGTGGCTAGCTCACAGCCATTGACGGAGGTATGAAAGAATTTTCTTCATTTTAGTTGTTGTTTATAATAGTTAATCTCAAAATTTCTAATGTTATTTATAAGTGATTATATTTATTGAATTGTTGTAGGGTCTTGTCACGCCTGATCATCCACGAGCATTTGAGGTGGACTTACAGAGTGACTATTTGTTGGCGATAAGAAAATAATTGATTTTTTGAGTACATATATTTGATTTCAACGTATAATAAATATTGATTCATATCTACTTTCTTTGTATCAATTGGACCTGGAGAAGAGCCTCAACAAGAGGTCAAGTGAGTGTGTCAGGAGGGCCCCGTCATCTCCACTGTCTCCCTCCACACGATGGTAGAGGACATTGAGAGACTTGTTTCCTTCCCCTCATGGGAAGGAAAAGATGTAGTTGAGATATTTGATACATATATATAGAGATTTTTTTCCTTCCCCATGTATATATATGGGCATCTGAGAGACATATTCGATACACATTTGATGTACATATGACATTTTATATTTGATGTATGACATTATTGGTTAATATATGATATGTTTCTTCATATATGACATTATTGGTTATCATAATATATTATGTGTTTGTTAATGTATATGACATTATTGGTTATCATTTTATATTATATGTGTGTTCATGTATGACGTTAAATTAGATATGTTCGTGTATGACATTAAATTAGATATGTGCATGTATGAAATTAAATTCAATTGCTAGAGAGTTGCCATTATGTCTACCAACTAGTAGATGTTCTTTTTTGCTTTATTAGTATTTCTCAAAAACTGCAAAGAAGTTGTTTCTGGTGAATAGTTGTAAACAATTGTGATCATCGACTTCATGTACTCATGGATTTGGCTGTGAACACTTGTAACTTTGGCTATAAGCATCCATGGCTTTGGCTATGTGCACTAGTGGCTTTGGCTGTGAGCATTTATGGCTTTGGTTGTAGGCACAATATAGCCTTGGCTGTAGGTTGTCTTTCTTGCTGCATGTCGAAGTTACCTTCAAGAATATCATTAGTCTAAGATCATTACAATTAAAATACTATGACATAATACCTTGGAAATAATAGTCTTTAACCCATTACTTTATTTGTTAAAACATCATGTAGTATCTACTGTAGTCCTTCTACTCAAATATGTTTTAAAAAATACTTAGTATGGCAAAGAAATGTCTATGGAAAGCTTGTCAAATAGGATATTGAAGAACTAAATGTGGATAGTCATTAGTACCCATCAATAAGAACACGAACATCTTTATCAAGCAAGCCATATGACATTAGCAAGTAATTTATAAATTTCCTTTGCAAATAATTAGAAGATGCTATGAATCTTAATACAGAGTTAATCACGAACTCATTATTCCATCCAAGAAGCATATATCACCCTAAGCCAATTAACCGACAGGATAAAAATTAATTCAATTTCAACAAAATTTTGAGTATAACAAGCATCTTAGGGATTCTTACAAGAATTAACACGATGTTCACAAGAGCATTACAAGTTCTTGTAATGTTATTTCACATATTGTAATCATATTCAGTTTTGAATGGCCATTTGTGTTACAAGCATAAATTTTCTTTAAGGTCTTTTAATTCTAGACATGAATTTTATTATGAAGCTTTTTTATGACAACCCACTCAATGCATATATTGTTGTTCCACATTATGCTAAGTTGACTTTCATTGGTTGATTTGGGTCTAGACATGATGTTATTCACTACCTTTTTTATATATTATTTTTTTGTAGTGAGGTTCTGGCCTAAATGAATGTATTAATCATTGAAGTTGTGAACCTTGGTCAAGATCCTTACAAATATATTTTCAAATTGGACCTCAAATAGTTTTCTCAGTCACCCCCTGTACATAGATACTGAAATTGTAGTTAATTACAAAATTAATACTGAATTAACACAAGTTTAATTGAGAAGTATTATGTTCCTCAATAGGCTAGATTATTATTGACCAGGAAACTTTATCTTAGAGCAGTTGGTTTCCTAAATCTTTAGCGCAATGACAGTCTTATGGAATGTGGAATTAGGTCTGCTAGCTAAGGAACGTTCTTTAAAAGGTAGAGGAAACTCAAGACTCACGTGTTTCCAATCAATATAAATGTTTAAATCGCTTCTCTAATTTTTTCTATTTATGATCTTCTTAAAACTTAACTTTCTAAATGTATTGATGGGGAAATAAAGATCTTCTAGGAACTAAAGGCTAATCATGTTTAATACTTACAATTCTCTATTTTTATCTAATAATTTAAAAAATATTGTACAAGTGTTTTCAAAGAGCAACACTTGTCACTAACATCATAAGAAGGAATATCCAAGGAGACTTACCATTGATCCCCCACCACCAAATTCAAGAGAAAACAAAATTCCACTACTAAAGAGATAGTAACAATGATCATCCCTAGTCTCTCCCTTATCACAAAATGATTACCATCAAAATTTGCATTTCCAATTGCGTCATGTGTGTTGAAGTGATAGTAACATTTTCACTCTCTTACCTAATGTCTCCCATTTCTAAAACTCCTGGGGAAGGGCAAGGCCATCTTCTCAGTACTTCAAAATACAACGAGTTCCATTTTTTCACATATTGATAATCATTGACTTAAAGTATAGTCAAAGTATTGACAGCCTATAGATATGCCCCATCAAAGATCACAGCCCTGTGGCATTTAGTGACCCTTAGGGACATTCTGGTTCAGCGTGCCTGAGAATGTTCGAGCACTGAAGGGGATAGGAAGAGGTTGGGGATAGGGTTTAGCCAACCACCCAGAGCTAATGGAGCAGACAGTTTGATCCCATGACGACAGATGAGAGAGATTTGGCAGTTGGCAAGTACTGGCCAACACTACAAGTTTCAGCATCACCCGAGATGGCATTGTAGAATGAAAATGGAATGTGATCTCCAAAAAGTGAGAGAGGTTATTGTAGGTCTCTGCAACATAGTCCTGTAGGAATTGGAATCTCATCAGTATCTTGCACGAGCTCCGAGATATGCCTCGTAAAAGATCGCAGCCCTATGGCATTTAGTGACCCTTAGAGACATTCTGGTTCGATGTGCCTGAGAACATTCGAGCACTGAAGGGGACAAGAAAACATTGGGGATAGGGTTTACCCGGCCACCTGAAGCTAATGGAGTAGATAGTTTGATCCCACGACGAAAGATTAGAGAGATTTGGCAGTTGGCAACTTTGTACTGGCCAACACTACAAGTTTCAGCATCACCCGAGATGGCATTGTAGAATGAAAAAGGAATGTGATCTCCAAAAAGTGAGAGAGGTTATTGTAGGTCTCTACAACATGGTCCTGTAGGAACTAGAATCACATCCATACCTCACACGAGCTCCGAGATATGCCCCATCAAAGATCACAGCCCTATGGCATTTAGTGACCCTTAGGGACATTCTGGTTCAATGTGCGTAAGAATGTTCGAGCACTGAAGGGGATAGGAAGAGGTTGGGGATAGGGTTTATCCGACCACTTAGAGCTAATGGAGTAGATAATTTGATCCCACGACGAAATATGATAGAGATTTGGCAGTTGGCAACTTTGTACTGGCCAACACTACAAGTTTCAGCATCACCCGAGATGGCGTTGTAAAATGAAAATAGAATGTGATCTCCAAAAAGAGAGAGAGGTTATTGTAGGTCTCTGCAACACAGTCATGTAGGAATTGGAATCGCATCCATACCTTGCACGAGCTCTGAGATATGCCCCATCAAAGATTGTAGCCCTATGGCATTTAGTGACCCTTAGGGACATTCTGGTTCAGTGTGCCTGAGAACGTTCGAGCACTGAAGGGGATAGGAAGAGGTTGGGGATAGGGTTTACCCAGCCACCCGAAGCTAATGGAGTAGAAAATTTGATCCCACGATGAAAGATGAGAGAGATTTGGCAGTTGGCAACTTTGTACTGTCCAACACTACAAGTTTCAGCATCACCCGAGATGGCATTGTAAAATGAAAACAGAATGTGATCTCCAAAAAGTGAGAGAGGTTATTGTAGGTCTATGCAACATGGTCCTGTAGGAACTAGAATCACATCCATACCTTGCACGAGCTCTAAGATATGCCCCGTAAAAGATCACAGCCCTATGGCATTTAGTGACCCTTGGGGACATTACGGATTGGCGTGCCTGAGAACGTTTGAGCACTGAAAGGGATAGGACGAGGTTAGGGATAGGGTTTACCTGGCCACCCGAAGCTAACAGAGTAGACAGTTTGATCCCATGACGAAAGGTGAGAGAGATTTGGCAGTTGGCAACTTTGTACTGGCCCACACTGCAAGTTTCAGCATCACCCGAGATGGTGTTGTAAAACAAAAATGGAGTGAGATCTCCAAAAAGTGAGAGAGGTTATTGTAGGTCTCCACAACATGGTCCTGTAGGAACTAGAATCACATCCATATCTTGCACGATCTTTGAGATATGCCTCGTCAAAAATTGCAGCCCTATGGCATTTAGTGACCCTTGGGGACATTCTGGATTGGTGTGCTTGAGAACGTTTGAGCATTGAAGGGGATAGGACAAGGTTGGGGATAGGGTTTACTCGGCCATGTGGAGCTAATAGAGCAAACAGTTTGATCCCATGAGGAAAGGTGAGAGAGATTTGGCAGTTGGCAACTTTGTACTAGCCGACATTGCAAGTTTCAGCATCACCCGAGATGGCATCATAAAATGAAAATGGAGTGTGATCTCCAAAAAGTGAGAGAGGTTATTGTAGGTCTCCAAAAAGAGTGTTTAAAAATGAAAAAACAGCAAGGGGTCCTTTGTATTGTTTGGGAGTTTGACCATTAAAACTAGAAATTGTCCTAGTAGTAAGTGCTGGTAACAGTTTTGAAATTTGATTGTTGAGTGTTGAGAAACCTCAAGTTTAGGATTTTTCTTGTTGGTTTGAGTCTATAATAACCATTTCCATCTGAAAAGTTGAGTGTTGAAACCATTTAAGAAGTATTTGCATAGTTTTCCCTAAAATTTGAGTGCATAAAAAGGGGTATGTGATTGCTCCCAAGGTGGATTTAGTGTTTTCTCCAAACAAGAGTTGCATTTTATGTTTGAAGTCATATATTATAACCAAAGCGAAGGTGTTTGAACCATTTTGGGGTTCTAGAGATGTTGCAAAGTAAGAGTTCTAGAAAGCCCTAGGGTAAAGGGGCTAGAAAGGAGGGTTTTGTAAAAACCATTGTAAAGTTGATCATGAGACCAAAAAAATAGAAGAATCCTTGCATTTGAGTAGTTTCTTAAGACTTTTTTGGGTCATGGGAGTTCCAAAAGTCAAGGGATTGTGAGTTGCTTTGTAAATGGCCTCAAACTAGGCCTAGTTGGCAGACTAAAATAGCCAGTTTTGAGTGATATTTTACAAAACAAGTGTAGTTGGGTTTGGAGTATATTTTAGAGTGAGGAAAAGGGTATTTTAATCACCCAATAGTTTAGGAAGTTCTGTGGAAAATTTTGGAGTAAACAACAAATTAGTGACTGGCAAGGGCTAGTTGGAACAAGCCTAGAAGAGGCAAAATTGAGAAAGTGTAAGAGATGAGTTGCTGAGAGTGTGCAAGGAGTTGGAACATGTTAGATGAGATGTTTTGAGATGATCCAAGGTGTTGAGGCCATGATATGATGCCAAGGATGAGTTTTGGTACTTGCATAGGGTGTTCCAACCAAGCTACAAATGCATAGGATAGGACCTTGTAAGGTACTTGCAAATTATGGTTCTAATGCCGACAAAATAGAACTCCCACAAAACTTGGAAATTTACCTTATCTTTAATGTCAAGGACTAAGTTCAATATAAAGGTCCTACATTCATAGAAGGACAAACAAAATCAAAGGTTGAAGAAGTCACTATCCCATTATAATCTCAACGAAAAGCTGAAAAGGTTATGGATTCAAGAATCAAGAAGAAGACTTGTCATGGCACCTGTATGGAGCATCTTATCAAATGGAAGGATCAACCAGAATCTGAAGTAACATGGATAGATGAGAGTGATTTTGGAAAGAAAGGTATTCCTACGAAATTCCTTCAGATTTATCCACCATGAGTTCTTTGTCACATGGGGAGAATGGTGCAAGAGCACCTAGTGATTTTGAAAATTTTGGCCTAATTGGGGCTCTAGACCTAGTAGGTCAAGTAAGAAAGAAAAGGACATCTATGATTTGGGTTGGTGAGTGGAGTCTTCTGATGATTAGGAGAGTTTGGAAATATCAAGTTGAGGACCATATAATAACCCTAGATATTGCATTGGGGTTTGTGCCCAAATTTTCCTAGTAGAGAGAAAATACCTTCATTTGAATATTGGGGTGATTGAAGTTGACATAGTCAATTGGTGTGCATAGATCCTAGGGAAGGGGATAGTTGGGAGATATCCTCTTGGGAATAGGGTCAGGAAGAAACCCTATAGGATCAAAAGAATTCATTGGTTAGTTTGGGCATAGTGGCCTAAACTAGCAGGGTGGGTCTCCTTACATTACTGTTGGTTAGAGAATTCCAATTTTTATTTGTTCAAGGCTAAGAGACATATAAAAAACTACATTTTCAATTATGATATCAAGGCATGCATGGCAGTCCAAGTACATGGATGGATGATGAAATAATTATTCTTGAATTGGCTAGACCACTTTGTAAGAACAATTCCATGGGGGGTGTTTCTCTCAAAAAGGTGTCTTCTAGTATATTATGATCATGGAATCCATATGACATGGAAAATAATTGATAAAGCAAAGAAGTTGGGCATAGATTGTGTGTCACTTGTAGCGTATACCATCTATAGGTGTCAATCATTGGATGTTAGTTTTTTCTCACCATTAAAATCTTACTTAAAACATATTTGGAATATGTGGTTGGATAGGAACCCTCAAATCAATATTGGTCATGAGGAGTTAGGAATGTTATCCAGCAAAGCCTCCAATTTGGCTCTTACACCCGATAATATAATGAGTGGTTTCCATAGGATAGGGATATGGTCTTTGAATAGGGAGGTTTTAGTGAATGATATAGGCCCAAGAAAGTGCTTCATTGTTGATGAGGATGAAAAATAGGGATCTAAACCACAATCCACAAGTATTGGATTAGAAGAAACAACTACTGTAGATGATGCAAATATTGATGAGTTGTAAAGCGAGGGGGAGGAAATCACTATTGAATCCTTCCTAAAAATCAATGGCTTATTAGATGAACCAATTAACACTTTGTTGAGGAGTTATGGACAAAATATGAAGGGACTAGGTACAATTGCACCTAAAAATACCCAACCAGAAAACTTGAACCAGCCAGTGGACTATTATAGGAGATAAAACCTTGAGCATACAACAAACATTGATATTATATTAAGCTTGCTAATGCAAGATTCACAGCCAGATTAGTTGTAGGAGGTTGTCACAAACCTTGAGTAACCAAATACTTGTGGGGATGAAAATGTTTCCCTTTTAATTCCATCCCCACCACATGTTGACCCCAAGGACATCATCTAATGCTTTGCAAATGGTGGCAACCATGATGAAATAAATAGTTAACAATTTTTTGATACCTAGGCCCAAAATGACTATGATGGAGATGTTTATTTTATACGTTACATGCCACTAGACAGAAAACAACATAGTGGTTTACCCAGTAGATTCCTATAGCTACCAAAGAAAAGGACAATTGATGGGAACTCAAGTAGATGGGAGAAATTCCAATTTTTTTGAAGCAATAAAGTTTTGTGATGTATTTAGAATATCTAAGATAGACTTATTTTTTATGTGAACTAAACCATTCTTACATTACAATTTAAATGTATTTGTATTGTTATAATAGTTTGATTGTTGGTCATGGTGTACTACTAGCATACCTAAAATTTTAATTAATTTTTTTGGTAAATTAAGTCGAGAGATATCTAATTTAAAATATGTAAAGTTTAGAAATATAAATAGTTCATCATAGAGATATTATAGAATTAATTTATTTTAAATAATAGAAATAATCATAACAAATAGATAGAAATAAAAAATAATAATTTTATACAAAAAGTTTTAATTTATTTTAAATAATTAAATAATAGAAACATCATAGAATTAATAATTCAGTATAATCATAACAAATAGACACTAAGCAATCCCAAATTCAAACATATGAAGGTCCAACTAGAATAATGACTTTAAATAACCAAATACCAAAGCCAAACAAAGGAAATGGGACTTTTACTTTAAATGAATAAATTACATGAAGAAGGGTGGCTGGCTGTTTGGAAATCTACTTATTTTTCTTCTCTCCCTCCTGTCATCCAAGAGAACATGCAATGAAAGAAAAATATCGTCACAATAAGAAAATATGAAAAATATTGTTCTAGCTTTAAAAAAATTGGAGACATCAAAACATAAAATCTAGATTCTAAACAAATCAAAACATAAAATCTATGATTTAAACTAAATCTCATCACTTATGCATCATAACAATACGGTCCACCTTAGTCATGTGGATAGTCTTGGGGAAGAGGTTGCAAAAATGTATTTGTATCCAGTTGATCACTCTTTCTCTCTCTCCCTCTCTCTGTATTCAATCTAATGAGCCAACTGGATCTGCTCGACATTTTAATGTCTCAAGTATTGCCTCGTAGTCTGACTCACAAACTTTCCAAAGATTCTTATTATGTGTTTTTCCACCATATTTTATCAAGTGGACATTTGATGCGACAACAAGATTTGAATAATGAAGAATCTTCCTCTTTGTTTGCCAATCCTCGAATAACCACAAGTTAGGGTTCTTCATAGAATATCATCTAAGCCATGTGCTGGTTACAACCACCGCACCGACATGGTACTCTAAACCTTCACCATCTATAACTGAGTGATCCAGTTTTTGTTTGGCTTAAACACAATGACACAAATAATAATCTGTCCCTTCTTCATTGTCTTCAGGTGCAATAACAGCAAAAACATGGCTTGCAGTGACAAATGTACAAAATGCGGTCATTAATTCAAAAAATACTTGCGTAAAAGTTATAAAGTTACATATTGAAATTACAAAGATATATAAATATATATATATATTACCAGGTTGCACTAGATCATACAAGCGGTCAAAGTCAATAGACGATTCCATCTGTACCATTTCCAGTGCTTGTGGGGGATGATAGGTGTCAATTGGGTCCAAAAGCCGTATATCCCATTTGTCCACCCATTTAGTTGACTCACAGTCATCCCAATTTTTCTCTGCACATGATGGACAATAGCATGCCATTTTTTGTGTGTGGATACTCCATGAACCTGCATCAGAGCTTCTAAAAGAGTGCAACTCACTGGATCCTGTTAGTGTACAACAATCCTGATATGGTGCAATGTTAGTATTATCTATCAACCAAAAAAATCTATGAACCGTAGACTCACCTTCCTTACCTGGACCCATTGTAGCGTTACACCACTGGACGATGGATTTTACATCTATCAATATTGCTCCATCTTTATACTTTAGTTCTTCACGAGCTAAGGCTCTTTTGATGCATGCGCCTGCACCATCGTGCTCTCCCTTTCCATGACCAGCCTCTGTGAAATTCCACATGTATTAAATTCTACACAACTTGTGCATCCTACTCAACCAATAGAACATCCGTGCATTCTTGAATTGAGATGCACAATTGTCTAACCAAATAATGTGCTGACGATATGTGATGCCCCTGTTAGCCAAATTTCCATAAAATAGTTGAAAACAACCATGTACGAACTCTGTAGAATGTGATCGATCATCGCTGATATAAAAATGGTACTCTCTCAAAATCTTCTTGTCATCCTCTGTACTTGTAGGTGAATGCATGAATGTTATGTGAACAAATATGGAAACCTGTTGAGAATTATAATACTTTGCTTGCACCTCATTTTGTGGTTGTAGTGTGTAGTTCTCTACAAAATCTACAACCGAAACAATGGTATCTAGTGGAAACATATCCTTGCACAACTTGAATTGCAAATCCAACCATCGAGCTTTATGGGTATGCCTTGCATACTCATAAATAATCTTTTCACAAAAAATCTTCATGAACTCATACAATAGAATCTTTTCAATGACTAAATCACATCTTTTACCATGTTTCCCATCTTTTAGAGCATATGTCACTGTCTTAAATTTTTCGTAATCTACTATTTCATTTCCAATTGCATGTGTACTATCCATATGTTGACAAGTTGATAAAAGTTGCAAAGAACCACAAAATAAGCACGTACCATCCAAGCATGATGTCTTGTAAAATTGTTGGCCATCCCTTATTTCACATAAAATGTTGGATATGAATTCCCTTGAAGATCTTGGTGGCTAATTTATGTCACAATCCTGCAAAACAAACTGAGAATGCAAAATTACGCATATATGCCTAAAAAAATCAAAATGGTTAGAAAATTCAATATGTATCCTATAACAACAAGTTGTGCATGTGTGATTTATCTTCACATAAAAAAGTTTACCCATCTCAAAAAATCTTTGACTTATTCTAATTTGAGGATACATACCAATAAATTTTGCAAAAAATTGTGTCTGAGTTGTGTCCAAAAAATGTTTCGCATGTGGCTCGTGATTTTGGCTACCAATCCTCCTTCTTACAACATCTCTTTGATTAGGGGAAACACATGTGTTATTTTTCCAAAAATCTTCGATCAATGATTTCAAGGCTTCACTAATTTCTTTATCCTTTCGCGGTAGTCTACCGCTAAATGTCCATAACTCATTTTTTGTTGGATCTTCCAATCTCTCATGCCTTAGCACGGCTCTCCTTAGAGTACCTCTACCAATTTTTAATGTTTTTCTTGTCTTTCTCATGAGTCAAGCTTTCTTCATTTGGCTACTTACTATTGTCGATGTAAGTAATCATCTTGTGATATTACTATCTTTGGTGCGTGATTTAGAACCCACTTTGTCATAAGCATTCATTAGATTCTTTACAATGTTTTTTTCATTTGAATCATCCATCGTTCTTAGCCCAAGAATCTTCATGATAGGCATAAATTTTAAATTCCTCATCATTTCAACAAATAATTGGCATTGACCTGTAATATTTAATTCTTCAAAAAATAATCTCCACATACAATTAACTTTTCTTTGACAAGTATGCTTGCTAATCTTGTCAGGCATTGATTTCAAAATGTTACTATCAATATCAATTAAATATTTTGGTCTTCTAAAATGAATTCTAGAAGGTGTTATAATCTCTTCAATTCTCTCAACATTTTGAACATCAACATAAGGTTGAGTGTATTGCGTACCTTGAACCGAAGATGATGTGCCTTGGCAATAAGATGTAAAAGATGGAATATCACCTACTTGATGTGTTGATGGTGTGCCTTCAACATGACATGATGGAGTGTGTATATCGTCGGATCTAAAAATTGGTGTCTCTTCAACATGAGAGGACAATATGACTTCAACATTGGAAGATGGCGTCGTAGACGATATGACTCCAACATTAGAAGATGGTGTAGCTTCACAATTCAATTGTCTTCTTGAGCGTAACAGTCTCATTCATTCTCTTTGTCTTTCCAATTCTTCCTCTTTGTTTCTTGGTACTGGTGGTTCTTGATCCTCTTCGAAAGTCAATTCTTCATTATTGCTTTGCAATTTTTTTTGCTCACGTAGTAATTTCATTTTATCTCTTTTAATTGCCAAATCTCTCTCCCTATCTTCATTTGTTTTATTTTTTGGTTTCTTCCTTGGCATGATGATGATTTTTACATGTCAAATTATTCAAATATTTGAATTACTTAAAATGTGTAAATTACAAATTATTCAAATGCATATAGAAATTATAATTATTTGAATGAATACACAATATATATATATAAAATGACTTGTCAAATTTCTAACCATTTCAAAATAACATTTCATTGAAACATACAAATTTCAATGAATTCACTATATATTAAACAACATGTCAAATTATAATCAAATTTGTATCTATATATCAATAAACAATATTTAAAATAGATTGCACTAACCTTTTCTATACAAGGGATGTTCAAGAAGTCTTCAAATCATGTATCCAATGATTGAATTTGGTCTTTGCTAGCTTCCAAAAGTGTTTGCCACCTTGAAATAGTGTTTGTTAGCTTGAAATAGTGTTTTCCACCTTGAAAGAGTGTTTGTTTTGTTGAAACCTACGATTTCTATCGGGATAACAGAGTGCAGAACAGAACAAAAGTAGAGAATGAATGAAACAGGCCCCAAAGTTGTTTTTTTGACCGTTTTTAGGTGATTTCACATAGCGCGTACGCACTATGTGAGAACACATCACTCTCCACCCTCCCTACTCTCTCTCTCTCTCCCTACTCTCTCTCCCCTCTCCCATCCCCTACACTATCTCTCTCTCCTCTCTCCCATTCTTTACTCTCTCTTGCTCTCCCTCTCCCACCTCCTACTCTCTCTATCTCTCTCACCCTCTCTCCTCTCTCATCCCCTACTCTTTAGATCTCTCGCACACACTCCCATCCTCTGTCTCCCACTTCTTACTCTCTCTCTCTCTCTCCCCCATCTCCCTACTCTCTCTCACACTCTCACATTTGCTACTCTCTCTCCCATCCCATAAACTCTCTCTTTTACAGATACACACTCCCATCCCCCTCTCTCTCTCCTCTCCCATCCCCTACTCTCTGATCTCTCTCTCCCATCCCCTACTCTCTGATCTCTCTCTCCCATCCCCTACTCTCTCTCACACACTCTCTCCCATCCCCTACTCTCTCTCTCTCTCTCTCTCTCTCTCTCTCTCCCATCCCATTCTCTCTCTCTGCAACCTCCTACTCTCTCTCACACTCTCTCCCATCCCCTACTCTCTCTTACACACACTCCCATCCGCCCCTCTCTCCCATCCACTACTCTCTCTCTCTTGGGCTGCTCTCTCTCTCTCTCTCCCCTCTCCCACCACCTACTATATCTCTCTCTCTCCCTCTCTACTCTCTCTCTCCCCTCCCCTACTCTTACTCTCTCTCTCTCCAATCCCCAACTCTCTCTCACACTCTCTCCCATCCCCAACTCTCTCTCACACTCTCTCTCATCCTTTCACTCTGTCTCTCTCATCTCGTACTCTCTCTCTCTCTCTCTTTGCCACCTCCTACTCTCTCTCACACTCTTTCCCATCCTTTCACTCTGTCTCTCCCATCTCGTACTCTCTCTTTGCCACCCCCTACTCTCTCACACACTCTCACACTCTCTCCCATCCCCTACTCTCTCTCTTTCATACACACACACACACACACACACACACACACACTCCCATCCCCCCTCTCTCTTCTCTCCCATCCCCTATTCTCTAGATTTGTCACATGCACTCCTATCCCCCTCTCTCTATCTCCCTCTCCCTACTCTCTCACACTCTCTCCCATGCCCTACTCTCTCTCTCTCACTCTCTCCCAACCCCTACTCTCACTCTCTCTCTCTCCCCCATCCCATTCTCTCTCTCTGCCACCTCCTACTCTCTCTCACACTCTCTCCCATCCCCTACTCTCTCTTACACACACTCCCATCCGCCCCTCTCTCCCATCTGCTACTCTCTCCCTCTCTCTCTTGGGCTACTCTCTCTCTCCCCTCTCCCATCCCCTAAACTCTCTCTTTTGTAGATACACACTCCCATCCCCCTCTCTCTCTCCCCTCTCCCATCCCTTACTCTCTAGATCACTCACACGCACTCCCATCCCTCTCTCTCCTCCTCTCCCACTCCCTCTCCCACCACCTACTATCTCTCTCTCTCTTTCAAGTTCTCTCTCTCCCTCTCTACTCTCTCTCTCTCCCATTCCCTACTCTTACTCTCTCTCTCTTCAATCCCCAACTCTCTCTCACACTCTCTCCCATCCCTTACTCTCTCTGATACTCTCTCTCATCCTTTCACTCTGTCTCTCTCATCTCGTACTCTCTCTCTCTACCACCTCCTACTCTCTCTCACACTCTTTCCCATCCTTTCACTCTGTCTCTCCCATCTCGTACTCTCTCTTTGCCACCCCCTACTCTCTCTCACACTCTCACACTCTCTCCTATCCCCTACTCTCTCTCTTTCACAGACACACACACACACACACACACTCCCATCCCCCCTCTCTCTTCTCTCCCATCCCCTACTCTCTAGATTTGTCACACGCACTCCCATCCCTCTCTCCTCCTCTCCCACTCCCTCTCCCAGGTCACCTACTATCTCTCTCTCTCAAGTTCTCTCTCTCCCTCTCTACTCTCTCTCTCCCATCCCCTACTCTTACTCTCTCTCTCTCCCATTCCCAACTCTCTCTCACACTCTCTCCCATCCCCTACTCTCTCTCACACTCTCTCCCATCCTTTCACTCTGTCTCTCCCATCCCGTACTCTCTCTCTCTCTACCGCCCCCTACTCTCTCTCACTCTCTCCCATCCTTTCACTCTATCTCTCCCATCCTTTCACTCTGTCTCTCCCATCTCGTACTCTCTCTTTGCCACCCCTTACTCTCTCTGACACTCTCACACTCTCTCCCATCCCCTACTCTCTCTCTTTCATAGACACACACACTCTTATCCCCCCACTCTCTTCTCTCCCATCCCCTACTCTCTACATCTATCACGCACACTCCCATCCCCCCTATCTCTCTCCCTCTCCCTCTCCTACCGCCTACTAGATCTCTCTCTCAAGTTCTCTCTCTCCCTCTCTACTCTCTCTCTCTCCCATCCCATCCCTTACTCTCACTCTCTCTCTCTCTCTCCCATCCCCTACTCTCTCTCACACTCTCACACTCTCTCCCATCCCCTACTCTATCTCTCTTACACACATTCCCATTCCCCCCATCTCTCTCTCCCTCTCCCACTCCCTCTCCCACTACCTACTTTCTCTCCCCCATCCCCTACTCTCTCTCTCCCCTCTCCCATCCCCTACTCTCTCTCTTTCATAGACAAACACTCCCATCCCCCCTCTCTCTCTCCTCTCCCATCCCCTACTCTCTATATTTGTCACACACACTCCCATCCCCCCTCTCTCTCCCTCTCCCACTCCCTCTTGCACCACCTACTATCTCTCTCTCTCAAGTACTCTCTTTCCCTCTTTAATTTCTCTCTCCCATCCCCTACTCTCACTCTCTCTCTTCCATCCCCTACTCTCTCTCACACTCTCTCTCCCATCCCCTACTCTCACTCTCTCTCTTCCATCACCTACTCTCTCTCACACTCTCTCCCATCCCCTAATCTCTCTCTCTCTCTCTCTCTCTCTCTCTCTCTCTCTCTCTCTCTCTCTCTCTCTCTCTCTCTCTCTCTCACCCCCATCCTGTACAAGCTCTCTCTACCACCCCCTACTCTCTCCCATCCCCTACTCTA
Organism: Cupressus sempervirens; assembly: GCA_028749045.1. Classification (NCBI taxonomy): domain Eukaryota; kingdom Viridiplantae; phylum Streptophyta; class Pinopsida; order Cupressales; family Cupressaceae; genus Cupressus; species Cupressus sempervirens. Next base: position 288,835,120 of record CM053786.1, on the reverse strand, counting down.
TCTCTCTTATACACATTCCCATTCCCCCCCCCTCTCTCTTTCACACACTCCCTCTCCCATTTCCTACTCTCTCCCATCCCCAACTCTATCTCTCTTACACACTTCCATTCCCCCTCTCTCTCTCCCTCCCACTCCCTCTCCCATCGCCTACTATCTCTCTCTCTCTCTCTCTCTCCCATCCCCTACTCTCACTCTCTCTCTTTTCCACCCCTACTCTCTCTCACACTCTCACACTCTCTCCCATCCCCTACTTTCTCTCTTACACACACTTCCATCCCCCCTCTCTCTCCCTCTCCCACTCCCTCTACCATTGCCTAATCTCTTTCTCTTCCATCCACCCTCTCTCTCCCTCTCCCACTCCCTTTTCCATTGCCTACTCTCTTTCTATCCCATCCCCTACTCTCTCTATCTCTATCTCCCCTCTCTCATTCCCTACTCTCTCTCTTTCACACACACCCATCCCCACTCTCTCCTCTCCCATCCTCTACTTTTTCTCTCACTCGCTCTCCCTCTCCCATTGCCTACTCTCACTCTCTCTAACTCTCTCTCTCTCTCTCTCTCACTCTCACTCTCTCTCCCTCTCTACTCTCTCTCTGCTACCCCCTACCCTCTCTCACATTTTCACACTCTCTCTCTTTCTCTCTTACACACATTTCCATCCCCCCTCTCTCTCTCCCTCTCCTAGTCCCTCTCCCATCGCCTACTCTCTCTTCCATCCCCTACTCTCTCTTCCATCCCCTACTCTCTCTCAAGCTACTCTATCTTCCCCCTCTCCCATTCCCTACTCTCTCTCGCTCTTCCTCTCCCACTCCATCTCCCACCACCTACTCTCTCTCTCCCCCATCCCCTACTCTCAATCTCTGTCACACTTCCTCTCTCTCCCAACCCCTACTTTCAATCTCTCTCCCCCATCTCATACTCTCTCTTTGCCACCTCTACTCTCTCTCTCTCACTTCCTCTCTCTTGCATCTTGTACTCTCTTTGCCACCCCTACTCTCTCACATTTCCTCTATCTCCCATCCTATACTCTCTCTGCCACCCCTACTCTTTCTCACTTCCTCTCTCCCCTCTCCCATCCCCTACTTTCTCTCTATCTCTCTCACACACACAAATAGCCATTCCCTCGCCCCACCCCCCTAGCTCTCTCTTGGTTTTGGTTTGCAATTTAGGCCTCAATAGTGCGTGTGCACTACCTCAAATTTAATAGCATTTTAATAGCGCGTGCGCGCTATAGGGTGCATGCGCTATTCAAAGCTTTGCATTAAAACCAAGCCTAAGGCTTGGTTTTGCCTTGGAGATCCAACCCAAAGGTTTGGAGTTTATAAACAGGTCTGAGATGTGTTTTCCAACAAACATACAAAAAATGATTGATTTTTCTTGTGTGCTCCCCTTCAAGATTCCTCATGGTTGGGTATCGATAAGATCAGGTTACATAACATTATAGGTCTCTATGTTAGCTATCTAACCATATAATTTATTTTTAATTTGAACTATTTAAAGTCTTTCATCTATAATTTCTTTTGAATGTATGTTCATTTTTTGTCAAAAACCACCATGTACTAATTGGGCTGTAGATTTTAGCTCATTCATCAAATTTTGTAACAACTTAGTTTTTTAGAAACTAGACTCCATTCTACACACTTTGAAAAAAAGAAGTTTTGATTTTAGATTAGTTTTCAATCATTTCTAGGGGGAGCACACAGATATTTCACGTTTTTGGGATGGATCTAATTAAAAAATTCATTAAGAAAAAAAATACACATTATAAAATTACCCAAAAAATCTGGGATAAACTACATAGTGTTAGGTAACTTTTGACTGGAGCGATTAAAGAATTTCAAAAAAAAAGTTAAAATTTTAGGGGGGCCACACTTTGTACTATGTTATGTTTTTTTGGAATAAACAGTACCACTTTCTATGGCCCCCTTTTTTGAGGACCTAAACTAAACCATTTTGAAAAAAAATTAGTAGTTTAGAAAATAGATTCAAAGGACTACGACTTTTATTTTTGTCATATCTTAAAATTTTGAGCGTAACTATCTTCAAATTCTTGTTGAAGTCCAGAATTTGCTGATTTCAAGAAAAAGGTGTCCACTTATACCCTCCTTTTGGCACCACAACTTTGTGCACTTACCCCACTATGAGGTGTGACCTTGTTAAAGGATTTAATCACCCTTTTAGGAGTGGCCTTGCTAGCGGACTTTAGAACAATTCAATAGAATGATCACCTTGTTAGAGGATTTACAAAATGGTTGTGAGACCAACTCTATTAAGAGATTTAGAAATCACTGCTACAATTGAAAAAGTAACAATGAGTTGACCTGAATGAGTTGCAACTAAATTTTCTGATACAAATCTCTATTCTCCTTCACTAGATCCTCTTCTAATCGAATACAACTTTTCTACCCCTTAAGGATATATGATCCTTCTTCAAAATTTTCTCACACTTTCCTCTTCACACAATCAACACTCTTGCATGCTCACTCATTACACTCATCCATACATTAGAATTCACATCTTGACCTTTTATTTAACCTTACAAATTGTCAAGTCGGCTTATTTACAAGTTACAATAATCAATAATCATTACATCAATTGGCTACAATCATTACATGAAACAATTAAATTTTATTTTCCAAAATAATGAAATCCTTCATTGGCAAACCCTACTCGGTAGACACTGCTTCAAGAATGATTTCTAGTGTTAACTAACTGAATCTCAATAAATACTATGAAATCTACAAAATCCTTTTTAGACTAAGTGAACTTGATAAAAACTAACTTTCCTTTGTTAACCTTGAGAGCTCAGTAGAAACTAACTCTACCACAGAAACCTTCATCGCCCGAGTGAGCTTGGTAAGAACTATTTCAATAGAGTATCTTTCAGGAATGCTCGATAAACTCTGGAATTTTCTTTGTTGACCAACTGAGTTCGGTAGACTCTATCTGATAACTGATATGACATTTGTGTAACATCAAAGACAACACACAATTGAACAATTGTGTCCAACAATCTCCATCTTTGGCATTAATAGCAACACAACATGTAATAGTAGATGAAATTTGAAAATAAGTCTTTATCTGATAGAAAATTTCTCCCTCTTAGATTTTATGCCACAAACTTCAATAATCTCCCTTTGTGAAGGAATTACATAGCTTCATTTCAAATAGTAAACTCTCCCTCATATGCATTCAAATTTTAGAAAGATATGATAGTATATTCTCCCTCTTTGACAACACATGCCAAAGATAAAACATATCAAATGAGTAACAATGTACCTTGAGTACTGATTCATGTGCAATGTTTTCATGACTATGCTACATCAACTGATAGATCTTCAACTTGGTTCCTGTTGATGTATCACTAAAACTTCATTTTAGTGAGGTTTAGATAGGGGAATGACCCCTAACTTACCTCTTAGATACAAGAATGCATCCTTAGGTAATGGCTTGGTGAATATGTTAGCAATTTGTTCCTTTGTATGGACATATTCCAATCTGATCTCCTTATCCTACACCAATTCTCTGACAAAGTGATACTTTATTGCAATGTGCTTGGTTTTGGAATGCATCATTGGATTTTTGGATATGTTGATTGCACTTGTATTGTCATAAAACATAACAACTGGTCCTTTGATCTCAACCTTCATGCCTTCCAATAACTATTTAAACCAAACAATGTTAGAATAGTTCATTGCTACAACAATATACTCTACTTCTGTTGTAGATTGGGATGTACAATTTTTCTTTTTACTTGTCCAAGAAACCAACTTCTTTCCAAGAAAGAATGCTCCACCACTTGTACTCTTCTTGTCATCAATGTTTCCTGCCCAATCAACATTAGTAAACATTTTCAAGTCCAAATTACCTCCAAATTTGTAATACAATCCATAATCTTTAGTTCCTTTCAAGTATCTTAAGATCCTTTTGATTGCCATCATGTGATTTTCTTTGGGTTTTGCTAAGAATCTTGCTACAATACCAATTGCAAGAGCAATATCAGGCCTTGTATGAACTACATACTACAATTTTCCAATGATTGATCTATATAAGGTCTGATCTACCTCTTTTGATTCATCATCCTTGGTAAGCTTTAATCTAATACACATGGGAGTTCCAATTGGTTTACAATCCTCCATACCAAACTTCTTGAGTATCTCCTTGATGTATTTAGATTGAGTGATGTAGATACCATTCTTGCTCTGTTGAATTTGAAGACCAACAAAGAATTTGATCTCACCAAACATTGAAATTTAAAATTCCTTGTTCATTTTCTCTAAAAAAATTTTGCATAGATCATCATTCCTTGTAAAAAAAGTATCATCCACAAATATTTCTACTAAAACAATCTTGTTATCTAGCCCTTTCTTGATATACAAGCTACTGTTATCATTAGTTCTCTAAAAACCAATCTAAATAAAATAGTTATGCAATCTTTTATACCCTACTTTAGGGGCTTGTTTCAAACCATACAATGCTTTGTGTAACTTGCAAACTATGTCCTTCTTGTCTGGATCAACAAAACCTTCAGGCTACTCAATGTAGACTTCTTCATCAAGAATACCATTGAGAAATGCAGATTTGACATCCATTTGATATTCCTTAAATCCTTTGTATGTAGCATATGCAAGTAAGGTCCTAACACCTTCCAATCTTGCAATAGGAGAAAAAGTCTCTCCATAGTCTATTCCTTCTTCTTGAGAGTAGCTTTTACATAGAAATCTAGCTTTGTGTCTTGATATCTTACCATCTTCATTCAACTTATTGATGAATACCCACCTAGTTCCAATCACATTTTTATCTTTAGACCTAGGTACAAGAGTCCAAGTTTTATTCTTCTCTATTTTCTCTATTTCTTCATTCATAGCCTCAATCCAACTTTCACTTTCTAATGCATCTTTGACTTTATGGGTCCAAAATTAGCAAGTAAACAAGTACCTTTTAACTTACTTCTTGTCATAGTACCTTCAAATTTGTCAATAATTTGATCTGGTGCATGATGTCTCCTGACATACTTTGCCAACACAGGTTCCTTACCTTTTGACTGAGTTCCACTATCTTCATTTTGTATTTCAATTTATGGATCTGGTTGATCTAACTATTGCTCAGGTCCTTCAAACTTGGTAGGCATTGGCTCAATAACATCTAAATGTGACTCAAGTTCCTTCAACTTAGTTTGAACTTCTTGCAACTCGGTGACTGAAGACTCGAGAGTAGAAGTTTCCTGATTGACAAATGTATCTGGTAATATATTAGGTTCAATGAAAGAAAATCTCCTATAATCTTCTAGTTCCCTTTTTCTTTCTTCTTCGGTCCTTTCTGCAAACTCAACTTTCACATGTGCACTTTCTATGACTTTATGAGTGGATAAATTCAAACATCTATATACTTTAATTTTGCAAGAATATCCCAAAAATATTCCTTCATCACCCTTCACATCAAATTCACCTTTTCTAGATTCTTTCAAGATGTAACATTTATGTCCAAATACTTTTAAGTAACTTACATTGGGTTTATAGCCATACCATAACTCATAGGGAGTTTTGAATGAGTCCTTCTTCAATTGTACTTAATTCAAGGTATGAACTATAGTGCTAATAGCTTCCTTCTAGTATTTGATAGCAATGTACTTTTCAATCATTACAGTCCTTGCATAGTCCATGATAGATCTGTTCCTCCTTTTAGCTATTCCATTTTTCTCAAGAGTTCCAGGAGATGATACTTGTCTTTTGACTCCTCTTTCAATGCAAAAGTTATGGAATTCATGGGAGATGAATTCACCAGCTTTGTTTGACCTCAAGCATTTCAGCCTTTTCCCTATTTCCTTTTCTACTTTGGCCAAATACCATTTGAACTTCTCAAATGCTTCTAAGTTCTCTCTCAAATACATGACAATCATCATTCTAGAGTAGTCATCAACAAGAAGAATTAAGAACTTTTCTCCAATATAGCTCTCAATTCCAATAGGCCCACACAGATCAGTGTGCACAATTTCCAAAATTTCTTCAGGCTGATAGTTTTTAGTTTTAAAGCTAGTCTTTCCCATCTTACCAATCTGACAGTTCTTGCATAGACCAACATCAGGTTTCTTTATGCTAGGAATGCCTCTTACTTTCCTGAATTTTCTTATTTTCACCAAGTTATCAAAATTCACATGACATAACCTTCTGTGCCATAACCAACTTTCTTCAACTTGAGCAATAAAACATGAACATTCACCAAGTTCAAGATAGAACAAGTTACCTTTTTTCTATATGCCTGATCCAATCAACTTTCCTTTGTCATCTAGCAGTCTTGATTGCACTGATGCTTGCTTTGGAAATGATTTCTACTGTTAACCAATTGAAGCTTAGTAAACATTGTGAACTCTACAAAATCCTTTGGAGACCGAGTGAACTTGGTAAACACTAACTTTCCTTTGTTAACCTTGAGAGCTCAATAGAAACTGACTTCTACCACAGAAACCTTCATCACTCGAGTGAGATCGGTAAGAACTATTTCCACAGAGTATCTTATAGGAATACTCAATAGACTCTAGAATTTTCTTTGTTGACCAATTGAGCTCGGTAGACTCTATCTGACAACTGATATGACATTTGTGTAACATCAAAGACAACACACAATTGAACAATTGTATCTAACATATACTATTTCTAATATTCTTATGATTGAGTCTGTAGATAACATTTTTTACTAAATAGAGGCTCACCTTTGTTTTAGTGTAATTCAATCCCATTATTTCCATTAAGTTGATCATTCTTTTCCACAACTTGATATAGTTGCATTGTCACAATATGGTGTATAATCATACCACTATAAAAGAGTAGAATCTTTGTGATTTTATTCATTTTCTATTTGTAATTTTTCTTAGATTAGACAAATTCTTATTTTGTATCAACTTTTATTTTACAAGACAAAAAAGACTCTCTCTAGTTTCATGGAGAACACATGCTAGAACATTCATGATCCTACCTTGTACAATATATTTCTCTATATGGACCACCCTTTATATCTATTGATGTTTATGAGTGCTATATTTGTGAGATAAAAGCTATTTATCATACCTTTTTTTTTTTTGTCTTGTAGGTATATGTGGAGCACATGCTAAAGGACATATGTGATCCTACCTTGCAGAGTACATTTATTTATATGAATCTCCCTTTATATTTATTGATGTTTGTGAGTACTATGTACCATAACCATATTTACTTAAGACTCACATACCCATCAAAGTGGGGGTAAAATATAATGATGAAATTTGTATAACCATATCTATTTAATCTTGTGTGTGCTTTTAGGAGAGTACCTTGATACATTAATGTATTGACAAATGCCATCATTTTGTCAAGTTACATCTCTTATGTTACCTCAAGACATTCTTAGGGATTTATCTATTATCCCTTTTTTACTATACACAACCCTGATCTCATCCCTATGTTTGTACACCTAAAAATTACATACCAATCACATTCATGTATGCAAATATTTTTAATACAAGGTTTAAAATTCACATTTAAAACTTTCTTTTCAAGAAACTACTTATACATACAATTTTGAGTTATTTATTTTTTCATTTTAATATTTATGGACATTAACTGTATTCATTTAGTTGTTCACAATTCAAGAGTGTTATTTTTATATCATTCAAATTACACACCTCAATTAATACATTTAAAAAAAGTTTTACACAATCAATTGAAGATCATATGCTTTATTGAATAGTGTTGTTTTCAATGATATTTATGTGGATTACAATAGGAGGGCATGCCCCCTTATGACATACCAACCATCCTACAAAGGTACTACAAAAAATATATTAGAAACAAAAGTTAAAAAAAAACAAATGAATTAGGTGGAACTAAAATAAGAAGTTCGCTAATTATATACTATATATGCATAATTTTGGAACATATTCACAATAATGAGATATCTCCTTGCCCAATATTAGTGTCATGTTTTGATTTTGATGTGACTATTAGTACATATGTTAGATCTACATCAAATTAATATAATAATATAATAAAATTAAATATACTAATATTTATTTATATTTATATGTTCAATTATTTACATAATGATTGAAATATTAATATCACATCTATAACTTAAACTATTAGTTTAAGTTAATTTCTTAAATGTACATTTCAATAAATTAATTTAGTGTTCAAAATTTCCATTATCTTAAAAACTAACTCTTACAAACTAAGATAAACAATGACCATAATATTTATTGACTATAATTAGTTATGACTCATGCATGATAATTTTTTGTTTAAAAAGATTTTACTAATGTTGAAAATGTTACTAAATTAATCAGTATGAAATAATTGAAAATAAAAATAATTCTCCATTATAATAAATACACTCCATTTTAGTCTTATTTTGAATTTATGAGCTATTGTAAATATATGAAATATTACTTTAAAATTAGTCATTTAATTGAAATAAAACTTGGTTGTTATTTAATGACGATCCTACATGTGTTCTTACAACCCTTAACCCTCCCAAAGGCTCCACAATATATAATTTTGTGATGTCATATGGAGATTTAGTCTCAGACTTTATTACTTGGGAAGTCCACAATGGATCTAAAGTTTTGTTTTGGGTTAAATTATGAAATGGAAAGCTCCTACTGGCTCTCACACCAATATTTAAGGACATAATGAATACTTTTACTAACACTTGGGGAAACAAGTTAATTAACTATGTTGATGCAGTTGAGATCTTCACAGGTAGAGTTATATGGAAAAATCCTTCGAAGATGCCCATAGATGTAACACAAAGGCAATGTCTAGAGAATTTTTTTTTAGAATGGGAAGTTTTCTTGTCTAATAGGGATGATACACTCTTATGGGAACTAACAAGAAGTGGTAAGTATACCATTAAGGATGGTTACTTGGTTGTTTTGAGTAGAGTCTACAAGAAACTATTTTGCAGAGCATTTTCCCTCTATTGGAAAATCACAGTATTACCAAAAGAAGGTTTTTTTTGCTTGGTTAGCTTTAAGAAATCATATTCTAACAAGCAAAAGATTGACTATGCTTTGGATTGTGCAACCTTTTAAATTTGTCCAATGCCACAATGAATTTGAGATACATGATTACCCTATGCCTCTTCCTAATAATAAATGGGATTTGTTTTAGGCATGGACACTTCCATTTTCTGAATCATTATTTCATTGTCTCTATCCAAATCTATCCCCACAGTTTTGATTTGGGCAATATGGTGGGAGAGAAATAAACATATTTTCAGGAAAGAAACTTCATTTCTTTCTCGCATGTTAGAGCATATTGAGGCCAATATTATGGAGTCGGTGAATGTAAATCTAGTTAATATCAGATGTAATCATTACTTCTCAATTTGTGATGGCAAAATGAGGAGAGAATGGAAAGGCATCATTGTCCCAATGAGAAAAAGTCCCTAGCCTAAGAGCAGACAAGTAGTGGACATAACTTTAGTTAAATGGATCCCCTTTCTCATGGATTATATAAAATGAATTTTGATGGATCTTCATGTAGAAATTTGGTAAAATCTAGGATTCGTGTGTGTATTGAGGATCACAAAGGACATTTGACAGCCATAAAGGCCAACTCCATTCCTCCCAAAACTAATAATGTAGTAGAGGCCCATCCATTATTGGCTGGGTTAGTCATGGCCAAGGAGGGTGCGTATACCAATGTACACATTGAGGGTGATTCAATGATCATAATAAATGCTTGCATCAATAAGACCTTCCTAGATTGGTAGATATCATACATTATGGATCGTATCGGGCAGCTCATGGATTTGTTTGTGAATTGTACAATCTCTCATACCCTATAGTAAGGGAATAAACTCATTGATCTACTTTTGAATTTGGGGTGTGATGGAGAACAAGTTTTCTCTCTCAATCTGATTGAATTGTGTTAGCAATATCCAATGGTCATGGAGTTAGCGTCTCTAGGGAAGAAAGGGCTTGTGAATGTATAATACAAATTTTTCTTACATGTACATGGATGGTAGTGCTCCATCCCATTCTTTAATTTGCAAGCTTTAGGCTTTACTCAGTTAATGCCAGTCATGGAACCTCTAGCTAAATGCACAAAGTACTTTTGAAAATATTGATGCACCTGATATTTTAAATTTGTATTCAAGCAAGGACTTGGGGTTTCCTTACCACTTATTTCCCTAAGGAGCTCTTGAGCTAGATTTTTATTATTAAATATATATGTTGTCCTATGTACTTTTTAAAAAAAAAATAAAAAAAATACTCAGTTGTTATTAGTACTTGCAGGTAGGCTAAGTATGTTGTGACACTTTTTAGATTACTCACTTTAACTAGTTATTAAATGAGTTCTATTATAGCAATACAAATTTATCTCATTTGATATTTTTCTATAAATATTATGTTTCTTGAAAATACCAATTTTTAAACTAGGTCATTTATATATATTAATTTTCTAGTGATGGATGAATTAGAGTCTTATATGGGGATTTATGAGTTTATGACATGATTTTTAATAAAATATTTGAATTTATTTCTCTTATCTCTAATTTTGAGCACATGTTTCATATTTCATATATAGTTGTTAGGATATGAAATTATATATTATAATAATATAATGAATAATTTGACCTTTCATACAACCCATTACAAATGTTATTTTTCATTATAAATAAATACATTAAAATAAAAAATATTTTTTATATTTTAAATGTTTATTCTAATAATTTATCACAAATCTTAGTTGAGTGTTATTCCATTCAATTTTTATTAATTAGTGATATTGTGAATCAAAAAATATATTATTTCACTTATATCATATGTATTACAATGTATGAATCTTGTGTGAGATAATGTGTTGGTTATACAAATAGATGCTTCTTAATTTGAACCATTTTTCCACAACTACATCATTGTCAAAAATGAATTATACATAAAACATGATTGAAAAAATATTTCTAAAAAATTACAATTAAGAAGAAGATTACTTTTCAGCTAAAAAAATACATTGAATATAATTTTAAAAATTTATAAAACTAAACATCAATATATTTCATACATATAATAAAATTACAACTAAACTTACATACAAAATTAAAACTAATACTATTAAAGGTAAGTAGTAGGCTGCTAAGTGGTAGCAATATACTATTGCATTCATTTTTCCAGAATGAATGTTTAATATAATATATCTATACTATCAAACTACTAATACTAGTATATATATCTTAAATAAATCTATCTAAAGAAATGTCATAAATATCTACTATAAAATGATTAAAATTTAATTTACTACACCAAATCGATGATTTATATCTCCAAAGATTATTATTTTAACAAATATTTTATGTGGTGTTTATTAAATTATTTTAAAAAATATACTTTGTTTATAATAAAATTACAATTTTTGAAGTGTAGATGGTTGTCAAATTTAACCTTGAAAGACAAAAGTTAACATTAACACACTCACACCATCCCATTCCATCCTTTGTAGAATGCCTATAGGCATTAATTAGTTATATTCAATAAAACAATGTATTAAATTAAATTAAAGTAAAGTTAAACATGAGGCTACAATTTTAAATATAATCACTATTTATAAATTAACTCACCCTTTATAAATATCTCTTATCATCTTAAATCAATGATAAAATTATATAGTATGTATATATAGATTTTTATTATATATAATTTTATATTTTCCACAATATTTTAATATGTCACAATTATATACTCTAAAATATTTATGACATTACTTGTGATATATACTATAAATAAATTTTATAACGTAAAATATATTATTTTATATTTTTTATATAATATAATAATATAATTTTATATACTTAGAATTAGATATACATTACAAAATACCTTATATTTATTTAATAAATATTTATCATTTAGAATTCTTTTTTCTACAATTTAATTTAAAACTATTTATTAACGCAAATACAAGTGGGACTCGTTGACATTGGCACTCATACAAGTACATATGGTGATAATAAAGAGTGATTTTATTTCATAAATGCCACCTTAAAATGACCAATGATTTAGACATACACTTCAATATTTTAACCATGTAGTCAATTTTCACTTTAATAATCTCAAAATGCATTCGATGTTTGCTGAATTTTTTTTGGTTGATTACCACAGCTGGTTAGCGACAGAGGACTTTTGAGGACCACATTTTTAAGAAAATAATGATATATTCAAAGTAGAATCTACTTTGATAAAGCTTCGCCACTATTATTTTATAGTTAATAGACAAAGTAAACAAGGTAATTAAATGTATAATTAAGAAAATAGTTATTGATGTTGTGGAACAATTAAAGTAAATATTTTAAGATAATAATATTGTTTTAAAATTTTATATATATGTTAAAAATAATAGAAATTAATATTTGTAATTCATTTTTTTTATGTGTAATTATGTGAATTTTGTATTGTTTTAAAAAATGATTGATGTCTAGTTCAATATTTAATTATAGATTAAAGAAAATAGATCTCACCGTGCTCTAATCTTATCTATAAATTAGTCCTTGATACATGCAAGATCAATTTACTTGATATTATCAAAGTAAATAAAATGGTAACAATGTCTAAAGAGTTAAAATTATTCTTAGAAATATGTATGAAATACATAATGAAGAAGAGTAGAATAGTATTAGGGTATGCACCTAATTTATACTTAGCAATACTTAATAGAACATAATAATATAATTACCAAAAATTTGTAATTGTACATAAATGTACAATAATATGTCTATGTATTTATATAAAATAGGTTCATTATTAAATTTAGATATGATATCCATAGCTGTGAAAGAGAAACAATTACAATTTTTAATAAGAAGAAAAATCATGAATATATACATGTGCTCATATAAATGATATAAAAGTATACATTCAAAAATATTCAAATAAGTTATTAAGTACAAAGTTGTGTCATCTAAAATAAAAATTATGATTGAGCAAAAAGGTGATTAGAGGATTAATAAATCAAATTCTGCATTTTTTAGTTGTTGTTTTTCTGTGCTATTGTTCCGACTTTAGATGGTAACAAAATACATTGTGACATCTAAAAAGTTGTTATTTCAAAGCATTATTAGATGCTTAGTTAAAATGCTCTAATAATTGTATATTATAGTCACTTCAAAAATTACTAATACTTACACACAAATGTTCTAATAATCATTAAAAGATATTTGTTAATAAAGAATAAAAGTTCACAATAATATATTTACCAATTTACATTTTTAATTATTTCTTTTAAACTAGATCAACAATTCTAGAGTAAATGCCATCGATTTCAATTTGCACCACTTCAGATTTTTTTAATTGAATTGCATAAAAGAATAGTTTCTTTAATGTTTCCACTTTGATTTGCCTAGCTGGCTTCCTCTTACAATATTCTCTGTCTTGATATAATACCAAGATGTCATAAAAGGACTCTGGATAGAACTCTCATATTTAAATCCAAACAGAAAAGATTTCCAGCGAGAAAAGGAAAGATAACTATGTTAAACTTTTCCATTTGGGGAATTGTAACGGAGTTGAGTTCAATAAAAAAGATTTCAGTTTTAAAAAGAAATCTCCCACTTAATAGGATTCAATGTTAAAAAAATGAAAAAAAAAGTGCATAAGTTGGTCAATATTTGGTGTCTAAACTTTCATGTTTTGTTTACTATGGGGCTAACCTAAAATTGTTAAATGAAGTAGGTAACCAATAAACTATAAAATAAGTTATCTAATAGGAGAAATTAGTTTCTTTCATTAGTAGGAAAATTTTAGGTAACAAATATGTAATGCAAAAAGAGAAAAGATACAAACACTCACATGAATTTATTTGGTAATTCATATACCTAAATAAGATGGTAGTAATATTGTAGAATTATTTCATAATCTCTATGAGTATGCAAAATTATCTAACAATGCACAAAAAACAATAAAACAACTAAATCCAATCCAACCCTCTAACAAGGGTGCATTCGTAAAGTTAGAGTTTTATTAAGTGCATAAGGGTGGGGCTCTTACAATCTACAATTTTTTTTGCTATTAGCATCCCAATTTGTGTTTCTATCTTCAGGTAGATGTTACTATTGTCACGTATTCTCACAAACCTAATCTTAATTAGATATGAGTGAAGTCTCTTATAACATGCATGGTGTGCTTTTTTAAGGTCTATACAAGGCTTTCTTCACCCAATATACCTTTTCCTTTCTATCTTTTGATACAAACCCCTTAGGTTGATCTATGTACACCTCTTCTTCTAGGGCTCCATTCAAAAATGCAAACTTTACATCCATTTGATATAGTTTGAATTTCTTGTATGTTGTGAATGTTAGAAGTATCGTGTCACCTTCGAGTTTGGCTACTAGTGCACAAATGTTTCTCCATAATAAATTCCTTGTTCCTGTGCATATCCTTGGTAGAGAAATCTAGTCTTTTTGGTTATCACTTCTCCATCCTTAATCATTTAATTTTTGTATACGCATTTTGTGCCAATGACATTTTTGTCCTTTGGCCAAGGAACTTAGGTCAATGTCTCATTTTTCTCTATCTTCTTAATTCCTTCCTCCATGGCCTTAAACCAATTTTCATCCCTCAAGGATTCTCTTGTATCCTTTGGCTCAACTTGTGTGAGTAGATAGGTACTCTCTCTTGCCTTTCTTCTTGTAATCACTCCAACATCTTTATCTCTAATAATTTGATCAGCTGAGTGGTGTTTTCTTACGTACTTTTCTAGTACTAGTTCTTCTCCTGGTGCTTCATTCATTGACTCTTTACGCTGAACTATTTTTGCTTGTTCTTGTTTAAGTACAACTTCTACAGGTTCTTCTACCACATGTGCAGTGAGTTGTGTGTACAAAAATTTCCTTTAGTCTTTTGTTTCTCTATTTCTTCCTTTATAATCTTATCAAAGAACTCATCTACTTTTACATTTGTAGACTCCACTATTTTGTTTATTTTAGTGTTCAAGCACTGATAAGATTTTCTTTTGTGGAGTATTCTAACAAGATTTATCATCACTCTTAGGTTCAAAATTTCATTGGTACTCACCCCCTTTGATTTAGATTTTTCTTCCAAAATCTTTAAAGTAATTCACTAATGGTGAGTATCCAAACCATAGTTCATAGGGAGTTTTGCATGTACCTTTCTTTACCTGTACCCTGTTCAAGGTATGTACTACTATGCTTACTTCTTTTTTCTAGTATACTTGTGTAACATTTTTCTATATAGTGAAAGTTCTAACACAATCTATGATTTTTTGGTTTCTTTTTTTAGCAACACCATTTTGCTAAGGTGTTTTAATGATAAACATTTCCCTTTTGATGATATTATCCTCGTAATAATATACAAAATCTTGTGAGGTGAACTCACGTCCCCTATATGATTTTAGGAACTTCAAAGCCTTGTCCATTTCTCTTTCCACTTTGACCTTAAACACCTTAGCATATGCACCGAGTTGTGGTGCCAAAAAGGTGACAAGTAGTTTTTTTTTCCCTATTTTAAATAGTGCGTATGTGCTATTTAAAAACATAAAAGTAATATATGATGGGTTGCAGACCCGCAGCCTATCATTTTCATCAGTATTTTCTTCTACTCCTACAGTGAGCAGCATGTACACGAGTTGAAGACTTAACATTTTCACCACCATTTGCCAAAATGCCTCCTCGTCGACGAAATCCAAGACCGCAAGCGCACCCATGATGACGTCGTAAGTGATATAAACCTAACTTTACATTGTTTGATATATTTTTCATATTGTTTTGTAAGTTTTTTATATTGTTTTGTAGGGTTTTTACAAATTTCATTTAGATTTGTTTATTTATTTGGATTTCAATTGATTTTTTATCAGGAAATGCTCATAATCAGCCAAAACATCCACAAGAATATCAAAACCCTCAAGAACCTCAAAACCAAAACCCTCCTCAAGAAGAACAACAAATTCCACAACCTGAACCAATTGCAAGACCTCCACCAGGCACACAAGAAAATATAATAAATGAAATAATGAAAGGCAAAATTGAATTAGAAAGACTCATTGCTTGATTGAAAGAATTCAGACAAACCAATCCAATGAGGGCTCAATTGGCATCATCCCTCGAATCCATTAACACCTAGATAGCCTCAATTAGTGTTCAGTTAGATATTTGGTGGGTTAAGTGGCATGAACAAAAAAGATTTTATGCAAATAAATTGTCATATGAAGATGTTAACAAAAAATAAATACCAAAAGGTAGTATATGTGCATTATTTAGAAAACCCGGTGAGCAAAATACTATTAGAGATGGTACTAAATGATTTCCCATCCATTGGTGCATACACAATGCTATTAGAAATCATTTTTGGGATAGATGGTGGATGGTTTTTGATGCCCCTCCTTGCAACAATCACGAGGTCCCCATGTATTTTTTGAAGAAATTATATTGTAAGTTTGTCCTTGGGGAGATCCCCGATTATTTTGATATATTAGACTCCCAGGGTAGAGGTGGGGGGTCATCATTTGAGAGGCTGGGAGCACGTCGTGACCCTAATGTAGTTAGGGCACCTGTGGTCAAGCCACAGCATAAGCATGTGACTATTCTTTTAGTTGTGAAGGAAAATGTAGAGGTTAGCACTCTAGGGACCATTAATGCTTTGACGCAGACCCTCATCCATTCCACGAGCCCATTAGTTGAGGGGGAGCCTTCTATGCATTGTGGTCACATGTGCACTTCATGCAGATCCCTATGCACATTTGGCACTCATGCTGGAGATGGTGCAGATGATGGGCTTGTCACCGATCAGTTCTTAAATGACACATTTGGCATTGACACACAGGTAAATTACAATTATAATTTACTAATTTGATCACATTTCATATGTATAGTGAATGATTAATTAATTAGCATCTATTGACATTGTTCAAAATTCAGGGTTAGAGTGTTGCTAGGCCTAGCAGCTATCCTCCAGGCCCATTTTTTGTCCCTTCCATGAGTCCTAAGGTATGTATCAATTTAATCATTTTTATTAATACATATATTTATTACGTAATCATATTAAGGATTGACAAAAAAAATTATGCATGTGCATCAGTTCTCCACAGGACCCTCAACCTTTACCACAGACTCGGAGCATAGACTTCATACGAGCTTCACACAGGTACAGTTGTTTCATGTTAATTTAATTCATTTGATTATATTTATTTTATGTTTCATGTTAGATCTAACGTTTATTGTATGACATGCAGCTCATGATGTTAGACACACCTCTTCATCTGCGACAGTCTGTTGATAGTGAAGTGGCGGCAGCTATGGCTAGCTCACAGCCACTGATGGAGGTATGAAAGAATTTTCTTCATTTTAGTTGTTGTTTATAATAATTAATCTCAAAATTTCTAATGTTAACCTTTGTTTATATATTACTATAGCTTTTATGGTTTTTACACAAGCAGTATGTATGTTAGGCCTACTGATACTCTTTTAATTATGGATCGAAACCTTGTTTTTGTTTTACTAAGTGGTAAGGGGTAGTTTTGTTTAATGGTTATCTACTAATAGTAGGTTAGTTTGTTGTTAAAGGGTCAGCCCCCTAGTTTTTGCTACTTTTAATTCAAAAACTAGGAGTGAAGGTAGAAGTGGCAGTGAAAGAATTAGATGAAGAAGAACTAGGAGCACATATTGAGGTTAGAAGTAGAGAAGAAGTAGGAAAATCAAATAAAGGTATGAGGTCTAAGAGTAGGAGATAATGAAATTAAAAGTAAAGATAGGAATAGAAGATTAATTGTATTCCAAGTTGATTGCAACTAGGAGTAGGACCTGCAAGATGGAAGTTATATGTTTTCTATAAATAATAGTCAAGTTTAAAGATATAATTGGTGATTAGATATACTCACCTTGGTCTAGTAGAGTCATAAGTGCAAGAGAATTTGTGTTTTAAATTAATATTATTCATAGGACAAAGTCAAATGTTGAACTTGATAATAGAACTAGGCATATCCTTAGGATTAAAAGAAACTATAGTTTTTGGAATCAACACCATCAACTCTCCTTCACTATTTCTTTGGGATGAATGGAACTAACATAGCAAAATTCTACATTCTTTCATTCTCGTCCTCCTCCTCCTCTCATACAAAATAAACTTGGATAAGATAACTTACTAGACTTTTGGATTCATGGCCCTTCTCTCTTATTTTCATACTCTTATAGCTATGCTAGTGGGATAAATCATTGAGTATTTTCTTATCTTTTATTTTTGCTCTTTCTTTTCTCAAGTGACCACTTGAGCTTTTGCTATAGCTTTTACAACACGATGCTTGAGATTGAGACATTTTCTTGAGTGAGATCTCTTCAACTAGTTGACTTGGAATCTTGGTAAGCTTTAGGATTTTTTTGTTCTTTTATGTATCCTTGCAAATGAATGTAATAGTTAATATTCTTGGTTTGGGAGCTTTTTTCCTTCAGCTTGGTGATATTTAATCTCCTTGTAGTTTTCCCAAAATCTTTATCTCTTTCTCTTTTTTTCTTCTACTTTATTGTGTGCATTAGGTGGACACATGCTTCCAATAAAGTGGGGACTACATATATCATTTGAAAAAGTAAGAACACTTATTTGGCATTATTTTTAGCCCCATTTTAATATACATTATGGGTTCCTACATTGATTTCACACTCTCCTTTAAACACTCATTGGACCTTCAAATTATTATTTAAGTCCTATATTGATTCATTTTCTTTAAAAACTCAAGGTTACCCTTATCTATAAGTGTGCTTCTCTATTTCAACTTCAATCAAATAATTCCTTTGATTTATTGGACCTTATCTTACCATTTATGACATGTATTTTCTCTCTAAACCCAAAAATAAGTTGTTTGATCAAATTTCACATGCTCTAAATATCTTGGACCCACAATCAAAACTTGGGTTGGAATTGGTGGGCATAAGATGACTTTAGTGATATTTACTTGGGTACAATATTTTTGTTGGTGATATGTGTATTTAAAAGTGATTATATTTAT
This sequence comes from Cupressus sempervirens, assembly GCA_028749045.1. Lineage (NCBI taxonomy): Eukaryota > Viridiplantae > Streptophyta > Pinopsida > Cupressales > Cupressaceae > Cupressus > Cupressus sempervirens. Next base: position 288,816,137 of record CM053786.1, on the reverse strand, counting down.
TGAATTGTTGTAGGGTCTCGTCACGCCTGACCGTCCACGAGCATTTGAGGTGAACTTACAGAGTGACTATTTGTTGGCGGTAAGAAAATAATTGATTTTGTGTGTACATATATTTGATTTCAACATATAATAAATATTGATTTATATCTACTTTCTTTGTATCAGTTGGAGCTGGAGAAGAGCCTCAACAAGAGGTCAAGTGAGCGTGTCAGGAGGGCCCTGTCATCTCCACTATCTCCCTCCACATGATGGCAAAGGACGTCGAGACACTTGTTTCCTTCCCCTCTTGGGAAGGAAAAGATGTAGTTGATCTAGACATGTATATATATAGGCATCAATGGACATATTTGATACACATTTGATGTATATGACATTCTATATTTGATGTATGACATTTATTCGATGTATGACATTATTCGACTTATGACATTATTGGTTAATATATGATATGTTTGTTCATGTTTGTTCATGAATGACATTAAAATAGATATGTTCATGTATGACATTAAATTAGATATGTGCATGTATGAAATTAAATTCAATACCTAATCTTTTCAAAAATTTGATAGAATATTGATTAACAATAAACTTTATCATTGTTTAAGCATAAGTTAAGCATTTGCAATATGTCATCGTCATATGATTTATGATCTTGTTCATGTTTAAAGTTTTCCTTCTCTATCATTTGTTTTACAAAGTTTAATTCAATACCTAATTAGTTTGAATTTTTGATACAATATTGATTGGCAATAGACTTTATTAGGAAATATTCGTGGACCTCCTTGCAATTGGTCACCTAAATGAGAACCTTGAGATTTATTAGGAACTCCATTAAAGAAATCAATAGTTTGAAATTACTCTATCCAACAAAATAGTGGTCTACAAATATTAGAGAGATAGACTTAATATTTACCAAGTGGCCATCCAATGCCAAGTGTTGTGGATGTATCTCCATTCAAAGTTCAATCACATGTTAAATAATAGACATTTTAGGAGTAAGAATAAGTTATCTAACCTTATTAACATTCTTTTGTATGAGTTCCAAGTAAGTTATCAAGAGTGTTTGAAATTCAAGACTTTGTCTTCTCATCTTGTCCATGTCTTTACTTAAATCATCCTGGATTAACTAAGGTACCTCAATTAACTTAAAAACACTATTCTTTAAATTCTCATCAATATTTTTCAACTTTCTTTAAAATATATTGTGTCAAATGTAGTACATCACATAACTATTGGAGTAGGTGGATTATCTCCTTAAGAATATTTTCTAGCTCGGTTGTAATACCACCAAGTTCAACTTGTTGAGTAGTAATGGACTCATTTAGTTTCTCCATAATCTTCTTCTCTATTCTTTTCTCTTCTAATTGTATCAAATTTTCATTAACATCAACATCAGCTTCATTTACCTATTTTACAAGTAAACTTAATTGATCAATCATTGGAGGTTTGTCATTGGCTAGTGCATCTAGAACAATTTGTAATAAGATGTCCTTCACATCTTATAATACTTGTTTGTACTTCACTTCCTATCTTTCTCTTTTGCATATTTCCCCTTCACAATTCTCCATAATTTATCATAGCATCAGAATTCAATTTTGTATGATCATAGATTGAAAGTATGATAGCTTCATCTAATATTACCTTATCTCTTCTACTCTTTTTCATCTTTTTCTTGTCTTGTAATGTGATTGATCTTGTACTTGGTGATATAATTGGTTGCACTAAAGCCATCTCCTCCTTAGATTTCTTATTTTTCTCATCAATTAAAGGTTTTTCTTACTTTACCCACTTTTTGTTGTGCAAATATTAGGCTATTTAGCTAGTGTCCCTATAACAACATTTGAAACAACAATTTTGTTTAGTTTTGGCTATGTGTATAAAACAGTGTTCATTATTATTTAAGGGAATAGTGATAGTTACTAATCCATGTAACTCCAATAATGTTTCCTTTTATTCATTACAGTCCTATAATAGTTGATAATTTCTATAAGGATTTAACTAATTCTAACTTGGTTGTGCATAAGGTACCTATTAGTAAGTCATATTTTGCAAATAAGGACTCTAAGAAGAATTTTGATCCTTTGCAAAGCTATTCTCCACATCAAACTCCCATGCCTGATTCAATTCAAGTGTCTACTTGTAAGAGACAAAAAAGCAAACCTAATGCTTAAAAGATTAAGGAGAAAATTGACCTTGGTATTCAAGCTACTCTAGAAAAAAATTTGATAGATAGCAAAAGGAAAAGGAGTGCAAAAGGCACTCCCTAGAAGAATGAGGGACCTTTCGTGAAGTGTCAGACAAAAGATGTGCTCTCTAATCTAACTTGATGCGGGTGGTGCTGATGTAATTTTTCTTCAAAAAAAAAAATTGCCTCAATAATCATATTCTTCTATAATTGCAAAGTTGACTAAGTGGAACTCATTTCATGTTCATGTTGCAGGTGCTTCGGGTGATTCATGTATTCTTTGGAACCATAAATCTTGCACTGCTATATATTTAGTCTTTTCCTAACTAGTGGCAAGTAGTTGTTACTAATTTTGGTATGTCATTCACAGTGCTCAATATATATGGCCCTACTTCTACATGTGATGATAAGACAAAACTTTTGGATTCCTATTCTTAGGCTATTTCCAACATTCAAGATGATAAATTTATTGTGCTTGGGGATTTCAATGGCACTCTATCTCGGGATGAGAAAATTGAAGGTATATTCCCCCTCTTCATAAAATTATAATTTTTTTGATTTTGTGAATAATAACGCCCTCATTGATATCCCTCCTTCTAAAGGGGCATTTAGATGGACCAATAAGGGACAAGAATTTCACCAAATTACTAGAGACTTGATAGGTTTCTTATTTCTCTTGATTGATTCCTTTCAAATATTAATATTAATTCAGAAATCCTCACTTTGGTTGCTTCAGATCATTTTTCCATTTCTCTATGTATTGAATCTAAGGGGAGTCCCAGTGGTAGTAAACCATTTTTTAAGTTTAAGCATATGTGGTTTAGGCACTTAGATTTCTTGTCACTACTCATCCAATGTTGTCTGCTCCTTTTGTCAAGGAATCTAGAATGTATCAACTTCACATGAAGCTTAAATAGGATTTACCTAGCTACCTGGAGCTAACAGAGTAGATAGTTCGATCCCACGATGAAAGGTGAGAGAGATTTGGCAGTTGGCAACTTTGTACTAGCCAACACTGCAAGTTTTAGCATCACTCGAGATGGCATTGTAAAATGAAAACAGAATGTGATCTCCAAAAAGAAAGAGAGGTTATTGTAGGTCTCTGCAACATGATCTTGTAGGAACTAGAATCGCATCCATACCTTGCATGAGCTCCAAGATATGCCCCATCAAAGATCGCAGCCCTATGGGATTTAGTGACCCTTGGGGACATTTTGGTTCGGCATGCCCGAGAATGTTTGAACACTGAAGGTGATAGGACGAGGTTGAGGATAGGGTTTACCTGGCCACCCGGTGCTAACAGAGTAGATAGTTTGATCCCACGATAAAAGGTGAGAGAGATTTGGCAGTTGGCAACTTTGTACTAGCCAACACTACAAGTTTCAGCATCACCCAAGATGGCGTTGTAAAATGAAAATGGAATGTGATCTCCAAAAAGTGAAAGAGATTATTGTAGGTCTTTGTAACATGATCTTGTAGGAACTAGAATTGCATCCATACCTCGCACGAGCTTTGAGATATGCCCCGTCAAAGATCACAGCCCTATGGGATTTAGTGACCCTTGCAGACATTTTGGTTTGGCATGCCCGAGAATGTTTGAGCGTTGAAGGGGATAGGATGAGGTTGAGGATAGGGTTTACCCGGTCACCCAAAGCCAACGGAGTAGATAGTTCAATCCCATGACGAAAGGTGAGAGAGATTTGGCAGTTGGCAACTTTGTACTAGCCAACACTACAAGTTTCAGCATCACCTGAGATGGCATTGTAAAATAAAAATGAAATGTGATCTTCAAAAAGAGAGAGAGGTTATTGTAGGTCTCTACAACACGGTCCTGTAGGAACTAGAATTGCATTGATACTTCGCACGAGCTCTGAGGTATGCCCCGTCAAAGATCGCAGCCCTATGGGATTTAGTGACCCTTGGGGACATTTTGGTTCGGCATGCCCGAGAATGTTTGAGTGCTGAAGGGGGAAAGATGAGTTTGAGGATAGGGTTTACCTGGCCACCTGGAGCTAATGGAGTAGACAGTTCAATCCCACGACAAAAGGTGAGGGAGATTTGGCAGTTGGCAACTTTGTACTAGCCAACACTGCAAGTTTCAGCATCACCCGAGATGCTGTTGTAAAATGAAAATAGAATGTGATCTACAAAAAGTGAGAGAGGTTATTGTAGGTCTCTACAACATGATCTTGTAGGAACTAGAATTGTATCCATACCTCGCATGAGTTCCAAGATATGCCCTGTCAAAGATCGTAGCCCTATGGGATTTAGTGACCCTTGGGGACATTTTGGTTCAGTGTGCCCGAGAATGTTCGAGCACTAAAGGGGGTAGGATGAGGTTGAGGATAGGGTTTACCCGGCCACCCAGAGCTAACAAAGAAGATAGTTCGATCCCACGACGAAAGGTGAGAGAGATTTGGCAGTTGGCAACTTTGTACTAGCCAACACTGCAAGTTTCAGCATCACCCGAGATGGCATTGTAAAATGAAAATGGAATGTGATCTCCAAAAAGAGAGAGAAAGGTTATTGTAGTTCTTTGCAACATGATCCTGTAGTAACTAGAATTGCATCCATACCTTGCACGAGCTTCGAGATATGCCCCATCAAAGATCGTAGCCCTATGGGATTTAGTGACCCTTGGGGACATTTTGGTTTGGCATGCCCAAGAATGTTCGAGCACTGAAGGGGGCAGGACGAGGTTGAGAATAAGGTTTAACTAGCCACCCAGAGCTAATGGAGCAGACAATTCAATCCCATGACGAAAGGTGAGAGAGATTTGGCAGTTGGCAACTTTGTACTAGCCAACACTGCAAGTTTCAGCATCACCCGAGATGGCATTGTAAAATGAAAATGGAACGTGATCTCCAAAAAGTGAGAGAGGTTATTGTAGGTCTCTACAACATAGTTTTTTAGGAATTATAATTACATCCATACCTTGCATGAGCTCTGAGATATGCCCCGTCAAAGATCGCAACCCTATGGGATTTAGTGACCCTTGGGGACATTTTGGTTCAGCGTGCCCAAGAATGTTCGAGTGCTAAAGGGGGTACGACAAGGTTGAGGATAGGGTTTACTCGGCCACCTGGAGCTAATGGAGTAGATCATTCAATTCCACGACGAAAGGTGAGAGAGATTTGGCAGTTGGCAACTTTGTACTAGCCAACACTACAAGTTTCAGCATCACCCGAGATGGCATTGTAAAATGAAAATAGAATGTGATCTCCAAAAAGTGAGAGAGGTTATTGTAGGTCTTTGCAACATGGTCCTGTAGGAACTAGAATCACATCCATACCTCGCATGAGCTCTAAGATATGCCCCATCAAAGATCGCAGCCCTATGGGATTTAGTGACCCTTGGGGACATTTTGGTTCGGCGTGCCCGAGAATGTTTGAGTGCTGAAGGGGGTAGGAAAAGGTTGATGATAGGGTTTAATCGGCCACCCAGAGCTAATGGAGCAGACAGTTTGATCCCACGATGAAAGGTGAGAGATATTTGGCAGTTGGCAACTTTGTACTAGCCAACACTACACGTTTCAGCATCACCCGAGATGGCATTGTAAAATAAAAATGGAATGTGATCTCCAAAAAGTGAGAGAGGTTATTGTAGGTCTGTACAACATGGTCCTATAGGAATTGGAATCACATCCATATTGTAGAACCAGAATCAGTATGCAAAGAACATTAACAAATGAAGTAAACATTCACAAACCAAAAACTAAATTCACATATATGCTTAGACTAAGAAAGAAAATAAGAAGTGCAAACCTCACAAGAGAAAACACTCCATGCTTTCTTGATTCTGTAGATGTGTCCTTTTGCTGTGGATGTATGCTCAAGATACTCAAAAGCTGCTTCAATGGAGATGGGTAATGGCAAATTGGTAGCTTTGTGAGCTCTCAATTTGGCATTATAAGGGTATGGTTGATGGCTTTGGTTCTCAAAATAGCATGGTAACTTTAGCTCAAAGATTGTTGATGAAATGGCTTGGGATGGGATTCAATTTATAGGCTAAGGGGTAGAGGGATGGAGGGCTTAGATGCAAGGATGGATGAAGGCTTAAGGAGGGCTAGGATGCACTCAAAGGAGAGCACATGGATTGTGCTTGTTTAGCACCAATGGGAAGGTGACACTTGTCACAAGGAGGATGAGTGTGAGAGGGTAGGGTTAAGGTTTGGTTAAAGTCATGATGAGTGGGGTTGAGTATGTAAGAGGGATGTAAGAGGAATGAGTGTGGAAGAGGGAAGAGTGTGTAAGATGGGTGTAAGAGTCATGAGTGGGCTTGTAAGAGTCTTTATGTTTTGTAAGAGCACTCATGACTTAGTGGTTGGGTTTTTTGAGGGAAGACTTTGGTTTGGTTTAGGAAAGTCTTAAACTTGTTTAAGGAATGTGACAACATTAGGGGGTGGATTAGGCTTGGGTTTAGGATTAGATTAGGGATGTTAGAGATGTGCAAGTGGATGGCATTAATGAGGGTGGGTGAGTTAGTGGCTAAGCTTGGTTAGCATGGGTGGATGGGCTGGATTAGGCTAAATGGAGGATTAGAGATAGGTTAGGGGTTTTTGAATTTGAGGATTTCATTTATCAAATAGATTTATTTAATAAATGGGGATTTTTGGAATTAGATAGAAGAATAGGATTTAATTGATAAATAATAGATTATTTGATTTATCAATTAGGACTATAGATGATTAATTAAATTAATCAACTAGGGGATGACAAAGGATTAATTAAATAGAAATTTAATTAATACTGCCTTTTTAGATAACTAAATAGGATTACTAAAATAGTGTAATCAAATTTAGGTGTCTACATTTTGTCCCTCTTTGACATAGTGTTGAGACAACACTATTTCAAAGAATTTCGAATGAAGACGACACGAAGAAGATATTTTAGCAACAAGGTTGCCCCAGTCTCGGATAAGAAGAGGAGAGACTAGACTTAGATGATGCCCCGTCAAGAAGGCGACGGGGAGAGAAATGAGGCTCAATGACTTCTTGAAAAGTACAAGAAATTGAGACAAGCTAAGACGCAGGTTGGCGAAGAGAAGGGGCTGAATTAGCTCAAACTCTCACTACGGGAGAATGATAAAGGGAAATCAGAGGCACAATAGTAAAGCAAGCTTAAGACATTCCAGGATTGAGGGGGGAGATGGAGGAGCGGAGCGCTATAAAAGGAATCCATTGAAGCTTTTTGAGCGGGGGGGATACTTCAAAGAGAAGTACCACCATGTAGTTGAGCACTAGATTTGCTATAGGACTGTTGGTTAATTGCCAAGGTTACCAAGAACATCAAGGCCCTTTCACCAACCGTCCAGAGGACTGACGAACTGACTCAAAACAAACACACAAGGATTGCCCCAGTATCACACATGAATACCAGAGGAAGCAGCGTGGAAACGACACTAGGTAACCCACAAGCAGAAAAAGAAAACAAGCAAAAGACCTGATCAAGACCTTACGCTCTAATTGCCCCATTCGCAGCATACCATGATATGGAAGATCATGGCAACCTTGAGGAGGGAACAAGGAGATTGCTTGGAAAAGATATTTCAAGACCCAAAAGGGAAGATCCCAAATCAAAAGAAAGTGAAAATCCAAAAGAGAACTGTTTGCCAACGAGATGGGTAGGACGAAGTACTAACGGACCAAGATCAGACATGAGGAAAGCTATATCCTGCAAAAATCTATCAGAGAGCACCTAAGCTGATGGATTTGGATGAGTGATGTGTCTGGCAAGCTGAACTAAGAAGGATAACACTTTGGTGATAGGAGATCTAGCTAAAGGATGCATTGGAATATCTAACCAAGGTGTGCAATGTGTGCAAGATGTTGACCAAGGATGAACTAACATGAAAGCCGGGTAGATACAATGATACTAAGCTAAAGAGGATGTATAAGCTGACAGACCAAGATATGTTACAAATGTACAAGTTTGTTCATGTTTTGGTTTTTTTGTGAGATGGAAATTTTTGTGAAGGATGGGATGTCTATAATAGTTGATAGGTGGATAGGTAGATGGTTTGTGAAAAGCTTAAGGAAAATGGGATTCTGTGTGTGCATGTGATAGGATACAGGCTAGGATACAAGATTATTTACAAGTTGGAATATGGTACAAGCTTTGGAAAAGATTCGAATATATATAAGGTATGGTACAAGATTTACAAGGTATAATACAAGCTTTGGTACAAGATTTACAAGTTGTACAGGAGGTATTGACAAGCTCCATCAGATTTTGGATATTTGATTGGAACACCAAGGGAACAAGCAGGTGTTTTATGGGATGGTGGGTGGATGGATGAGGGATAAGATAGTGATAGATAATGGATTAGTCTTTAGCACACAGGGTGCCTGAATTACCAGGTTTTCACCAAGGTACCTATCCTAGGCGCTTGAATTGCCAAGTTTTCACCATTGGACGCTTATTTCTCTTTACTATTTTTTTCTTGTATTTTTCAAAAGCTGGGTATACCAAGGATCTTCAAGCATAGAACTTCTTGAGATGAATGATGTTAGTGGGATCATTCAAGAGTTCTCCTTCTGGTGTAGATAATTGATAGGCTCCGGAGCCAAAGGAGGCGGTAACCACATAGGGACCAAGCCATGTAGGTTCAAACTTGCCTTTCTTTTCTCGATCTGCTTGGACTTTCATATTTTCTTTGAGGACCATGTCACTTGGCTGAAAGTGTTGTGGGAGCACCTTCTTGTTGAAATTCCTTTTGAGACGAGTTTGATAGACTGTGAGATGGTCATAGGCTTGTTGTCTCTTCTCGTCTAAGAGATCTAGCTGGGTGAGTCGAGCTACTCTGTATTCTTCATCTGAGATTTGCCCTCGCAAAGATATGCATAGTGAGGGAAGTTCAACTTCTATAGGTAATACCGCTTCGACACCATAGACTAGGGAGTATGGAGTTGTGCCTGTGGATGTACGGAAGGAAGTTCGATAGGCCCATAGAGCCGGATTTATTTGAAGGTGCCAATCACAGCCGGAATCATTGACAACTTTCTTTAGGATTTTGAGGAGGGTTTTATTAGTTGCCTCTGCCTGGCCGTTACCTTGTGGGAAATATGGGCTAGAAAAGCGGTGATGGATGCGGAGGGAAGTGCATAATTCTTCCATGTTGAGATTTTCAAAGTTACCTCCATGGTCAGTGAAGATGGTGGATGGGATGCCGAAGCGGCAAACAATGTGGTACAAGATGAACTTGGAGACTTGAACTCCTGTAGCTGAGACTAGGGGGACTGCTTCCACCCACTTAGTGAAATCGTCTGTAGCTGTTATTATCCATTTATGTCCATTAGATGAGAGAGGTGTGATAGTTCCAACTAGATCAAGGCCCCAACAAGCAAAAGGCCAAGGTGGTGCAATAGGCTGTAGATCCTGTGCTGGAGCGTGCACAAGATTTGCATGCTGCTGACATGGGAGACACTTTCTGACAAAGTCACAAGAGTCTTCTTCAATGGTAGGCCAATAGTAGCCTGCTCTAAGGATTTGTCGTGCTAGGACAATACCACTCGTGTGGGCACCGCAAAGTCCAGAATGTACTTCTTTTAGTGCCATCGCGGACTCATTTTCATCTAAACATCGAGAGAGAGTATCGTGATAACCCCGACGATATAGGGTATTGGCTATGATAACATAGTGGGATGATTTTTGGATGAGGTTCTGGCGTTGGGTACGTGTGAGGTGAGGGGATATGATACCATCGTTAAGGTAAGCGTGAATTTCATGGTACCAAGGGGATTGGGGACCAACCAAGATACAAACACGGTTTGAATCCTCATTCGCATAGGCAGGTGTGAGGAGCTGCTCAACTAAAAACTCATACTGCGTAGCTTCTTGGGGAATTTCCAAGAGTGAGCCGATAGTGGCCATGGCATCTGCTGCCTTGTTCTGCATTCGAGGCACTTGTGTAAACTGAAGCTTTGTAAAATGCTGGGTCAACTGATCAACTAGCTCTTTGTAGGGTAATAGCTTTTCATCTTTGGTTTGATATTCATTTAAGACTTGTTTGATGATGAGTTGGGAATCACCAAAGACTTGTAACTCAATGATATTCCATTCTGCAGCTATCTTTAATCCTGCTACAAGAGCTTCATATTCTGCTATATTGTTGGTGCTAGGGAATTGTAGCTTGAAGGCTTTTGGAATGTAATCTCCTTGAGGTGTAACTAATAATATTCCTACCCCTGATCCATGAGAGGTGTATGAGCCATCAAAATAAAGCTTCCATGGGTGCTGTTCTTCAATTAGGCAGATATGCTCATCTGGAAATTCTGTGAGCAAAAGATATGCATCTACTAGAGGTGCATCAGCTAGGTGATCTGCTATAGCTTGCCCTTTGATTGCCTTTCTGTCCACATACTGGATGTCAAACTCACTTAGTAGCATAACCCATTTGGCCAAACGGCCTGTAAGTGCTGTTCTGGAGAGCATATACTTGAGAGGGTCAATCTTGGAGACTAGTTGGATGGTATGACTTAGCATGTAGTGGCGAAGCTTTTGAGTTGAGAAAACAACTGCCAAACAAGCTTTTTCCATAGGAGTGTAATTGATTTCATAACCAACTAGGGTTCTACTGATATAGTAGATGGCTCTCTCTCTGCTATAATCATCATGTTGTGCTAGAAGTGCCCCTAGAGCAGTAGGTGTTGCTGATATATACAAGATCAAGGGACGACCAGGAACTGGTGGAACCAAGATAGGGGGATTGGTGAGATACTGCTTGAGCTGATCGAAGCTGCGCTGACATAAAAGATCCCACTTGAAGTTCTAATTCTTCTTTAGCAAGTGTGAAAATGGTGTACACTTATCTGCAAGTTGGGAGATGAAGCGCCAGACAGATTGAAGTTTTCCCTGAAGAGAGCGAAGCTGTCGCAGTGTCTGGGGAGGAGGCATGTCTAAGATAGCCTTGACCTTTTTAGGGTCGATCTCTATACCCCGTTTAGAAACTATGAAGCCTAGAAGCTTGCCAGATGTGACCCCAAAGACACACTTCTTGGGATTTAGCATGAGATAATATTGGGCCAACCTATCAAAGACTTTTTCCAGGTTAGCAAGATGATCCATGAAGGTGTGAGATTTGACCAAGATATCGTCCACATAATCTTCCAAAATGCTATGGATAAGATCATGGAAAATGGTTGTCATAGCTCTTTGATAGGTAGCCCCAGCATTCTTTAGGCCAAAAGGAATCATGGTGTAGCAAAAGGTTCCCCAAGGGGTAGTGAATGCTATCTTATGCTGGTCCTCTTCTGCAATCTTGATCTGATTATACCCAGAAAATCCATCCATAAGGGACAAAATTTCATGTCCAGCTGTAAGATCTACAATCATATCTATGTTGGGCAAGGGAAAATCATCCTTTGGACAAGCTTTGTTAAGATCTCTAAAATCAGTGCAGATTCTGATGTCACCGGAAGGCTTAGTGATAGGGACCATGTTGGAGATCCATTCTGAATAGTCAATAGGCCGGATAACCTTAGCAGCTAACATTCTTTCTAGTTCAGCTTTGACTAGTAATGCCACCTTGGGGTGCATTTTTCTAAGCTTTTGTCTGACGGGCTTGATCTTTGGATCGACTGCAAGATGATGAACTACAAGCTTTGGATCAAGTCCTGGCATGTCCTGATATGACCATGCAAATCGGCCAATGTTCTCTCGTAAAACCTCAAAGAGGAGGTCAGCTTGGTCTTGTGATAGGGATGCAGCAATGTGAACAATTCTAGGGATCTCTGAAGAACCAATGTTGACTTCTCTAGTATCCTCTATTAGAATAGAAGACACCTCTGGTCGATTATCTTGAGGAGGCAATACTAAATCCTCATGTTCTGCTTGTGGCTCTGGATTTTCTTGCTGAGGGGTTCTCTTCGCTGCCTTAGCTAGTCCTAGATTTACCTTAGTTCCAGTTTTGGGTGTATCGAAACTAGGTTGGGGATTTTCTCCAAAATACCCCTTGGGATCTAGCTTGTAGATGTAGGCAGAATCTGGCTTTGTCTTCTTATGAGGAGTTTCAGCTCCCATGAATCTTAGAAGTGCTTCCTCTGATGCAAACTCATCAATATGTATGACACTTGGTTGGTCCCAATCTATGAGTTGTGGATGAGCAAGTGGTAGGTCAATGAGATGGATGGATAGTTCTCGGAGAATAGAGTCTCCTAGGAAGATTTGGTCTGGGATATCGTCGTAGGCTCTCTTTTCAACTTCCTCAGGAATGTCTTCGATTTCAACAAGGTCGCAGTGGATGTTCGAAAAAGCGTGACCATTCTCGTTGGTGCCCCCAGTTGTGGGTATGCCAAAGCCAAGACCTAACTTTATTTCCCAATCATGTGCTTCGATGGGACATTGCATGCCCCTTTCTTCTGGTCCTAGTCCACCTCCTTGATAGTTCCATTTTTCAGTGACGAGCTTATGTTGTTGGGGATACTTTTGGCTGAAGTGATCAAGGCATGCTTGATTTCTTGGAGGTGCATCCTTATGTAGCCAATTGTTGATATCTAGAGTGAGCTCCTCATGAAGAGGGGTTTTTGAGGACACAAAGGTGGTTGGGCCAAACTGTTTGTATCGAGGAGGTGGAATCTCCTTAGCTTTGTGATATGTTGGCCGTCCATGGGTATGTGGATCAAGTGGGATTGCTTCGACAGCAAATGCATCTGATAGACTATATTCTCCACATCCTTTGTTGTTGATCTTTACAGTAGATAGGGTAGAGGCAAGGATGGTTTCTACGTCATTACAAGTGTGGGATGAGCTGGCGATGGCTGTGCCGATGTCTATTCCAGGGCAATGGTTTGTATATGAAGCTTCAACCGCATTGCAGTAAGCAAAGGGTTCTGGATCGGCATGGATGGTTACCTCAGTGCCTTGATGCGGAAATTTGATGCACTGATGGTAGGTGGATGGAACGGCCTTCATAGCATGAATCCATGGGCGACCGAGGAGGATGTTAAATGGTAGGTTTAGATCAACAACATGGCAAACTATCTCTTGAATGACTGGCCCAACCTTGATTGGTAGCAAAATAGTCCCTTCTGTGGTCCTTTCCAAGTTGTCATAAGCTTTGATGGTGATAACCTCACTGATCATATCTGCCTCAGTATACCCAGCTTGTTTTATGAATTTTAGGGTGCAAATGTTCAAGGCTGATCCATTATCTATCATTACTCTTTTCACGGCAAAATTGGATACCATGATGGCTATGCGAAGTGGAAGGGTGTGATCTGGCTCAACCGCGGGTATGTCGGTGGGTTTGAAAGATAGGGCACATGAGGATGAAAGGTGTCCAACAAGATTACGAAAATCAGTAGCATTGATATCAGAAGGGACACGGGATTCTATGAGAGCATTGTCAAGGATGTCTTTGTACACAGGACTAGTGCGGAGAAGGTCTAAAATGGATATTTGGGCTGGCATGTTCCCAAGGTGTTCCAAGATATTGTACCGGCTTTTTGATGGAGCTGATGGTGTTGACAAAACTGGTGGGCCTGCGATGTTAAATCGCGCTCTTCAAGTGGTGACCGCACACTCATTGTCTGGTCCTCGGATATTGATAACATTGACTGAAGGCTCTTTCTCAGATATACAACCTATAAGGCTACCATAGTCTATATAGGATGAAGTGTGGTCATTGTTCTTCCCATGCTGTTGGTTTGGCTTGCGGTTGTTGGTGTTGTTTTGGATAGGTGCTTTTCCAAGATTTTGGTTGTTGTGTGGAGGAAAAGCATTTTGATAAATTTGTTAGCTTGCATTGGGAGAGTTTTGGGCACCAACAGTGATTTCCTTCTGATCAATGAGGTCTTGCACATAGTCTTTCAGTTTCATGCATCTGAGGGTGGTGTGACCATTTACCCTATGGAACTTGCAATACTCATTGTCCTTGTACCATGCAGCTTTGGATTGGCTTGGATCAATTTGCTGGGTAGGAGGAAATTTGATGAGGTTTTCCTTAGCCAATTTCTCAAAAATAACATCCAATGGCTCACCAAGGGGTGTATAGTTTCTAGGTGCAGGTTGGAATCTGGGCTTTTGCCCTGTAGCTACATTGATGGCATTAGCTTGATTGTTAGACCCTTGAAAGTTGGGTCTTGTATTGTGGTTTTGATAGCTTTGGTTATTTCGTTGTTGGTAATTGGTAGCTTGTTGGTTGTTTGTTTGATATGGTGGGTTAGACTGGTTTCGAGAAGGACCAATGATATTCACATGTCTGGTGTCAGTAACCCCATCTGTTGCAACATGCTTGTTTTTGTTCCAATACCTAGACTTGTCATTGGAATGTGATTGATTTTGGTTGGCCTCTTTGTAAATCTTTACCACACCATCTTTGATGAGTCCTTGCTCAAGGATCATTCCTTTCTCTTTGATATCCTTATAGGTCTGCAAACAGTTCATGGTCATGTGGTGAGCCAAGCTGGGATGTGCATTATCAATAAACATTTTCACCACATGGCGTTCTGGCAAGGTGCAGGATATGCGGGTGGTAAGGGTTTGCCATCTTTGCAGGTATTCGGCAAGGCTTTCTCCACCTTTTTGCTTGGTGTGGACAAGATCAACTACTGATAGCTCTGTTTCAACAAGATGGGCATATTGGGCTACAAATGCCTCAGATAATTCAGCAAAGTTCTTAATTGTGCCATAGGGGATTCTATAAAACCATTCAAGAGCTGGTCCAGCCAAGCTTTTGGGAAAAAGGCGCAAGAGGAAGACATCATTGTATGCCACGTCCTGGCAATGCATGTAAAATTCTTTGATATGTGTGACAGGGTCTCCTTTTCCTCTGAATTTGTCAAATTTAGGTACCTCAAAGTGTTTGGGAAATGGTGTTGTGGTAATGGCTCTGTCAAATGGGTAAGGACACACATTCTCAAACTTGAATGTCTTCGGATCATTCCCTTCTTGGATGGCTTTCAGGGCTGTCTTCATTTGCTCCCACTCTGAATTGATAGGTGATGGTTGGGGTGCCCCCAATGTAGGAGTGCCTTGAGGTAGGTATGTGCTGGATGGGGCCATTGAATATGGATGGTTATGAGGGATTTGCTGATAGGGATTGTACATTGTTTGGGCAGCTACATGGTGGATGACGGGTTGTTGAGGGGGAGGTGGCGCATATTGCTGCATGTGCTGCGAGGCTTGCTGTTGATATGGGATTTGAGGTTGGGATTGAGGAACATAAGATGGCTGTGGGGTAAATGGATTGCTTTGTGGAGGTAAGGTATAAGATGGTTGTGAGGCTTGGGGAAAGGATCGGAAGGCTTGTGGGGTTTGACCAATATGTGTGGGTTGTGCCCCCATTTGGGATGGCATCTGCAAATAATTGGTGGTTGGCTGGGGTGGTGGATTACCTCCTAGAAGTGGCATTGAAAAGTAGTTGGTAATTGGAGGTAATGGATTAGTTGGTGGTGGAGGTGGTGGGAATTGAAAGCTTGGGAATGGAATTGATAGGGTTTGATAGCTTGGTGGCTGGATTTGGAAGCTTGGTATAGTGGTGGCGGGAGCTGGGGTCACTTGGCAGCTTGGTAGAAGATTGGCAGTAGCTTGTGGGATTTGATAGCTTTGTGGAGTGAAGGTAGTAGCTTGTGGATTTGTGGCTGGTGGTATTGAGCTCCCAAGACCTAATGGAAATGATGGGATTGTTCTTTGGGCTGTGGTGAACAAGCTGGGGGCGATGAAAGGTTGATTACTTGGCCCCATGGGTGGCATCCCTGTTGTATATTGCTGAGGTTGGCCAAAGATGCTAGCACTGATTTGGGAGATGGGTGGATTGGGAAGGCTAGGTTGGGGAGCAGCAGCAATAGTGAAGGGGGTGAATGGTGAGGTGTTTTGGGTAAAGGGGGTTTGGAGTGGAGAGGTATGAACCAAGGATGGAGTGGTGGTGGCTGGGTTGGCTTGCGGCATGGAGATTTCAACTTGGGTGGATGATGGTATGTTTGGGTCTGTTGGGTCATATGGATTGGCTGGAGGCTCTTCTTTTGGAATAAATTGAGGATAATTTAGATCATAAGAGCCTATGGGTGGTGGCAGCTGTCCAAAAAATGGGTGAGATGGATCTGATAATGGAGGGGGTCTTCCAAAGTCAAAGGTTCCTACATTGTCCCTTCGAAAATTAGCCATGATTGTCTCTTTGTTTTTGTCTATAATGGCGTTTACCAATACTGCATTTCCTGGTTGGTTCATGAAAGTTTCAATGTCAGTAGGTGATGGCATAGCTGGCTCTGGGTTGAAGGATGGCTGAGTGCTCAAGGGGGGTGAGGCTGTTCGATCCAAATGATAGGGCTCCATTGTTTCTTTCTTCTTGGCTAAGCGAGTGACGGGTGGCATGAAAAATGCTCCTAGGGATGAGATGCAATAATGCTGATGGATGCAAAAGGGGGAAGGCTTTTCTATGCAAATGATTTCCTAGGTTGAGGCAAAGCTATATGAAAAAACCTAAGGAGGATTGGGTTGGGGATTCTAACTTCAAAGATATGTTGTCAAAGTACAAAAGGTCTGCTTTCCTATGTGCAAGCTTGGTGGTGATTGTGTCAACTTAAGGATAGACTGATGATCCTTTAGGAAGAACACGAGATTGACCACTTGTGAATCCCAACCTTTAGCTCAAGGTGATGAGGGATAACAAGTGACAAAGCTAGATTACCCTAGACAAAGCTATGTCAAAGGGATAACCTTGGTGAGATTGGTGGATTTGAAAGATTTTAGGAATGGCAAACTTTTAGCAAGGTGACAACAATTTTGAAAGCTTAGATATGCAGAATTTCGATTACTGGTAGATGGTATGATTCTAAATGAGATGGATGAGCTAATAATGCTTAAGGGGATAACCTAAGATGGCTGGCTTTTCTACAAAGATGACTCTAGAGTGAAGCTTATCCAAGAAGATGTGGAGAAACAAGGGTGTCTAATCATAGAAATCATGCCTAGTTGGTAAGGCATAAGCAGGATTAACTCCTAGATATTGGCTAAATTTGATGGTGCACTCTAACCAGGCCTCTTGAAGTGCTTCGTCGGTAGCTTTGTCCTCTGCTTTGTGGAGTTTGGAAATTCGTGGGCTTGGTGTTATTGCTTTTCTCTTGGCTGAAAGTTCTTGGTATGCTAGAGATGGCTTGAGTTTGACCTTGTGAAACTTCTGTTTGGGTTTGGGTTGTTCCGACATAAATTCCTGAATCTTCTTGGCTTTGGGAAAAATCTTAGTTGTTTTGCTTCAACTTGTTCAACTTCCAAAATAGGCAGTGACTACGCTAAGTGTGCCCTAAGCTAGGATTGACCAAGTTTGGCAAACATTCATTCAACAAGTAAAATAAAAACAAGCAATAGATAGGAACACCCAGATAGAAGTTTGTGGTTCTCAGAATGTGGTACTTGCGCCAAGGAGTGTGTATGTTCTACAAATGTTTCGATCAGTCACTCCAAACACATTAACATCCTAGATGGTTTTCTGCAAGGCAGACAATTGGTTTAGCTAGGGAGTCCTCGATATACGCAAGGTACGTGAGGCCCAAATCCGTAGATGAGACCAAAAGGATGTCACACAGCCGAGAGGAGCGGTAACCCACTTCTCCTCTTTCACTTCTCAAGGGTATAAAGTTCCTTGAGGCTTAGCCCGAATGACAAAATCTTGATCCCAAGAGAGGTGTCTTTCGATTCACCTCCCGATTCTTATACTCCGCCGGAACGCTGGAGTTGAGGTCGTCCAAGGGGTGATGAAATCCCCAAGCAGGCCTCCTAAAAAAGAAACAAGGTTTCGGATCCTAATCTTATGCACCCAAGATGGCCTCGAAAGACGACAAGGGGAGAGAAGACTTGGATGACCTTGGGCTAAAAAACACGCTTGTTCTTTTACCAACTGACTCTTATGTGTGCTAATCTAGACTTTGCAAGCACTCATGTTTAAGAGACAATGTTCAATTCCAACTTGAAGCGCCAACAAAAGTAAATCGATCGAAGAATGCACACAATAAGAAGAGTTAGGGTCAACAAAAGCAAACTCGCGCACCCGGAGGCCCTCCACGTCAAGTATCGATTAATTTTCTTTAAGGCATTCAAGATTGAGTGTGAGTTTGTTTTAAGCCCAAAACAAAAGTGTGTGAGATTCGATTTCAAGCGCGCGCCCGGAGGCTCTCCACGTCAGTTGTTGTTCAATTTTAGTGCCCAAACTTTGAAGTGTGATCGATTTAATCTAGAGTTTTGACCATTTAAGAATTTTGATAAAGTTAAAGCAAATGTTCAAAGACCAAGTGAGTGAGTTAGATTGTGGAACATTTAACACCTTTTTCAAGTAGACCCATCCCCATAAATGGCGCTGAGATTGCAACCAATGGTTAATATTTGATGGGTGATTAGAAAAGAGGTGAGTCCAAGGAACTACTCAAATTGATTTTTGTAAATTTGTATTTTAACTTAACAAAGTTTCTTAAATGTCCAAAAATCCAACTTTACCTAGATTGCATGTGAAAAAGAGATTTGTAATGGTTAATTGATCCTTGGCATTCAAGATTGGATTTTTTTGTTTTAAGCATGCATTCCAAAGAAAGTTGATTTTAATCCATGACATTCAAGAGTGTGTTTTTGAGCAACATTCATTCAATGAAAAATGTGTTTAACCATTCAAGTTCATTTTTTTTTTTTTTTTTAGCAACATGCATTCAAAGACAAATGGTTAAACATTCAAGTTCATTTTTTAGCAACATGAAAACCTGCAAGAAACATGGTTAGTGGTTCCATATGTGCTCCAACCTGCAATGAGACAAAAAAAAGCAATTTAGTTAGTTAGCCAAAATCTTAAAAAATGAGAGCTTAACTATGGGAAAAAATTTTTTAACTTTTTTTGTTGTTTTTAGTGATCAAAGATCGCAGCCCTATGGGATTTAGTGACCCTTGGGGACATTTTGGTTCGGTGTGCCCGAGAATGTTTGAGTGCTGAAGGGGGTAGGAAAAGGTTGATGATAGGGTTTAATCGGCCACCCAGAGCTAATGGAGCAGACAGTTTGATCCCACGATGAAAGGTGAGAGATATTTGGCAGTTGGCAACTTTGTACTAGCCAACACTACACGTTTCAGCATCACCCGAGATGGCATTGTAAAATAAAAATGGAATGTGATCTCCAAAAAGTGAGAGAGGTTATTGTAGGTCTGTACAACATGGTCCTATAGGAATTGGAATCACATCCATATTGTAGAACCAGAATCAGTATGCAAAGAACATTAACAAATGAAGTAAACATTCACAAACCAAAAACTAAATTCACATATATGCTTAGACTAAGAAAGAAAATAAGAAGTGCAAACCTCACAAGAGAAAACACTCCATGCTTTCTTGATTCTGTAGATGTGTCCTTTTGCTGTGGATGTATGCTCAAGATACTCAAAAGCTGCTTCAATGGAGATGGGTAATGGCAAATTGGTAGCTTTGTGAGCTCTCAATTTGGCATTATAAGGGTATGGTTGATGGCTTTGGTTCTCAAAATAGCATGGTAACTTTAGCTCAAAGATTGTTGATGAAATGGCTTAGGATGGGATTCAATTTATAGGCTAAGGGGTAGAGGGATGGAGGGCTTAGATGCAAGGATGGATGAAGGCTTAAGGAGGGCTAGGATGCACTCAAAGGAGAGCACATGGATTGTGCTTGTTTAGCACCAATGGGAAGGTGACACTTGTCACAAGGAGGATGAGTGTGAGAGGGTAGGGTTAAGGTTTGGTTAAAGTCATGATGAGTGGGGTTGAGTATGTAAGAGGGATGTAAGAGGAATGAGTGTGGAAGAGGGAAGAGTGTGTAAGATGGGTGTAAGAGTCATGAGTGGGCTTGTAAGAGTCTTTATGTTTTGTAAGAGCACTCATGACTTAGTGGTTGGGTTTTTTGAGGGAAGACTTTGGTTTGGTTTAGGAAAGTCTTAAACTTGTTTAAGGAATGTGACAACATTAGGGGGTGGATTAGGCTTGGGTTTAGGATTAGATTAGGGATGTTAGAGATGTGCAAGTGGATGGCATTAATGAGGGTGGGTGAGTTAGTGGCTAAGCTTGGTTAGCATGGGTGGATGGGGTGGATTAGGCTAAATGGAGGATTAGAGATAGGTTAGGGGTTTTTGAATTTGAGGATTTCATTTATCAAATAGATTTATTTAATAAATGGGGATTTTTGGAATTAGATAGAAGAATAGGATTTAATTGATAAATAATAGATTATTTGATTTATCAATTAGGACTATAGATGATTAATTAAATTAATCAACTAGGGGATGACAAAGGATTAATTAAATAGAAATTTAATTAATACTGCCTTTTTAGATAACTAAATAGGATTACTAAAATAGTGTAATCAAATTTAGGTGTCTACACATATCTTGCACGAGCTCCAAGATATGCCTCGTCAAAGATCGCAGCCCTCTAGCATTTAGTGACCCTTGGGGACATTCCGGTTCGACGTGCCCGAGAACATTCGAGTGCTGAAGTAGATAGGATGAGGTTGAGGATAGGGTTTACCTAGCCACCTGGAGCTAATGGAGTAGACAGTTCGATCCCACGACCTTTTTTCCACTAAGTTGCAAATTTGAGCAACTTTTACGACTTTCAACAATGCAACTTTGCACAAAAAGTGCAATTTTTACATTTTTCACTTGATTCCAATTCTATGACTTAGAAAAGGTTCGGAAACAGTAAAACCTCAAAGGAATATAGGAATATAGATAGTTTTATGGTTATTTCCTAAAAGTTGCTAAATTGTTGCAAAAGTTGCTAATGCAACTTTGCAATTTTTGCATTGACAACATTTGGGTGAATTATGCATTTTGGCTTGGAGGGTATGGAAACTGAAAGGTGTTGATGGGAACATGCTAGATAGGGTAGAACAAACCTATTAAAGCCTAAAAGCATCTTAGAGTTGACTGTTTGTAGGATTTGCCCATCAGGAACTAGAAGGATCACTTGGCACATTGTTACAAATTTGCTCATTTTGGGTTGTTACTTGGGTCCATCACCCTATCCTCTACATCAGGATTGATCCTAGGTTAGGGGTGGATAGAAAAGACCTATAAAGGTATTAAATAATGTAATAAGGCTATCGAAGCCTCTAAAAGATGTAAAAGGCACTAAAAGTGCAATATTTTGTAAAAATAAGCCAAAATGGGCTTAATCAAGTCATGTAAAGGATCCAAAGGGAGGTTTCATTTGGTTTTGAGAGTCTAAATGAGTTTAAAACCTCATTCCCACATGTGGGAGACAAGTTTGGGTAGTCAAAATTGATTGCTCCAAAGGTGGATTTAGTGTTTTCTCTAAACAAGAGTTTCATTTTACATTGGAAGTCATCTAATATAACCAAAGTGAAGGTGTTTGAACCATTTTGGGATTCTAGAGACATTGAAAAGTAATATTTCTAGAAAGCCCTAGGGTAAAGGGGCTAGAAAGGAGGGTATGCAAACTCGCCTAGGGCTAGATTTCTATGCTCCTTTCAAACACTTATTTGTTGATTTCATTGCCTAGCCGGGTATGCAAACTCGCTTAGGGCCTCTTGGAAAGAAAAAAAAACCTTTGTAAAACAAGACCAAAATACATATTTACATTGTTTATACAGTCTTTTACTTGATTCCAAAAGTCCATCATTGTTCCACCATTGGAATTCAAGTTATAGAGGTTTCTTTGCTGATTGCTTTGTACAGACCAGCGAACTGGCAACTTTAAAAAGATTTTTTCAAACTAGTAAAGAAACTGATCAAAAAATCTCCTAATCTTTACCAAAGCATCTACATTCCATACACTATCAAACCACATGAAAACAGAAACCCTATCAATCCATTAAAGGTGTGGATGAAGGGTGAAATCATAAAATTGTCATCAAAATGCTTAGTTTGCTCTTCATTCCAATGCCAAAATTCCTACAAAAGCATGTGCCAACCCTCAAACTGACTTGGATTGGTCTTAAATACCTCTTACCCACATGAATCAATAGATCTCATAGGTTTCCAACTGATTCTTGAAGCCCTTATAAAGTTTTAGCACTTTTTGTTAATGTTGTCAAGCAACTTTGCAAACTTGCAAAGTTGCCAAGTGCAACTTTTGCACTATTGTGCATTTAATGGCTCCATGACCTCAAACATGGTTAAATGAACCTATTTCCATGTAATTACAACTTTTAACATTTTTTCCATCTTTCCCATCCTCCTGAGGTCTTGATCAATGTTTGACCATTCTAGGCTCTAACAAGCAATTCAAGCAATTTTGCCAACATAGAAGCAACTTGGGAACTCAAACACAACAGAAACCTATTTAAAAACACAACTCACACACTTGGGGCTTTAGGAAATAGCCCTTATTCATGTGGTCTAGCCAAGACCACTAAAAGCCAAAAATTACTTAGGAAACTTGGCATATTTCCTAGGTGCTCCTGCACCAACAAAGCTCAAAGCCAATGGGTAGAAGTCAATAGTAGGAAGAAGAAGTTGTCGACTAGTAGCCCCTTTTTTAACATGGTTACTAAGAGAAAGTAAAAACCTAATGTGGAAGGTAAGAATTATTGTTTGGGTAGGAAGAATAATAAAGAAATAAGAGAATTGGCAAGTAAAGTTGATATAGTAAATGGGAGACAGTTCACCATCTAGGAGAGTTGTAACAAAAGTTATAAAGGAATATCATATCATAGAATATTAGAGGATTGAATGCTCCTCATAAGAAGGATATTTTGAAGAATGTAGTTTGGTAACCCAATTTGAACATTTGGAGGAACCCTTGTGGAGAAGGGTAGGTATTTAGTTTAATGGTTTGAATCTATTCTTGAAACAAGTCATTTACTGAATGTTTATTACTTCTTGGGGATCTAGTTTGACTCCTCAAATCATTGGTATCAAATCTAGTAGATCTATTGAGGGGTGCAAAATTAGTTACTTGTGTTGTAGATTGTTATATTGAGAAGATGCCTCCAAAAAATATATATAGAAGGAGATACAAGAGCTGATATAAGCTACTAAAATAATGGATAGAGAGTTGAGGAAACAAAGAGACTAAGATGCAATAAGGTAAAGAGAAGTGAGACAAGTAAGCAAGTAAAATGCAACCATCTCAAAAATCTTGGAAGCTTTGGAAAGGATTCCTATGAGGGATGTGCATGAAGAACAAGAAAGTGATGCTTAAGCACTTGAGAATCCTCATGGAGAGGATGGAGGGGACTTAGATCTTGAAGAAAGAAGGATGATAAGATTGTTGAAGATATTTCAATGTGGTAGAAGAAAGACAATAACTGATTTCCATATCTATCATGGCAAGATAGATAGTGAAGAGGTTTTGCGGTTGATAGATTCCCAAGAGAACTATTATAATTATGGAGATATAAGTGAAGTAAAATAAGGTAAAGCTATACAAAACATAGCTAAGAGGGACAACATTGACATGGTGGAGTAGTGTAATGGAAAAGAGGTTTTGTAAGGGTGGAACAAACATGACCAAATGGTGAAGGATGTGCCTCTTCCCTCAAATAATAAAATCCAAAAATAAAGGATAAGGAACAACTTGAAAGAAAAGGAGATGGGTTTGATGACCTACATAGAGGAATTTCACAAGTTGAGCATAAGAGGTGGATTAGAGCATAAAGATGAAAATGTTGCAAGGTATCTTAATGGGCTCATATAAAACTTGCAAAATGGGATTACCTTGATTTTTCCTAAGACGCTTAGAGATAGTTTCCAATTGGCTATAAGTGCATAAGATATGGTCAATAGGAAGAAAGAGAGACAAGAAGGTGGTAGAGGAAATAAAAACAGAGGAAGGGGAAGAAAAACCAATAATATGGGAAGAAATGATAGTTTAGTTTCATATGAAATGGTGAATAATTTATATTTGGAATGGTCACCACACAATAGGTCTTATAGAGCATCACATGTAAGTAGTGATGATTTTCTTAAAAGATAGATGACTATGAGCATCAAATGTATAGAGCATCTCCATTAAAATATGTTTGCTGGTGTAAACCTATGAGGAATAGTTGGTCCCAATTCAGTTGTGTGTCAATATTAGGAATGTGACCAATTAATGCAACAACCTCATCATATGTCACTTGAAAAAACTTGTGCGTCAACTTTATTAGCCCTCTTCTTTGGTGACCTACAAATGAAGAATTAGCACAGTAAAAAATCTAAGATAAGATTTAAAAAATGGGTCCTATTAAATAATCTAATATAAATTCAAATAATGTATCTAGATTCTAAACAAATAAAAACTAAATCTCATCACTTACACATCATAACAATACGGTCCACCTTAGTCATGTGATAGTCTTGGGGAAGAGGTTGTAACATTGTATTTGGATCCAATTGATCACTTTTTATCTCTCTCCCTCTCTCCCTATTCAATCTAATGAGCCAACTACATCTGCTCAAAATTTTAATGTCTCAAGTATTGCCTCATGGTCTGACTCGCAAACTTTCCAAAGAATCTTCTTATGTGGTTTTCCACCATATTTTATCAAGTGGACATTTGATGCGAAAACAAGGTTTGAATAATGAAGAATCTTCCTCTCTATTTGACAATCCTCAAATAACCACAAGTTAGGATTCTTCATAGGATATCGTCTAAGCCATGTGCCTGTTACAACCACCGCACTGACATGGTACTCTAAACCTTCACCATCTATAACCGAGTGATCCAGTTTTTGTTTGGCTTCAACACAACAACACAAATAATTATCTATCCCTTGTTCATTGTCTTTAGGTGCAATAACAGCAAAAACATGGCCTACAGTGACAAATGTACAAAATGTGGTCATTAATTCAAAAAATACTTAGGTAAAAGTTATAAAGTTACATATTGAAATTAAAAAGATATATAAATATATATATTACCAGGTTGCACTAGATCTGACAAGTGGTCAAAGTCAATAGATGAATCAATCTCTACCATTTCTAGTGCTTGTGGGGGATGATAGGTGTTAATTGGGTCCAAGACTCGTATATCCCACTTGTCCACCCATTCAGTTGACTCACAATCATCCCAATTTTCCTCTACACATGATGGACAATAGCATGTCATTTTTGATGTGTGGATACTCCATGAACCTGCATCAGAGCTTCTAAAAGAGTGTAACTCACTAGATCTTGTTGGTGTGCAACAATCCTGATATAGTGCAATGTTAGTATTATCTATCAACCAAAAAAATCTATGAACTGTAGACTCACCTTGCTTACCTGGACCCATTGTAGCATTACACCATTGGACGATGGATTTTGCATCTATCAATATTGCTCCATCTTTGTACTTTAGTTCTTCACGAGCCAAGGCTCTTTTAATGCATGCGCCTGCACCATCGTGCTCTTCCTTACCATGACCAGCCTCTGTGAAATTTCAGATATATTGAATTCTACACAACCTATACATCCTGCTCAACCAATAGAACATCCGTGCATTCTTGAATTGAGATGCACAATTGTCTGACCAAATAATGTGCTGACGATATGATATGCCCCTGTTCACCAAAACTCCATAAAATAGTTGAAAACAACCATGTATGAACTCCATAGACTGTGATCGATCATCGCTGATGTAAAAATGGTACTCCCTCAAAATCTTCCTATCATCCTCTATACTTTTAGGTGAATGCATGAATGTTATGTGAACAAATATGGAAACCTGTTGAGATGTATAATACTTTGCTTGCACCTCATTTTGTGGTTGTAGTGTGTAGTTCTTTGCAAAATCTACAACTGAAACAATGGTATCCAATGGAAACATATCCTTGCACAACTTGAATTACAAATCCGACCATCAAGCTCTATAGGTATGCCTTACATACTCGTAAATAATCTTTTCACAAAATTTTTTCATGAACTCATACATTGGAATCTTTTCAATGACTAGATCACATCTTTTACCATGTTTCCCATCTTTTAGAGCATATGTCATTGTCTTCAATTTTTCATAATCTACTATTTCATTTCCAATTGCATGCGTACTATCCATATGTTGACAAGTTGATAAAAGTTGCAAAGAACCAAAAAATAAGCACGTACCATCCAAGCATGATGTCTTGTAAAATTGTTGGCCATCCCCTATTTCACATAAAATGTTGGATATGAATTCCCTTAAAGATCTTGGTGGCTCTTTTATGTCACAATCATGCAAAACAAACTGAGAATGCAAAACTATGCATATATGCCTAAAAACATCAAAATGGTTAGAAAATTCAATATGTATCCTACAACAACAAGTTGTGCGTGTGTGATTTATCTTCACATAAAAAGGTTTACCCATCTCAAAAAAAAATTGACTTATTCAAATTTGAGGATACATACCAATAAATTTTGCAAAAAATTGTGTCTGAGTTGAGTCCAAAAAATGTTTCACATGTGGCTCGGGATTTTGGCTACCAATCCTCCTTCTTACAACATCTCTTTGATTAGGAGAAACACATCTATTATTTTTTCAAAAATCTTCGATCAATGATTTCAAGGCTTTACTAATTTCTTTATCCTTTCGCAGTAGTCTATCGCTAAATGTCCATGACTCATTTTTTGTTGGATCTTCTAATCTCTCAAGCCTTAGCATGGCTCTCCTTAGGGTACCTCTACCAATTTTTAATGATTTTCTTGTCTTTCTCATGAGTCGAGCTTTCTTCATTTGGCTACTTACTATTGTCGATGTGAGTACTTGTCTTGTGATATTACTATCTTTGGTGCGTGATTTAGAACCCACTTTGTCATAAGCACTGATTAGATTCTTTACAATTTTTCTTTCATTTGAATCGTCCATCATTCTTAGCCCAAGAATCTTCATAATAGGCCTAAATTTCAAATTTCTCATCATTTCAACAAATAATTGGCATTGACCTGTAATATTTAATTCTTCAAAAAATAATCTCCACATACTATTAACTTTTCTTTGACAAGTACGCTTGCTAATGTTGTTAGGCATTGATTTCAAAATGTTACTATCAATATCAATCAAATATTTTGGTCTTCTAAAACGAATTCTAGAAGGTGTTCTAATCTTTTCAATTCTCTCAACATTTTGAATATCAATATAAGGTTGAGTGTATTGCATACCTTGAACCAAAGGTGATGTGCCTTGGTAATAAGATGTAAAAGATGGAGTATCACCTACTTGATGTGTTGATGTTGTGCTTTCAACATGACATGATGGAGTGTGTATATCATCGGATCTACAAATCAGTGTCTCTTCTATATGAGAGGATGATATGCCATCAACATTGGAAGATGGTGTAGCGGACGATATGACTCCAACATTGGAGGATGGTGTAGCTTCACAATTCAATTGTCTTCTTGAGTGTAACAATCTCATTCGTTCTCTTTGTCTTTCTAATTCTTCATCTTTGTTTCTTTGTACTAGTGGTTCTTGATCCTCTTCGAAAGTCAATTCTTCATTATTGCTTTGTAATTTTCTTTCTTCACGTACTAATTTCATTTTATCTCTCTTAATTGCCAAATCTCTCTCCCTCTCTTCATTTGTTTGAATCTTTGGTTTCTTCCTTGGCATAATGATGATTTCTACATGTCAAATGATTCAAACATCTGAATTACTTAAAATGTGTAAATTAAAAATTATTCAATTACATATAAAAATTATAATTATTTGAATGATTACACAATATATATCAAATGACTTGTCAATTTTCTAACCATTCTGAAATAACATTTCATTCAAACAACAATTTTCAATGAATTCACTATATATTAAATAACATGTCAAATTATAATCAAATTTGTATCTATATATTGACAAGAAATATTTAAAATGAATTGCACTAACCTTTTCTATACAAGGAATATTCAAAAAGTCTTCAAATCATGTATCCAATGATTGAATTTGGTGTTTGATAACTTCCAAAAGTTTTGAAATAGTGTTTGCTATGTTGAAACCCATGATTTCTGTCAGAATAACAGAGTGCATAACAGACCAAAAGCAAGAAATGGATGAAATGGGCCCCAAGGTTGGTTTTTTTACCATTTTTAGGTATTTGAGATAGTGCATACACACTATAGTGCATATGCACTATAAAGCGCGTACACACTATGTGAAATCACATCACTCCCCATCCTCCCTACTCCCCATCCTCCCTAGTCTCTCTCCCATCCCCTCCCTCTCTCTTTTCCTACTCTCTCTCTCCTCTCCCATCCTTTACTCTCTCTCACTCTCCCTCTCCCACCACCTACTCTCTCTACCTCTCTCACCCTCTCTCCTCTCCAATCCCCAACTCTTTAGATTTCTCACACACTCTCTTATCCTCCCTATCTCTCTCCTTCTCCCTCTCCTTTTGCCTACTTTCTCTCCCCCATCTCCTACTCTCTCTCCTCTCCCATCCCCTACTTTGTCTCTCTTACACACATTCCCATTCCCCCTATCTCTCTCCCTCTCCTACTGCCTACTATCTCTCTCCCTCCCTCTCTACTCTCTCTCTCCCATCTTGTACGAGCTCTCTCTACCACCACCTACTCACTCTCACACTCTCTCTCATTCCCTACTCTGTCTCTCTTACACAGACTCCCATTCCCCCTCTCTCTCTCCCTCTCCCACTATCTCTTTCTCTCCCCATTCCCCTACTCTCTCTCTCCTCTCCCATCCCCTACTCTCTCACACTCACACTCTCTTCCATCCCCTACTATGTCTCTCTCTCACACACACTCCCATCCCCCTCCTCTCCCATCCCCTACTCTCTCACACTCACACTCTCTTCCATCCCCTACTTTGTCTCTCTCATTCACACACTCCCATCCCCCCTCTCTCTCTCCCTCTCCCATCGCCTACTTTCTCTCCCCCATCCCCTGATCTCTCTCTCCTCTCTGATGCAGGAGCATCTAGAGGTATAAGGGAAATCCTGTGTCACCCAAAAAAATGTACTTAGACTTAGTTTCTATTTCATGTCTTTTCATTTTTGGATACCCATTTAGGTCAAATAAAGGTTCCAACTCTCACAGTTCAGCTATCAGTGTGCTAGAAAATCTCAAAAAAATAAGAGCATGCAATTTGGCCATCATTTTGGTGACCTAGAAGGTGTAAATTGGCCAGATGAATGTAATTGTGATTTAGAGCATTCCAAAAAAAGAATCAAGTTAAAAGGCCCCACGGTTTGAAAGTTATTGCTATTTTTTAGGTTTTGGAGACCTCCTAAGAATGCTTCAAAGTCAAGTTAGGGGCATTAAATAACCTCAAAAAGGGCCAAAAATGTGGGATGAGTGAAGCTAGTCCATAGGGCTATAGAGTGCTTCAAGAGCTTTCTAAAAATGTAAACGGTTCGTCAATCGGAGCTATGGTTCAAAAGTTATGCCTCCTGAAAGTTCGGTTACCATTTTTGGATTCTTCTAGATTTGCACCGACTTCTAACGCAGCTTCTGGAACCTTCTATTTGGTTGGTGGATGCCTACTAGCACTTTCTAGAATGTACTCCTAGTCCTTAACCCTCTGGGGTCTATTTAAGGAGATTTCTGGCATTGTAAAAGGCAGTTCGGAGTGGAGTTTGAGAGGAGGTACTGAAAAGAGAAATTATCTCCAGATTTATGCTATTGTAAGCCCTTAGGGCATGTTTTGAAGTTTATTTTCTCTATACTGTTTGTACTAGCTTATTTTCTCAGTTAATATAATTTCTCTTTTCTGTTGTGTCCATTCTGTTCTTGGGTTGTGTTCCCATCACTCTCCCATCCCCTACTCTCTCACACTCACACTCTCTCCCATCCCCTACTCTATCTCTCTCTCACACACACTCCCATCCCTCCTCTCTCTTTCCCTCTCCCACTACCTACTTTCTCTCCCCCCTCATCGTACTCTCTCTCTGCCACCCCCTACTCTCACACTCTCACACTCTCTCCCATCCCCTACTCTCTCTCTTTCATAGATAGACACACTCTTATCCCCCCACTCTCTCCCTCTCCCTCTCCCACTCCCTCTCCTACCGCCTACTATCTCTCTCTCTCAAGTTCTCTTTCTCCCTCTCTACTCTCTCTCTCTCCCATCCCTTACTCTCACTCTCTCTCCCATCCCCTACTATGTCTCTCTTACACACACACTCCCATCCCCCCTCTCTCTTTCCCTCTCCCACCGCTTACTTTCTCTCCCCCATTATCGTACTCTCTCTCTACCACCCCCTACTCTCACACTCTCACACTCTCTCCCATCCCCTACTCTCTCTCTACCACCCCCTACTCTCACACTCTCACACTCTCTCCCATCCCCTACTCTCTCTCTCTCTTTCATAGATACACACACTCTTATCCCCCCACTCTCCCCCTCTCCCTCTCCCACTCCCTCTCCTATTGCCTACTATCTCTCTCTCTCTCTCAAGTTCTCTTTCTTCCTCTCTACTCTCTCTCTCTCCCATCCCTTACTCTCACTCTCTCTCCAATCCCCTACTATGTCTCTCTTAGACACACACTCCCATCCCCCGTCTCTCTTTCCCTCTCCCACCACTTACTTTCTCTCCCCCATTGTTGTACTCTCTCTCTGCCACCCCCTACTCTCACACTCTCACACTCTCTCCCATCCCCTACTCTCTCTCTTTCATAGATACATGCACTTGTATCCTCCCACTCTTCTTCTCTCCCATCCCCTACTCTCTACATATGTCACACACACTCCCATTACCCCTCTCTCCCTCTCCCTCTCCCTCTCCCACTCCCTCTCCCACCGCCTACTTTCTCTCCCCCATCCCCTACTCTCTCTCTCCTCTCCCATCCTCTACTCTCTCACACTCTCTCCCATCCCCCCTCTCTCTTTCCCTCTCCCACAACCTACTTTCTCTCCTCCATTGTCGTACTCTCTCTCTGCCACCCCCTACTTTCACACTCTCACACTCTCTCCCATCCCCTAATCTCTCTCTTTCAGAGATACACACACTCTTATCCCCCCACTCTTCTTCTCTCCCATCCCCTACTCTCTACATTTTTCACACACACTCCCATCCCCCCTATCTCTCTCCCTCTCCTACGGCCTATTATCTCTCTCTCTCTCAAGTTCTCTTTCTTCCTCTCTACTCTCTCTCTCTCTCCCATCCCTTACTATCACTCTCTCTCTCTCTCCCATCCCCTACTCTCTCTCATGCTCTCCCATCCCGTAATCTCTCTCTCTCATCTTGTACGAGCTCTCTTTGCCACCACTTAAGTTCTCTCTCACACTCTCACACTCTCTCCCATCCCCTACTCTGTCTCTCTTACATGCACACTCCCATCCTCCCTCTCTCTCTCCTCTCCCATTCCCTACTCTCTAGATTTGTCACACACTCCCATCCCCCCTTTCTCTCCCTCTCCCACTCCCTCTTACACTGCCTACTATCTCTCTCTCTCTCAAGTACTCTCTCTCCCTCTCTACTTTCTCTCTCCCATCCCCTACTCTCACTCTCTCTTTTCCATCCCCTACTCTCTCTCACACTCTCTCCCATCCCCTACTCTCTCTCTCTCTCTCTCTCTCTCTCTCTCTCTCTCTCTCTCTCTCTTGCCCCCATCTTGTATGAGCTCTCTCTGCCACCTCCTAATTTCTCTCAAACTCTCACACTCTCTCCCATCTCTTACTCTATCTCTCTTATAAATAAATACACATTCCCATTTCCCCCCCTCTCTCTCTCGTAGTCCTTGTCCCACTACCTACTCTATCTCTCTTACATGCTTCCATTCCACACCTCTCTCCCTCCCACTTCCTCTCCCACCACCTACTATCTCTCTCTCTCTCACTCTCTCCCTCTCTCTCCCATCCCTCTACCATTGCCTACTCTCTCTATCTCTCTCTCTCTCCCTTCTCTCATTCTTTACTCTCTCTCTTTCACACACACACACACACACACACACACCCATCCCCCCTCTCTCTCTTCCATCCCCTACTTTTTCTCTCAGTCACTCTCCCTCTCCCACTGCCTACTCTCTCTCTCTCTCTCTCTCTCTCTCTCTCTCTCTCTCTCTCTCTCGCTCTCTCTCTCTCTACTCTCTCTTACATTTTCACACTCTCTCCTATCCCCTACTCTCTCTCTCTCTTTCTCTCTTACACACATTTCTATCCCCCCTTTCTCTCCCTCTCCCACTCCCTCTCCCATTGCCTACTCTCTCTTCCATCCCCTACTCTCTCTCAAGCTACTTTGTCTTCCCCCTCTCCAATTCCACACTCTCTCTCTTTCACACACATGCACTCCCATCCTCCTCTCTCTCACTCTTCCTCTCCCACTCTGTCTCCCATCGCCTACTCTCTCTCTCTCCCTCATCCACTACTCTTAATCTCTCTCTCCCAACCTGTACTCTCTCTCACACTTCCTCTCTCTCCCATCCCCTACTTTCAATCTCTTTCCCCCATCTCACACTCTCTCTTTTCCAACCCTACTCTCTCTCACACTTCCTCTCTCTCGCATCTTGTACTCTCTCTACCACCCCTACTCTCTCTCCCATCCTATAATCTCTTTGCCACTCCTACTCTCTCTCCCATCCTATACTCTCTTTGCCATCCCTACCCTTTCTCACTTTCTCTCTCTTGTTTCCCATCCCTACTTTCTCTCTATCTCTCTCACACACACATGGCCACTCCCTTATCCCCCCCCCCCCCCCCCCAACCTAGTTCTCTTATGCAGTTTAGGTCTTAATAGTGTGTGTGCACTATAGCACGCACACGCTATTGAGAAATCATTTTTTAGATAGTGTGTGCACACTATAGTGCGTGCGTGCTATAGGGCGCATGCGCTATTGAAAGCTTATTTAAACCCAAGCCTAAGGCTTGGTTTTACCTTGGAGATTCAACCCAAAGGTTTGTAGTTTATGAACAGGTCTGAGACGTGTTTTCTAGCAAACATACCAAAAATGATTGTTTTTTCTTGTGTGCTCCCCTTCAAGATTCCTCATGGTTGGGTATCGATAAGATCAGGTTACATAGCATTATAGGTCTTTGTGTTAGCTATCTAACCATATAATTTATTTTTAATTTGAACTATTTCAAACCTTTCATCTATAATTTCTTTTGAATGTATGTTCATTTTTTGTCAAAAACCACCATGTATTAATTGGGCTATAGATTTTAGCTCGTTCATCGAATTTTGCAACAACTTAGTTTTTTAGAAACTAGACACCATTCTACACACTTTGAAAAAAAAGTTTTGATTTTAGATTAGTTTTCAATTATTTCTAGGGGGAGCACACATAAATTTCACATTTTTGGGATGTGTCTAGTTAAAAAAATTATTTTAAAAAAAATACACATTATAAAATTATCTGAAAAATTTGTGATAAACTACATAGTGTTAAGTAACTTTTAACTAGAGTGATTAAAGAATTTCAAAAAAAAAGTTAAAATTTTAGGGGGGCCACATTTTGTATTGTGTTATGTTTTTTTGGAATAAATAGTACCACTTTTTTTTGCCCCCCTTTTTGAGGACCTAAAACTAAACCATTTTGAAAAAAAATAAGTAGTTTAGAAACTAGATTCAAAGGACTACAACTTTTTTTTTTTTTCATATCTTAAAATTTTGAGTGTAACTACCTTCAAATTCTTGTTGAAGTTCAAAATTTGTAGATTTCAGGAAAAAGTTGTCCACTTCTACCCCCCTTTTGGCACCACAACTTTGTGCACTTACTAACTTCAAGCATGTGGAAAGCCAAACTTTTCTTTCAAGTAGACAACCTACATCATTGTAGAAAATTCATCTATGAATAGAATAAAATATCCATCACTAGTTATACTTTTAGTCAGCATGGGGCCACATAGATCAAAGTGCACTATCTCTAAGATTTGATCAAAAGAAAAGGATTTACTAGAGAATCTTGAACTTTCTAGCTCACCTAGTTGACAATATTTTCACACAACTTTATCAAGTTTAGTAATCAAAGGAAGACCTCTCATATATTTATTTCTACCTACCTTGACAATGATATAAAGTTTAACATGGAATAGCCTTTTATTCCAAAGCCAACTACTATTATATTTGGCCATGAAGCAACTATTTATAGTAGATTTAAGGTAAAATAAGTTACCTCTTCTTTTCTCACCAATTGTTAACAAGTTACTTATCTTTCCTAATATCCTATAAGACCCTTTACCAAATTTAGATCTATAACCTTTGTTAATAAGTTGAGATACACTCAATATTTTATACTTTAGTCCTTCCACCCAATATACATCATCACCTTTGGAAGATTCATTTAGGGATATAGATCCCTTACCTATTACAACACACAAACCATCATCAATGAATCTGACTTATCCTTTGTTTCAAGAAATTATCTTTGGTCTTAGGGTCATATGATGAGAGCAACTACTGCCAACAATCTAGTTTCCATTGTGGCTTGTGCTTGACACCATATCTCTTTCTACTCATTCTTTTTAAATTTAAAATAAGGTTATCCCCTCATTGCCATCTGAATAGGTTGACTCTTCATTAGTTACACCTTGTTCTATAAGATAACAATTCTTATTGCCTTTGTCTTTGTAACTTTTCCACCTCCCATTCTTCTCTTTCCTATCATTTTAAAGGAAATTTTGAATCTATATTCCTTATCTTTATATAGTTGTAACATTTTAAATTAATTTTACCTTTGTACTTTCCTTTACCTCTAGGCAGTCTCCTTGCTAGCAATGCCTCTAGATATTTTTGCTCAGCTTCTTCCAACATGAGACTCTCAAGGTCTCTACTTGTTCTATAAGTTCTCTCCACTTCTCTTCCCTTTTTGGGTGCATCGGGTGAGATAAATTCTTTGAATTAATGATTCTCCCTTAGGAAGGTTGTTTCCATGGTTGCTCATCTCAAAGGTTATGAACTTCCTTATTAGGGCATTAAGAAGGAACTCACCTTTATCTACTAATATGAGTTCTTGAATGGTTGAAACCCTTATGTCATATTGTGGTTGCAACATCCTCAATATCTTTCTTACTACATTTTCTTCCTCAAGTTTTCCTCTAGCCCCTCTTATTCCAACTACCACATCTTTTATCCTCTTACTATACTTCTCATTGGTCTCTCTGTCTTGCATTTCAACATACTTTCTCTCCAACTATCGACCTTTTCTTTCAATACTTTCTTGTGTTCACCACAAAGAGTCTTGTCTTTTTACCAAATTTCATATGTATTATCAATACTTGGGTAAAAGTACAAAGTTGTGTCACCTTTTAGGCTGACATATCAAAACAACTGAATTTGAATATTTCTATCTAAAAATTAATTTTGTTCAAACATATGATCTAGATAAATTCATTCTAGCTAAGTTATATATGATCTTAGACTTTTCCAATTAGAAATGTCTATAAAATGCATGTTTTATACTATTTTATATCCAATTACTAAAGAAATAAAATTATTTCAAAAAAATGGCATTTTAATAACTCTTGCTATTTTTTAAGATGGGTTTTTAATAACATATAAACACCATTTTATAGAGCTCCGAGTCAAGAATAATCTCATGTAGAGTTTATAGTGTTTTAATTAGATATAGTACATTGTAATTAAAAAATTCTAAAATCCTGTATTTTAACACTCGAAAAAATGTTGAGTTTGAGAAAAAAATATTAAATCATATCAAAAAAATTCAAAAACTATATAACATTCTAAAGGAGGGAGTTCTCTTCTAGAATGTATAATGTTTCTCCAAGTTAGAATAGATTTGTTTTGAAAAATGTGGTGGGAGATCAAAACTATCGGTTTTAGGTGAGTTGAAATTTGAATCATTATAAAAGAAAAAATTTAGGTCCAAGCTGATTTTTATTTGTGATTGTTCTAGCTATATATGTTATCTATAACATATTCTAAGATCAAAGGGAAATATGTTTATTTCCATATAGTTTTATTGTGGGAACTAGACCCCTATTTTTTAGTATTTTTAGCAGCTAAAAAATTATCTATATAAATTAGGAACATATATAAATTCTTATTCCAAATAATTATTAAAAATTTATCCATTTCTACACATTTCATTAGTTTACTTCATTTTCAATTTCAAAATAATAATACCAATTTTATGTCATTGAAGGCAAATAGTTATACTTTTGTTACCCTTTTCCTTTACAAAAGGGTGACACAAGTTTGTGTTTTTACCCACTTTCTATATAACATATTCAACATAAGAGAGAGTACTTATAAGGGAATCCATTGTGAAAACATGGATTTCCTTCTTCTTTAATTGGTTTGCATAAAGTGGTGTAACAAATTGGACGTATTTGGTATCTACATGCTTCCAATATGCATCTCTTATGGTTGTGAGATTTAGTTTCATTTTATGATGAAAGACAAGTCCAGATATACCCCTAAATGAGGCAATTCAACTCCCAACAAAAAAACACACAACGAAAAATGAACAAGGGGAATGAGATTCAGATCTAGAGAGAATTTTTGGTATATTCAAATCAAGAAGTTTACATCCAGCATGCCCGATTGTACAACCTTCTGGGTTATGACTATTACCAATAAGAATACATCTTTAAAGAAGAACAAATCTCTAGACTCAAATGCAAAAATTCATTCTTAGCTATTCCATGCTAAGACTCCTTAAACAAAATGACTTCTCCATGCTTCACTACATCTCCATCACCAAACAATAATACCTAAGACTCTATCCAAGACCCCTTTGAATACTCACATGGTCACAAGTTGGCCTTTTATAAATTACCAACTAAATAAACCCTTATATTAAATGCATAACCAAGCCACAAGTTGGCTTAGAACAAATATTAAATACATATCACAAAATTAAATACAAAGCTTTGCTCCAACTAGAAACCAAACATAAAAAACTCATTCAAAGAAGGACCAAGACACAATCGACCATCAGAAGGATCACCAGACTTCTCAACACATGAAAGAGCTCAGTTACTAATGAAACTCAATTAACATACACTATAATTCTAACTTGGTCAACAAAGGAACTCGACATCATCTGCAACTCATTTAGAACTAGTAACCCAACAAAGACATGATCATGGTGAACCCTAATATAATGCAACTCAGCTGATACTTGAACTTAGTCAAGGATTCTACTTGACCAATATAGCCACTTGGTAAGTACTATAATGACATAAACACCACTACTCGATAACCATTGAGTAAAAAGAGTAGGAAAGTTAAGAGACCAAGGATGCTTCTACATCAGACTACTAGGGTAAATAGAAAAGACCTTAGATTCTCCTACATTAGACTCCCCAAGTAAATAGAAAAGTGTGTCCCACACTTTGATTCCAAAAGAAAATTTTGCACTCAGCTTCATCTTCACCAAAGGTTTCCACTCTATCAAGGATAAAAGATCAAATCTAAAAATCAGCCATCTGTGCTTCATCCATAAAAAAATCAAAATCTCATCCAAAAAATCAACATACTCACTCAACTAAAAATTAAAATGCTCCATCTACAATTTATCATCACCATTATCCATAACAACATCCTCATATATGAAAACTAGATCAACAACAATGTCTAAATCAAAAACTTGATTAGTAACAACATATGAACTCAGATCCATAGCAACAACATATAAGTCCATAACAACAATATTATGTATATTTATTTCTCTAGAAACATGTAAATCAATAACATTATCAAAATCTACATCAGTAGCAACATCCATATTCTTCATCATCTCAACAACAACATATAAATTCATATCCATATTATCAAGAACATCATCATGTAAATCCACATCAATAACATCTCTAAAACCCTCAACCACATTACCAACAAATAAATTCATCTTCTTATCATGAGAAACATCTAGATCAATAACATCCATAATAGGAGTAATATGTAACTCTACATCAACATATAAATTCTCAATCACATTAACATCATCCAAAATAATAGAAACTTCCAATTCCTCACCAACAAAAGTGAAATTATCCTCCTTAGAAATCTCATTGTCACAACAAGATGCCCTATAATTTCCATGTCAGATCTATCCATATGCTCATGAAAACCAAAAGATACCTCATCAATTTCAACAAAATCATCATGTACTTCCACCATCTATCTTCTTCTCTTCATAATCTCTTTAATCAACCAAACAACCTTCTTTGTAATCCTTAGATGCAACCTCAATTCCAAATTTTCCAAATCATTAATCCTTACATGTAATAAGTCCCAAAAATAATCATACTCATTTCTCTCAACACCATCAAGATATCTTCCTTCATTTTTCTTTTATTCAATAGCTTCAACTTTTGACTGCAATTTTTCTCAACATGTTGGATAACTCTAGATCAATGTCTCTCCTTCCATGAACCATCTTTACAATACAAACACTGATCAAACAATGAGTCCTCTATAAGTGTAGACAAAATTTGTAAATATGCCACTATACACCAAATTCAACAACTAGCTAGGACTTTCGAAGAAAAAATATTCTCAAATAATTTTTTTCCCAATCCAAGGTCCTAGTACAAATTGCTCACACTTGGTCATCTATCTACATACTTAGGAACACTGAGCTCTAATACCACCTGATCAAAGAAAAATCTGGATATACCCCTAAATATGGTAATCCAACTCCTAGCAAACAAAGACAAAATAGAAAATGAACAAGATGAATGTGATTTAGATCTAGAGAGAAAATATTTCATATGTTCAAATCAAGAAGTTTACATCTAACATGCCCAACTATATGAACTTCTGGGTTATGACCATTACAAAGATGAACACATCTTCAAAGAACAATAGATCTCTAGACTTAAATGCAAAAATCCACTCCAAGCTAGTCCATGCTAAGACTCCCTAAACTAAATGACTTCTCCTTGCTTCACTACATCTCTATCATTGAACAATAATACGTAAGACTCTACCTAAGACCCCTTTAAATACTTGCACAATCACAAGTTGACATGTTACAAATTACCAACTAAATAAACCCTCATATTAAATGCATAATCAATCCACAAATCGGCTTAGAAAAAATATTAAATATCTATCACAAAATTAAATAAAAAGGTTAGCTCCAACTAGAAACCAAATATAGACAACTCAGCCAAAGAAGGACCAAGACATGATAGACCATCAGAAGGATCACCAGACTACTCATCACATGAAAGATCTCAGTCACCAAAGAAACTCGATTAACATAGAACTCAGTCAAAACCACAACTCACTCAAAGTTGGAAGTCAACACCAACACCAACTTGTTCGATATTGGAATTCTAACTCGGTTGACAAAGGAGAACAATATCATTTGTAACTTGGTTAAAACTAGTAAATTGACAAACACATGAACTCGACAAGCACTAAAATAATGCAACACGATTGATACTTGAACTTGGTCAATGCTTCCACTTAGCCAACATAGCCACTCAATAAGTACTATAAAAACTTGGTAAGAACCTCTAATTGTAAAACACTCACTAAAATAAGTAGAAAAATTAAGAGACCAAGGATGCCCCTGCATCATTTTCCCATACTACAGGACATAGTTTTCCCTAGAAACTTCTAGTGCTTCTCTTTTCATCATTTTGATATTTTCCTCGAGTTTTTAACCTTATATCTTTAGAGGACCAGTTCTTTGATACCAATTTTTGGTCCACACAATCCTAGTTATACTAAGAGGTGGGTGAATTAAGATAACACTAGTCAATTCAATCTTTTACCAATTCATGATATTCTTGCTTGTGGCCTATTCTTTCCTCACATAACAATATTATATACAACATAGAAAGGTATTCATGCATAACACCAATATATCTCATGGAAACTTTATTTGGGTGAAAACCACAATTTGAGACTGTGATCATGAATCTTGCACCCTTCCATAGTGCATTTGATCAAGAGATCTTGTCCTTTTTAGAAGATTACAAAGACACTTTCAAGTGTAGACACCTAAATATAACTACACCATTTAAAAGTAATCTTATTTAGTCATCCCCTAGTTAATTAATTCATTTAATTAACTATAGTCCAATTGATAAATGAAATGAAAACCCAAAGTCTAATTAGCAATTAAATCTATATTCTTATATTAAATTAAATAAATACATAATAACTGTTTAATTTAATCTGGAATTCTCCTATGATTAAATAATTCTTTTTTAATAAAATCTTGAACCCCTAACTAACCCTTAACCCAATTCTAAATCCATAGTTCTAACTCAACCCAACCCATTCACCCATTCTAATCCTATTTAATTCACTAATTAAACCCATATAACTACCCAAACCACTTTCATTCCTCTAACATGTCAGTTGCCTCTTGATCCCCCTCTAATCCTAGCCTAATCCTCACTTCAATCATTTGTACAACTTTAAGTATAGATTAAGAGATCTTGACCAACACCAAAGTCCAACCTCCCCATCCCATCTCTCACACCTCACCTACACTCCCACCCACATGCATTAAATTCTCTTATAGAGACTTAATATCTTCTTACACATCCCTTACACTCCCTTACATTCTTCTTACACGCTCCAATGCCCAAATAACTCCACTTTCCCTCCATTTTTCCCATCCCCTCATATCCTCTCTCCTCATAACATGTGTCACAAGGCTATAGATTTGAGAAAGCATAATCCATGTGCTTCCCTCTCCTTGCATCCTATACCTCCCTCATCATTCCTCTATCCTTTCATCTTGACCCTCAATCTTCACCTCCTTTGGCTTATAAATGAACCCCTCCCCCTTCACAATCTACATATCCACTCTTTATGCTAATGTCATAATGCTCTTGAAAAGAAAATAATTCATTCAATACACCATTACCATGCTCAAATTCATACCCATCTCAAACTTCCATCTCCCATCCATTCAAGGCTTGAGGCACACTTGAGCACACATCTCCATTACTTGGAAAAATCCTTTTCAACTTAGAGCTACATGGAGGAGTGGGGTTTGCATTTCCTTTAAATTTTTTTGGTTTCATGTTGAAGGTCTTCTCATAGGTGTTAATCTTGTTGTTTTGTTGAATGCTTTGTCTAACCTTGGCATTCTATTGGTAATAAAAATCAAAGGTGATATATCTTGGCATGCTGGTTGGGACCCTATTAATGGGTCATTCATTCATCGATCTCAATCTATTTTTCTTGCAAACTAACAATCTAATGTTTGTTGTTGTTTGATTGTGTTGCAAGTTGATTTTTCTTCTTTTGCAGGTTAGGAAACACATTTGGAAGGAAAAACCACATTTTGGCGACCTTAAAAAGCACCAAAAAACCTCTTAACAGCCCAGGAAGATTCTTTTTGGGTCTTTTTAGTGAATATACTACTTTCTCTAATGCATTTGTGACCTCTTTTACTGGATTTGGAACCTATTTTAGCACACCTGAATATTTTTTACCACATTTGAACAAACTATAGCATATTTGAAAAAAACTATAGTGCATTTGAAATCACAACAATTTTTGATTTTCAGTGTACACCAAAAAACTAAAATATTGTTTTAACACATTTACATATTGTTTCAGCGCATTCATATTTTGTTTCAGTGCATCCATACAAACTCTTAGCACTTTTACCCTATCTTTTAGTGCTTTTTTGTTATTCTATAGTGCACGTGTTTAATCTTTTAGTGCATTTTTGTATTGCTATAGCACATGTGTGTTGTTGTGTAGTGCATTTGTTCAATTCTATATTGCATTTATTTAAACTACAAATTTTAATTTTTTGCCCACACCAGAGAAACTAAACATTGTTTTAGTTCATTTGAAATATTTTTAGTGCATTTATAATTTGTTTTAGTGCATCCATACAAACATTTAACACACTTAATCTATCATCTAGTGCATCTGCATCATCTTGTAATGCACTTGAGGAAAATATTTGCATATAGTAACTGGTGAATTGTTATGGAGTGCTTTTGCAAATTATTTTGGTGATTTTGCATTATTCTATATCACATTTACTGAACTACAAAATTTAAAGGATTTGACTATGGATTTCATCTTTTGTGCAAGTGGAGGAGCCTAGGAAACTGTCAATTTGCTAACTGTTGTTTGCAAGTTGTCATTCAAAATCAATTTTTTTAAAATTAACTTGCATGATTAATCATGGTTTAATCACACTTTCAATTTGGGCTTATTGAACCATCAAACAAGTCTTGAATGCAAAAGGATAAAAATGAACAAACTCATCACATTTCAATTTGGGTGCTAAAATTGAACAAATGCAAACTCCATCTTGAATGCTTAATAGATTGACAATATTTTCATTGGAATGAATGCATAGAAATCAAACACAATATTGAATACAATAAGGATCAAAGAATAATGCTATGAATCACATTTCAATTTGGACATAAAATAATTTCGTCAAATCTTGAATTCTTAAGAGGAAAAGAACATTGAAAATCAACATACTTCAATTTTTGGGTTTAAAAAGAAATCACAAAATCTCGAATGCTCTAAGTTAAATCACTATTATTCCCATCTTTCAAAATATTTCACACACGATTTATTAAGTTGACTCAATTTCTTACATTGATGTACGATGTCAAGTTGGAAAGAATAATACATGCTTAATCATGAGTGTTTTCAATCATAGGAAAAAATCTAAAATCTTCAAGGTTGAAATGAAACCAAGTGTTTTGTGTGTTTGAAGATGTTTTTTTCAATAGATCTTTTGAGCTATCTTTTATTCACTACAAATTAGAACCATGAAATACATGACACATGTACCAAAGTTGTTAGCAAGACTATATGCAACAACCTAGGAGTCCTTCTAGAGACTTCTATCCTCTGGGAAACACACATCCCCTTAGCAGACAAGCTCAAAATGGTAAAACCCTTTGGCTGGTATATAAATGAGAAGTAAGGTAAAAAAAATCTCAATCCACCAAGTTTGGGCAATACATTTTTGATGGTAGTCTAAGGTAGGGAAATGAGTTCCTACAATTTCAACATGGTCTTAATAGACTGTTGAATGGGTCACACACATTATAATTATTTGGGAGGATGTCATAGATCTTATTACAAATTACTTAGTAGCTATTATTTTTATCCTTTGTGTGCTACTCATGGTACAGGAGAATATAAGGCTTCTTTGAAGTCACCTGATATTTGTGTTTTCCCTAGTAGAGGCATAAGGCTATTTGGACTTCATCACCAAGAGTCATTATCCCCACAAAAGGGGGACTTATATTTTGTCATACCTTGAAGGATCATTGACATGTAAGTTTTTTAGTCGACTCTTGTATCGACTCACCTCTTATATTGAGAGGGAAATGTCGTACTAGGTCCAAAAAGAATCATGAGGGATCCACCCACCAAGCACAATGAGTAACACGTTGAAATCAAATTGACCATAGGGATAAAGTGTTCTTGAACTATTTGCATTGTGGAATTACCTCATGAATTTTTTTATAAAAGAATACACATTTGTTACTATCAAATTCTTTTGCTAAAGAGATCACTAGTGTGTCTCTCTCAAAGTTTCTTTGTCCTCTAAGAGATTGTTTGCTCACAAAGTCCTATCTACTATCATAAAGTCTTATACTTATTTCCCAAAATTTTGTTAGCAAGTTCAATTGCAACAACCCTAGGCCTAGTTTTTTTTGTTTTACCTCTCACTTGAAACAAAAGTTATTACTTCATTCTTTGAGAAGATCATTTTTCCC
Organism: Cupressus sempervirens; assembly: GCA_028749045.1. Lineage (NCBI taxonomy): Eukaryota > Viridiplantae > Streptophyta > Pinopsida > Cupressales > Cupressaceae > Cupressus > Cupressus sempervirens. Next base: position 288,772,511 of record CM053786.1, on the reverse strand, counting down.
ACTTAGAATCATTTTCTATCCAAAAGTTCATGTTTTCCAACCTAATTAAAAAACATAATTAGCATAGTCACTACCTCAAACAAAAATTTGAGAAAGACCCAAAGAAGATAAGTGGAAACCTCATGTTAGACCAACCAAAATCCAAGTTGAAAAGGGTCAAATTCAAACAACCATCAATATATAGAGAAATAGAAGCTAAATGCAAGAAACACACACCCAATTCAAGACTTTCTAAACTTGACAAAGTTGAGAAAGAAGGTATTGAGGTAGCCCTACAAATAGAGTGGGATCAAAAAGTTTAAAACATGACCATAAGATATAGAGTCAATCAGATCCTCATCAACTACACTAGCTACACCCACTTTGATCAGGTCCATCTTCTTCCACACAAACTTTGCACCTATTGTATCATAGTGTTGTCCCTTTAGGGTTATCATATAGGTCATTATCCTCCTTAGGTATTTTTTTTAGACTCATCACCCTTAGACCATGCTTTAGAAATCCATCCCCATCCAAATCAAAATCATAAATCAAAATCCTCCATCATCCTCATTATCCTTGAGAATTTGGTGTCATTTTGTTAGAGTTCTCTATCCTATATCCTACATCCATCATACTATCATGATTATCCCTTTGACTAAGAATTTTCTAGGGTAGTCTATCATTTTCACTACTGCTGGAACTTCATAACTTGTATCCATCCCACTCAACATTGCAGGACCCTCCAGCTCCCAAGTTGGCATGTCCACCTCATACATACCCACTAGTGATGCATCCAACCCATTCCAGCTGAACATCTAATCACTATCTCAGTTCACCATAGGGATACCACCAACATGGACTAGAAACCAACCTCTCACTCACCCCTAATGTTAACATCAATCCATTTCAGTCTACTCAAAATATTGCCACTTCATTTCCACTTGGCACTTGGAATTTTGCACAATCACAAGACAAGAGAATAAGCCTCCTAACTAGTAGCCCATTAATACCAACCTTCCAAGAATGATAACCACCACCATCACCAACCAATCCACCACCACCCATCACCAAATTATTTTCCATGCCACTTTTAGGGAATAGTCAAATGATACCACAATTATATCAAGCAACAATGGGGGCAGTCCCCTACATCAAGTATTTGGCACCCTTGAACACCGAGTTACCGTCTCAAGCAGGAGCACATCCAACTTACAATAGAAAAATATGGCATTTCAAAACATCCCATTGACATATCCACCACCACCACTACAAAATCAACCATTACAACAACAATATGTGCTAGCATCCACGTAGACTGATCCATCTGGACAATAATCCCACACCTACCCACCATAACAACAACCATAGTATCAACAAAAAATTGTGTAGCAAGTGTAGTAGTATGTCCAAACACCACCTTAACAAACCATAAGTCATGTCCAAGCAGTAGGGAAATCCACATTCCAAAAAAATATGTCCAATATGTATCACTTGACATATGAAGTCTTTGATGCTCGGCATACATTGTATATTTGCTTCTGACTCGACACTTGAGCTACTTGACATCTACTGTTTACTCAAAACTTGAATCACTCAGCATGGTCTATTTTCTTGGCACTTGAGTGACTTGGCACATGAGTGACTTAGCACTCATTACAACTTAGCATGGTCTAACATTTATATGTTGTGCTTAGCATATATCACTAGTTCAACATGAACTAAGGAAATGTCTTAAGTGTGTTGACACTTGTCAAAACCAATCTGAGATCAATAGTGATCACCTCTTATTTCACATTGTAATGAGACCTCAAATGATAGTATTTCTTGGACAATGATTTGTAGAAGGAAAATTCCTTCACATTCCCCCCTTTCTCTTTCAAACATTGCGAAAGAGAACTTTTGTCTTAGGGCAAGGACCCTTGTTTCACACTAGTTCCTTGCTCTGATAACAATATTCTTTTTTCCCCAATATTACTCATTGTGAGATCCACTCTTTTTATTTGATGACTGACTTGTAATGGGTTTGGACCCCTCATGTAATTGGTTATGACGCTTAATCAATATTTGTAAAATAAGCATTAAGTTTATTCATATTTTTGGCTAATTTGTAGATATTAGGTTTCAAATTTAATTTGGTCCATTATAAAATTTAAAATTTTAATCCATGCATAGCTCTCATTTTCCCACTTATTGTGATATTTTTCCATATCTTCTACACTTTGTTTCAACTTACATTTTTTTATAATAAATTTTTGGTTTTATGTTGTCTTGTAGGTTGATTCTTTTTCCCTAGATTTTTTTATTTTGTTTTCACTTCATGACCTAGTTGCCTATTTACTTACGCAAGTGTTATTGGAGTGATACATCACCATTTTACATTTCCCATGCTAGGGGCAACAATATTTTTCCTTGAAATTAACCACAATCCACATATTCTTTCTGAACTAGTCTTCATGTTACACACAATTATCTCTAGTCTACATGTTACACACTTATAACACACATGTATTCATTATTTCTCAAGTCACACAATTTATATGCTTATGTGTATTTATCCCAAATTACATTTACTTTCATGTATGATTTTCAGTTTCCTTTAAGTGCTTTCTTTGTATTGACACAACCAATTAAAACTTCTAGGGTATATACTACTTCTAATATTCTTATGATTGAGTCTGTAGATAATATTTTTTGTTACATAGAGGCTCACCTTTTGTATTTAGTGTAATTCAATCCCATTATTTTCATTGAGTTGATCATACTTTTCCACAATCTAGTATAGTTGCATTGTCTTAATAGGGTGGAGTATAATTTTACCACCATAAAAGAGTATAATCTTTGTGATTTCAATCATTTTCTATTTTTATTTTTTCTTAGATTAGAAAAATGCTTATTTTGTATCAGTTTTTCTTTTACAAGACAAAAGACACTCTCTCTAGATTCATGGAGAGCATATGCTAGAACGTGCACAATCCTAACTTGTACAATATATTTCTCTATATGGACCACCCTTTATATCTATTGATGTTTATGAGTGCTATATACGTGAGACAAAAGCTACTAATTATACATGTTTTCTTTGTCTTGTAGGGTATACGTGGAGCACATGCTAAACAACATATGTGATCCTACCTTATAGACTAAATTTCTTTATATGAATCTTCCTTTATATCTATTGATGTTTCTGAGTACTATGTACCATAACCATATTTACTTAAGATTCACATACCCATGGAAGTGAGGGTAAAATATAATGATGAAATTTGTATAACCATATCTATTTAATCTTGTGCTTGTTTTTGGGAGAGTACCTTGATACATTAATGTATTGACAAATGTCATAATTTTATCAAGTTACATCTCTTATGTCACCTCAAGACATTCTTAGTGATTTATCTCTTATCCCTTTTTTATTATACACAACCCTGATCTCATCCCTATGTTTGTACACCTAAACATTACATCCCAATCACATTCATCTATACAAATATTTTTAATAGAAGGTTTAAAATTCACATTTAAGCCTTTCTCATCAAGAAACTACTTATACATACAATTTTGAGTGATTTATTGTTTCGTTTTAATATTTATGAACATGAATTATATTCATTTAGTTGTTCACAATTCAAGAGTATTATTTACATATATCATTGAAATTACACACCTCAATTAGTGCATTTTAAAGAAGTTTTACACAATCATTTTAGGATCACATGCTTTATTGAAGAGTGTTGTTTTCAATGATATTTATGAGGATTACCATAGGAGGGCATGCCCCCTTATGACATACCAACCATCCTACAAAGGTATTACAAAAAATATATTAGAAACAAAAGTAAAAAAACAAATGAATTAGGTGGAACTAAAATAAGAGGTTTGCTAATTACATACTACACATGCATAATTTTGGAACATATTCACAATACTGAGATATCTCCTTGCCCAATATTAGTGTCATATTTTGGTTTTGATGTGACTATTAGTACATATGTTAGATCCACATCAAATTAAAATAATAATATAATAAAATTAAATATAGTAATATTTATTTAAATTTATATATGTTTAATTATTTACACAATGATTGAAGTATTAATATCATATCTATAGCTTAAACTATTAGTTTAAATTTATTTTTTTAAATGTACATTTCAATAAATTAATTTAATGTTCAAAATTTCCATTTATCTTAAAAACTAACTCTCACAAAGTAAGATAAACAATGGGCATAATATGTATTGACTATAATTAGTTATGACTCATGCATGATAACTTTTTGTTTGTAATGTTGAATATGTTACTAAATTGGTTAGTATGAAATAATTGAAAATAAAAATAATACTCTATTATAATAAATACACTCTATTTTAGTCTTATTTTGAATTTATGAGCTATTATAAATATATGAACTATTACTAAATTAGTCATTTAATTGAAATAAAACTTGGCTGTTATTAGTACTTGCTAGTAGGCTAAGTAAATTGTGTCACGTTTTAGATTACTTACGTTAACTAGTTATTAAATGAGTTCTATTCTACCAATTAAAATTAATTTCATAAATAAATACCATTTTTAAAACTAGGATGGATGAATTAGAGTCTTATATTTGGATTTATGAGTTTATGACATGATTTTTAATAAAATATTTGAATTTGTTTCTCTTATCCTTAATTTTCAGCCTATGTTTCACATGTTTCATGTTTTATATAGATTTTAGGATAGAAAACTATACATTTTAATAATATAATGAATAGTTTGACCTTTCATACAAACCATTATAAAAAATAAAAAAAATCATTATAAATAAATACATTAAAATAAAAAATATTTTTTTATATTTTAAATGTTTTTGATTAAGGAAAACAAGATTTAACTAGCCTTGAAACCCTTACAATACATAGAATGGACAAAAAAGAACACTTAAATTATCAAAACAAACTAATAGAAAATAGTTGAAACAACTCCCCAAACTAAAAGGTAAAACCAGTAAAAAGTCAAGGAGTCAAGACAGAAAACTAGGACTAGCCAAAAAAAGATAAGGTGTTTAGGAGATATCTCTTAGCATTTTTGTTGCACTTATTTGCAGCTCTGTCAGTCTACCATCCACCTCCTTCATGTCTGATAGTTCTTGGTGAAGTTCTAGGGTGTCCTTCTTCCTCATGCTAGATCTAGTGCACTTCCTTGGGCTATCATCAGGGGTCCCTATCCTTTGTGCTATAGGGGGCAGGGTCCTCCTCCTTACTAATTATTTTCTCCTCTGTATTGTTAATGAGAAGCTTAATATTCTCATTAGCCTCTTTGAGAATATTGTATCTTTATTCCACTATAATCTACATTGAGCTCTCCATTTGGACCCTATTCTTGACCTCCTTTACTCTGTTTTCCATGCTCTTTTCTTCCTCTATTAATCTATTCTTCAAGCTATAATTCTCCCTTTCCAAGCTACTCACCCTATATTTGAGCTCTTGGATTTTATGAAAAATCCACTTGGTGGTGTGAGAGTTGTCAGTCATGATATTTTTGGCATTGTTAAGGACATCCATATCCGAATTTTCCTTAGCGGCATCACTAAAAATGACTAGGGTAGGGTCAATCAACTCTTCCATTTGTATTTTATCCTCCTCATTCTCTTTGACCAGAGTTCTAATCAACTCATGATTGATCCCCATTCTAGCAGAAGTTGTGTCGAAATTCCACCACACCACATTCCTATCCTTGTGATCCGAAATCTATATTTGTTGGTGTTGAATTCCTTGTAGCCCTGCTCCTGCTCCTCTATACCACTCTAATTGAGTTTCCCTTCCACCCCCTCCTTCTCCACCCCCTTTTTGTCCTCCTTGGCCTTAGAGAGTTTCCTTTTCTGACTCTAGGATTTCATGACTTCATCCTCTTTGTTAGTCAGTATTTTGATGATGATGTTTTTCTTGCCCCTCTTCCTCTCCATGCCTTCCCCTTCTTTAAGATCCTCCTCTCCTTCTGCACTTTCTTCCCCCATATCCATTCCTTCAGCCCTTTCATTAAAGTCCCTATCTGAGGAGGTGTCAAGGCCCTTCTTGGGTTTGGGAAGAGCTTTTTCCTCCTTCCTTTCAGTTTTGATGATTTTTTTGACAGAGCCTCACTGTGGGGAGTCATCCCCCTCTGAGTCCATATGCATCTCAAGGTTGTCCTCTATATCAAAAGGAAAATAGTCCTCTACTGATTCTTCAGAGTCCCCTCTGCCATTCTTGCCCTCATTCCTATACTTAATTTGTTTCTCCATTGCCCTAGCCATAAAGAATTCATAGATTAATAGTAAAAGCCCCTCATGGAATGCTAGATTCCTATTATGCTTCTCTTGATAATCATTAATGTTCTCATTCATAGAAGAGTATAAGTAGAAGGGAATAGAAATTTTTGCCCCATACTTGAAGTGGTTGAGTAACACAAAGTGATGGGTGCAAAGGTGGTCAAGTCTAGTATCGAGGGAGATATATTTGATGATAACTTGCAACACAAACCTCCATAATAGCTTGATGGAGCTCGGAAGATAATGAGTTCCTTTCTTCAACAATTCCTTTTTTTCCTCTTGATCCTTTGTGAATTCCACCACCTCTTGCACTAAGAGTTTCCTGTCTTAGTAGAATTTCTTTCCCATGATGGTAATACTAGTAATAGTGGATATGACATCCTCCATCACCATGAAGTCCACCCCATTGATCTTAACTATTCCCTCATTCCAATTCTTTACCATACTCTTGGTAATAGAGGGTTTCCAACCATGGAGTCATTCAATGAAATTTGTGATTTCCCCTTTTTTCAGAATGTTCCACACTTTGGAATGCCTCTGCCACTTTTGGGCTTCATCCTCTGGTTCCCTCCTGTGTCTTTCCCCCACCATGTTATCCTCCTCCATACAAGCTTTATAACTAGTATCGAACCCCTTCAAATTCAGAATAACTTTGGTGCTCCTCATTTTCTTGGACCTTTTTTTCACCTTGTGAATTTTCTACCCAAGATTGGTCCTTGAAATAAGTTGATACAAATTTTTGATGTGAGAAGTAGAAGTGCTATCATACTTCCCATCACAATTCTGCACATTCTCCATAAATCACTAACAATCATAATAAATCTACACATTATATTTTTGACTACTTCCCCTAACTCATTAACAATCATGATGAACTTTTTATGATACCTAATCTACCTGGGATCCTTTCCCTTTTGATTAACTCATTAATTTCTAATAGGATATTATAGCCATCCTTCTACTTTTCCATGTCATTATACTTAATTACCTAGTTAGCCAGCCTGTCTGCCACTTGATTGGCTTCTTGGTGCTCATGTGCCACAGGTCTTTTCAAAGGTCTTGAGATGTTGGATGCAATCATCAATGATATTTGTAGTCATCCAAGTTGGCTTATTCTTCTCATTTAGGTAATTAATAATATTTTTTGAATCTCCTTCAAACTAGAGATATTTCACTCCCATTTCTCTTGCCAGTTTAATAGCATGGTGAGCCGCTATAGCCTCTGCATAATTATTAGTTTATATTCCAAGGGGGGTTGCAACCGCAACAATCCCTATACCAAAAGCATTTTTGATGATGCCTCCCACCTTAGCCTTTCTCGGGTTGCCTTTGGCCACCCCATCAAAATTAGCCTTATGCCATCTCTCAAGTAGAAGAGACCATCTACATCCATCCCTCTTGTTATTTTCCCCGCCCTTTGTACTGAGAGGGGGGATTGGGCCTTTGTTTTTGGTGTAGTTTTCCATCAAGGCATTAAGGCATCTATGAAAAATAATGTCTACCTTAGTTTTCTTATCCCTAAAAATTCTGTTGTTTTTCTCTTTCCAAACCCCCCAGCACACATGGGGTAAGGTCAAGTTCCACAAAGCCATGGTGTCGATCCCCAACATCCCAAGGTGTAATTGTTCAAGGAGCCCCAAAATTTTGGAAGAGAAGCACCAAGACATGTTAAAAAAAGATAGGAAAAGAGACTAGATGGTTCTAATGTAAGGACAGTGGATAAAAGTATGCTCAACACTCTCACAGTGATTTTTGCATAAAATAAATCTATGGGGCATCATATTTCCCCTCTTGGTGAGGTTGTCCACTACAAGGATACAATTATGGAGCATAATCCAAAAGAAAATGTTAATTTTTGGGATAAGCCCTAGTTACCAGGCTTTGGCCCACACAAGGGCCAGACCATAGTTTTGCAAAGTCTCATAGCTAGAGGCCATTGTATAAGTGCCATTCATAGTCTCCCCCCAGATAATGGAATTTTTGTTATGTGACAAAGGAATATGCTTGACCATGTCCATCAATGGCTTGAGCTCCTGGTACATCTCAACCAAATCAATCTAGTCATTATGTATCCTATAGTCACTCACCTTGCTCCCAAATATTTCAATGCAAGCATTAGCCCATTTGTTAAAAGGCTCAATATCCAAAAGAGGTCCAGATCTAAGCCAATCATCATGCTAGAAACTAATATCCTCTCTATTACCCAATTTCCATTTCTCTTTCTCAAAGGCTAAGCTCTTCGTCCTCAGAAGGCCATTCCAAATATTAGAGCCTCTAGGGTCAAGATCCCTACTGATGAACTATTTGAGATTGAGATTTGCAGCATAATTCAACTTCATTATATCTCTCCATTCACCATTGGTATTAAAGAGTCTCCAAATCTATTTCACTTGAAGAGCACAGTTGAATTGTTTCATCTTTCTAATCCCTAGACCCCCTTTCTTCTTAGATTTACAAATGTTGTCCCAAGCCACCAAAGGGTATTTCTTGTTCTCATCAGTGCCTAACCACATGAAATTCCTCTAAATAGCTTCTAGATGATTAGCCACCTTATAAGGGATAGAGAAGAGGCTAAGAGCATAAGTGGGTAAGTTCTGCCAAGTGGATTTAATCAACAACACTTTTCTAGCCTAACTCAGAGTGATGCCTTTCCATTCTGCCAGCTTCCTATTGAATCTATCAATTAGATTTTCTCAAAAAAAATTAGGAGGTTTAATCCCCAAGGGGAGGCCTAAATAGATGGAAGGGAGGGCCCCAATATTACATCCCAAAATGCTAGCAATTTTCTTCTTTCTGTCTAAAGGGGTGTTGAAGAAGAACATTGAACTCTTGTCCCAGTTGATGAGCTACCCAAAGGCCTTGGAGTAAGTATTGAGGATGCATTTCATAGTCCTATCTCCTCTCACTGAGGCCTCCCCCCCCAAAATGGTATCATCCATGGATTGATGGTGAGTGAAAACCAAACGGCCAAAAGAAGGTTTTAGGCTGAACAAATCCCCTCTGCTCCTTTTACAATGAATGAGCTTGCCCAACCCTTCATCCAGGATGATGAAGAGGATAGGGGATAAAGGATCACCCTGATGAAGACCCCTAGAGGATTTGAAGAAGTTAGAGGGGGTCGCATTAACCATGACCGCAAAGGAAGGGGTGGAAACCAATTGGGAGATAATCATTCTCCCTCTAGTATTGAAACCAAAAGTTTCAAGAATTCTATCCAAAAACCCCTAATCCACCTTGTCATAGGCCTTAGATAGATCAAGTTTGAGTAGAAAACCCTCCTATTTTCCAAATTCAAGGGAATGAATAACTTCATGAACCTCAATGATTGAGTCCAAAATTTGTCTACCAAGGACAAAATTAGATTGTTAAGGTGCAATAATCTCTGAAAGTAATTTAATAACTCTATTAGTTAAGACTTTCACAAAGATCTTATAGTAAGAATTGCAAAGGCTAATTGGTCTAAAAGATCTAAAAGAATCAACACTAGTGACTTTAGGGATTAGAACAAAAGTGGCATTGATTTCTTTTAATAGGTTCTTGGCATCAAAAATTTCCTAAACAACTTTGACAAGATCAAATTGAATAATTTACCAAAACATCTAGAAGAAAAAGGTGGGGAAACCATCAGGGCTAGGGACCTTCTCAACTGACAGAGAAAAAAATGCCTCTTTATTTTCTTCAAGCTTTGGGATAGCCACTAAGGCCCAATTCTAAGCATCAATAATAACACTAGGAATGGTGTTAAGAATAACATGTTGGTCCTCTTCTTCCAAGTTAAGATCTTTAGTAAGGATATAAGAGAAGTACTTGATAGCCTCCTCCACTATCTCATTATCTTCCTTGATAGTGTCATTTCCCTTTTAATCTCACAAATTTTTTTGGCAGTGCTATGTTTCAAAGTGGATAGGTGGAAGAATCTAGAGTTTTTGTCCCCTTCCTTGAGCTAGACCAACCTAGACCTTTGCCTCCAAAACATTTCCTCTTTTCCCACTATGTTGTGAAGATTATCAAGGATTTCCTTCTCAGAATTCATCTTAATATCATCATAACCCCAAGTTTGGATCTCTTCCTGCACCTTAGCAAGTTCCTCCAAAATCCTCTCTTTATCATGAAATATATTGCCAAAGTCTGATTTGTTCCATTTTCAAATTTCTAACTTAATGAATCTAAGTTTCTTAGCAACCTTGTACAAGGTTGTTCTATCAACCTCAATACCCCACTGCTCCTTTATTTTTTCATACAGGTCGGGGTGCACTAACCACATCTTCTCAAATCTAAATGGAAAAACCTTCTTTCTATTGACTTTGTCAAGAATAAGAGAGATAGGGGAATGGTCTGATCCAAGCCTCACCAAAGATGAAAGCTTGCACTGAAATTGACTCATCCAATCCAAAGTAACAAGGGCTCTATCCAATCTCACTTGGATGCAATCCTGACCAATTCTCTTGTTGAAAAAGTTAAATTTACATCCCTCGAGATCCACATCTAGAAGGGCCAAATTCCTTATCAAGTTGGTCAAGTGTGCCTATTATCCACATCGAGTGGTGACCCTCCTAACTTCTTAGAAGCTAAGAGAGGGGTATTGAAATCCCCCATAATAATGCCCTTAGAATCACCCATCTGGGCAACCAAATCAGATTTTTTTTCCAAAAAAATCTTCTGCTATTCTTAGTATTGGGTGCATAGAGGTTCAAAAGAAGCCATCTATCCTGATCCTTAGGATTAAAATATTTCATGAGAAAAATATTACCTTTTTCAAAGATGATATTGGCTTCAAAGGCTTCATTCCATATTATTAGCAAACCACTTGAAGCTCCATCCGAGTTAGTAGTTGTCTTCCTCATTTGTTTACTAAAGGAAATCTTTTCAACTTTCTCCTTCTTCATTTTAGTTTCCTAAATTAAAAATAAATCTGGCCTATGATCCCAAATCATATTCCTAACAATTTCCTATTTGAGGATTCCATTGAGTCCATGAATATTCCAAGAAATGATCTTCATGCTTTATTTGGCTGCAAGATTCCTGGATGGTTTTTTGGGTCCCATTTGAAATATTCCTCCTTGTTTCTTCCTTTCTAATTTGATTCTTTTTTTTCCTCCTTGGGGTACCAGATTTGCCTTTAGTATCAACTTTCACCCTACTCTTAGTGGTTGTAGGTGACACAAACAAAGGGTCCCTGTTATTTTTCTTTTTTTTATTCTTGATCGATGTCCATGGAGCTTTATTAGCTTCCTTGTAGCTATCAAAGAGGACCTCCAACTGGGAAAGGTGGCTAGGAGTGGTGGCCGAGACCCTTTCAAGGAATTAGTTGGCCGTTGTAGGGGAGACCCCTTTGTTTGTGCAAAAGTTGGATTCTTATGAATGTCTCAACACCTCCACAAAAGGCCCATCCTAAGATTCTAAAACACAAGAGGCATCAATGGTATCCATCTCTATGGTTTCCTTAATGTAATTCTTCAGTACACCTATTGTAATATCAGCTACATCCTTCCCTCCATTCTTCTACAAAGTGATTTTGGGACGACACAAAATCAATCAAGACCCTGTTGCCATTTATCTTTTGTTGTGCCTCCTTCTCAGATTCTTTATTTCCTTCTAGAGTGTTATGTCCCATTAGGGGATCCCACTTGTCATTTTCTCCATTAACTTCTCCCCTCCAGGCCTTTCCTTCTATGGCTTTTTCCTTCCACACCTTTCTAGGAGCATCAACTTGGTTGTGCTTGTCCTTGTTCCTTGCTTGTTTGTTTTGAGCTTTACGAGCCTTTTCCTTCTCTCTAAAAAATGGCAAGCCTTCACTTTATGTCCTACCTTTTTGCAATGGAAACAAGAAAAAGGAACATTCTCATGGTCGATTTGTTGCACCCGTCTACCCAGACAAGATTGAAACTCAATCACTTGAGGCATATCTTGGCCTTCAACCACTTCAATGTAGATTCTAGCATACATGAGTCTTTTCTTGGCTATAGTAACAGGATCAATAGATAACAGCTCCCCAAAAGAGTTGGTGATGCCATCAAAAACATCTTCATGCTAGTATCTAAGGGTAGCTCTAGCAACCTAATCCAGATCGGGGCCTAGGTTAGAAATTCATTGTTTAGGTCGAGGTTGGAAGTCCACTTTTGGAGAATAAGAGTAGATTTTCCCATCGTCTAGTTACCCGTGCAAAGAATCTTGCAGCAATCTTCTGGGCAAGAGAACTCAAAAGACATAAAGCCTTTTGCTATAACCGTTACTTCAACCCAACCTTTCAACTCCCATTTTTTCCTAAAAAAAATCCTAAATAGATCAATATTTGGTTGGGGGCTAATAAATTTACCCACCAGGGTGGCAGCCATACCCAGAATGTTGTGGTCAATAATTTCAGCGAGAACTTCTAAGGCAAAAATCCCCTTATCCTTATCACATTTATCAATGATTTTAGGGAAAAAGGATTTACCTGATGCTTTGACTCCAAATAGATTAGTCCATCTCCCCCAAGCCCCTGGGGCCCCTCCTCCTGATGTCCTTAGTAATATAATAGATCTATTCTTTTCTCTTGGGTGTAGTTGCAAAGCACGTGGGTCCCCATCTTCTGTAGCATCCCCCTTTTTCTTTGTCCTCGTCTTGCTTGAGACTTGCAAATTGGTTGCCCTGCCCTAGCTTGGTAGTATTCCTCTCAAAAACCTATTCAAAATTCCTCCCTACTCTACTCCACATTGCTCTTCCATTTGATAATTCAGTCAAAAAAAAAATTTAAAAATTTTAAAAATTAAATGTTTATTCTAATAATTTATTACAAATCTTAGTTGTCAATTTTTATTATTTAGTGATATTGTGAATGGAAAAAAATTATTTCACTTATATCATATGTATTACAATGTGTGAATCTTGTGTGAGTTATCGTGTTGGTTATACAAATAGATGCTTCTTAATTTGAACCATTTGTCCACAACTACATCATTGTAGAAAATGAATTATACATAAAACATGTTTGAAAAAATATATTTTTTAATTACAATTAAAAAACTAAAAAATCAATATATTTCATACATATAATAAAATTACAACTAAACTTACATACAAAATTAAAACTAATACCAAGTACTAGGCGACACTTGTTGTATTTGTTATATTCAATATACTATCATTCACTTTTCTAGAACAAATGCTATATGTGTGTGTGTGTACACAAACACCCACACAGACACATAGACACACACACACACACACACACACACACACACGTATATGTATATGTATATGTATATATACATATACATACATACATTATATATATATATATATATATATATATATATATATATATATATATATATATATATATATATATATATATATATATATATATATATATATATATATATAGACACACACATGTATGTATGTATGTATGTACAAACACACACAATCAAATTACTAATATTAGTTATATTCAGTAAAACAATGTATTAAATTAAACTAAAGTTAAACAAGCGGCTACCATATTAAATATAATCACTATTTATAAATTAACTCACCCTTTATAAATATCTCTTATCATCTTAAATCTATGATAAAATTATATAGTATGTATATATATATTTTTATTATATATAATTTTATATTTTTCACAATATTTTAATATGTCACAATTATATATTATAAATATATTTTACAATGTAAAATATATTAGTTTATATTATTTATATAATATAATAATATAATTTTATATACTTAGAATTAGATATACATTACAATATATCTTATATTTTTTTCATACATATTAATCATTTACAATTCATTTTTTTCTACAATTTAATTTAAAACTATTTATTAACGCAAATACAAGTGGCATTTGTTGACATTGACACTCATAGAAGTACATATGATGATAATAAAGAGTGATTTTATTTCATAAATGTCACCCTTAAAATGACCGATGATTTAGACATACACTTCAATATTTCACCCATGTAGTCAATTTTCACTTTAATGATCTCAAAATGCATTCGATGTTTGCTGAATCTTTTTTTGGCTGATTACTACAACTGGTTAGCGACACATAAGACTTTTAAGGACCACATTTTTAAGAAATTAATGATATATTCAAAGTAGAATCTACTTAATAGAAAAAGTAAACAAGGTAATTAAAAACATTTTTAAGAAAATAGTTATTAATGTTGTGGACCAATTAAAGTAAATATTTTAAGATAATAAAGATTGATTATATATATATATATATATATATATATATATATATATATATATATATATATATATATATAGAAATTAATACTTGTAATTCACATTTCTATGTGTAATTATGTGAATTTTGCATTGTTTTGAAAAATGATTGATGTGTAGTTCAACATTTAATTATAGATTAAGGAAAATAGATATAATTTTATTTATAAATTAGTCCTTGATACTCGTAAGATCAATTTACTTGATATTATCAAAGTAAATAAAATGGTCACTATATCTAAAGAGTTAAAATTATTCTTAGAAATATGTATGAAATACATCAACTAAAAGTGACACTATCCTAATTTATACTTAGCAATACTTAATAGGACATAATAATATAATTACCAAAATTGTAAATGTACAATAATATGTCTATGTATTTATATAAAATAGGTTCATTATTAAATCTATATGATATCCATAGTTGTGAAAGAGAAACAATTACAATTTCTAACAAGTGTCACATAGTGGCTTAATATTTGCCTTTAGTTTTATTATAGATTTAGTTTTAATTTAATAAATTTATTATAGTATATAAAATATTTAAAAAAGTTATATATATATATATTTTTATAATAATATTAGTTTAAATTTAAATTTAAATTTTATTTATAAATATAATTATTGATATATTGCATTTCTTAAATGATAGTATAATATAAGTAATATCATTTTTAAATATTTTTAATTGAATGACAAAAATTATATTATAAAAGATGATAAAATTAAAATATAAAAATACATTAAAAAAATTAATAAAAAACACTTTAAAAAAGTACTAGTTTTACAATTGAGCTAAATGAATTCATACATCAAAATATATTAAACATTTTGATTTCAATTTGCACCACTTCAGATTTTGTTTAATTGAATTGCATCAAAAGAATAGTTTCTTTAATGTTTCCACTTTAATTTGCACTCGTAAAGATGTTTAAATACAATTTATATCAGCATTTGATACGATAATCAAAAGATTTTCAATCTTAAATCAGGAATTTGTGGGCTGCAATTTACTGTCTGAGGAAAAGAACATTTGTAGTGTTTCTGATATCTGAAAATGAAACTCTACTCTTTGTCTTTTCATGGTGTAAGAATCACCAAAAAGCTTTTTCCATCTTATCTTGTATGTAAAACACGAATTGCTTGTTTCATCTTATCATGTATATGTTTAAAAAAGTATAGATCAGCTAGTGTCTCTTTCATCTTTATAATCTGATACTATTATTTTCTTTATTTTATGTATAGTTCTTTTGGACTATTATAGTTTTCATTCGTAATTATTGTTGCTAGTGTTGTCTTTAAATAGTACTCTTGAACGAAAACAAAGATAACATAATTTTTTATTAGAATAGTAAGTTTTTATTAAAGTATATTGTTTGTCCATAATATCACTCTCTTGATGAAGTGTAAAATGACCTATGGTGGAAAATCTTATTTTGGATCGATTATTTTTCCTTATCATTAGATTACTAACAACTTGTGCATATTCAATGCCCACATAAGTAAATTCTAGCTTGTCTAGGATCTTTAAGAAAACTTCTATAAATTTAAAACCAAAATTTTCTAGGATTACAACATTTACCAAAAAAAAAAAAAAGTGCATAAGTTGGTCAATATTTGGTGTCTAAACTGTCATGTTTTGTGTACTATGGGACTAACCTAAAATTGTTATATGAAGTAGGTAACCAATAAACTTAAAAATAAGTTATCTAATAGGAGAAATTAGTTTCTTTCATTAGTAGGAAAATTTTAGGTGACAAATATGCAATGCAAAAAGAGAAAAGATATAAACACTCGCATGCATTTATTTGGTAATTCATATACCTAAATAAGATGGTAGTACTATTGTAGAATTATTTCATAATCTCTATGAGTATGCAAAATTATCTAACAATGCACAAAGGACAATAAAACAATTAAATCCAATCCAACCCTCTAACAAGGGTGCATTCGTAAAGTTGGGGTTTTATTAAATGCATAAGGGCAGGGGTCTTACAATCTACAATTTTTTTTTCTATTAGCATCCCAATTCGTGTTTTTGTCTTCAGGTAGATGTTACTATTGTCATGTGTTCTCACAAACCTAACTGTCATGTCCCCTTTTTAAATAATTAAAAAATAATAATTTTTGCTAAGGCAGGCAGGCCCAAGAAAGTGAAGTTTCGAAAAAAGGGGGTTAATCTTTGGAAACCGTTGGACTAATAAATGAAAATTATTATTAAAATATGTTTCATTAACCTCTCTTGGACTTGAGTTACAGTTATGCCCTCTTTTAAGGGGTTTTGGAGGCATTTTGGGCTCATTCCAGAACTTGATTTTTGTTCATTCTTTGTTATTCTTCAGAGGCTGCCAAACCTATGGAGAAGGAGACCCAAGAACGGGAGTTTGCAGGTTTCCAGGGAGACCCAAGAACGAGAGTTTGCAGGTTTCTAGGAAGGCTAAGGACGGGAGTTTGAAGCCATTCCATGTGCATGCTCATACAGAGTTTGCCTTTGTGCTGAACAGTGTAGATTTGTGAGTTTTTGGGTGTGTTTTTTGCATGATTTTGGTGTTTTCAGTTGAGCATTTCATATCAGTTTTGGTTGCTGCTGTATTTCAGACTTTAAGCTATTAAAATAGAGCTGAATATATGTATTGGGACATGATTAAACTTTTGAGATAGTTTATTAGTGTTGTGTGGTGTTTCCGAGCATTTTTGTGTTAATTTCGGGAGCCCGATGAGCATAGTTTTTGTCCTACATTTGAGAACTATTGTGTAAAGGTTATACGGATCTGGAAATGTTATTTTGTAGGCTGTTATGCTGCTAAAATTTTTGTAAAAATGTTCACTTTCAGATTTATTAATAATTGGTGAAGTTGTGAAGCTTTTGGCACAATTTCTGGCATACCCAATTTGGGGTTTCTTGAGAAATTTGGAGGATCTTTGTGATATCAATTGTTTGATTTTGAAAATCTGACTAGAGGTGTGAAATACCATATCAAATCAGAGAAAGGGACATTTCAGTGGTATCAGAGCCATGATCTTGCCAGCCTGAGGGTTTGTAGAAGTTTGCAGAAGTTTGCATTTCAGTTTTGACAAGTACCCAGATCTTGCATGTCAGTTTTGACAACTACCTAGATCTTGCATGTCATAATTTGGTGGTTGCATGTTGCTTCTAATCAGTTGCATGTCCAAATCTATGGTTTCATGCTACTTCTAATCATTTGCATGTTAGTTCTTGGTGAATTTGGTGGTTGTAGAAGTTTGCATGCCAGTTTTGACAACTACCCAGATCTTGCATGTCAGTTTTGACAACTACCCAGATCTTGCATGTCATAATTTGGTGGTTGCATGTTGCTTCTAATCAGTTGCATGTCCAAATCTATGGTTGCATGCTACTTCTAATCATTTGCATGTTAGTTCTTGGTGTTTGAAGAAGTTATATCCTATTGGGGTTACACTCTACTTATCCAGAATGGACAGGTATAGTACAGAGTCTCAGAGGGAACGATCTTGCACAATTGATAGCCAAAGTCAAAATAGTAGAAAGGATGGTTATTTAGACATTTGAGATAAACTTATGAAAATAAGCCATGACATGTCTAAATAGTTGGTTGAGCACCACCGTATAATGAATGACATGTTATCTAACCCAGCTAAGGTGGATAAGTTGACTGGATTTCTATTTGGCATATTTTCTCACAGGATAGATGACACAAGTCCCAAGAACTTGCATGAGGAGTTTGAGAAACTAGCTGATAGCCAGGTAGAGGTCTCAGATTCTACTCTACCACAGGAGGTGGTGGGAAAGGATATTACACAGATTGATAGTAACAGTCAACTTGATACTCAAATTGAGACAATTGTTTACAGGTTGTCAAAGGGTGATGCCACAGGTATTCAGGATGGTATAGTTACAACAGGCAGTGACTACAGTGTAGTGGGTTTAGATGATGATTATGAGGATGTTGTTGTGCAGGATGGTGAGATACCTGGTAGAGATGAGCAAACATTGAGCATTCATGACTTTGCTGAGAAAGAGTACCAGGCATAGTTAGATGCTTCATCACATGAGGTTGAGGCAGGTAGTACTTCACATGATTTATCCCGCCAGCTGAAGGTGAGTGAAGATAGTATTTTGACTTCATTATCTCATCATGATAGGTATGTGGAGTTAGTTGGTATTGGTCATATTACTCAAGTGAGGATTTTGCTTGAGTTACCAGCTGATTCTAGTTTACAGATATGGACTCAAGATTGTTATATTGGCATTTGGGATTCAGTTGACTGGAGATCTTTAACACTTTTTGGTAGCAGTGTTTGTTTGGGTGCTATCATGGATTTGATTAGCAGATTACATGGTGTTGTCTTTTCTTGTGCCAGTATCTTTTCTGATGTTGGTATTAGTTTTTATACACCGATGTTGGGCTTTGTTCATATATCCGGTCGACCATACTTGCTGGAATGTGTTGATGATCTTTCATGTTTGGCAGTGTGTACATATGAGTCCCAGGATCATTTTGGCATTGATGACATACAGGAGGATGCAGTGGGCAGTTTTGAAGACTTAGTTTCCTTGGGTAAAGAGGAGTTGGACAGCAATGCTAATGTTTTTTATACTCCAAATATGAGCTTTAGATTTGATTCACAGGATATGGATGGTAATACTCTAGAGACTAGTAACTTTGAGGATACTCCTTTAGACAGTGCATCAGAGGAGGTTTGTAGGAGACAGTCAAGCCAGTGCCATCATGTGTCTAATCAGTTGAGAGTTAGTGACCGAGACATTGCTATCACTTGCTAGCATTTCGATGCTGCTCGTCAGTTGTTAGCAGTTTATGGATGGGGTTCTCCTACTAGTGATGAGCAGGAAGGCATTTATCTTTCCTTGACAGAGATCCACTCTTTATGGGAGGCTATTCAGATTTTGAGATAGAATTATATGCAGTTGGTAGCCGACAAAGATTATCTTATGGAGTGGGGCAGTACAGCATATGATGTATTGTTGGCCAAGGAAGATGAGGTGAGTGAGCTTACTAAGCAGCTTGAGATGACTTCTGAGATTCTTGAGAGTACACAGTTGGCTTTCAAGGAGTCACAGTTTCATTTGGCTAAGGTGACCACGGAGTTAGAGCGACTACAGTCTTTACCTAATTCTATACAGTCACAAGCTGTGGTGTTTGGTGATCCGAGGATGTCCGTGGCCGAGATTGTTAGAGACAATGGAGATGTGGATGCATCCATCCTTGATACTAACATTGGCATATCAGGTTCATTCCCACTAGAGTCAAGTTCAGTTGAGTTGGGTGTTGTAGCAGATTGTTGTATGCTTGACATGGTGGTGGCCTCTAGTACTGATGGCACAGAGACTAGAGATGTATCAAAGATCATGTGTGATGTTGGTGAGTCAGCAGTTGGCATGGTTCCTGCTAGTAATACTACTCCCTTGGTGATATCTTCGGAGGTAGGAGTCAGTTCCAACATGGTTAATGATCAATTGCAGTTAGTTTCATCTAGATTACAGTCTGAGCCACTGACTGAGATTGGCGAATTCTATCGGCATTACACTATGAGGTATGCTCATCAATTTACCTTTGATGACCATGTTGATGAGATTATGATACAGAGATGTACTTTGGTTCCTAGTGCTTATCATCAGTTATGGAATAGTTTGATGCCTCAAGATGAGAGTTGTGATGGGCACGACATGGTGATAGGTCCTGCAGTTGATAGCTTGATAATACATGACTTAGAGCAGGATTTTTGGAGTGATGTTTCAGCAGGTGTTGTTATTGATTCTACTCCTTTGGCTATGACATCTCCTGACTTAGCTAGTGATCAGTCACAATGGGTTATATCACTTGGTCATGGTGAGTTGTTAACTGAGGTTGGTTTTTTCAATCAACATTATATTGCAGGTCATGTACATTAGTTAGCAAATGATCCTTGTGTTGAGGAGTTGATGGTAGGAAAATTTGGTTTGGGTTCCATTTCTTGTTGTTTATCTTGTGATGGCTTTTCACCATTAGGGGTGCATGGGAGCTATGGTTATGAGACAGTGGCCGATGATCTACAGAGTTGTGTTGACTACAGGAGTTGTACAGTGTGTGGATTCTCCATACTTGGTATAGTTTCATTTGAGAGCATTCACCATTGTTGCAGAGTTGGATTGGACATTCCGTATAGGCCAGTGGGATGCGTTGATGGTATTTATGGTGTTGGCAGTTTGATTTGTCCACTTTACTTGGGCTCTAATGTTCTAAGAGTTTGTGTCTCATGGGTTTTTGACTGTGGTAGTGGTGATTTTGGAGTTTGGTTGAGCTATAATTGTCAGTTTGATTATGGATTCATCTTGGTCATATTGCAGAGGATATTGCAGGAGCCTGTGTTAATTGGTAGTAGTATAGTTCATGACTACATTTGGGATCCAGGTGGATTGATTGGTTTATTGTTCAGCTATTGCTTGAGGACAAGAAATGTTTGGGAGGGGAGGACTTGTCATGGCCCCTTTTTAAATAATTAAAAAATAATAATTTTTGCTAAGGCAAGCAGGCCCAAGAAAGTGAAGTTTCGGAAAAAGGGGGTTAATCTTTGGAAACCGTTGGACTAATAAATGAAAATTATTATTAAAATATGTTTCATTAACCTCTCTTGGACGTGAGTTACAGTTATGCCCTCTTTTAAGGGGTTTTGGAGGCATTTTGGGCTCATTCCAGAACTTGATTTTTGTTCATTCTTTGTTATTCTTCAGAGGCTGCCAAACCTGTGGAGAAGGAGACCCAAAAATGGGAGTTTGCAGGTTTTCAGGGAGACCCAAGAATGGGAGTTTGTAGGTTTACAGGAAGGCTAAGGATGGGAGTTTGAAGCCATTCCATGTGCATGCTCATACAGAGTTTGCCTTTGTGCTGAACAGTGTAGATTTGTAGGTTTTTGGGTGTGTTTTTTGCATGATTTTGGTGTTTTCAGTTGAGCATTTCATATCAGTTTTGGTTGTTGCTGTATTTCAGACTTTAAGCTGTTAAAATAGAGCTGAATATATGTATTGGGACGTGATTAAACTTATGAGATAGTTTATTAGTGTTGTGTGGTGTTTCCGGGCATTTTTGTGTTAATTTCGGGAGCCCGATGAGCATAGTTTTTGTCCTACATTTGAGAACTGTTGTGTAAAGGTTATACGAATCTGGAAATGTTATTTTGTAGGCTGTTATGCTGCTGAAATTTCTGTAAAAATGTCCACTTTCAGATTTATTAATAATTGGTGAAGTTGTGAAGCTTTTGGCACAATTTCTGACATACCCAATTTGGCGTTTCTTGAGAAATTTGGAGGATCTTTGTGATATCAGTTGTTTGATTTTGAAAATCTGACTAGAGGTGTGAAATACCATATCAAATCAGAGAAAGGGACATTTCACTAACCTTAATTAGATATGAGTGAAGTCTCTTATACGATGCATGGGGTGCTTGTTTCAGTCCATACAAGGCTTTCTTCACCCTATATACCTTTTCCTTTCTATATTTTGATACAAACCCCTTAGGTTGATCTATGTACACCTCTTCTTCTAGGGCTCCATTCAAAAGTGCAAACTTTACATCCATTTGATATAGTTTGAATTTCTTGTATGTTGTGAATATTAGAAGTATCATGTCACCTTCTAGTCTGGCTACTAGTGCACAAATGTTTCTCCATAATAAATTTATTGTTCACATGCATATCCCTGGTAGAGAAATATGGTCTTTTTCATTATCACTTCTCCATCCTTAATCATTTAATTTTTGTCTACCCATTTTGTGCCAATGACATTTTTTTTCCTTTGGCTGAGGAATTGAGGTCAATGTCTCATTTTTCTCTATCTTCTTAATTCCTTCCTCCATGGCCTTCATCCTTCAAGGATTCTCTCATATCCTTTGGCTCAACTTGTGTGAGTAGATAAGTACTCTCTCTTGCCTTTCTTCTTGTCATCACTCCAACATTTTTATCTCTAATAATTTGATTAGATGAGTGGTGTTTTCTTAAATAGTTTTCTAGTACTAGTTCTTCTCCTAGTACTTCATTCATTAACTCTTTATGCTAAACCATTTCTAAGTGTTCTTGTTTAAGTACAACTTCTATAGGTTCTTCTGCTACATATGTAGTGAGTTGTGTGTACAAAAATTGCCTTTAGTCTTTTGGTTCTCTATTTCTTCCTTTATAATTTTTATCAAAGAACTCATCTACTTTTACATTTCCAGACTCCACTATTTTGTTTATTCTAGTGTTCAAGCATTGATAAGATTTTCTTTTGTGAAGTATTCTAACAAGATTTCTCATCACTCTTAGGTTCAAACTTTCATTGGTACTGATCCCCTCTGATTTAGAATTTTCTTCCAAAATCTTTAAAGTAATTCACTGATGGTGAGTATCCAAACCATAGTTCATAGGGAGTTTTGCATGTACCTTTCTTTACCTATACCTTGTTCAAGGTATGTACTACTATGCTTACTTCTTTTTTCTGGTATGCTTGTGTAACATTTTTCGGTATAGTAAGAGTTCTAACAAAATCTATGATTTTCCAATTTCTTCTTTTAGCAACACTATTTTGCTAAGTTGTTTTAAGGATAAAAATTTCCCTTTTGATGCTATTATCCTCATAATAACATACAAAATCTTGTGAGGTGAACTCACCCCCCCTATCTAATATTAGGCACTTCAAAGCCTTGTCCATTTCTCTTTCCACTTTGACCTTAAACACCTCAAGCATGTGGAATGACAAACTTTTCTTTGAAGTAGACAACCTAAATCATTCTAGAAAATTCGTCTATGAATAGAATAAAATATCTATCACCAGTTATACTTTTAGTCATCATGGGGCCATATAGATCAGAGTGCACTATCTCTAGGATTTGATCAAAAGAAAAGGATTTAGTAGAGAATCTTGAACTGGTTAGCTCACCTAGTTGACAATAGTTTCACACAACATTATCAAGTTTAGTAACCAAAGTAATTCCTCTCATATATTAATTTCTACCTACCTTTACAATGATATAAAGTTTAACATGGAATATCCTTTTATTCCAAATCCAACTACTAATATATTTGGCCATGAAGCAACTATTTATAGTAGATTTAAGGTAAAATATGTTACCTCTTCTTTTCTCACCAACTATTAACAAGTTACTTATCTTTTCTAATATCCTATAAGGCCCTTACCAAATTTAGATCTATAACCTTTGTTAAATTGTTGAGATACACTCAATAGTTTATACTTTAATCCTTCCATCCAATATACATAATCACATTTGGTGGAGTCATTTAGGGGTATAGATCCCTTAACTATTACAATACACAAACCATCATCAATGAATCTGACTTATCCTCTGTTTCAAGATATTATCCCTAGTCTTAGGGTCATATGATGAGAGAAACCATTGCCAACAATTTAGTTTCCATTATGGCTTGTGCTTGACACCATATTTCTTTCTACTCATTCTTTTTAAATTTCAAATAAGGTTATCTCCTCATTACCATTTGAATAGGTTGACTCTTCATTAGTTACACCTTGTTCTATAAGATAGCAATTCTTATTGCCTTTGTCTTTGTAACTTTTCCACCTCCCATTCTTCTCTTTGCTATCATTTTTAAGGAAATTTTGAATCTATATGCCTTATCTTTCTATATTTGAAACATTTTAAATTAATTTTACCTTTGTACTTCTCTTTACCTCTAGACAGTCTCCTTGCTAGCAATGCCTCTCGATTTTTTCTTAGCTTCTTCCAACATGAGACTCTAAAGGTCTCTACTTGTTCTAGAAGTTCTCTCCACTTATCTTCCCTTTTTGGATGCATTAGGTGAGATAAATTCTTTGAATTAATGATTCTCCCTTAGGAAGGTTGTTGTCATGGTTGCTCATCTCAAAGGTTTTGAACTTCCCTATTACAGCATCAAGAAGGAACTCACCTTTCCACTAATATAAATTCTTGAATGGTTGATACCCTTATGTCATATTGTGATTGCAACATCCTCAATATCTTTCTTACAACATCTTCTTCCTCAAGTTTTCCTCTAGACCCTCTTATTCCAACTACCACATCTTTCATCCTCTTACTATACTTCTCAATGGTCTCTCCCTCTTGCATCTTCATTTCATCATACTTTACTCTCCAACTATCGACCTTTTCTTTCAATACTTTGTTGTGTCCACCACAGAGAGTCTTGTGTTTTTACCAAATTTCATATGTAGTGTCAAAACTTTCTATATAACATATTCAACATAAGAGAGAGTACTTACAAGGGAATCCATGGTGAAAAAATGGATTTCCTTCTTCATTAATTGGTCTACATAAAGTGGAGTAACAAGTTGGATGTATTTGGTATCTACATGCTTCTAGTATGCATCTCTTATGTTTGTGAGATGTAGTTTCATTTTATGATGAAAGACAAATCTGAATATATCCCTCAATGAGGTAACCCAACTCTAAACAAAAACACACACAATGAAAAAAGAACAAGGGGAATGAGATTTAGATCTAGAAAGACAATTTTTCATATATTCAAATCAAGAAGTTTACATCAAACATCTCAAATGTACGGCCTTCCAGGTTATGACTATTACAAATAAGATTACATATTCAAAGAAGAACAAATCTATATAATCATATGCAAAAATCCACTCCAAGATATTCCATGCTAAGACTCCCCAAACTAAATGACTTCTTCATGCTTCACTACATCTCCATCATCAAACAATAATAGCTAAGACTTGATTCAAGACCCCTTTAAATGCTTGCATGGCCACAAGTTGGTTTGTTATAAATTACAAACTAAATAAACCCTTATATTAAATGCATAACCAAGCCACAAGTCATCTTAGAACAAATATTAAATACATATCACAAAATTAAATACAAAGGTCTACTCCAGCTAGAAACCAAACATAGAAAACTCGGTCAAAGAAGGACAAAGACACAACCGACCATTAGAAGGATCACCAAATTACTCAACACATGAAAGATCCTTGTCACCAAAGAAACTCAATTAACATAGAGCTTGGTTGAAACCACAACTCAATCAAAATTGGAATTTGACACCAAAAAAAACTTGGTCAATACTACAATTCTAACTCGATCAACAAAGGAACTTGACATCATCTATAACTTGTTTAGAACTAGTAGCTCGAAAAACACATGAACTTGGCAAACACTGAAATAATGCTACTCAATTGATACTTGAAATCAATCAAGGCTTCTGCTCAACCAACATAACCACTCGGTAAGTATTGTAATGACATTAGCACCACTACTCAGTAAACACTAACTAAAAAGAGTAGGAAAGTTAAGAGAGCAAGGATGCTCCTACGTCAGACTACCAAGGTAAATAGAAAAGACCTTAGATGCTCTTACATCAGACTCCCCAAGTAAATAGAAAAGTGTGTCCCACACTTTTATTCCAAAAGGAAATTTTGCACTTAGCTTCATCTTCATCAAAGGTTTCCACTCCATCAAGGATAAAAGATCAAATCTGAAAATCAACCATCTGTGCTTCATCCAAAAAAAAATTAAAATTTCATCCAACCAATCAACATACTCACTCAACTAAAAATCACAATGCTCCATCTGCAACTTGTCATCGCCATTATCCATAACAACATCCTCATATATGAAAACTAGACTAGCAACAATGTCAAAATCACAAACCTGATTAGAAACAACACATGAACTCAGATCCATAACAACAACATATAAATCCATAACAACAATTTAGTATGTATATTTATTTCTCTAGCAACATGTAAATCAACAATATCATCAAAATCTACATCAGTATCAACATCCATATCCTTCATCATCTCAACGACAACATATAAATTTATATCCATATTAGCAAGAACAACATCATGTAAATCCACATCAATAACATCTTTGACCCTCAACCGCGTTACCAAGAAATAAATTCATCTTCTAATCATGAGAAACATCTAAATCAATAACATCCATAATAGGAGTAATATATAACTCTAGATGAACATATAAATTCTCAATCACAATAACATCATCCAAAATAATAGAAACTTCCAATTCCTCACCAACATAAGTGAAATTCTCCTCCTCAAAAATCTCATTGCACACAACAAGATTCCCTGAATTCACATGTCAAATATTCTCATGAAAACCAAAAGATACCTCATCAATTTCAACAAAATCATCATGTACTTCCACCATCTATCTTGTTCTCTTCATAATCTCTTTAACTGGCCAAATAACCTTCTTTGTAATCCTCAGATGCCAACTCAATTTAGAAATTTTCATGTCATCAATCCTTACATGTAATTCATCCCAAAAAGAATCATACTCATTTCTCTCAACATCATCAAGATATTTTCCTTCATTTTTCTCTTATTCAATAGCTTCAAATTTGATTGCAATTTTTCTCAACATGTTGAATAACTCTAGATCAACATCTATCCTTCCACAAACCATCTATACACATACAAACACTGATCGAACAATGAGTCCTCTACAAGTCTAGGCCAAATTCACAGCTCTACCACCCTACACCAAATTCACCAACTAGCTAGGACTTGTGAAGGAAAAATATTCTCAAACAAAATTTTTTCTGATCCAAGGTCCTGGTAAAAATTGCCTCACACTCAGTGATCTATCTCCATAGTCAGGAACACTGAGCTCTAGTACCAACTGATCAAATAAAAATTTGGATATACCCTTAAATGAGGTAATCCAACTCCTAACAAACAAAAACAAAATGGAAAATGAACAAGATGAACGCGATTTAGATCTACAGAGAAAATATCTCATATGTTCAAATCAAGAAGTTTGCATCCAACATGCTTGACTATATGGCCTTCCAAATTATGACCATTACAAAGACAAACACATATTTAAAGAACAATAGATCTCTAGACTCAAATGAAAAAATCCACTCCAAGTTACTCCATGCTAAGACTCCCAAAACTAAATGACTTCTCCTTGCTTCATTGCATCTTTATCATCAAACAATAATACCTAAGACTCTACCCAAGACCCCTTCAAATACTTGCACAACCATAAGTTGACATGTTACAAATTACCAACTAAATAAGCCCTCATATTAAATACATAACCAAGACACAAATTGGCCCACAAAAAATATTAAATACCTATCACAAAATTAAATAAAAAGGTCAGCTCCAATTAGAAACAAAATATAGACAACTTGGTCAAAGAAGGACCAAGACATGACTAACCATCAAAAGGATTACTAGAAAACTCAGCACATGAAAGATATCAGTCACCAAAGAAACTTGATTAACATAAAACTTAGTCAAAACTAGAACTCAACACCAACAACTTGGTTGATATTGGAATTCTAACTCAATCGACAAAGGAGATCGACATCATCTACAACTTTCTTAGAACTAGCAACTCAACAAACAAATGAACTCAACAAACATTGAAATAATGCAACTCGGTTGATACTTGAACTTAGTCAAGGCTTCCACTTAGCCAACATAGCCACTCGATAAGTACTATAACAACTTGGTAAGAACCTGTACTTGGAAAAAACTCATTGAAAAGAGTAGGAAAGTTAAGAGACCAAGGATCCCCCTGCATCATTTTCCCATACCATAGGACGTAGTTTTCCTTAGAAAATTCTAGTGCTTCTCTTTTCATGATTTTGATATTTTCCTCAATTTTTTAACCTTATATCTTTAGATGACTAGTTCTTTGATACCAATTTTTGGGCCACATAATCCTAGTTATACTAAGAGGGGGTGAATCAAGATAACACTAGTCAATTCAATCTTTTACCAATTCATGATATTCTTGCTTGTGGCCTATTCCTTCATCACATTAAAATAACATATACAACATAGAAAGGAATTCATGCATAAGACCAATATATCTCATGGAAACATGATTTGGATGAAAACCACAATTTGAGACTATGCTCATGAATCTTGCACCTTTCCAAAGTACACTTGATCAAGAGATCTTATCCTTGTTAGCATATTACAAAGATAGTGTCAAGTGTAGACACCTAAATATAATTACATCATTTAAGTAATCCTATTTAGTCATCCCCTAAGGCATTATTGATTAAGTATTTAATATTTCATTAATTCAATGTCATCCCCTAGTTAATTAATTCATTTGATTAAGTATAGTCCAATTGATAAATTAAGTAAAAACCCAAAGTCTAATTAGCAATTAAATCTATATTCTTATATTAAATTAAATAAATACATAATATCTATTTAATTTAATCCCAAATTCCTCTATGATTAAATAAAATTATTAATCAAATCCTCAACCCCTAACTAACCCTTAACCCAATCTTAAATCCATAGTTCTAACTCAACCTAACCCATTCTAATCCTATTTAATTAACTAATTAAACCCATTTAACTACCCAAACCACTTGCATTCCTCTAACATGTCAGTTGCCTCCTGACCCCCCTCTAATCCAAGCCTGGCCCTTCCCTTAATCATTAGTACAACTTTAAGTATGGATTAAGAGATCTTAACCAACACCAAAGTCCAACCTCCCATCCCATCTCTTACACCTCATTTACACTCCCACCCACATGCATTAAATTCTCTTACATAGACTTAATAGCTTCTTACACATCCCTTACACTCCCTTACATTCTTCTTACACACTCCAACCCCCAAAGTACTTCACTTTCCCTCAATTTTTCCCATCCTCTCTCCTCATGACATGTGTCACAAGGCTATAGATTTGAGAAAGCACAATCCATGTGCTTCCCTCTCCTTACATCCTAGCCCTACCTCATCCTTCCTTTGTGCTTGCATCTTGACCCTCGATCTTTACCTCCTTTGGACTATAAATGAACCCCTCTCCCTTCACAATCTGTATATTCACTCTTTATGCTAATGTCATAATGCTCTCATGAAGAAAATATTTATCCAATACACCCTTACCATGCTCAAATTCATACCCATCTCACACTTCCATCTCTCATCCATTTAAGGCTTGAGGCACACTTGAGCACACATCTCTATTACTTGGACAATTCCTCTTCAACTTGGAGCTACTTGGAGGGGTGGGGTTTGCATTTCTTTTAATTTTTTTTTCATTTCATGTTGAAGGTCTTCTCATAGATGTTAACCTTTTTTTTTTTCATTGAATTATTTGTCTAACCTTAGTATTCTATTGGCAATAAAAATCCTAGGTGATATATTTTGGCATGCTTGATGGGACCTTATTAATGGGTCATTCATTAATCCAACTCAATCTATTTTTCTTACAAACTAACAATCTAATCTTTGTTGTTGTTTGAGTGTGTTGCAAGTTGGTTTTTCTTCTTTTGAAGGTTAGGAAACACATTTGTAAGGAAAAACCACATTTTGGAGACCTTAAAAAGTGCTAAAAAACCTCTTAGCAACCTAGGAAGATCCTTTTTGGGCCGTTTCAGTGCATATGCCACTTTCTCTAATACATTTGCGAACTCTTTTAATGCATTTGTAACCTATTTTAGCACATTTGAATTTTTTTAGCGCATTTGCACAAAATATAGCACATTTGAACTAAACTATAGTGCATTTCACAATAGTTTTTGATTTTTGGTGTACACCAAAAAACTAGAATATTGTTTTAATGCATTTACATATTGTTTCAGCCATTCATAGTCTATTTCAGTGCATCCATACAAACAGTCAACACTTTTACTCTATCTTTTAGTGCCTTTGTGTTATTCTATAGTGCATGCATTTAATCTTTTAGTGCATTTTTGTATTGCTATAACACATTTGTGTTATTGTGTAGTGCATTTGTTCAATTCTATAGTGCATTTATTCAAACTACAAATTTTAATTTTTTGCTAACACCAGAGGAATTGAACATTTTTTAGTGCATTTGAAAGATTTTTTAGCACATTTATAATTTTTTTTAGCACATCCATACAAACATTCAACACATTTAATCTATCATCTAATGCATCTACATCATCCTATAATGCATTTGAGGAAAATATTTGTGCACAGTGCCTGGTGAATTATTATGTAGTGTTTTTGCAAATTATTTTAGTGATTTTGCATTATTCTATATCATATCTATTGAACTACAAAATTTTAAGGATTTGACTATGGATTTCATCTTTTGTGTAAGTGGAGGAGCCTAGGCAACTGTCAATTTGCTAACTATTGTTTACAAGTTGTCATTTGAAATGATTTTTTTTGGAACTAACTTGCATGCTTAATCATGGTTTAATCACACTTTCAATTTGGGCTTATTAAATCATCAAACAAGTCTTGAATGAAAAAGGATAAAAATGAACAAACTCATCACATTTTGATTTGGGTGCTAAAATTGAACAAATGCAAACTCCATCTTGAATACTTAATAGATTGACAATATTTTTATTGGAATGAATGCATAGAAATCAAATACACTCTCGAATGCAATAAGGATCAAAGAATAATGCTATGAATCACATTTCAATTTGGACATAAAATAATTTTGTCAAATCTTGAATTCTTAAGAGGAAAAGAACATTGAAAATCAACACACTTCAATTTTGGGGCTTAAAAAGAAATCACAAAATCTCGAATGCTCTAAGTTAAATCACTGTTATTCCAATCTTATAAAATATTTCATAGATGATTTATTAAGTTGACTCAATTTCTTAGATTGATGTACAATTTCAAGTTGGAAAGAATAATACATGCTTAATCACGAGTGTTTTCAATCATAGAAAAAAAATCTAAAATCTTCAAGGTTGAAATGAACCCAAGTGTTTTGTGTGTTTGAAGATGTGTTTTTCAACACATCTTTTGAGCTATCTTTTATTCACTACAAATTAGAACCATTAAAAACATGACACATGTACCAAAGTTGTTAGCAAGACTATCCACAAAAACCTATAAGTCCTTCTAGAGAGTTCTATTCTCTGGGAAACACACATCCCCTTTGGAGACAAGCTCAAAATGGTAAACCCCTTTGGCTGGTATATAAATGAGAAGTGAGGTAAAAAAATTCCCAATCAACCAAGTTTGGCAGATGCATTTTTTATGGTAGTCTAAGGTAGGGAAATGAGTTCCTATTATTTCAACATGGTCTTAATAGAATCTTGAATGGGTCACATAGATAACAACCATTTGGGAGGATGCCATAGATCTTATTATGAATGACTTAGTAGCTATTATTTTTATCCTTTGTGTGTTACTCATGGTGCAAGAGAATATAAAGCTTCTCTAAAGTTACCTGATATTTGTGTTTTCCCTAGTAGAGGCATAAGGCTACTTGGCCTTCATCACTAAGAGTCATTGTCCCCATAGAAGGGGGACTTATATTTGTCATACCTTGAAGGATCATTGACTTGTAAGTTTTTTAGTTGAATCTTTTATTGACTCGCCTCTTATATTGAGAGGGAAATATCATACTAGATCTAGAAAACATCATGAGGGATCCACCTAGCAAACCCAATGAGTAACACATTGGAACCAAATTGACCATAGGGATAAAGTGTGCTTGAATTGTTTTCATTGTGGAATTACCTCATGAAAACATTTATAAAAGAATACACATTGGTTACTATCAAATTCTTTTGCTAAAGAGATCACTTGTGTCTCTCTCTCAAAGTTTCTTTGTCCTCTAAGAGATTGTTTTCTCACAAAGTCCTATCATAAAATCTTATTGTTAGAATTTTTTAGAATAACTGAGAGGGGGGGAGGGGGGGGGGGGTGTGAATCAGTTATCCAAGGTCCAATGATGTCCAATAAAACTTTTTTCTACAAATCCTTAATGGCACATAACTGAAATTATCATTCATGCAATTAAACATTAAACAATCATGAAAACTAAACATGCATCACACCATAACACTAAGGATTTGATAACCTAGAAACCCTCCAAGAATAAGTAGATAAAACTGGAGTGGGGATGATACCACAAAATAACTACGCAATTGATTTCAACCACTTTTGATGCTCTGCCCTATTAAAGGCCTACCTTGTTAAAGGCTACAACACATTGTTAAATATGACCCTATTAAAGGATTTAAGAACATTCAACTTAGAATGTCACCCTATTAAAGGATTTACATAGAGCTATTAGGCTCACCCAAGTCTATGGGATTTACAGTCACCTTCTTAAAATAATCTTTCATCCCTCTTTAAGGATCTCCTATCCTCCTCCTAAGGATCTGTTATCCTTCTCCTGAGGATCTCTTTATCCTTCTTCTGGGGATCTTCTATCCTTTTCCTGAGGCTTATCCACCTAGTTGTTAAACTAATGTAGCAATGTAGGATTTCAATATCTAATACAATGGTAAGAAAGTATTAGAGGGGTTTTGACCTGATACAGATTGCAACCCTAACTGTCCAGATTTTAGATCACTCTTTAGTCCCTTTCTTTGCTTGGCTTCTCTCCCTTGCAGTACTGACAACTTGTTCACCCTTCAAGATCTATCTCCTTGAGTTCTTCCACTCATTATGCCAATGTAATCTCTGGTCACTTAATCAACTCAGAGTCTTGATGCTCTATTCTTACTCCCCTAGACTTCTTGGCATGATCACACTTATGACCAATTCCCTCTCTTGCATGCACACTAGATCTTTGACCTGTAACTCATTTCTCGCTCAAATCTTAATTTGCTCTTGAGAAAATGGTATTGTTTTCCCTCCAAATTGTTTCTTCTAGAAACTTCATGATAAATCCACTAGCATTCACCTTGGATTGGTTTGCATGGATTACATAGAATTCTGTGACATCTACTCATCATCCATACCATCCAACTAATTCACAAAATTTGATGTAACAACCTTATCACTGTTGATCTGGAAAATCTTTGACTTTAACAAATAATGCAACAACTCAACATTAATTGTTTACTGATGCTCAACTCCTTCTGTGTTACTTGGCTTCTATTATTATGTACTGGTGCTTGACACCTATAGCATTTTCTGCTTTACTCGAAACTTGAAGACTTACTCAGCATCCATTATCTTTTTCTGCTACTTGGCACCTGAAGGATTCTATGTTACTTGGCATCAGAGTAATTACTCGGCTTACACTGAAGTTGAACTTGCTCGGCTTCAACTAAGAATATGTTCGGCTCTAATTAGCTAGGCTAGCTCTCTCTAATGAACTTAGTCAATCCTTACATCTTTGATGTGTCTTAGTGTGTCCATCCTCTGTGTCTTAGAGTATGTCATCAATGCACTATTTCATCAATGGCTTAGCTGATCCTTATACTTCATTATATCATCATAACTTCAACCTTTCTCTAGGTACTCTAGTAACATCTTATTGATTGCCACCTCCTTGTCAATCAACCAATTGATAGTATTTGGATCACTAAAGCAATTGTCATTCTTGTAGGTAGCAAGTTTGACATCAATGACAAAACAATGATTGAAACATTCTTTACCAGTTCCATTTCTCTTCATTCCTGATCTTTTCAATAATTGCCAATAATCTTCCTCTTTGGCATTGATGGCAAACCAAACTAATCAAATGATTAAGCTAATCAACTTAGTTACCACCAAAATCTGAATTCCTTTTTTTGCTTCTCCCTCTGGATTGTTGCATACTTACTTTGTATTCCTGATCCTTCATATATATCTACCTCTTTGACATAAATGCCAAAGATGTAGCATCTTCAACATGCTAAATATAAGCTTTGTATTTTCATGTTTTCTCCTTCTGTCACCATGCTTGTGACTAATCTAGAGTTTCTGCTCCTATTGTCATCCTCTGCATCACTGTTATGATATTTCAATGATCTACTCCTATTGATGCAGGGCATCTTCTTTGTTCCTATAGACTGCTTAAGTTAGGGGCATTACCCCCAACTTACCTCTAAGATATTCATAAGCATCCTTGGGCAACGGTTTGGTGAAGATATTTGCAATTTTTTCCTTTGTGTGAATGTATTCCATCTTCACTTGTTTGTCTTCCATCAATTCTTTGACATAGTGATACTTGATTGCAATATGCTTGGTTTTTGCATGTATTACTGGATTCTTGGATATGGTTATAACACTTATATTATCACTATACAGTATCATAGGTTTGGTTACCTCTTCTTTCATTCCTTTCAATAGATGTTTAAGCCACACAATGTTTGTGCAATTGACTATTGCTGCCACATATTCTGCTTTTGTAGTGGTCTGAGATGTACATGTTTGTTTCTTACTAGTCCAAGTAACTAGCCTTTTTCCTAAGAATAATGCTCCTCCACTTGTGCTTTTCCTGTCCTCAATGTTTCCTCCCCAATCTGCATCTGTGTATGCATTGAGCTCAAACTTCTTATTCTTTTTTTAATATAGGCCAAAATCATCAGTTCCTTTGAGATACCTCATTATTCTTTTTATTACCGTAGATGATTTTCTCTAGGATTGGCAGAGAATTCGGCCACTATTCCAACTGCTAGTGCTATGTTTGGTCTACTATGTAGAACATATTGTAGTTTTCCAATCATGGATCTGTACATTATTTGATTGACTTCAGCAGATTCATCATTTTTGGATAGCTTGTGTCCTGTTGCCATTGGCATGCTGACTGGTTTGGAGTCTTCATGTATGCTTAAAATGTGAGCACACTTCTATGAATCATTATATTCAAGATTACTCAAGAATGAGGTCTCAAATGGCGACTCATAGCTCTCTAGTCATGCAATGCAAGGGTTTTGCAATGGAGGCCCTCAGTTTGACCTAGTTCATGCCCATGCAAGTACACCATGAAATGAGAGATTCAAAGATCCAAAATGCATGCAAATGGAGATGAAAACTAATCTATATGATAACAATGCAAGAACAATGCAAAATCTAATCTATGAAAGCAAGATCTAATCTTATGAAAGCAAATATGACTCTAAACTAACATGCAAATGCAATGATAAAAGCCCATGATGAAAGCCATGGGTGCAAGAGAGAATGAGACAAGAAGATAGAAGTTCTCCACAAAAAGCTTTAGCATTCAAAAACTCCTTCTTCAAAAATTGCTCTCCAAACCTGCAGCATAACAATAACATCATCCATATCTAAAATGAGGAGAGGGCTCTCCCTTATAAAGGAAATTATGGAGGTGAGAGGCTTCTCACAACCAATATGGGATAATAGAGTTTGATCCATGTGAGATGAAATTCCACCAATGAGAAAAGAGGAGTGGTTGAGAACAAAGTGAAAAGATAAGTCCCACTTAGAAATATGTGCATTTAAGTGTAGAAATTAAATAAAAGAATTTATTTTATTTCCCTTTCATCAACAAGAGATATTTAAGTGAGATTTTTATTTAATTAAAAGGGAGCAAGTTCTTTTAATTAAATAGGAGATATTTAATTAAATTAAAAGAGGGGTTTTTCTCTTAATTAATTAAATGCGAATGAATTATTTAATTAAAAGAGAGGTTTCCTTTTAATTAAATGGGAACTTATTTTATTTAATTAAAAGAGGAGATTTTCTTTTAATTAAATAAGACTTAGGATAAAATGATCAACCTTAGAAATAAAATAATCGAAATTGATCAAGGAAATTGATTTGAATTGATTTAATAAAATATTGCAAATCATTGATTCAAGAAATTTGATAAATTGATAAATTGAATAATAGGGGCCCATAGTCTAGGCAACCATTTTAGGGTGTATACATTTGCCCCTCTTTGAATAATGTGTGATCGATTTGGGAACACATGTAGTCAAAGAAAGAAATTGAATCAAAGATTGAAGTTAATAATTATTGCCCCCTCATGATCGAAATCGAAATGAGATAGAGGAGAGACAACAAATTGATAAATATGATCAAATCAAACAAAAGATAAGGTTATTGATGTAAGATGAAAGATATAAGAATCATTGAACCAAGGTAGATCATCAAGCATGAAATATTATGCCCCAAAGGTGATTTTTAGAAGAAAAGAAGTGGGGGATAAAGAAAATGGAAGATAGGAGTTTGAAAGATATGGAAAGAAAATAGAAAGAAGAAAAGAAAATGCCCCAAAATCAATCAACTGTTTAAGATAAAAATTTTGATTGAGATCATGAAAGAAGATAAGGAAATGAAGATCAAAACATGACCACAGTTGATTAAAAGTCCACAATAAAGATGAAGGGAGAACCCTCTCAAACTCATAATGTAGCCTAAAAATGCAAACTAACATAAAGTCTAATAATGCAAGCTACATGAAAATGCAATGGTGTACTTGCAAAAGAGAAACTATAACATAGGATTTTGTGTTCATCATTCATTAGAGAATGTAAAGAACTTATTTTCATCATTGGGCCATTATTAACAAACATCAAAAAAATCACACAATCATCACTAATCACAAGTGCAACTATGAAGATACCTTTCTCATTTAATTAAATAATTACATTTAATTAATCAAGATAGGCATATTTATTAAAAGTGATTTAATTTAAGGATTGGTTCCGAAGTTGATGATACGAAGACCAATTGCTAAGCTTTTAAGGACTATCTCTAGAACAGAGCTTAATCCCAAGGAATCCAGGCAGAGCACCTAGATACCTAAGATTGAAAGCATTTAGAAGATTATCTCTAGAATGGAGCTTAACCTTCAAGGATCTAGATATAACACCTAGATACCTGAGATTGAAAGCATTTAGAAGATTGTCTCTAGAATGGAGCTTAACCTTCAAGGATCCAGATAGAACACCTAGATACCTGAGATTGAAAGCATTTAGAAGATTATCTCCAGAACAGAGCTTAACCTTCAAGAATCCAAATAGAACACCTAGATACCTGAGATTGAAAGCATTTAGAAGATTATCTCCAGAACGGAGCTTAATCTTTAAGGATCCAGATAGAACACCTAGATACCTGAGATTGAAAGCATTTAGAAGATTATCTCCAGAACAGAGCTTAACCTTCAAGGATCTAGATAGAACACCTAGATACCTGAGATTGAAAGCATTTAGAAGATTATCTCCAGAATGGAGCTTAACCTTCAAGGATCTAGATAGAACACCTAGATACCTGAGATTGCTAAAAGATAACAAAGTCTAATCATGAGTCGTAGGATCATCCCCAGAATGAGGCTTGATCCTAAGGAGTCAGGGTTTAGACTGTTCCAATACCTGTCCATTGAACTTTGAGAGGAGCTATTATAAGGTTGATTAATTGATGAAAAGATAAGATAGATAGCAAAGATGCTAGATAGAAGGGAACAAGATGCCCCAAGTGATGAGATGCCCCAAGTGATGAGGACATAAGATGGGAACGAGATGCCTCGAGCAATAAGTATTCAATGATGTAATCATCCTACCCCCTCGGGAGTGAAATCGAAAGATGACACACCAGAAATATGATGTGAAGTAGTATGTCAATTTTTGAGATTCAACAGAATGTAGAAGAAATAAAAATGATCTAAAGAAAAGATGAGGAGATCAGAATGATCAAAAGAAATTGAAGAGATCAGAATAATTTGAAGAAAAGATGAGGAGATCAGATTGATCAGAAGAAATTGAAGAGATCAGAATGATCTAAAGAAAAGATGAGGAGATCAGAATGATCAGAAGAAATTGAAGAGATCAGAACGATCTGAAAAAATGTGGAAGTTGATCCGAAGTGATTTTGAGGTCCAAAAGTCCAAGTTTGATTTGAAAAGATTCCAAGAATCGCAAAAGTATCAAAAGAATTTGGATTGCCCAAAATTCTAAAATGCATTTTTGAGCCACTTAAGTGTCAGATTTCAAATTTGATCCCGAAAAAAATAGGTTCTAAGAAGCCAAAGTAGCCAAAAGAGTGATTAATCAATCATTTGTGCAGTCGTGAAGAACATGATACTTTGAAGAGATCAAAAATCCCTCATCAGAGAAGGTGAAAGTAGATTCACAATTGAATCACATGCTTATACAAGTGAAGTATGCAATGCAAGACTATGTTAAATGCAACCCTAGGTCTAGTTACCAAGCCTCAATATTTAATCATCACCGGATATAGAACAAAGCTTGTAGGTCATACAATTCCCACTGACATTGCAATCATGGAAATATGAATATAACATACCTTATTGGTTTGTCGAGATTAAATGTAAGCATTCGAGGCAGAAGAAGCTAGAATGACCAGAACATTTGTCCCTTTTAATGTAGCAAGTTAACATAAGCATCAAAGCATAAATGCTAGGATGACCAGAATGTTGCTTGCATGACAAGCACACCAAACACACAGGAGATCCCTCTTATGCTAAGAATTTAGTATTCATTCTGTCTGCAAAAACCCTTGCGTTCATAACCTGAGATAGAAGTGTACTAGTTATACTCGCAGTGACCCGTACGTTCACTTAGCAGGATGAGTATTAGTATTTACTGTAGCATGAAGAGTTCACTCCAAAAAACAAGGAGAAGCACCAACGTTATTGACGTATTCTTATAAAAGGAGTCAAGGTACACATGGCCATGCAATACGAGATGGAGGCTCTTATAGTGGACACCCCTTTTATAGGAGTAGATCAACTTATTAGAACTAAATCGCAAACAGCAAGCAAAGAAAAAGATCATGCCCCCAGTCATTACTTCTCTAGTCGAAGATGGCATCATTGAGTTGCTCGAGGAGATATGATAAAGCAAAAAAAAGAAAACAAAGAAAATTCTCAGCATATCCAAACAAGTATATCAGTTTTGAGTTCAATGTTTTGGGATTGATGTCAAGTGCTAATGTCCAGAATACATTCAAAAGAAATCTCTTTAGTAGGGTGACAACAGTAGGCAGACACAGTTAGAACGACTGGTGACTGATGTCAAAGAGGAATCTTCACGATGAAGAACCTAAAGAGGACTGGGCGACAGTAGACAAACATAGCCAGAATGACTGGTGACTGATGCAATAGAGATCTTCCATAAATGAAGCTGGAGACGTGACCTAAGCAACAATAGGCAGACACAGCTGAAACAACTAGTGATTTTTGTGAAAGAGATTCTATGAGGAGAATCTTGAAAAGCATGACACTAGCGACAGTAGGAAAACGTAGTTTGAAACAACTGGTGACTGTCACAAAAGAAATTCTATGAGGAGAACCTCAAAAAGAGTGACACTAGCAACAGTAAGCAGATGCAGTTGAAACAACTGGTGACTATCACGAAAGAGATTCTATGAGGAGAACCTTGAAAAGAGTGACACTAAGGGGGGATGCCCCTGAGCTGGGACAAGACTCAATCCATGGATACATGAGCAGGAAAAGCAGGAAAGAAAAAGCGTGAAAGTGACTGTACAAAATAGCCAGAAGATGCGCTGCAAGATGGAGCATTGGGAACAAGAGGTGCCTGTTTACCAGGTTTTCACCTTCTTGGCAAGATTTTCTTTTTTTGCTACCATGATGCCTGTTTCCAGGTTTTCACCAATGGCACTTTTTTTTTTTTTTTTTGATTCTTTTAGTGTTACCAAGGCACCTATTTGCTAGGTTTTCACCAGGGTAACGATTTTTTTTAGGACTTTTTCTAATTTTTAGGAATTTTTCAGAGATTACTAGCTCTCAAGAAGGATCACCTTGATTTTGTTTCAGTGTCTAGCAAGGTGTAGGACAAGATGTAGTAGCAAGCGAGTGAATAAGCAGAGATGGATAGGGAAGGAATATGAAGCGGTGAATGTTACCCTCAAGGAAAACCTTCACAAGATTACCCAAGCTAGGGAAAAGGATATAAGTTGATGGTGTAATGAAGGGTAACCAAAGAAAATGACCATGTCAAGAGATTGCTAAGAACTGAGTTTTCTTCTTTCTTTTGTTGATCAAGACCAAAGGGTTAACTAAATAGGATAACAAAGTTTATTATGGAGGTTATGAGTGAAGGACTTCAGGAATGAGGACATTTGAAGGATAAGCAAGATCATGATAGGATGTCATGGATGGAAGAATTACGCATGACACCTGTTTGCCAGGTTTTCATCATGGTACTTATCCAAGGTGCCACAAGAAGTGGTTTTCACCATAGGACGGATTTATTTTTCTTTACTTTTGCTACCAAGGTGCCTTTTTCCAAGTTTTCACCAAGGCACATTTTTTTTTCTTTTCCTTTTTTTTTTTTTTTTGGATTTTTAGAGTTTTTGGAAAGAATTCAAGCCTTTCTCAAATGAGATAGCACTCCTATAAGAAAGATAAGTTATGATAAGCCAAGGCCATAGCAAGGTACGCTCAAAGATGCTGATAAGGTAATGGAGGGAGATAGTAGAAAAGGTATATGGAGGACAAGGTTTAGGCCATGGATGAGATAAATGGGATGGAAGGATAAAAGGGGGAGTATAGAAGGTGGAGTGGATAGGGTATTGAAAGGGATGTGCAAAGGGAGAAGAAAAAGTGGGCAAGATCAACATTGACACACACCTTGAAGGGTAGTGGAATGATGGAGGAAATATGGATGGAATAGATTGAGGCTTAGATATATGAGGTAGCAAATCCATTTTGGAGGAAGGTGGAGTAGAAGGTTTTGACACCTTTTTAGGAAGATGTTGGGAAAAAGTTGGAGTGGAAGCCTTTGGAAACTTGAATGTCAACTTTGATTTGTTTTCAATATTCAAGTCCTTCAAAAGAGACTTGGGAATCCATATAGCTTTTGATTTTTCATTAGATGCTTTGGAACACATTTCTTCAAGAATAGATTTAAGAACCCACATTGTTTTTGGTTGAGCTCTTTGAATAGTGGACCTTTGTGGTCTCTTTTTTCTTTTTTCCTTCTTGACATTCACATGTTGATTAAAGGAGACATAGTGAACTTTTGAGGATGGATTCATGCACTTGTGTTTGAGTTGATCATCAAAATTGCTTCCAAAGGACTTGGGACTTGTGGATGAATGAGGCCAATATGATTGGTTTGGATAGAAAGGTGAATGTGAAGAGTTCAAGTATGTGTATCTTTGTTGATCTTGGGGTAGGGTAGGAAGAACATGTAATGAGCTAGTAGTGGCAATATGAGATAGAGGAACATAAGGTCCCAATATGGATGGAAGACTTGAATGTTTTAGTTTGGATGGGTAGGGACCAAGGATAGATTTAGAAGATGTGAATGGACCATGAGTAGGGATATCAGCATCTTTAGAGTGAGCAATATGACCAAAGTCATCAATAGATTTATGAATAACTGTTATAGCGGCAATACCTTTGACGAGAGTATTTAAAGCTTGAGCATAGTTTGGAAGTGAATGTAGCGAGGTAGAATAGGAGAGCGAGGGAACACTTTTCTCTTCAAAAGGAATTTTGGGTAACATAGGAAAAGTATCCTTCTCTTGGTCTTTTGTAATCTCCTTAAGGATGTTGGAAGGAACATCTTGATCTTTCTTAGTAGAGGTGAATGACATGGGAGATGGAGGACTATGTGGCTCTTGAGATGGAGGCACAAGATCTTGGAAGACTTGAAAGGGGATGAAGGAATCTTGGTCTTGATCAACATTTGTTTCTTCATCATTTAAGTGGTCCTCTTGACATGAAACCAAATCCAAGGATGAGGGAGTATCTGAATCTGTATTCGAATATATTTCTAGAGTCTCCATAATAGGATCTTGAAGGGACAATGGAGGAATAGTTGTATTGGGGATAATAGGATGAGCAACACATGGAGGTTTTGGATCTTTGCTTTGTGTAGTATGGGAGAGGTTTGCAGCTAAGTCAAGATTAGCTTGAGTTTCCTTTAAAGGTAGTCCTTGAGGGTACACATAGTAAACTAGGGGAGTAGTGAATTCTTTTGGTGAGTATGTGTTGGAAAGATTGGACAATTTAGAAGGTGGATGTATGTTGGAGGAAGTAGCAGTTCCATTTGAACCATTACTATACATGGTTTTATGAGGTTGATCCTTCTTGAGAGTAGAATCTTTAGTATATGAGAGCTTAGATTTTTGAATTATGCCATTGTCAAAGAGATCTTGGATCTTGTTTTTCAGCTCCTTACAATGGGAAGTTTTATGTAAATTATGTCTATGATAGACACAATAGTTACTCATAAAGGAAACTCCTGCCAAAGTGAGCTTAGGTAAAGTAATGAGTTTTTCTTTGAGAAGTTCTTCCAAGGTTAATTCATAAGATTTTCCCAAAGGGGTGAAATCACACTTTGGTTTAGATTCCCAAGGTTTTTCTTCAAATATATTCCTAGATTTCTTGGGTGTTTGTGAAGTGTTCTCAGATATCTTGGATTCAAGATCACAAGAATGTGATTTTTGATTGTCATAGGAGGAAGGGAAAATTTCTCTCGAGGAGAATTTGTTTGATGATGCATTTTCCTCTTCTTTTAGTCTTTGAAGTTGAGCACTTATCGTGTCAATTTGTTTCTTCATGTTTGTAATTAGAATCCCTTCTTCCTCACTAGGAATATTGGATTTAGCACATTTGTTGTTAGCCATTTTGATGTACTATGTTTCAAGTAGTGACAACCAAGTTTTAGAACATAAGTCAAGTTGCCATAGTCATAGACAATGACAAAAAGCAGAAGCTTAGACAAGGACCACACTAGAACTCAGTCTCAATGGGACAAGATAAGAGTGTTGTATACTAAGGCATGAATAGTCTTATTTGAAGGCTAGAACAGCCAAATATTATGACTATCATAACACAGAGTACAACAAGCACTAAAGGACAAGAGCAAGATAACTGAGAGACAAGACTAGTTAAAGTATGGATCACAAGTCATTAGCTAAGAAGGATGCCATTGTTTGAGACTATTTTTAGATAGAGAAGTAGTAAACTGATGCAAGAAACAAACTTGGTACAGAGCACAAATAGCTCTAACAGACTAACTTGACAGTTCAGACTCAAGATCTCACATGAAGATCCTCTGAAAGGCACATGAGAAAGTACACAGGACCATGCAAAGACTCTAGATAGCATAAAGATTTCAAATGAGGATGTGATGTAGGCCACGCGAAGTAGTGCAAGGTTAACTTGGATAGCATAAAGATCTCACATGGAGATGTGCAACTATTTGCATGAGAACTTGGACAAAGCTATGTGACGAAGTAGTAGGACAACAAGTATTCGCGAAAAAGTTTGCAAACTGTGTGCGAAAATGGAAACCAGACTGACAACTAAATTGGATTTTGAAAAGACTTTGAAGATTTCATACAACTTTGGACAGATTGTTGATTTGTTTTAGTAACCAGGCAGATAAACAGGCACGTAGAACAGCAAGTAGGTGATATCAAGCACGTCTGAAAACAATGAGCAAGGGCAAAAGCAACCTTGTGCATGAACAATCAAGTGAATTAGTTTGTGCTAATCCCTAAGAGAGCTAATTGTGTATGTTTTCAAAGAGTTTTGCAATCATTGCACACATTCCTAGAAAATGAAAAAGTTTGGCCTCTCTAAGGTTTTTAGTAATGGTTTGATTCTGCAACTTTTATGACTCACAGGGGTGACCTCCAATCCCAGCGCACTAAGGTTTTGACACAGTTTGAGAACTTAATCTTCAAGAGCTGCTGGGGAGATCTGACAACCCACAATGAACCACACCCGTGGAGATTTCTTCCACAAGGACATTTATCTAATGGTTGTCACTACCATGGCAAAAATGGCTATTACCGCTTGAGGTTCTGTCAATGCAGTTTGCCCTATAGAGGGATTGTCTACTACGGTTAACCCTCTCTAAAGGTGATCGACTCATAATAGTGTACCACAAGGGGACTTAGCTTCCAGATCCAAGGTTTTGACACATTTTCACTTTTAGCCCAATCAAAGCAGACAAATTAATCCAACACGCTAAACTAAGAGTATCTCTTAAAGATCTATGATATCAACTCCCAGTGATTTATCAACCTCTCCGGAGAAAGGATGCCTAAATCAACAAGTTGAAGATTCATCTATCTATGAGATGCTCAAAGTATCCTCCCCACCTACAAGGAATCTATCTTAGAGAGGAGTTTCACTAGGAACCCACTCCCTCAAGATCCACGAATAGTTTTCATGAGGCCTAATTACTATGTGTGTACAGATGTTAATTCTCGAAAGCAAATCTATCCAAAAGAAA
The DNA here is from genome assembly GCA_028749045.1 of Cupressus sempervirens. Lineage (NCBI taxonomy): Eukaryota > Viridiplantae > Streptophyta > Pinopsida > Cupressales > Cupressaceae > Cupressus > Cupressus sempervirens. The sequence continues at coordinate 288,728,144 of CM053786.1, read as the reverse complement.
CCAAAGAGCACAAGGTGGTACACTTAATGCTTGAACTAATGTGAGGTGAGTCCAAAGATGTGGAACATTTAACCCCTCACACAAGCTAGAACAAGTCCACAACTCAGAAACTAGTGAGTTCTAAAAAGCACAAAAGGGTTGCCTAGTGGAACATTTAACGCTTCTATCCTATAGACCCCTCCTTGTTTAACGTGGTTCTAAGCTTGCAACCATAGGGTGGAATGAGGGGCCGACAGATTAGTGAGTCTAATAACCCAAGATAGCTAATTAGATCTATCACAAGTAACTAAGCCTGCTAAATGGAAACTAATGGAGATCACAACGTTGTATCAAATTATGCATGTGTTGTAAAATGAGAATATGAAAGGAAATACACACACAAGTTTGACACAAGAGATGTTCATTTTAGCTCCAAATGAAGTGTTATCAGTCAAATAAAATTACCTGGTAATCCTCGCAATGCATCTTTTCTTTGTTGTACCTTTCGTTTACACTTGATCGCTCGCTTGCAATGAACAAAGCAACAAACTCATGAATGCAATATATGTCAAGTCATGCAAAATCAAGGTTAGATCTGAAAATATAATTTTTAAGAGTGATGATAATCAGCAAGTAACCCAAATGAAAGCCCACATTATGCATTGATTCCTTGTAAAAATGAAATGCAAACTATTCATTCAATGCCTTTTTTTTTCAATTGATTTTTGACTTAGTCATAAAGATAGGATCTACATGATATGAATTCGGATCCAAAAATCAAAATACAGAAAAGTAACCCCTATCAAAAATTAGAGAGTTTTCCAAAAATGCAAAAATTTTGAAAAGATCTTTTAATTTTTGCCCTAGGGAGTTGTTTTGTCAAAATAGACCAGTTTTTGCAAATTGAATTATTGACCCATAATATGACCTTTGAAATTGAAACACAAAGAACCAACTCTATTTAAAATTCCAAGAGCTTTCTGAAACTATAAATTTTTCTGAAAAATGTGCTGATTTACACCTGAAAATATTTTTTTATGAAAAATGAAAAAAATATCATCAAAGCTCAAAAATGTTGTAGAAAAGTCTAAAAATTGGATCAAAGCTTCTTGGATATATCAGCACCCTGCACAAAAAATTTCAGATCAAAATACACATCCATTTGAAAAATATGAGCAAATCTTTCAAATCCAGGGTTTCTTTGAGTCTACAAACAGATCTGCACAAAAACCAGCAAGCAAATGTGGGTTGCCCCACGGTGGGCGCCAAAAATGTATGCTTAAAATGTGAGCACACTTCTATGAATCATTATATTCAAGATTACTCAAGAATGAGGTCTCAAATGGTGACTCATAGCTCTCTAGTCATAGAGTGCAAGGGTTTTGCAATGAAGGCCCTCAGTTTGACCTAGTTCATGCCCATGCAAGTACACCATGAAATGAGAGATTCAAAGATCCAAAATGCATGCAAATGGAGATGAAAACTAATCTATATGATAACAATGCAAGAACAATGCAAAATCTAATCTATGAAAGCAAGATCTAATCTTATGAAAGCAAATATGACTCTAAACTAACATGCAAATGCAATGATAAAAGCCCATGATGAAAGCCATGCGTGCAAGAGAGAATGAGACAAGAAGATAGAAGTTCTCCACAAAAAGCTTTAGAATTCAAAACTCCTTCAAAAATTGCTCTCCAAACCTGCAGCATAACAATAATATCATTCATATGTAAAATGAGGAGAGGGCTCTCCCTTATAAATGAAATTATGGAGGTGAGAGGCTTCTCACAACCAATATGGGATAATAGATTTTGATCCATGTGAGACAAAATTCCACCAATGAGAAAAGAGGAGTGGTTGAGAACAAAGTGAAAAGATAAGTCCCACTTAGAAATATGTGCATTTAAGTGTAGAAAATAAATAAAAGAATTTATTTGATTTCCCTTTCATCAACAAGAGATATTTAAGTGGGATTTTTATTTAATTAAAAGGGAGCAAGTTCTTTTAATTAAATAGGAGATATTTAATTAAATTAAAAGAGGGGTTTTTCTCTTAATTAATTAAATGCGGATGAATTATTTAATTAAAAGAGAGGTTTTCTTTTAATTAAATGGGGACTTATTTTATTTAATTAAAAGAGGAGATTTTCTTTTAATTAAATAAGACTTAGGATAAAATGATCAACCTTAGAAGTAAAATAATTGAATTTGATCAAGGAAATTGATTTGAATTGATTTAATAAAATATTGCAAACCATTGATTCAAGAAATTTGATAAATTGATAAATTGAATAATGGGGGCCCAGAGTCTAAGCGACCATTTTAGGGTGTATACACTTCCAGTCCAAATTTTTTGAGTATTTCCTTGATGTACTTTGATTGTGTCACAAATATACCATGTTTTAGTTGATGTACTTGCAATCCTACAAAGAATTTGATTTTTCCAAACATAGACATTTCAAACTCATGTTTCATTTTGTCAGCAAAACTTTTTCAAAGCACTTCCTTTCCTCCAAAAACTATATCATCCACAAATATTTCAGATAAAAGAATATCCTTACCTTCTTCTAATTCGATGTATATGTTGTTGTTATCATCAGTTCTTTCAAATCCTATTTGTACCAAATACTTGTGAAGTTTCTCATACCAAGCTCTAACAGCTTGCTTTAATCCATATAGAGCCTTGTATAATTTGCATACCTTATTTTTGTCCTTTTCATCAACAAAACCTTTTGGTTGCTCTATGTAGACTTCTTCTTCAAGTATATGATTCAAAAATGTAGACTTAACATCCATTTGATAGACTTTAAATCCTTTGAAGGCTGCATATGCTAGTAAGGTCCTTACTCCTTCCATTCTGGCAACTGGAGCAAAAGTTTCTCCATATTCTAGTCCTTCTTCTTGTGCATATCCTTTGCAAACTAGTCTTTCCTTGTTCCTTGTGATTTCACCATTTTCATCTAACTTGTTTCTAAACACCCATTTGGTTCCAATCACATTTTTGTTAGCTGGTCTTGTGACTAAGGTGCATGTCTTATTTTTCTCAATTTGTTCTATTTCTTCTTTCATAGCATTATACCAGTCATCATTTGTTATGGCTTCACTTTTTGTTTTTGGATCCATTTTGCTGAGTAGACATGTTTAATTTCTGAGTTTATTCCTTGTCATTTGTCCTACCTCTTTATTTCCAATAATTTGATCTACAGGATGATGTCTTTTCACATCCTTTGCCAATACTAGTTCTTTCCTTGTTTGCATGTTGTCTCTTTCAGAATCTAAATCTTAATGTATATTTTCATCATGCATTTGTTCATTTTCTTCTTGTTGGTTGTTCTTAGAATCTGAATGAATATTTTCTGTATTCTGTAGCTCAGCTTCTGAATGTGTCTATTGTTCGGCATTCACTATCTGTGACTCGGCAGATGCTGGATTTTGTTGCTGATTGTCATTCTGAGTTGCAACTTCACCATTATTAGGTATACCTTCATAATAATATACATAGGTCTTATATTCTTCTACTTTCTTGGTGTTTTCAACACTTTGAACTTTTGCAAGCTCATCAAATTTCACATTTGTGCTTTCTACTACTTTGTTAGTGTTAACATTCAAGCACTTCTAGGCCTTGCTTCTAGTAGAATAACCAAGAAATGTGCCTTCCTCACTTTTTGCATCAAATTTTCCATTTCTAGACTCTTTATATATAAATATTTTGAAATGTTTTCCATTCAAATATTTTGAAATGTTTTACATTAGCAGAATGCCCATACCATAATTCAAAAGGTGTTGCATTTGTACCTTTCTTGACTTGAACTCTATTGAGTGTGTAGATTGAAGTACTTATAGCTTCTCTCCAGTACTTGAGTGCAACATTTTTCTCCATCATTAAGGTCCTGGCACAGTCAATAACTAATCTATTCCTTCTCTCTACTATACCATTCTCAGGTGGAGTTTTGGGTGCTGATGTCTGCCTTTTAATTCCTTTTTCATTGCAGAACTCTTCAAATTCTCTTGATGTGAATTCACCTCCTCTATCAGATCTGAGACATTTTAGGATTTTTCTAGTATCTTTCTCAACTCTGGCCAAGTACCATTTGATCATTTAGAATGCATCTAATTTTTGTTTCAGGAACATGACTGTCATCATTCTTCAATAGTCATCTACAAATAGCATTATGTATCTGTCACCTTTGTAGCTTTGCACTTCAATAAGACCACATAAGTTAGTATGAACTAGCTCTAATACTTCATTAGAAGTATAACTCTTGCTTTTGAAAGTTGACTTGGTCATCTTCCCTAGTTGGCATTTTTTGCACATGGTGTTATTAGGCTTCTTCAACTTGGGTACACCTCTGACTTTCTTCATCTTGCTGATGCTTATCAGATTGTCAAAATTTAAATGACATGGCCTCTTATGCCATAACCATACATCATCAGTTTGAACAATGAGACAAGAAGCATCTTCCATGTCAAGGTAAAACAAATTACTCTTAGTTTGATCACCTTTTCCTATTAAAATTCCTTGAGAATCATAAATCTTAGCAACTCCTTTTTCAAATTCAACCTTACATCCTATGATTCCTAACTATGAGACACTTAACAAGTTATAATTTAGGCCTTCAACATAGTATACATTATCACATGATATCCTTTCAGTAAGCTTGATACTACCTTTCCCTTTGATTTGACATGGTGCATTGTTACCAAATCTAACACTATTTCCTTCATATTGAGTAAAGGTAATGAACTTAATTTTGTCTCCAGTCATGTGATGAGAGCATCCACTATCTATGATCCATCTATCATTCTTGTTCATGCAAGTTACCAGGGAAATTGCTTCATCTTCATCTGATTCATCTTTCATAGCCACATAGACTACTTCATCATCATTCTCGTCAAAGTCTTCTTCAACAATTTAGCATCTTTTTCCTTTGCCTCTGTAGTCCTTGTTGTCCTCTTTCTTGTTCTTGAAGTTGCCTCCATCCTTGTAATTTTTCTTTTGTGTGCATCTGGCTTCAATGTGACCAACTTCATTACAATTAAAACAAATAATTGGTAGCTTACGTTTGAATTTTCCTCTTCCTCTATGAAATCTTCTTGCTAGTAATGCCTCCAATTGGTCTACATCATCTTCATTAGTGTTGTTGTCACTAGATACATACTTTCCTTTTCCATTCTTTTTCTTTGTTTTTACCTCATCATTGTCTTTTATTATCATCTTGGCTTTGAATGTAGATTGAAAGTTTTTGGGCTTGTAATTTTCAAAGTTGGATAGCTCAAAGGCAGTGAGTCTTCCAATTATTCCTTCAAATCATATTGCGTTGCCTAGTACACACCTTAGTTCTTGGATGGATGATACTCTTATAGCATAGATAAGAAGCAAAGTTCTCAAGTATTTGCTACATATTGTTTCTTCTACTAACTATCCTCCTATGCTTCTTATGACACTGACTACTTCCTTCATCTTTGCACCATATTGAGCAGCATTCTCTCCTTCTTCCATTTTCATATCATCAAATTTTCCTCTTAGGCTTTCTCTTTTGGCTCTCTTGACATTTTCATCTCCTCCATAGATTCTTGATAATGTATTCCACATCTGATGTGAAGTATCACATCCTTTAATGCCATCATACTTGGCATAGCTTAGTGCTGAAGAAATATCTAACATTGCTTGATTGTGCTCCTTCTTCTTGCTCATGTCATCTGCAATGAGGGGTCCTACAAGGTCTACATGGTCAACTATGATTGAGGTCTATGCATAGTCACCTATTGATCCAAGGTGTAGCTTCATCAAACATTTCCATGCAACAAAGTTGTCTTTGTTTAGCTTGGGAACTTCTCTCTTGGACATCTTGATCTTCTTGCTGCTAGTACCTTGAAACAAATCAGCAGTCTGCTTTGATACCAATTGTTAGAATTCTTTAGAATAACTGAGAGGGGGGGGGGGGGGGGGGGGGGTGGTGAATCAGTTATCCAAGGTCCAATGATGTCCAATAAAACTTTTTCTATAAATCCTTAATGTCACATAACTGAAATTATCATGCATGCAATTAAACATTAAACAATCATGAAAAGTAAACATGCATCACACCATAACACTAAGGATTTGATAACCCAGAAACCCTCCAAGAATAAGAAGGTAAAATTAGAGTGCGGATGATACCCACAAAATAAGTACATAATTGATTTCAACCACTTCTGATGGTCTGTCCTATTAAAGGCTACAACACATTGTTATATGTGACCCTGTTAAAGAATTTAAGAACATTCAACTTAGCATGTCACCCTATTAAAAGATTTACATAGAGCTGTTAGGCTCACCCAAGTCTATGGGATTTATAGTCACCTTCTCAAAAGAATCTTTCATCCCTCTCTAAGGATCTCCTATCCTCCTCCTAAGGATCTCTTATCCTTCTCCTAAGGATCTCTTTCTCCTTCTCCTAGGGATCTTCTATCCTTTTCCTGAGGCTTATCCACCTAGCTGTTAAGCTAACCTAGCAATGTAGGATTTTAATATCTAATACAATGGTAAGAAAGTATTAGAGGGGTTTTGACCTAATACAGATTGCAACCCTAACTATGTAGATTTTAGATCACTCTTCAGTCCCTTTCTTTGCTTGGCTTCTCTCCCTTGTAGTGCTGACAACTTGTTCACCCTTCAAGATCTGTCTCCTTGAGTTCTTCCACTTGTTATGCCAATGCAATCTCTGGTCACTTAATCAAATTAGAGTCTTGATGCTCTGTTCTTACTCCTCTAGGCTTCTTTGCATGATCACACTTATGACCAATTCCCTCTCTTTCATGGGCACTTGATCTCTGACCTGTAACTCCTTATAAAGAAGTTATGTTCTTCATTTCCTGCTCAAATCTTAATTTTCTCTTGAGAAAATGGTATTGTTTTCCCTCCAAATTATTTCTTCTAGAAACTTCATGATAAATCCATTAGCATTCACCTTGGATTGGCTTGCATGGATTACATAGAATTTTGTGACATCTACTCATCATCCATATCATCCAACTAATTCACAAAATTTGATGTAACAACCTTATCACTGCTGATCTAGTGAATCTTTGACTTTAACGAATAATGCAACAACTTGGCATTATTGGTTTACTAATGCTTGGCTCCTTTTGTGTTACTCGGCTTCTATTATTATTTACTGGCACTCGACACCTATAGCATTTTCTACTTTTCTCGGCACTTGAAGACTTACTCAGCATCCATTATCTTTTTTTGCTACTCAACACCTAAAGGATTCTGTGTTACTCTGCATCAGAATAATTACTCAGCTTACACTAAAGTTGAACTTTCTCGGCTTCAACTAAGAATCTATTCAACTCTAACTAGCTAGCTCGGCTCTCTCTAATGAACTTAGTTAAACCTTACATCTATGATGTGTCTTAGTGTGTCCATCCTCTGTGTCTTAGAGTATGTCATCAATGCACTATTTCATCAATGGCTTAGCTGATCCTTATACTTCATTATATCATCATAACTTCAACCTTTCTCTAGGTACTCTAGTTATATCTTACTGATAGCCACCTCCTTGTCAGTCAACCAATTGATAGTATTTGGATCACTAAAGCAATTTTCATTCTTGCAGGTAGCAAGTTTGACATCAATGACAAAATAATGATTGAAACATTCTTTACCAGTTCCATTTCTCTTCATTCCTGATCTTTTCAATCATTTCCAACAATATTTATTTCCCAAAAGGTTGTTAGAAAGTCCAATCACAACAAGCCTAAGCCTAGTTTGTTTTGTTTTACCTTTCACTTGAAACCAAAGTTATAATTTCATTCTTTGAGAAGATCATTTTTTCCCACTTAGAATCATTTTCTATCCAAAAGTTCATGTTTTCCAACCTAATTAAAAGGCATATTTAGTGTATTTACTACCTTAAACCAAAAGTTGAGAAAAACCCAGAGAAGATAAGTGGAAACTTCATGTTAGACCAACCAAAACCCAAGTTCAAAAAGGTCAAACTTAAACAACCATTAGTATATACAAAAATAAAAGCTAAATGCAAGAAACACACATCTAATCCAAGACTTTCTAAACTTGACAAAATTGAGAAAGAAGGTATTGAGGTAGCCCTAAAAATAGAGTGTGATCAAAAAGTTCAAAACATGACCTTAAGATATGGAGTCAATTAGATCATCATCAACTACACTAGTTACACCCACTTTGATCTAGTCCATCTTCTTCCACACACACTTTGCACCTATCGTATCATAGCGTTGTCCCTTTAGGGTTATCATATAGGTCATTATCTTCCTTAGGTATTTTTTTAGATTCATCACCCTTAGACCATGCTATAGAAATCCATCCCCATCCAAATCCAAATTATAGATCAAAATCCTCCATCATCCCCATCATCCTTGAGCATTTGGTGTCATTTTGTTAGAGTTTTCTATCCTATATCCTACATCCATCATAATATCATGATTATCCCTTTGACCAAGCATTGTCTATGGTAGTATATAATTTTCACTATTGCTACAACTTCAAAACCCACATCCATCCCACTCAACATTACAAGACCCTCCACTTCCCAAGTTGGTGTGTCTACCTCATACATATCCACTAGCAGTGCATCCAACCCATTCTAGCTAAACATCTAACCAATACCTCAATTCACCATAGGGATACCACCAACATGGCCTATACACTAACCTCTCATCACCCATAATGTTAGCATCAATCCATTTCATTCTACTCAAAAAATCGCTCTTCATTTCCACTTGGCACTTGGAATTTTGCACAATCACAATAGAAGAGAAAAAGCCTTCTAACTAGTAGCCCATTAATGCCAACCTTCCAAGCATGATAACTACCACTATCACCAAAAAATCCACCACCACCCGTCACCAAATTATTTTCCATGCCACCTTTAGGGAATAGTCAAATGATACCACAATGACATCAAACAACAATGGGGGCAATCCCCTACATCAAGTATTTGGCACCCCTGAACACCCAGTTACCCTCTCAAGTAGGAGCACATCCAGCATACAATGGAAAAAATGTGGCATCCAAAAACATCATACTAACATATGAACCACCACTACTGAAAAAATAGACATTACAACAATAGTGTGTGCTAGCACCCACATAGAATGATCCATTTGGACAACAATCCCACACCTACCCACCACAACAATAACCACAATATTGACAAAAAATTGTGTAGCAAGTGTAGTAGTATGTCCAAACACCACCATAACAACCCATAAGTCATGTCCAAGTAGTAGGGAAATCCACATTCCACCCACAACTATACACCCATCAAAACCATCCATATTCACCTCCTCCATCTGACACATATCGTCCACTAGGGGCATCGAGATTAGAGGTAGCAACAATAACACTTGTCAACATAGAGTGATAAGAGATGAAGAATACTTTAAAGGAACTCAAAGATGGGAATAAATCCAAAACCTTCAAAATTGAAAATGTTTTCCGATACCCATTTGATAGAGCTGTCATGATGACACCCTTCACTAAGCACTTTGAGATCTCCAAATTTAATAAATTTAGGGGGAAGGGAGATCCAGTCACACATGTCAAGGATTTTTTCATGCATTGCCAAGAAGTGGCCTACATTGATGTGTTCCTCATGCACCTCTTTTCTAAAAGTCCAGGAGGCTCTACTTTGGGATGGTTCTATCAGATAGCCTATTGAATAGTAAACATATTTTTTGATCTTTTAGAGGCCTTTGTGGCATAATATGCCCATCTTGTTCAAAATGAGTTATTTATGATTTATTTGATTCACACTAAATATAAAGGGGGTGAAAGCCTCTCTAATTTCCTATAAAGGTGGAAAACTCTCACAACGTGAATCTCTTGTAATCTACGAAAGTGCCACCTCATCAAGATGTTTATTGACAATACACATACCAAAATCTCTCATCACATGGTCATTAATCACATAAAAGCATACAAAAACATCAAAGATAAGGGCATGGGCCTTGAGTGAGGACTCATTAATGATGGAATCATAAAGCTCTAAAAAGAGAATAATCAAAGGTAATGACAGTCTAATGAGAAACTGCGGTATTGGAACAAGAACAAGAACACAATAACAGATAGTGCCACTAATACTCAACATGTCCAAGTGCTTGGTGCCATACCTAACACATCAAACACCCCTTATCACTAGACATTCCAACAAAAACTATCATATCAACAAAATTTGTACTATCAACAAGCATACCAACAACCTATGCAACAACAATATCAGCACAACAATCATCAAGGAGCATCAAATAAGACTAATGCTATCACCATCACAACCAAAAAAAACCATAGGCCCACAAAAAACCCTAAGTATACACTTCCTTAAAAGAACCACTTGATGTTATTTTAAAAAAATTGGTCCAAGACAATATCATCCACCACCCACAAACACAACTATTGGATCCAAGCCAACCTAAAGCACCATGGTATAGAGAGAATGAGTTTTACAAATTCCATCATGTAAAAAGACATCTCACCCTCAAATTTATGCAACTCAAAGGTTATGTACAACATCTCAATGATCATAAGGAAATCATGGTGTGATAACAAGCCTCTCCATATGTAGGACTATTGATCTATCAAAATGCATTCCCACCACACAATAATAATAATAAATGTGGGCAAGGCGCTCGTATAGAACAAAAATACCAACAATAGCAAAAGAGAAAACAAAATCCAACCCAAGCAAGGTGATAATCATGATAGATCACAAGACTTTACTATAGTATACCTTGACTATGGTAATTTGATCAGATATATATCACATATTGAGCCCTTTATTGATGTTTTAAATATCAAGGACCAAGATATTCAGTGTGCAATCACAACATAATGGTATGACCTGTATGAGTCAAACTCTCGTTGGCTACAAGATTAATTACACCTTGATGAAAAAATTGTGCTTGGTAGTGGTCTTCTCCACTTAGAAGCTCCACCACTACATAATAAGTCACATATTTTAACTCATCTCCAAGATTAAACCCTTGAATTATATGTTATCATGCACAACACTCATTGGCTGCCTAGAAAAATGGGTAATGCTTCTCAAGGAATTTGACATCCAATATATAGATAGAAAGGTAATCAAGGGATAAGACATAATAGATCACTTGATTGATGCACCTTTGGTTATCACCTATCCATTGGTTATGGAATTTCCAAATGAACACCTATGCATGGTAGAAGAAAATCCATCATGGAGACTATATTTTTATGGATCATATGCATCTCATAGATTAGGAGAAGGGATATTTTTGGTTACCCTTTAAGCCAAATACATCCCCAAAGCCTTCAAGCTATAGTGTCAATGCACCAATAACATCTCAAAATATGAATATCTCATTATAGGACTCAAACTGATAATTTAATGGAACATAATAGAGCTACATGTCTTCAAAGACTCACAATTTATCATCAAGTAGGTCCTAGATGAATACCAAACAAAAGATGACAAGATTCCACATTACAAATAATTGGTTTATCAACTAAAGAAACACTTCATCAAGATTTAGTTTACACAATTACCAAGGTTGCAAAACAAACCTGCATATTCAATGCCCACTATTGGCTCACTCTTGGAAATCCCTTACGAAGCTACACAATATGAGCTCTTGGTCAAGCAACTACATAAGCCCGCATATGAGAATTATGACTCCACATGGGTATATGTCTTGGTTGGTCCCCAATCTCCATGATACCATGCAATTCATGCTTACCTCAAAGATGACATCATCTTTGCCCACCTCACATGAACCCAACACCAAAACCTTATTTGTAGAGCATCCTACTACACTATTATAGCCAACACCCTATATCATTGAGGCTATCATAATACTCTCTCTAAGTGTCTAGAAAAAAGTGAGGCTACAATGGCATTAAATGAGGTACATTCTAGACCTTATAGTGTTCACACAAGCGGTATAGTCCTAACTTGATAGATCCAGAGAGAACACTATTATTGGCCTACTGTTTAACATAATGTTTGTGACTTTGTCAAAATGTGCATATCTTGTTAGCAACATGCAAACTTCATACAAGCCCCAACTCAAAATATTCAACCCATTGCACCACCTTGGTCATTTGCATGTTTGGGGTTGGATCTTGTTGGTGTTATTACACCCCTATCTTTAGAAGGCCACAAATGGATCATCATGGCCACATATTACTTCACCAAGTGGGTTGACATATTCTTACTTACCAATACCATGGGAGTTCAAGTGTCTAAATTCATCCTCTATAATATTATCTATCACTTTGGTATCTCCACCACCATTTTCATAGACCATGGAGTTGATTTTGGAAGCCCAAATATGGATGAGTTTTGCACCTCCCTTCACATTCACCACCACTTCTCCAACACATCTTCTCCACAAGGTAATGGTCATGTTGAGGCAACTAACAAAACCTTACTCAAAATCCTCAAGAAATTTATCAATGATTCTAGCCATGATTGGCATGTAAAAATCAATCTATTCCTATGGGATTACCATACCTCATTTCATACATCCACAAGCACAACTCCATACTCTCTGGTCTATGGTGCTAAAGTAGTCCTACCTATTGAGGTTGAAATCCTATCCTTGCACGTATCATTGCAAGGACAAGTATCAGACAAGGACTACAAAGTCACCAAACTCACATAGCTAGAACTACTAGATTAAATAATGCATCAGGCCTATGACCACCTCATAGTCTATCAAAATCAACTTGATCACAATCTCAACAAAAAGTTTCACCCATGCCAATGTCAAGCAGGTAACATGGTCCTCAAAGAAAGCATGAAAGTCCAAGAAGACCATTTGAAGAAGTCCAAGACTGAGCCCAGATGGCTTGGTCCATATGTTGTTACATCTTTTGGCTCAAGACAATATGTGATATCAACACTAGAAGGTGAACCTCTAAAGGATCCCACCAACATCATTCACCTCAAGAAGTTCTACATTTGAGCCCCTCAGCATATCCTGCTAATCTCAAATAAAGATAAAAACATTTTTTAAAACATCCTAAATAAATCTTCATCATGGTGAAAACCTAGAAATTGAGGCACCTGAAGATAACAAAAATATAAAAAAGATTCAATAAAGAAAAAAATAGTAAAGAAAATAAGTGTCTAATGGTGAAACCTTGGTAATTCAAGTGCCTTAAATAGGTACCTTGTGAAGACCTAGCAATAGGCACCATATGTAATTGGCCTTCCAATTATCTATTAGTGATCCACACCCTCCCACCCTCTCACCACATCCAATCATTCATCTCCCTATGTTCCCATGGTGTTCCAACATCACATTTTAGCACTATATGTATCACTATCCCAATTCTAAGCTTGGAAACATAATCATAGCAATGTATTATATCATAGTAGTTTCACATTCTATCATAATCATGCATCCCACATGTATCATATCCATGCATCATATCTATTTATCATATCTATGTATCATATCCATGTATCATATCTATGTATCATATCTATGATTAATACCCCATGTATTCTAATAAGTGTACTATATCTCACTATCACTGTCTCCTCATCCTAAGATTTTCCTAATGTACTATATGAGATTGATTCATGCTATCTTATCATATTGATATTTTGTATAGTAGTCCTTGTAAATACCTTTTTCAGTCAATTAAAAATCCTCCAGAGTCCCAAACAATGCTCGTAGGTCCAAGAAGCAAACTCTCTTTCTTATCATATCCATGTATAATACCCCATGTGTTCTAATAAGTGTACTATATCTCACTGTCACTATCTCCTCATCCTGAGCTTTTCCTAATGTACTATATTAGATTGATTCATGCTATCTTATCATATTGAGATTTTTTATAGTAGTCTTTGCAAATATCTTTTTAAGTCAGTTAAAAATCCTCTAGAATCCTAGATAATGCTTGTAGGTCTAAGAAGAAAACTCTCTTTCTCAAAATCGATTTTTCCAAAGCTTATTATTACATTGAATGGCCCTTTATTCTTGCTATGCTAACAGATATAGGATTTATACCTGTCTTTCTTTAGTATGTGAATATGCTTTTTGGTGATGCTTCTTCTTGCATCACTATTAATGGAAAATAGTCTAAGGCCTTTGGCCTCTTCAAATCTATTCTCTGGGGTTATCCTTTTGCTCCTACTTTATACATCCTGCTAATGAAGGGTTTGGTTACTTATTGGCCCATGTCATATTCTTTGGTCTTATTTAGGGAATCACTCTTCTTAATTCCCCCATTCAATTAATGGACACTTTTTTGATGATTCCTTTCTCACCCTCATTTAGGATGAGGAAAATGCTTCCAATGCTCTCTAATGCCTCGATATCTTATGTTTGCCTTCTAGATCTACCATTGAGTAGCACAAGATGATTTTCCATAGATAATATTTCTTTCCTTCTCTACCTTGGCTAGCTCAATACCAATGGAAATAGATCCAACATGGTGAAATATTTTATTTGTTGGAACCTGTGGAATGCCGTGCTCAACAAAATCTTCATAAATTTGGACTATTGGATTACTAAGCCTATCTCTTTGGCTGGTAATTTCAAATTTTCTCTAAGATCCTAACTATTACCCATATTTATTGTTCCTTTGTTTGGGCTCCTTCCAAAGCATCTTTTTCCAAATTGGAGAAGCTTCTCAGAGATTTCCTTTAGGCTTTGGATTCTGAGCATAATGGCTTCCATAGAGTCCCTTGGGAATAATATTGTTGCTTGCCCAAGGAATCTGGTGGGTTTGGCCTTATCTCCACTCACAAATAATGTATTTCCTTATGTGTTAAGGGGGCCATTTGATCTCTTTCTAGAGATGAGGCCTTGAAGATTCTCTTTAGACACTTCATTTCCTCTATTTTTCTTGTCAATAGACTAGCTTGGAAGGGGATCAAGTTTCAAACCCTTCTCATCGCCTCTAAGCATGTTCATACCCAAGGCCCCTTTGTTGTTAAGAGAATTTGGAGAGCTTGGGATTCTATAAAGTCATGGATTTTTTTGGCTAGTAATGATTTTAGAGATGGTATTTCCTTAAATCAACATAATTTGTGGTGGTTATCTATTAAGGGTGTACCACTTGCCAAGATTCAGCACTATTTTTTTTCAAACACAACATCAAGACACCCAAATATTTATTTTCTAGAGTCTCCATGAATCTAATATCATGGGAAGATATGCAAGTCTAGTATCACATGGGTCATCTAGATCGATAGACTTTTGACCTTCTATTATATGGTCTACCTCCTCACTAGCTTTATAAGTTGGGCATTCAACCTGCCAAGCCTTGGTTAAAGGACTAGAAGTGGCATCCTTGTACTCATCATTTAAAATACAAGCCAAAAATTAGATACTTGTGGTTGGTTCCTTATCCTATGGTTGAGTCTTTTAAGTAGGGCAGGCACCTTCTGTCCACACAAAAAAGTTGGAGATACATGTTTAACACTATTTGGGAAGCCATTACTGAGTCAAATATTGCACACTCTTCTTGGTGTGTTCTATACCATGATTTTTGTCTAGGTCCTCAGCTTAAACATTTAGGTATTCCTAACCCACATTATCATATTTTAAGGAAACCTGAGAATTTTTTGCACATATTTTTTTTTTGTTGTAGAGCTCAATAGTACTAGCTTTGGATCCATAATTTTTTCAAGTCTTTTAGGCCGAAACCATTACCAATATCCCATTTAAATTATCGTATATTTGGCATGCTTTCAAGTTGGAGATTCTTTTTACTCTTTGGAAAGATAGAAATGTTAAGCTTTTTACATATAATTTTCTAGATATAGATGTTTTTATGTATACTAAGGCTTGCATATGTAATAATGTAATACTACAAATTCAAGCACATTCCAAAAAAGTATCTCTAGAGGTGGCCTACATGTAGGAGCTTCTCAATTATTGGGTCAATGTACCATGTATAGTTTCTTAAGTGCTATCAAATTTTTCTTCAATGGACTAGACTCTATTGCATGGTCACTACTGGGGGTATAGTTCCTCTACCCACCACTTCTAGACTCCATGTTCCTAGGCCCCTCGCTGCTCTCCTAGTTGATGGGATGTTCACCACCATCACTCTACTTCTCTATGGTGTTGCTCAAGGTGGTCACCAGATACTCCTCCTAATGTTCATGTTGTTTCTAGTTGGCATGCAGCTGGTGCTGACCCCAAGTGGTCATTCCCCCACCTAGACTTAGAAATGTTGCCACCCAAGGTAGATAATGATGAAAAATAACACTCTAGCACTACTACTAATGATGCATGGGATCCTCCTAAGACACCCTCTAACCCCACTGATGCTTGGGGGTTCCATGATTGACAAGATTCTCCTCCCTCAGCTAGCATTGCTTAAGTTTCTTGAGGACTACTTATATTTTTTTCTTGAATAATTGTTAGTGTTTCTAGCTCTTCCATTTGAACTCTCATGGGGTAATATTGTATCCCCCAACCCCTTTTTTTTGAATGTGTAATTTTAATATTTAATTAATAGAAAAGGGGCTATTCATCAAAATCCTCCAAAGTCAATCCTAAGCTTAGTCTCATTGTCTATATCCTAATATTTCATGTTAGTTTACATCTGGTCACAAATTGGAGTTCTCTTGGTTATGTTATTTAGTGAATCCTCATACAAGATCCCTTATCACAAAAGTATTTCCCTAAAGTTTTTGATTGCATGTCTCATCATAGTCCCAGATACTACCAATAGGTCCCTGTAAGATGCATCCTTCATCTTGTCTAATCTTGGTTTGTCAATATCTAGTCATATTGATCTCTTTCACACAAGGTCACTTTTTCTTGGATTTACTCTTTCTTTCAATTTATTTTCTTTTTGTGATTTTAAATTTAGTTCTTAAATTATCTTTTCTAAGGGATTTGGTTGTTCCCTTCTCAAAGTTGCCACAATCTTTTAATATCATGGTGTGTTGTGAATGGGACAATTTGAGCACAAGGTCTTGATCAAGTTTTTCATCATTTTCTTTTTTTCTTGTGAGTCACTCAGATGTGACCCATGCATATTCAAAACATGTGATCACTATTGGCTACATGGTGCACTTGGGAAATATCATGTGTTTCTGGGTTACCCAATATTGTTTCCACTCTGATTCCTCTACGATTCATGTGTGATGTTAGGGCAATCCTTGCATGTTTGTTTTGTGTTAGTCCTATACAATATTGGTGACAAGGCCTTGATATTCTTCATAACCTTGGAAAGTATCCCATGTTCCTATATCAAACTCAAGTACATGATAGTGCTCCCCTTAAGAGTACCCCACACTCAAGCTTAAATGGATTCCATCCACCCTCCATTTTCTAGGAAACAAAGCCATTTGCAAGAATCTTGCCATCTCAAACTAACTTACTCCAAATATCCAATTAAATCAATCCCATAATCATGATCTTGTTAATCCTATAGTCCCATCATAACCAAAGATTCTAACCCACCCCCCATCCCCACTCATCCCATAATCACTATCTTTAGGGTTCATTTTAGAAAGCCAATACCCCACTCATCCCCACTCTCACCCACCAAAAAATTAAATTCCTAATGCATGGTTAAATTTTGAAAATGATTTCACTTTGTCTCATACTCCCATAATGAGTGTATGATTCCCTTTTATCCATCTCTTAGCCAACCTAAGTCATCTTGCTCAGTTTCTCATAATTTTCAAGAAGTTGTCAAGCCTCATCTTCTCTCCCTACTACTTTCTTGAGGGGGCATCACATAGTCTAGTCTCACTGAGCTTTCTTTTCGATACTAAGGAAACCTTGTTTCTTTACAAATCTTCTTCATGTCATCTATCTTCAAACTTATTTGAAATAGTGTTGTCCCAACAATATGTTGAAGAGGGGCAAAATGGAGACTCTTAAATCTGATTACATCATTTAAATAATCCTATTTAGTCATCCCCTAATGAATTATTTATTAAGTATTTAAAATTTTCATTAATTTGATGTCATCCCCTATTTTATTAATTTATTTAATTAACTATAGTCCAATTGATAACTTATATGATAATTAAAAGTTTAATTAGCAATTAAATCCCTATTCTTCTATTAAATTAAATTAATGCATACCATCCATTTAATTTAATCCCAAATTCCCCTTTGATTAAATAATTCTTTTTGATAAAATCCTCAATCCCTAACTAATCCTTAACCCAATCCTAAATCCATAGTTCTAACTCAACCCAACCCTTTCACCCATACTAATCCTATTTAATTAACTAATTAAAAGTATTTAATTTCCCAATGCACTTTCATTCCTTTAACATTTCACTTGCCTCCTAATCCCCCACTAATCCAAGCCTAATCCTTGCACTATTCATTTGCACAACTTTAAGTATGGATTACAAAATCTTAACCCACACCAAATTTAAACCTCTCATCTCATCTCTTTAACCTCTCTTACAATCTCACCTATATGCATTCAATTCTCTTATAAATACTTATTGGCTTATTACACATCCCTTGCACTCCCTTACATTCCTCTTACAAAATCCAACTCCCTAATAACTCTTTTGTACCCCCACTTTCCCTCCATTTTTCTCATCCTCTCCCATCCTCTCTCCTTTGGACACTTTTCATGAGCTTATGGATTTGAGAAAGCACAATCCATGTGCTTCCCTCTCCTTGCATTGTGGTTTTCCCTCATCTTTTCTTTTTCTTTTCATCTTGACCTTCCATCTTTACCTCCCTTGGCCTATTAATTAACCCATCTTCCTTTATAATCTATATATCCACTTTTATGCTAATGTTATAATGCACTTGTGAAGAAAAAACTCATCCAATACACCCTTACCATGCTCAAATTGATACCCATCTCAAACTTCCATCTCCCACTCATTGAAGGATTGAGGAACACTTTAGAATGCATCTCCATCACTTGGAAAAAATCCTCTTCAACTTGGAGCTACTTGGAGGAGTGAGGTTTTCATTCCTTTTACTTGTTTTTGGTTTCATGTTAAAGATCTTCTCATAGGTGTTAACCTTGTTGTTTTATTGAATAATTTGTCTAACCTTTTCATTCCATTGGAATTAACAATCATAGGAGATACATCAAGTGCCAATTTTTAAAGTTTTGAGAGAGATTTGTTAGAGTCTTTAGCTTGTTATAGATAACCTAATTAGAGGACTTAGAACACAAGTGAATGTATTATTTTGTTAAGGGATTTAATAAAAAATAATTTTTAGAGTCCACCCTTAATATTTCTTTTTTAAATTGTAAGAGAACAACATGAATTTTGACCCGTGGAATATGACTACTTATCTTAGTTTGTTTAGATCACTTTGATGTTCATACACTTTTCTGTAACTTTCATTTCTCTCCTCGGCTCTACAACTTTGGACTTTGTCTCTCTTGTGCTTATCCCTTCTATGATTTGATACTTCTACTCACTGTGTTTTTATCTCCCCTAGCTTCATTCAAAACTCTTCATCTTAACTATTGACATCTTATCCTTTATCTTATTCTCTATTATGATTTCAATAACCTAACACTTTGGCATTATAGATTATCGATGTGAAATCTACGTATTCATACAAAAATAAATACCTCTATATGGTTCTTATAAAATCATCTTCAACCCCTAATAAAATAATTTAAAATTGGAATTATCTTTCCTCTATCATGTGTCAGGAACAATGCCCCAAAATGGAAAGTCACAAGTTTTGTGTCACTCCTCTTATCTTCTTGTTATTTGGAATTCAAATTTGAATTGTCTCATATTTCTTCCCATTAGAGCCCAATGCAAAAAATCCTTCTCCATTCTTTGAGATGTTAGATCAATTTAACCTACCCTATGTTGTGTCTAGTTACATATTTCTTTCCTTTTCCCTTTGGCCTTGATGATCTGTTAAAGACTTCTTTTCATTCTATCTATTTAGAAACTAGTCCCTAGTTCTTGTCCAACTACCCAAACATCTTCTTGATGTTGACTTAAACTTCACCTACTTTGTCTGATTATATTATAAAGATCACTCATATTTACCTTCAATTTTGACCATAATTTAGTCCCATTCTAACTAGAATTACACTACTGTTCTTTCTTGTCTCACTAGTTTTCTTTCTTTCATTGGTTGATACTCCAATTAACATGAAGGATAACTATATTATAAATAGTCTAATTGGTAAGCTCCATTAGTCTCTTAATTTTACTCCTTTGACACTTATGCCAAAATCTCATACATGTTTTAGCTTACCACTTGAAGTAGGGATCTTTCAAGATACCCTACTAGCTTTTGTGTTATTATTTATTTTGTAGTTTTTTATTTGAGTAGGACCTAATTTTATCTCCTCAACATGGTAGGAGTGGACCTTTGGTTCTATGTGACTGGGTGGTAGTGATTCTATTACCATTTAAGATCCTAACATTTGTATACTAGAGTTGGATGATCCCTATAACAATTATACTTCTTATTCATTATCATTGGAGACTTTCTTTGATTCCTCTTATATTGTATATTGTTTCATGTATCATATATAATTCTATAAGTTGTGATTCTTATGGGTTTTGTATTATATTTATAATTAGATAATTATTACAAACCATGTGACTTGTGTAGTGGATATTTTTCATTGTGTATACCTTATGGTATCAGTTATATCTATGTAAACACTTATTTTTGTACCATCTTATAATAAAATCCTATTTATTTTAGACCTTTTATTCTTCCTTAGTATGGGTTGGTACATTAGGAGCCCCCTTTTGTATTCAATTACATAAAACATTATTCCAACCTAATCAAAACTCTATCTAGGTATCAATTGCTATGCTTTGATCCTCAATTATTTCTCCAATCATGTAAATTATGCTTTAAATACATTTCTAAATATTTTGCACACATATATCACCATTTTCTCTAATTATGTAATATTTCTTACCTCTAGAACCCATTTTTAGCCCTATCACCTCCAAGTCAGGAAAAAGAGCATCCATTACCTAGGTAAGGGATGGAATCATCTCTTATATAGGTGGTAAGGGATTTTTTCCCCTTACCCAGATGATTTTTCCAAAATGCTTTGGGTCCCAATGTCAAATAATACCTTTCCTACCTCCTTGAGCTACCCCTACTTAGGGTTTATTCTAAAATTGTTAAAAGGAGGCCTTGTCCCCACATTTAAGAATATCATCTTCTTCTAAGCTATACATTCTCAAGATCTCAAAGTGCATTCAAGTAGTTCTCAATCCAATAAACAAGACATTATTCATTCAAGGATTTAAGATCTTCAACAACCATCATGCATTCTTCTTCCTAGAGGTCTAGATTCATTGTAGAGTTTCACCATAAAAGAGAAGATATAATTCTACATAATTATTCATCATTAAGGAATATTTCAAGAATCTACATGCATGAGGTTTACATCTTACATGATTTCCTTTTGGTTTTTGTGTTGAGTCAAAGTTATTGCATTAACATACTTGATCACATATCAAAATTGATTGCATTGACATTGCTATGATATTATACATGCTTATTTTATATTCTACTATATTTTAGAATTATATTATCAATATTTATTTCAATTTAAGGTTTATTCCTTAATCAGGGTTTGACTAAACCAAACCCTACCCATCAACTAGTTTTCACCCTCAATTATGTATAGGTTATAGGTGCAATAATCAAATTTGTAGATCCAAGGTTTTAGGTTACAAGTAGAGCTTCAAATATCAAAATATTATGTAAATAAGTTAATGGACAACTTCATCCCTTATCTACATCATTCTTGACCTCTAGGCCATCCCTATTCATAGATGTCCATACTCTAAATTTGTGTATGTAAGAATTTGCCTTAGGGTAAAATCATCCAAGATCAGGAAGCTCAAGCACTAGCACAATATGTATCAATAAAGTATGATCAGAATAACAATATAAAAATTGAATTGATGTACATATCCACCAAGAGTGGATTATCCTCCATTGAGCACGGAAGTTAGTGCAATAATGTGAGGATAAGCTTATATAGGTTTTTCATGTAAAAAGATGTTGTAGACACCATGTGCTAAATCAGACATGCTAACTCATGCATTGTTAACAAGAAAACTCATATGAGTATACATACTCCTAGGTGTCTAATCTAAAAAATAATAAAATAATGCATTAACCTAAGTAAACTTTAGTAAAGTGTAACCCCCATAAGTCCAACTTAGGGGAATGCATTTAAGCTTATGAAAGCTATACTGAAAATGTATGATGGGTCCTATCTACTAGGCCATGTTAGGTACCCATGTACAAATGCAATGCAAGCTCCCTAAAGGTAGAGAAAGAGGGAAAACCTCATGGGAAAAATCCTCACCCAAAAAGAGAGATGAAAAAACAAGATGCATGGATGGATGGAGTAATTAAGACCCCCCTATTACTCTATACATCATGTATATACAATAAAGAAGTATGAGAAGGAAAAAACTCCATAAGAGAAAAAAGTTCCCCACATAAGAGAGAAGAAGAAAAGGAAGAAAGAAGACAAGGTAGCCCCCCCCCAACCCACCCCTAAAATGTAGAATGTTGATCAGTGATAGCTACTCCAAGATGAATGTAGAAGCTAATCTATGATTGTTGAATAATGTTCCTCTATTTAAGAAGAAATAATATCATAGGTACATATGAGATGCTTCCCCAATGTGTAGGAAGACTCTTGAAGATGAATGGTGTCTCTAAAACCTGCTCAACTATCCTTGTATCAATATTAATGTTTGCCCCTTCTAACACTACTGAAAAGAACATGATTGGATCTAGCGAGGTTGGATGTAGAACATATTCCAAAGAACCAACTGTCTTCTCAAATGATAAAGAGACCTCTTGCAACTGTTGTACATAAGGATCAACAATCATATCAACCTTGTAAGATTGATCATGTAGAGAATGGATAAGAGGGTCAGAGTGTTCCCTTGCAACAACTCAGGAAGGATCTTCTTCATCAAACAGAATATGTATATCATCAATAATGTCTACTAGATCTACTATGAAGGACTCTACAAACAAACCTAAAATATTTCTTATGTAGTCATCCCCTGATGTTGGAACCGAAAGACAAGGTGTACCCAACTGTACTAAATTACATGGACCTATTACTGTAGCAATGTATGCATGTGGATTTTTTTGATGTTGTGACCTCATTCTACATCTCTCAATAGGATCCCCCACAAGTGAAGATGTTGAATCATTATTACTATTGTCACTATCAGTTTCCACAATGTATGAAGTATGGAGAGAATTAGAGGATAAGCTAGGTGAACTTTCCTCAAAGTGAACATTCATCTCTATGAATATCTCATGAGTCTCAAGTTCCATAAGTCTATATGCCTTAACACTTTTGTCATATCCAATGGAAGTACAAGGCCTTGGTGGTGGTGCCTTGCATTCCCTTGAAGATATGTGTGCCCATGCTGGACAACCAAAAACTTTGAAGTGTTTCACAACTAGTTTTCTTCTACACTATGCCTCAAAAGGAATCATTCCATCTAAGACATTATGAGGAGACCTATTAAGGATGTGATTAACACTACTTATAGCTTTGACTTCAAGTTATGGATCAAGAGACTTAGCTTGAATCATGCAACTTGTCATTGACTTAAGAGTTCTAATCCTCATTGCTGCAACACTTGTCTTTTGTGGACTAAATGGTACAAGATTATAAAGATCAATACCCTCAAGTTCACAAAAGTCTCTGAGAATTGATTTCACATATCTGCTTTCATTGTCCACATAAAGAACCTTGATGGTTTTACTTGATTGCTTTTCAACATGACTCTTGAAGGCTAGAAACTTATCAAACACTTCATTCTTGTGATCAAGAAAGTAGACCCATCTATAGCGTGAAAAGTCATCAATGAAAGTGAGGACATAGCAACCCTTGCTAACTGATGTCACTAAAAAAGGCTTGCCAAAACTATGTGAACCAACTCAAGAACAATTGATGCTCTCCAAGACTTCCCTTTGTCATACTTTTCTTCTAGATGCATATCCATTGAAAAAGTTGAACATTCACCTATAGAAATTTTAATTTTAGGTAGACCTTTGACCATATTTTTTGAGCTTAGTTGATGAAGATAGTGAAAGGCATGATGTCCATACCGCTCATGCAATAATTTATTTTGTGAATGTGATTTTGTCAACAAGGCATGTGAAGGAGACTTAGGAAGAAAGTGGGAAAAAGAATAAAGCATTGTGTCATGATTGACTTTAACCACAAAAACCAATGAATCATCCCTAAGATTTTGCACCATTACTAAATCAGTAAGGAACTCAACTTTATTGCCACCTCCATAGTGAGTGATTTGGTAAATTGAAAGGAGATTAGTGCTAAGGTAAGGAATGTAGAGAACATCTTTGAACTCTCCATTTTCCATCTCAACTTGTCCTTTCCCTTCAACTTCCACTTGTGTATCATTCCCTACAAAGATGCGAGGTACCTTAGACTGCTTCAATGAAGGAAAGAGTCCTTTTGAAGAACCCATATGATATGAGACACCCAAGTCAAGAATCCATTCCCTTTAAGAACTTTAACTTTCCATATATGATTTCCCTTTTCCCTATGAAGTGGATGGATGTGAAAGCTTGGAAGCATTTGGCACATTGATTTTGTTCTTTCTAAGTATGTTTTCCAACTCATCTATTCTCTTAGGCTTGTAGTGATGCTCATCATGATTTGGTTTCTTGTAATATGCACAAAATAGTTTATCCTTATTGTTGTTGTTTCCCTTCTTGTTGGAAGAAGATTTTCCTTATTGTGAGGAGGAAGATTGTTATGCCTCTGATTATGATTTTTGCTTCCACTACTTTTTCTTATTGTTGGTAAAAAATTTTCTACTTTGATTTTTTTGGTTCTCATTACTAGCCACCAATGTTGTAAACTTGGATGACTTGAGAATTCTCATATCTATCAACTTGGATTGTTCCAACATCAAAATTTCTGCAAATGCATCAAATGTAGGCTTAGTGAAGGCACTTCCCATGGTCAACTTGTGAGTTTTTTAACTCAAAAAAAAAAGATGCATACTCTGAAGGTAGCCTCTTTAAGATGTGATGAATCAATCTATCATCCTTCATGGGATTACCACAATCCTTAAGTAGTGCTCTCAATTAATTGGCTTTGTTGACATAGTCCTAAATTGTGTCAAAATTCTTAGGATCCAATAGAAGTAGATCATCCTCAATTTGGAATCCCTTTTCCTCATCCACCTTGCCATACAACCCTTCAAGTTTCTCTCAAGCACCATTGGCATCCTTAAATCTAGAAATGTGGAAGAAGTGATATCTATGAACACAACTTCTAATAATTCCTAAAGCCTAGTTGTCTTTAATTTTTCATTCAACTAGTGCAACAACATCAGTGGGTTTTACAATTGTACCATCAACATATAGGTCAGTTGTCAAAATGAACAAAACTGGGCTTCTCATTTTTCTGTTTACAACCTTCTTTTGGAGTTCAAATCTGGTACTAGAAATTTAGCTCAGATGTACAACAATTTTGAATTTTTATCAAAGCAATACAATGCAAAAAAGGACCTATTTTTGGAAGTAGTATTTTTATCCACAAAAGCCTATAATTTGATTATATATCCAGAAAGTAGACAAAAAAAAATCCACTTAAAAGAAAAAAAAGAAACCTAAAAATGTGTCTAGATGAGCCCATATGGAGCATTTGAAGTTGTAAAATGTAGGATTGGATAGGTACAGTCACCAAAAACTGATTTTTCTAACAAATTCATGCACCAAAACCAAAAAATAATAGCACCACTAAAAAATTCAAGAAATTCTAGCCAAAATTAAAAAGAATTACACCTGATTTGGAGTTCAGATGACTGAGAAATGGCTTCCCAAAGTTGGACTCTCAAATCAAAACTACATATGGAGAGGGGTCTAATCAGAAAAATGTTATGTTAAATTTGAGATCCAAATGGCTGTTGTGATAGTGCAATATGGCTTACTAGTGAAGGTCAAATGACTGTCAATTTTAAGATAGTCAAATGCTAATGTCAGCAAAAAATGGGCCTATCCTAATGATGTGGTAGATCGTACGATATTGAATTGAATGGAATTATATGGTCACTATTGACATGGCTCTGTGGTTGATGTGTATGGTGCGTATAAAAGTTGAATGGGCAACTAACTGGGCTTTATGTATGTGGTTGTGCCACATGGAGGGGTGCAGGAGGAGATGCGACAAAGGATGTCGCGTGGATGCCGATAAGAGCTAAGTCACCAATGTGAGAGAGAGAGAGAGAATGGTGCCCAAGGTCCAATGTGGCATCAATGGAGTTTATTGCTAGCGTTAGATTTTGTTGACACCTTGGGTGAGGTCGTTGGAGCCAGGAAGTAAAAGGCTAGTGTGTGTTTGATGTCATCGGTAGGAGGTCAGCAAGGAGATTTTGAAAAAGCGGAAAGGTAGGTGTGGGACTTTAGTCCCACATTCACCCTAAATGAAACTACCAAGGGATTTTAAAAATGCAAACCCACAAACTTGAATCAACTTGAAAGTTGTTGTTGGTTATATGAGTTGTTGTCCAATTTGATGGAAATACCACTATATTTGTAAATGTCACTGGAAAGTGTGGTGGTTGTCAGTCTGTTGTGTGGTTGGCTAGTATGAGGAATATGCCAAAATTGTAGAGGAATATTCTATGAGCACTAAGATTTGACCACCTAGTTAGCTTGCAAAAAAAATGATTCTCTATAGGCCTAATAGGCCAAAAAAATCTGATTTTTTTTTGAAAAATGCAGATTTGAAAATACAGAATATGAAAATCCAAAAAAAATGCAGAGAGACAAATAATAAAATCTGTAGATCTGATAATTAAATTTAGAGATCTGAAATGATCATACCAAATTTGCAAATTGAGCCTTTAGGCACTGGTTTGCAAAAAAAATTTGCCTCAAATTTGACTACAACCTAGGGTAGGCAAATTTATAGTCAAAGTTTACCAAATCGATGCTCTAGATGCAATGGTGAGGTCTGTGTTGGCTCTAGATGCTCTCAATGATTGTGATGTTCCAAATTTGAATCGAGGTCCTTTGATAGGTGAAGCAAAAAATAGTCTCCAATGGCTATGTAAGGAGAAGCTCCCTCAACTCTAATACCATGTAAGAATTTGCTTTAGGGTAAAATCACCCAAGATCAAGAAGCTCAAGCACTAGCACAATATGGACCAATAAAGTATAATCAGAATAACAATATGAAAATTGAATTGATGTACATACACCCTAGGAGTGCCTAAATATAAAGGCCTCTAGAATGACTAGGAGTTAGCGAAATGATAAGACTCACAACTAAGCACATGTCCACCAAGAGTGGATTATCCTCCATTGAGCATAGAAGTTAGTGTGATAATGTGAGGATAAGCTTACATAGTTGTGTCATGTAAAAAGATGTTGTAGACACCATGTGCTAAATTAGAGATGCTAACTCCTATGTTGTCAACAAGACAAATCATATGATTATTCATACTCCTAGGTGTCTAATCTAATAAATAATAAAATAATGCATTAACCTAAGTAAAGTATAATAATAATTAATTATTTACACTAATAGTGTAGATACCAATTTCTAGGTCCTAATGTCTTCTCAAGTCAAGGTCAACCTCGACTTTGACCCCATCTTGACCTTGAACCCATATCATCCAATAGCTAATCTAAACCTATACTTTAGAAGTTACTCCTATCCTTAGGCCTCTAATTCTTTTGGGTTTACAAATCTAGGGTGTACAGTAGAAATATGCAATAGTTTCAATTTCAAACATAGTTTGACAAGATATTTATAGGTTTGTATCTTTGTAAGAATATTTCCTTCTTTTTCATTTCTACCTCTTACTTTATTCTGCTCTATATAATATTCAAACATATTTTATCACATCTTCATAACCTAGGGATCAAATCCAAATAGAGCCCAACAAACTTGTAAGGTTGAGGCCTTGTGCTTAAGCCCTTTCCATTTAGATGATTTAATGATATCTACTTGGTGGGTTTGATCTCTTCCTCTTAATTCCCCAATTGTCAAGGAGATTATTTCCTCCTTTACATTTTTTTGAATCCATATCTTTCTTGATTTTTATACATTTGTGTAGAGTAGTTAGATTTGTCTTGTGTGATTTCATTTACATCTTGTATGTATTCTTGCACATCATTACTAATTCTTTTTGATTTGATAGTTATATTTTATTTTTGTGTTAGTTCTCCTTTGCATGTTAATTATATTTTTTTCATCACATCTATAATCTTTGCATTACATTTTCATTGTATTTTTTTTTTTTTAAAATTGCATCTTACATCTTTTTCATTCTTATAATGCATTGTATTTTGTTTAAAACAATATAAAAATACTTAAATATTTTCTTCATAGTCATTGTAATTCATTTTCATTTTCAGTGGGGTTTTACCTTTATTTTCAATTTTTCTTTATGACTTGCAAGATATTCCATTTCATGCAAATGATATGACACTTTAGTTTTTCCTTTTATTAATACTCATGCAAATATTTGTTCAAAGAATCTACCTCTAAAGGGTCTTCAAAGATCATGTTGATCAACCTTTAGTGAGTCATGATATTCCTAAATTTTTTAATTCTACTATTTGAGATGAGCCATTAAATAAGGATATGATTTATCTCTCCCTTATGAAACTTATTTGAGTCATGAGTATCCCTTTCTGAATGATTCTCCTTTTTGGGATGAACCCTTGGATACAAACACAAGCTACTCCATTCCTTATGAAGCCACATTTCTACTATTGGATGATAACATTATTATTGTGCCTAATGATCAACAAGTTTCTACACATTTTATTAATATTCTTTCTATAAATTGAGGTGTTTATGAGTTATGTTTGTCTTTCTTGTTAAAGTTCCTTAGAAATAGAGGATCACATTCTATTAATACTTTAAATTTATCCTTCCAAGATATATCTCAAATGAAATTGGATCTTATAGAAAAACATGATCATGATGATCCTATTTTCACAAATTTAACCTTAGACCATAAGGATCCTAATCATATTGACCCCATGGATAACCTACCAACTATTCAAGATTATAAAGTCTTTATCAAAAGAAAAACTAAGATCCTTTAAAATCAAGCACCTTTATTTTCTAAGTGTAAGCATAATGAATGGTTCTCTATACATTTGAATCTAATTTTACCTAAAATATCTTCTCTTCCTAAGAAACAAAATTCTTCCATTGTATATTTCATCAAAACTATTTTTATAAGACTAATAAATATAATTATTTGAAATATAATGAATTTATTGATTATGGTATGTTTCAAATGAATCACAATGATGAATGTCATCTTTTTCATGATGATCACTCTACTTAATACCTCTACATTCCTATTATGTTTCTTACCACAATGTGACATTTTTAGCCTATCTTTTGTGGGCTCATTATCATACTTTATGATTAAAATAATAGATATTCTCCTTGTCCATCACTTGGCAGGAAAGGGACCTATTTCATTTTCTTGTCTATATAGAGGTTGTGTTACATAAAATTGTAACCAAGATTATGCAAACCTCAAACTATGAACATAGCAATGGAGAAAATGTTCGGTATGCTCTCAAGAACACGATAATGGATGAATCTCTTGGATGTATGAATGCAAATGGAAAATGTACCTAGACTAGATGATGTGAGAAATCAAAATGACAAAATGATGATGCAATGATAAGCAATTCTAATGGACCTCTAATGATTCCTAAGCCAACCAGGGTTCTCTTCTCGTGCTTCTTGTCCTGTCCCAAATGCTTGAGACCAGATGTCTATTTAAAGTGGATGGAGGAAGCATCTAGAATGTGCTTAGACACCACTAAGAGATAAGGATAAGGATTTGACAACTAAGCACAGGAGATAAGGATAAGAATTGACAACTAAGCACCTTATCTCACATTCTAGATAGATAGATAAAGCTGATAAGATGACATGTGTGTAGAAGATTCCTATAGTGTAGACAACATGTGCTTAAAAGGTGTGATGATGACTCATATGAATGCACATACTTCTAGGCAATTTGAATAAAGATTAAATTAAATAAAATTTAATTTAATCAAGGTCTAGAAGAATTAATGGGAATATGGAGGATTTTAAATAAATAAAATTTATTTAAAAAGAATATGTGGAGAATCATGTGTTAATTAAAATTAACACATTAGAGCTAGGAAGTATTTAAATTAAATTTAAATACTTAGACAAAAATGAACTTACTTAATTAAAATAATTTAATTAAATAAGTAGAGGAATGTGACCATTACTAATTAGATTAACATAGTCATTCGGGACAATTTTTAGTGTATACAGAGGTATATATTTTCCTCCCTTTTAAACTTGGTTTCCTTTTATATGATGTCATATTTTCTTGCATATATTTATTATGTTACATAAGGATAAACATCCCTTCTTTATTATTGTGTTATCTTGAAATCACATTACTAATATAAATTGAAAATACTTAGTGGGGCATAATGTGTCCAATTGAAAACAAATTTCTTTTGGAAATTTTTTGAAAATGAATTAAAAAATTGTCCAATTAAAAATAAATTTCTTTTGGAGGAATTGTTCAACATTGTGCTAATATGGTTCTTGCCATTATAATATTTAGAATAACTAGAGGGGGTGAATTAGTTATCCAAGGTCCAAATGTACCAATTCAACAAATAAACACTTAAAGAACTTCAAATCTTATCATTCCATTGCTTGGTCTCTACTGTAAACTATTTACAACATTAGCTAGTTGTCCACTATTCTAAAATAAGATAATTTTAGAATGTAAAATTTGATTAGTAAATCATCATAGTAACATCCACACAAGTTTGACACTATTATTTAACGTGGAAACCAAATTTGGTAAAAACCACCAACAACATGTCACTAATTTTCACTCTTCTAAAGTTAGCCCTATTAGGAGCCAACCCTATTAAAGGTTATAACACACACTATTAAATGTGACCTTGTTAAAGGATTTAATCACCTCGTTAGGAGTGGCCTTTTTAGAGGACTTTAAAATAGTCCATTAGAATGTCACCTAGTTAAATGATTTACACAATTTTTTAAGTCCTTATGACTGTTAGGTCAACCTTGATTAAAGGATTTCAAATACTATTCATAGTAGTTAGAACGTAACAGTAGGTTTTATCTCTTAAGTACAACTCACTTTGCATGTATAAATCTTTTTTTAGCTCCTAATATTGATTCATTATATGTCCTCCATTGTCATTTCAATCTTGGGTTCACTTGGAAACCATTCAAGAAATCACCCTTTATTTCTTCTCAACTCAATTAATCCTTTTGATTAGACTTTCCAGTCAACACCGACATTAGTAAAAATTCCAACTCTTTGAAACTTCTTCACATGTGCATAAGCTCTCTGCACTCTACACTCTACACTCTCTCTCTATAGAAATTTTCCTTTGTAGCTCTTTAAATAGGTAGTTTTGATCTTTTGCCACTTAATCAATAGTGTGGATCTTAGGGTTCATGACTTGATCCATTAGATACAATGTATATGACCACCATTCTATTTATCTCTTCTTTTATATAAACTTTTCCTTGAATTCATCTCTTAATTCAATTATCTAATCCTCTCATAGAATTAAATGATCTGACTCATCAAGCTTTATCTTTAACACATTTTCTATATCCTATGAAATAAACTCAGTCAGCTGGAAATTATTATTCCTCACAAACAATTAAAATTTTATTCCTTGGTCAACACTAAGTACTGACACTCAGTCATCATTGGGTTACTCACTATAAAAATTCTTGCTCACCATCAACATTGTTACTTGGTCAATACTGATGCTCAGTCAGCACTGAATTTTCTTAGCACTTAGTGTGACTCAATTTACACTAGCATCACTCGACATGTCCATAAAAATTCCTTAGTATTTTACTCTATTACTTGATTAATCCTACACATTTGATCTATCTTTTGTCACACTTCCAATACTTGAATATTACTATCTTCTCCTCTTGCAATATGATTTAAATAATCACTTTATCTTTTCAAAGTCTAACTAATCAAATGTCCATTTGTAGTTTCCTCTTTGTAACTCAACCTTTCCTCTAGATGCTTATGTTATGAACAAATTATCAAATCCTCTTCATCAATCAAATAGATATGATATTTAGATTTGATAGAAAATTGTCTCGTCAATAGATTTGGCATAAATGACAATAGAACAATTGTTACAATTGTAGTTTCCAACAATCTCCCTTTTTGGCATTGATGACAACACCTCTTAAATTATTTGCAGAAATACTTTAGGTTACCATACAATCTAAAATTTGTATTGTCTCTAGAGTAATACTCTATATATATTAGATCTTTTATTAATATCCTTAGTTTCATTCTGATGCATATCTCTAATCTAGAAACACCTCTTAAAAGTTTATGAAGTCCCTCTAAGTAGTGACTCCCTCTTACTTAGCATGTCTCTGCTAGCATCCACTTTTTCCCTTTGAGATATTTTCTTCCACTAGATTCATACTCTCTCTTTGCTTCTTAGATAATCTCTCCCTCTTTAATATTTTATGCAATATGCAATCTCTCCCTCTTTGACAACAATGCCAAAGACACTATTTCTTTTGCACACATCTTGATTATGTAGATAATTGCATGTTAGGTCTGAATTCCTCATCTATCCTCTTCATATGACTAATTTGTTATATTTTCCTTCTTCTTCATTGCTATATTAGGCAACTCCTAACGTACAACTATCTATGTCAATGGGTAAGATAGTTTGATCAACACATTTGATGCAATGCCTCTCTATAGTTTAAGTAGCTTTGGCTAAGGGAATTACCCCCAATTTAACTATAAGATATTCATGAGAATCTTTAGGTAAAGCTTTAGCATATATGTCATCAATTTTCTCTTTTGTGTTCACATATTCCAATTTTAGTTCCTTGTCTTGAATTAGTTCTCTCAAGTAATGATACTTAATAGTAATATTCTTTGTCTTCATATGCATAACAAGGTTTTTTGATATGTTAATAGAAGTTTTGGTATCATATAAGATAACCATTGGATCAATAATCTCATCCTTTATACCTTTAAAATTTTGTTTTATCCAAATTCTATTTGAACAATTTACTACTGCGACCACATATTTAGCTTCAACTATTGATTGGGAAATGTATAAGTTCTACTTCTTGCTTATCCATAAAATTAGTCTCTTTCCTAGAAAGAATGCCCCACTACTTGTGATCTTCCTATCATCAACATTTCCTATCCAATCAGAGCCAGTGAATACCTTTAATTCAAACTTATCATTCTTATTGTAGTATAATCCATAGTCTTATGTTCCTTTCAGATATCTTAGTATTCTCTTTACTACCATCATATGATTGTCCTTAGGACTTTCTAAAAATATAGCAACTATCCCAACAACTAATGCAATATCTAGTATACTATGAACACCATATTATAGTTTACAAATCATTGATCTATATTGTATCTGGCTCTCATTAGCAGAATCATCATTCATAGATAGTTTGTGTCTAGTAACCATAGGTGTACACACTAGTTTAGAATCCTTCATCCCAAAAAAAATTAGTATCTCCTTGATATATCTGGACTAAGTAGTGAAGATAACTTGCTTCATTTGAGACAATAAAGAATTTTATCTCACCAAAGATTGACATTTCAAATTCCTTCTTCATTTCATCAACAATAGTTTTGCATAATACTTCCTTTCCTTCAAATATGATATCGTCAACAAAAAATTTAGGTAACAATACCTTATTGTTCTTTCTAGTCTTCAAATATAGATTATTGTTATCATTTGTCCTTGCAAAACCAATCTTCACCAAATAATTATGTAGTCTTTCATACCATGATCTTGGGGTTTGTTTCAATCCATATAAAGCTTTGTGCAGCTTACACACCATATTCTTATTGCTAAAATCTAGAAATCCTTTGGGATGATCTATGTATATTTATTCTTCTAGTCTCCCATTCAAAAATGTAGATTTGGCATCCATTTGATATGCCTTGAATCCTTTATAAGAAGAATATGTGAGCATTATTCTAACTCCTAATCTTTTTACAAGGGAAAATGTTTCCCCATAGTCAACATCTTCCTCTTGTGCACATCCTTTGCATACTAATCTAGCCTTATGTCTTGTGATTTCACCTTTCTCATTCAACGTGTTTCTGAATATCCACTTTGTTCCAATAATATTTTTTTCTTTAGGTCTAGATACTAGGGACCATGTTTTGTTCTTTTTAACATGTTCAATTTCTTCATTCATAGCTTATACCCAATCTTCATTCTTGAAATCATCTTTCATAGATTTGGGCTCAAACTCACATAGTAAGCATGTATCGCTTTTGATTATTTTTCTCATCATAACACTTGACTCTTTATCTCTAATATTTTTTTAGGTGCATGATGTCTTCTCACATATTTTACTAACACATGCTCTTTTCTTCTTTGTTCTTCAATAGGTTCATCTTGAAAAATAATTTCAAGATCACTGTCTCTCACTTCTTTAGGTTTTGATTCATGTTCTACATGCTCGATATTGGCTTCCTAGTATTCATCTTCCTCTATCTGTGACTAGGCATAATTTATCTATTGCTTGACACCCATTGTCTATTACTTGGTGATTGACTGTTGTAGCTTGGTATTCCCAATCTGTTGAGAATCTGCAACTTTGATTTCTTGTTCAAGTGGAGTTCTTGGAGTACTATCATTCACATAAATGAACAAACTATAGTCTTCAGGTTCTGTCTTACATTCAACTTCATTTTTTTCTGTATATTCATCAACTTTCACATTTGCACTTTCCACAACTTTGTTAGTGTTAGAGTCCAAACATTTATAAGCTTATCTCTTAGTGGAATATCCTAGGAATATACCTTCATCACTTTTAGCATCAAGTTTTACATTTCTATTGTCTTTAAGTATGTAATATTTTCTTTTTAAAATTTTTTAAAAATTTACATTAGGTGCATATCCATACAACAATTTAAAAGGTGTAGCATTTGTACCTCTCTTGACTTGTACTCTATTTAGATTATAAAAAGTTGTAGTTATAGCTTCTCTCTAGTATTTATGTGATACATTCTTCTCTGTCATTAGTGCTCTAGCACAATCCATAATTCATCTATTCCTTCTTTTAACTATTCCATTATGAGGAGGGGTCCTAGGTGTAGACATCTATCTTTTGATCCCTTTGTTAGTTATGTCCACATATGCACTATCCAAAAAATCCAATGAAACATCACCAATACTAGGTATATGTTACCTCATCAACTTCTACCATGCAAGAAATTTTTCTTTATTGAATTTTGGTCCTCTCTTTTGTATGCCATGATATTTAGCTTTGAGTACCTTCAAACTTCTATCTATAAGAACCAATGCTTTAATACCAATTGTTAGTATAATTTAGAATAACTGAGAGGGGGGTTGAATTAGTTACCTAAGGTCTAGATGCACCAATTCAAAAAAAAAACACTTAAACAACTTCAAATTTTATCATTTGATTGCTCAATCGCTGTTGTAAATTGTCTACAGCATTAGCTAGATATCCAGTATTTTAAAATAATAGACTTGCAGAATGTAAACTTTAATCAATAAATCAGCATAATCAAATTCACACAAGTTTGACACTAGGATTTAAATGCGGCAAACCAATTTGGGAAAAAACACCAGCAACATGTCACTATTTTTCACTCTTTTGAAGTCAGCCCTATTAGGAGCCAACCCTATTAAAAGTTACAATACACACTGTTACATGTGAGCTTATTAAAGTATTTAATCACCCTATTAGAAGTGACCTTATTAGAGGACTTTAGAACATTCATTTAGCATGTCACTTGGTTAAATGATTTACACAGTGTTAAATCCTTATGATTGTTAGGTCAACCTTGATTAAAGGATTTCAAATATTTTCCACAATGGTTAGAAAGTAATGGTAGGTTTGACCTATTAATTAAAACACACTTTGCATGTATAGATCTCTATTCAGCTCCTAATACTAATTCAATGTCTAGCCTCCATTGTCATCTCAATATCAAATTTTCTTGGCAACCCTTCAAGAAATCACCCTTCACTTCTTCTCAACTCAATTAAGCCTTCATCTTAGATTCATTAGTGAAAAAAATTAGTAACAACTCCAACTCTCTAGAACTTCTTCACACGCATACATCTTTTTTGCACTCTACACTCTGCGTAGACACACACACACACACACACACACACACACACACACACTCTACATAAAGTTCACCTTTGTACTCTTTAAATAGGTAGTTATGATCTTTTGCCTCTTAATCAACATCGTAGATCTTAGGTTTCATGATTTGATCCATTAGATATAATGTATCTAATTATCTTTTGATTATCTCTTTTTTTCTAGAAACTTCTCCTTGAATTCATCTCTTAAGTTGATTACCTAATCCTCTCCTAGAATTAAATGATGAAACTCATCAATCCATATCTTCAACAAATCTTTCATATGCCAAGAAATTAACTCAGTCAGTTGGAAATTATGATTCCTCACAAATAATTAAAATGTTATTCCTCGGCCAACACTAAGTTTTGACACTTGTCATCACTAAGTTACTTGGTTTCTATAAAACTTATTTCTTGGCATCAACACTATCACTCGGTTGATAGTGATGTTGGATCAACACATAATTTTCTTGACACTTATTATGGCTCAATTGGCACTAGCATCACTCAACATGTTCATCAAATTTACTTCGTCATTTACTCTACTACTCGATCAAGCCTACACATTTGATCTATCTTTTCTCACACTTCCAAGACTTGAATATTAATGTCTTCTCATCTTGCAACATGATTTAAATAATCACTTTATCTTGCCAAATTCTAACTAATAAAATGTCCATTTGTAGTTTCCTC
Organism: Cupressus sempervirens; assembly: GCA_028749045.1. Classification (NCBI taxonomy): domain Eukaryota; kingdom Viridiplantae; phylum Streptophyta; class Pinopsida; order Cupressales; family Cupressaceae; genus Cupressus; species Cupressus sempervirens. Next base: position 288,691,308 of record CM053786.1, on the reverse strand, counting down.
TTCATAATACCACTTTTCCACTAGATGCTTATGTTATGAAACACTTCTCAAATCCTCTTCATCAGTCAAATAGATATGACATTTAGATCAGATAGAAAACTATCTCATCAATAGATTTGACATAAGTGACAACACAATAATTGTTCCAATTGTAGTTTCCAACAATCTATATAGCATAAATCCCTACTTTCAAGTTTTGGAAACAAAAATGCAATTGCCAATCCATGTAGAACACAAATTATCTTTTGTTGAATAGTTTTTCAACCTATTAAATCTTAAAACTTTTCATTCTTTTGAAGCCTATTATGATATTTGCCACATTTTTTTATAAATTTGTATACTGTTGAAGTTTTCTCCATTGAGAAGCATACTCATGAATTACATTTTGAATGTATTTTTTTCTTGATACTTAGTTTATACAAAATTATGAAGTACAAATGGTGAATTTATTTTTGTGGAAGAAATGGGTTCATTTTCAAGAAAGATATTTCCCTGGTTTTGTCGAGTTTGATGCTTAATTACAAATATTGGAACTATTGGACCAACTTGTAATTGAAATTTAATATAATTTTCTTTTAAACATTATAAATATTTATGGTTTTATCTATAATGTGTTTATTATATAAACTCAAAATTTCTCACTATTATCAATGAAACTTTTGTTTGTTATATTAATAGCCATTGACTTGTGTTATCTATTTAATTATTCTTGTACTAATTTTATAGTTGTGTCACTCTAATACTTTGAAATATGATTTTTCAGGCAATATTCACCATTGCCTATAAAGCTATATTGCATATACACTACATGGTGGAGGAATATGAAATTAAGGAATTGTTATATCAAATTGATCAAAAGAAGAAGAAAAAAATAAGTCTTTTTGTCAGTAGTGGTTTAGTGTGGTGTGTCATGTTCAGGTACTTAAGTTTTTAATCAATTAACATAATAGTTATGATAATTTTATTAATGAAATTTTGATTATTATTTAATAAATTTTAATTATAGGGTATGTGCACCAAGTTGGTGTACAAAAAAGTGGACACCACCCCCAAAAAAGAAAAGATTTCAATAACCTGATCAAGTTATTTAAAAGTGAAATGTCAGTTAGGATTGGTATCCAAGTCTGGCCATTATACTTTAAAAAACCTAATCAGGTTTTGTAAACTATATATTTTGTTTGTTGTTTGCATTTGAGGGCATTTTTATACCCTCAAACAATAGAAACAATGTGGAGTATGGAGGAAAACATCAAAACCTGATTAGGTTCAGCATAAAAAACTATTTTTTATTGCATTTCCATCCATGGCACCCCATAAGGGAGGTAGGTATTCATTCTATTCATCTTTTACGTGTTTTTTTATCAAATTTTGTAACATGATTTTGTATTTTATAAGTTTTGTAATTTTTTAAAATATAGATGCATCAAGGAATCCAAGAAAATGAGGGAGAGATGAAAGACTGCCTCCTACATAATCAAACCCTCCACCTATTATGACACAACCACAAAATACTCCACCCTATTGTGACATAACCACAAAACCCTCCACCCGTAGTGACACAACCATAAAACCCTCCACTCAATATTCCTATTCAACAACCACTGCCTCCTATAAATCCTCTATGCATACAATTACATCATTTAACTACTACACAAGAGGATCACATAAACTTCCTCCTATAAAATAGTGATAACATTACCCAAATGGTCAATAGGTTGCAACCATCTATGCTTTCTCACCACTCAAGTCTAGTGATAAAAATGACCCAAAATAAAAATGAGGTGTCTAGGGAGGCTATGAAATGGGGTACATTGAGGGATAGGTGTTGTGCATTTTATGCCAATAGGTTATCATATTTGAAAGTGAAAAATAAGACCCAAAGAAAGGTACTATATGTTCTCTTTTCATAGATTCTATACCTAGCAACTCCCTATTACACATAAGGAAAACTTTTCCTATTCATTGGTTCACTCATACTAGGATGAGATCATGTTTTTGGGATAATTTTTATATGGTATTTGACCTACCACCATGTAATACTTATAAGGTTCCTCTATATTTTTTGAGAAAGTTATATTGTGAGTTCATCCTTCATGAGAAGCCAAGTTACTTTGAAATTCGTTGGTTCAAGGGTAAATGGAGAGGCTCTGCATAGGATAGACTTGGGATTCTAGGGTGGTACCATAAGATGAGAGGAGACATACAACACAAAAAAACATGCCTCATGTTGTGCTCCCATCAATTGTAAAGGATTCTATTGATTTACAGACTCTTCATGAGGTTCCATGATTAAAAGATGTTTTCATTCAACATGGCTCATAGTTAGGTGGTTTTCCTTCACCTATGACACCTTGATCACCATAAAATGCACATTTAGGGTCATCACAACATTTGATAACTCCATCATCATCACCTATGGCACCAAGGTCATCATAGCATGCAATAGCTCCATAATCATCACCTATTGCACCTTGGTCACCAAAACCTATGACAACTCCATCAACATCACTTGCACCACCAATGTCATCTCCACTTGTGTCACCTACACCATTAGTGTCATCTCCACTTGTGTCTCCTACACCATCAATGTCATCCTCAATTATGCCACCTACATGGTCATCACATGCATCATTATAGTCTTCGGAGCCTAATAAAATTTTTGTTTTAGCTATCAGTATGTGTAATGGGATAGATATAGAGGCATCTTAGGTGTCATCTCATCCATGTGTATACTATGGGAATACTTCTTATTCATACAGAGGTGGGGATTTTACACTTAGATGATTTGACGGTGATGGTCTTCAGTGGACAAGATACATAGGTATGACATGATATTATTTAATCACCTAAATATTGTAAAAGTAAAAAAAATAAAAAAATAGATCACTCTAGATTGATATGTGAACAATATATAATGTAGGGTGCAACAAGTAGTATGAGAATACCATAGAGTACTCATTTTTCTAGAGGTGTGAGGCTAGGAGTAGAACACTCAAGGTAAAGTTTTTTAAATATTCTTAAAAGTACAATAAGACATTGGCTTTAAAATATTTTTTATTAATTGGTATGACACTAACAACCCACTTATAAATCCTCTTCCATATCCTACCATCACCGAAACCCTCCATTCATCAAATACATCCAATTACCATCCAAATCTCTTGCTCTTAACATTACCCAAACCTTGTCTAGTAAACCTCATGAGTTTTGAAATGAAATTATTTAATCACCTAAATATCATAAAAGTAAATATTTTTTAAATTATATAGAGCACTTTAGATTTATATGTTCAAACAATATGCAATGCAAGGTGGTATGACAACACCACATAGTACTCGTTCTGCTAGAGGTGTGAGGTAGGAGCAAGAATACCCGAGGTAAATTTTTTAAAATATTTTTAAAAGTACAATAATACCTTTACATCTCCTATAATCATTGAAACCCTCCCAAATTTATCAAATCCATCCAATTCCCATCTAGATATCTTTCTCCTAACATACCCAAACTCCATCTAATTAACCTCATGAGTTCATCCTCCATATACCCATATACATTGAAGAAACTTCATATTACATAGGGTATCTTTTAGGAGTGTGGAGATCATGAATCTCCACTTTTATTTATTGACAAGGTGCCAAAAGTTCATTCACATCTCTCTTTTCCTTCTCAAACTCTTTGTTTTCAATTTAGGCCCTGTAGTCTTTTTTAGCCCCAATTTTTCCTATCTTTCAACTATCCTTCTAATATTTTCCTTAGGGTCCTTCTAGTGTCTTCTTGCCCTCATATGATCTTCTTTATGTTATTGTGCCTTCTTTCCATTTACAAAATTATCTCATATTTATAACAATACTCTTTACTATTTTATCAAACTTGTCAAGGGCTAAAGTTTCTCAAATTGACGATGCCACACTTTCTGCCATTAACTTTGGCCTTGAGAGCTATGTGGTATCTATCCTACACATCTATAAAATTTATGATTTGAGTTGAACTCATGATGTGTCTTATTGATTCCTCTTATGTTATATTTGTTTCATCTTTACGATACTCCACATAGCTCAAGGTCTAGTGGAAAGGGAAGGAAATCAGTAAGAACACTGAAACCAAAAAAGGTTTTAAATACAAGTCAAGTTTATATTTTGAAATTTATTATGAATTAATGTATATACATGTACTCAATATTGATGAATACATGTTGGCTTGTTTGTTGTATATGTATAGAAACAATTTAGTTTTTTAGAGTTGATGTATGCACATGAGACTGCCAATGTTGAGGAAATGGAAGAGGTAAAATTTCATATTTTCCTTCTCATAAATTTCAAGTTATAGTATGTATTTGTTCTATATAGATATTAAACAGTTGTATTTGCAGATGAGTACATGTTCTTTTATTTTTATTTTTATAGTAATTATCAACAATTTGTCTTATTAATATGTGTTATTTATCTTTTACCTATTACAACTCTATTTGAGGCTTCATGTAAATCCTTTCCCATTTCATTTGGTTAGGAGTCCTAAGCATCAAGGATGGGGTCAAATAAAATAGAGGAAAAAGTTATGTATGTAGAGTCTTAGTTGAATCCCTCATGTGATCTCAATTTGGATTACTTGTGTGTATGATAGAAATCCCTAATGCCTACTCTACAATTCTAATATTTTATCACTTACCATACAAGTTGTTCCTCATACCATCATTGATTCGTTAATGGCTATGTCTCCTACTAGCACAAGAGATCTAACTTAGGCTATAATATTTCTTTTTGTTTTCTTGCTCTATTGTACACATTTGACAGTTGCTGGGTATTCAACTTTTGTATAGTATATGTTCAAGATTTGTATTGTGCACATTTGACATTTCTATTGTACACATTTGGCATTTATCAAGTATTTGAATTATGTATTGGAGGCATAACATCTTTTTGCAACTATATGATTGATATAACATAATATATTATTCATTTTGATATACATTAAACTTGGATTTCTATCCAACTTGTTCAATGTGTGCATACAAACTTGTATTTCATCTTATTTTCTTGCAGTTAATCAAATACATGAACATTCATTATTGTATACAGAAAATGTAACATGTTTATCAAATTCATTATAACATGTAATCATATGTCACTTATTTTGATGTAATAAGACATGAAAAGTAAAAATATGTCATGATTTTTGTATTTGTATCAAAGATCACAACTAGATAGTGCTTAGAGACCCTTAGGGACACTTCCATTCAATGTGGTTGATACTGTTAGAGGGATGTTGTGGCTGAAATTATGCTGGTCCTAGGCTAAACTAGACCAACCAAAGCTAACAGAGCAACTAATTTGATCCTAGGACCAACAATTTGAAATATACACAACTTTGCTCATTTTAACTGAGCAACATTGCAAATTTTGGCAATAGGCAAGATATGGATGCCAAATAAAAACCAAGTTGAATATCTAAAAACTAAGATATTTTTTTGTAGGCCTAGATAAGATGATCATGTAGCACTTGATAGTTCGTCAATATCTTGCATAAGCTCAGAGAAATGCCCAATCAAAGACCACAACAAGATGGTGCTTAGAGACCCTCAGGGACACTTCTTCTTAGTGTGGTTGATACTATTAAAGGGATGTTTTTTTCTGAAATGAAGTTGGTCCTAGCCTAAACCTAACCAACCCAAGCTATCATAGTAGTTGTGGATTGCTAAGAAAAGCCAAAATTCCTCATTAGGTCCTAAGTTGGTCGAAAGTTTCTCAATAGGTTAAAAGTTGTTAGGGATGGGAAACTAAGCTATTAGGTTACTTAATAGGTCCTAGGAATATTAAATAGGGTCCTAGGATAGTCCTAGATGGAACCATTTGATCAAAAGATGTCAAGAGCAAAAATTGCTCAAACGTTGCAAAGTTGCTTGAGCAACTTTTCCAATTTTTGTAAAAAGTTGTAAATGGAGGTTAGTGAATTTTTAACTACCCATGCTTGGGTATATGAGTATGGGGAACATATTTTTTAAGGTTAGAAGGTTTCCAATCAGATTTCAAATGTGTATACCTATTGTACAGACTATTGCAACATTTCAGATTATTTTTACAGTGCTTTAATGCTTTAGTATGACTATGTATGGATTAGGATAGATGATATAACTTTAAATATTCATAGAGTAGTTTTTTCATCTTTATTTTGCATATCCAAACTTGGTTTGAAGCTATTCAATTAGAAAGTTGAGGAATTTTCTTGGTGCCTAGTTTGTGATTCCTATTCACAAGGCTACTATCATAGTAATAGCTCTAACTTGATCATCCATGGTGGAAAATGTGTTAAACCTTGGGGGATGATATGTTACACCCTATAAACATTTTTTATTTATTTTTTATTTTCTTGACAAGTTTCCAAGATATGGAATGATACCCTAGGTTGATTGCTAGGAGCAGGTGAACTAGGATGGTTTGAAGATGTTGTTATAGAGCACGTGCATGATCAATTTAGGTCCAATTCCATTCCTATAAGTCTAAGGATGCTACCTTGAATGAAAAAGTGAATATAAATATTTATTTGAGGTTTTAAATGATCTAGAAGCATTTTGGTAAAAATTGATCTAGAGGCCTAAAAGATAGGCTAGAAATTAGGGCTTGAGGGTGAATAGGGTTGTGGGTGTTGTGAAGCTCTATAAATTAGGATTTTTGAAGTGATAGGAGATATTTTTCAAAATCCTAAGGTTTTCTATGAGTTTTTATGCAAGGATCTAGAGAAATGGAATAAAGAAGTGTTAATAAACCTAAAGCAAATAGGCCTAATTAGCCCTATTTGAAGATAGTGAGTTTTGAATGATTATAGTTGTGATCAAATGTGTTAGGAAAGGTCAAGAAGGACATGGAGGGTATCTAGAACATTATTAGGAACTAAGGAAGGGTGAGAGAAAGATACTAAGAAAGGGTTAGCATTTTAGAGGAAGGAAGGGCTAGTAGGACTAGTGCAATAATAAGGGGGATTAGGTCTACACCAATCCAACTATACAATGTGAATGTAGGAAAGGATGAGAGTTTGTAGGTGGAGAGTGTTCAAAGGAGTTTGATGGTGTTTTTGAGTGCTTTTGGGGTCATCAAGTAGAGCCATAGGTGTAGTAACATAAGATTTATCCACTAGACAGTGTCTTTGTATGATGTAGTCCATCTTAGAATAGTCTAAGGATGGTGTAACAACTTTCATTTTGCATGCATGGTGTTGGGAGGTTAGACATTGAGAAAGCCCTAGATTTTTGGGGTTTTGGTGTCCAAATTAAGGTTTTCATATCCATAGGTTTCATAGAGTCAAAATGGATGCATATTCCTTTAATTAAATCCATTTCATGATATTACTCAAGTGGCAAGGTCTGGGAGTACACCCATGATAGGGTTGCTTTGTAAAAGTGGGGTATTAGGCTTAGAATCTAAAAGTAAACAAAAAAAATTTGGAAGGGATTTTGCAAAACAAGTGGGTTTTATTTCTATTTATGTTTAATAAATTGGAAAATGGTATTTGAATATATAATTTTTTTGGAAAGTATTTTGGGAAAATTTGGAGAAATCTACAAATTTCTTGCTAGGCAAGGCTAGTAGGATAGTCTTAGAAGAGGATAATATGGTTGTGGGTGATTAAACATTGAAATCTATCAGTTTAGGAGAATTTTATATGTTATTTGGAAGGTATTTAGGAAATTTAGAAGTTAGGAATACCTACTAGAGAGATTGAGGGGTGTTGGGTTGGTTGGTTTGAAGGCAACCATAGAGCATGGGGCATGGTTGTATGCATGGATATGTCAATGAGGAAGAGGATTGAGGTTGTGGAGTCTAGTTGGGGTATTAATTGATGAAATTGACCACTTATAGGTCTATAGTGTGGGTTGAGGGCCTAGAATTTATTCTTTTAGAAGGAAGAGTAAGATGTTACAAAACAAAAGAAAGCATTAACATTCTCCTAAGAAGATTTTAACAATCCTCCACTAGCCTCTGCATCGTGATCTCCAACACATATATGCTCCTCCAAGTCACTTGGTTATTTCCCAAACAACTTTTTCACTTGGTTGTGCATCCTTCACAAATTTTGCAAGAAATTGCAAAAATTGCACTTTTGCAAAATTTGCACTTTGCAACTTTTTAACAACTTTTTGCACTATTATGCAATTTTTCTCTTCTCATGATTTATATAGCATGGTTGGGTGGTTAGTCACCCTACAGGAATCCTCTTCAACACTTTGCAACTTTCTTGCCAAAATTTTCTCAAGCAACTTTTGAAAGTTGTAAAGTTACACAATGCAACTTTTACATTTTTTTTGCAACTATTTACCAATTTGATCAAATGACCTTCCTATCATCTCAAACTCAACCATAAACCTTACTTATGTAAAAAATAACCCTAACTCTTTATAGACCCTATTGACCTCATGATGAGATTATCATCATGCATTGTGCCAATCAGAGGGCTATTTTAAGCCTAAAAAGGGGTGACATAGTGTGACAGCAAGGGCACAATCCAAAACAACCCTATCCAAGCTTTGAATATATTGTAGAGAAGACAAATGGGTATATAAATGTATAATTTTCATGATTTTTTGGTAAATTTTGGAGAAAAATGTAAGAGGACAACCATCTAAATCCATATAAGTTGAAGATAATTGAATATTATTTGACAGACAATTGTTTCAACATTTTCTAATATTGTGCCACCTTCATACTTTAATTCCTCTCTACTAATGGCTCTTTTCACACTTGCTCTAGCACCATCATGCTCTCCCTTTCCATGTCCCACCTCAATGAAATTCCAAAAATGTTATACTTCACTTGTCATATTCATCCTGCTCAATCAACAGAACATCCTTGAATTCTTGAATTATGCTATGAAATTGTCTAACCATATAATGTTTTGATTTTATCTTTCATCTCTTTCCCTCAAAATTTCATAGAAAAGTCTAAAAAATCCTTGCAAAAACTCTAATGAATGAGTTCAATCATCACTGATATAGGAGTGATACTCTCTTAATACTTTTCTGTCATCGTCTATGCTATCATGTGCATGAATAAATTCTATGTCTACTAAATTAACACTTGTATAGAGTTGTAATACATTGGTTACACTTTATTTTGAGGTTTTAGCGTATAGCTTTTAGTGAAGTCAACAATTGATACAATCATACCCAAGGGAAAAGTGTCCTTACACAACTTGAGTTTCTCATCTAACCATCTAGCTCTATGTGTATGAGCTATGTAGTCATAAACTATTTTCTCTTTAAATAATTTCATAAAATCAGCTACACATACATCAATTTTCACTAATTCATACCTCCTTAATTCTTTCCCATCTTTAACACCATTTATAATTGACTTGTACTTTCCAAGAGAAACTAGTGTCTTACCAATTTCATGTGTGTTGTTTATGTGTAGGCATCTATGCAACTTTTGCAAACGAACACATCGAGGACAAAAACCTTTCAAACACATGATCTTATAATAAATGCACCAATCATCTCATTTACATAGTACACTTACAAATAATTCTCTCAGTGACTTAGGAGGTAATTGTAGACCACATTACTCCAATATTCTGTTAGTATGTGAAGTACAACATATATAATGATAAACATCATAATGCACAGAAAACTCAACATGAACCCTATAGCAACATGTAGTCTATGTATGATTTATCTTAACATAGAATGATTTGTCATCTCAAAAATCCCTTGGCTGATTTTAATTTGAGAAAAACTTTGAAGAAAAGTTTCATAAAATTGTGTTTGGATCATATCCAAAAAATGTTTTGTATGTGGCTCATGGTTTGTTTTTCCAATTCATTTTTTGACAACATCTTTTTGGTTTGGTGAAGCCCTTGTGTTTTCATGACAATAGTTTTCTATTAGTGTTCTTAGTGCATCAACAATAACTTTATCTTTACATGGGATTCTACCTTGGAATGACCAAAAAAGAAGTCTCATTAGAATTATCAATTTTCTCTCACCTCACTAAGGCTTTGAGTAATGTTATTCTACTTATTCTTAATGATTTACTTGTTTTTCTTATCATACAAGTTTTTACCATTTTCTTTCCCATTATGGTTTATGTGAGGACCCATCAACTTGTATTAGCATCTTTAGTACGTGCTTTTGAACCAATGGATTGGTATGCATCAATGATATTTCTAACAATGCTTCTTTCACTACTATTTTCATATGTTCTTAACCACAAAATTCTCATTGTCTCTCTAAATTTCAGATTTTTAACCATGTCAACAAGTTGGCATCTTCCACTTTGATTTAAAATTTTAAAATATTTATTCCAAATATTTTGAACAATTCTCCTACAATTTCTTTAGGACATTTTATCATGCATTCGCTTCAAAATATTTTCATCAATGTCAATTAGAAACTTTAGTTTTCTATGAATTATCATAGGAGATGTTCATGTACACGTATGCTCTATATTTTCATTACTTACATCATGTGCATTTATTTTATCAACTTGAGATGTCACATTAGGCGCATTAGGTAACATAAGTATATTTGTCACATTCATTTCAATTGGGGTATGTTGAACATTTTTTTTTGTCAAATTAGGTGCATATTTGACATCAATATCAATAGGTAGATTTTCATTACTTACATTGGACACATTTGATTATGTACCTTCATGTAGTCTCCTTATAGGCTCCCTTGTTTTTTCCTTTGTTGCCTCTCATTTTTCAATTGTTCCTCTCTTGTTCTTTCCCATGATTCTAGATGAAAATTACCCTACAAACAATAACATGAACAAAATAAACAATAAAATACAAAACTAAACAAATTTCCATGATTATTTTATTCTCAATCATAAGATACTAACATAAAATAAGATGTTGACACATGAAAAATATAAAATTTAGCATTTCCAAGCACAAAAAACCTTACACTTGCATACCTAGTATAAAAATACATGTGAAACAATAGTATAATCTGGTGGATCACGCTGAAACAATATAATAACCTTTGACATGGTATTTTATTTATAGTTTTCAATAACTCAATCAAGTTATTGAGTTCTAATTACATTATCCATATGGACAAATAACCCGATCAGGTTTTTTATAACCCGATAGGGTTTTGTATAGCCCGATTGGGTTTTGTATAACCCAATAGGGTTTTGTATAACTTGATTAGGTTCTGTATTACTACTATACAAAGGTAGATTGAAAGAGGGAGGGAGTGATGGATAGAATGAGAGAGAGAGAGAGCGTGAGGATAGGATAAAGAGATAGAAGGGGATATAAAGAGGCAGAGGGAATAAGAAAGAGGGAGAGTGAATGGGGGTGAGAGAGAGAAGAGGATTAGGGGGGGGGGGGGGAGAGAGAGAGAGAGAGAGAGAGAGAGAGAGAGAGAGAGAGAGATTAGGGGATATGATATAAAGAGTAAGAGAGAAAAGGGGATGGGGGAATAGGATCAAGATCAAAAATGAGAGAGGGATTAAAGGGGTTATGACTTGGTAATAGCCTAGGAAAATGACACAAAGGCTTGGGAGACTATTTTCCCTCTATTTTTTTCTTTTAGACATTTTTTCATCTTCTAAGATGAATTATCACCTTTGTCTTCATCAAGTATGCTAATGGTGAAGTGGGTATCTCTAAAATCACCACCATAATCTTACACATCTTCTTAGCTTTCTAACCATAATTTTTTTCATTTTTTGGGCAATATTAACATTGTAAACTTCAATAACATTTTTTGAGAAATGCCTTGACATTTCTCACAGATATATGTCTACCATTTTTCCAATTACTTTTGATATACTTAACCAAATTCAAAATAAATTACATATTTTTGTTCTACACTCTATTATATACACATTTTTTTAAAAAGTTTCCATTTTCAATTATTTTGATGCAAGTTATGATCAACACATGAACAAGTACCAAAATTTTAGGATGTAGTATATTTAATAATTTATAACTAAAAATTACTCATCATAAAATTATAAAAAAAATACAACTTCTAAATATGGCTCCTAACTATCATCCTACCATAGGGATATGCAAAATACTAAATATAACTATGTCTTTTGTGTTGCACATGAAAATAGCTATGTTATATTTTCTAAAAAAATTAGGAACTATATTTTGTGTGTCCAAGGTTTGACCCACCTAATCTTATCCATTTTGTGAAAATTCCAATAGTTTAAAAAGTAGATTCAGTGTACTATGATTTATATGTTTTACACATCTTGTCATTTTTAGTAGATGACCCTCAAATGTCTTGTCCAAGTTCAAGTTTACCTAATTTTAGAAAAATAGTGTCCACTTATACTCCCCTTTTTGTACACCATCTTGGTGCACTCACCCTATAACTTAAGGTCAATGCTACAATTATGAGTAATTGTTTATTATTTCATTACCTCTATCATTTCTTTAAAAATTCCTATATTTTTTTAAGTGGTTACAAAATTTGTTATCTGAATTTTATTTTTTGTATTCCTTAACCCATCTCTAGATCAAATTCACATAGGCAACTAATTTATTAAATTTAGAGTTGGTATTATAGAAAATTTCAAAACTTATTTATTAGATTTAACACCAATAGTGGTCTAAGGTAAAGGAACAAAGTATTGTTCATGTAGTGGTAGGCTTTTCTTGAGGAGGGCATGACATAAGACTTATTATTTTCCCTTTTCCTTAACATAATCCTTCTTTGTAAAAGTGACATAAATGGTTTAAAATCTTACATAATTGTAGTGATTGGTATTTTTAGTTATCATGTTTATATTATAGTATCTATACAAAAACTAGCAAAATTAGTCTTCCTTTCTAGCTTTTCTGACATTTACATATTTACATAATTAGTTTCTTAAGCCTTTCAAAATATTTTTAAAATCCATTTAAATGTTGGTAGTAAAATTTCTATTATGAATTTCCATGTTCTGTCAATTTCATATAAATGGAATTAAACATGATTTAGCAAGATCTAACAATCCAAATTCTTCACCCATCTTGTTGATAGGTCAAGGAATGCAACCTAAAATGTTCTTGCTATCAAAAAAACTTGTATTTGTTTTTCAAAATTCCATATATTCAGCAGATTTAACTTTGGATGCTTACGAAATATTTGTGGTAAATTATGTTGAGTAAAAATTTCACTAAACTAAGCTATTGAAACATAAATTCATGGTAGTTTCATATCCAATCCTTTGTTTTAATTTATTTCTATATTTCATTGATTTAGTAATTTTTAGTGCCCTCCTTTGTTCTAGAATTTATATTATATTTTATGTGTGGAGGAAAGTGTACCATTTTATTTCTTTCATGGAAGGATATATTCTTCACTTTTTTATCATGGAAATATGTGGCAATTTATGGATTCTTCTTGTAGGCTCCCTTTGAAGAAGATGTAGGAAGACAAGGACTAGCTATTGCATCTATCAAGGGTAATTATAAATGCTAGTGAAGGCTTAAAAGTTGTTGTTTCAAAGGTAATTATAAATGCTAGTGAAGGCTTAAAAGTTGTTGTTTCAAATCTTTAGGATTAATGTATTTGTTGGTTAGTATGTCTCTCACTTTCTTAAATTATTCCAAGGATTATTTATTTGGAGAAAAAATCATTTAATATATTCTAACTTTTGTAATTTAAATTTGGAAATGCTCCTAGCAAAATTAGAGAATTGTATGTTGGCTCAGTTTGATGTTGCTTCCTAGTAGAGAGAATTGCCAACCATGGTAGATTGTCAACCATGTTGTAACATTATTAGCTTTTGAATCTCCCTTGACTTTTATAGCACTCACTATTGATGTTTTTGACCTATTCAAAATTTGAAATGATTGTAAAATTACTGTTAGAGTAATAAAGTATTTTCTTATTAATTAAATAAGATTTAATTCTTAGAGTAATAAAGTATTTTCTTATTAATTAGAATCATATTGATTTAACTATTAAGTTAGTTATTATCTCTAATTTTCCCAAGCTAAACTTTAGGCATATAATAATTAATTCTCTTATTAATTATTATCATGCAAACTAGGTTTTACCTTTTAGGGTTTTGACTTTGTAAGGATTAATCTCTTTGTAATAATATTATCATTCAATTTTGATTAATAATAATTTCTCTTTTTTCTCATCTATGGATTTGGGAATTCTAGCCTCCATAGCTTTTGTTTCTCTCTTTTGGTTGCATGCAGGTGATTCTTGGGAGCTATGGGGTTGATCTTTCATCAACTTCAATATGGTATTAAAGATCCAGATCTCCATGACCATGTTCTATTTATGAGAGGTTTGGCTTGGCTTTCAAATGTATTTTTTTCTTTTAGAGGGTTTAATTTTTTAGAAGTTTTTTTTTTGTATTTGAATCTGGGGGGGTTACCTTTTTTTGATACACTTTGAGTCCAAACAGACCTCAACATTGAGCTTCGAGCACCCAAATACTCCTATTTTCATATATAATTTGTCTAATTTGGACACAACTAGAAATTGAGGTGAAAAATGTTGCTCCCAAATTGCGCACATTTCTTGAGGTTGTGATTTTAAGATTTTTTGGCACACATATTAAGATTTTTTGGAATAGAAATCATGAGTTTTTGGCTCAAAAATTAAGATTTCTTTTACACAAAAATTAAGGTTTTTTAGTACAAAAATAAAGATTTTTTGGCACAAGAATAAAGGTTTTTTGGGACAAAAATCTATATTATTGGCATGGAAATTGAGACAATTTCTAGTACAGAATTGACACACTTTCCAAGATGATTTTGGTATGGACTAATACACATCTTGAGATAATTTTTAGTATAGAATCTGTGATTTTCCTAAGGGACTTTTGCATAGAAAAAAATGCAATTTGGCACGAATCTTGATGTAATTTCTTGCAATGGCAGGCATGTTTCTCAAGGTATTTGGCATGGATCCTGAGGTAGTTATTTTTAGTTTTTTCCCTTCCAACTCTTTTTTGACTTGCCTGTGGTTTTTTGGTTGTAACTTGCTCATCTAGACTCCATTTTTGCAAATGAGATATTGTCGAAAAGATGATTTTGAGCCCATCATGATGGTGCATTTTATTTGGACTTTTAATATTGTGTAGTTGCCAATTTATGAAGTCAAATTTGGAGGTTCTATTTTGTACTCTAGGAAACATATCTTGAGACATTTTTTTCTCCATATTTTTCTCCAAGAACATTTTATTTAGTTTTTTTCTTTTTTCCACTCTAGTGGATATCTTGGTTGTTTTATGTTTGAAGACTGAATCTGTTTCTTTAGATTATTCATCATGTTTTGTACTATCTATTGTATTATCTTTATGTCTCTTTTGATATTTGTTGACATCGTTTTGTAGTATTTTTGTAAATGCACTAATATAAAGTACCACTCTATTAAATTTTGGGATCTTCCACATCTTTGTGTGTTGTTGTACTTGCACTACATTATAAAGTGCCTTGGGGGTTTCATGTTGGCCATTTTAACCATTTTCCTTTGTCAAGTAAATTTTCCTTCCATGACATTAGCCTCATGATGTGTTAATGATACATGCTATTATAGGTTTCTATATTTCTTTTGCACTCTCGATGTTCTTGGTTCTTCTTTCTATAGGAGATATTTTATTCAATTTTAATGTTCATGTTTTACCTGTTGGCATTATAGGGAGTTATGCTGGTTCTATTTCTTTCTTAGTTCGATGGAGTGAGCTATGTATTTAGTATTTGATCCTATGTACTAAGTGATTGTAGTGGCTAGATACCTATGCATTTTGGTGAGATTGATCATTTACCATATAGATATTCTTTCATTCCTATTTTTGGAGGCCATGAAGATACCTTTCATCTTCTATTGATCAACTCTTTAGACTTAGTATCTTCTCTACTTGGTCATGTTTTATATAGTAGAGGTTCTTTAGTTTAGTAGTTTGGTAGTGTTTGCATCTTTATGCTTCAATTGTCTTCTTCATGATCTTCTTATGTTTCTATCTTCTGGGACATTCCCTAGTTTGAAGGCCTCTTCAATCCTTCACTAGTTCTTTCAGCGTTATTATCATCACTTTTTGGAGTAAGGTTCTTCCCATGTGGTTTTCTCTATTTCTTCTCTTTTTAGAGATTTGGTTGTGCTTGGGTACCTCATCAAGGCTCATTGTTAGGACCCAACTTTACTTTTAGTAGTAGTTTCTAGGTTTTTAGCTACTCCCTAAGCTTATCTTAAGGAGGTGTTAGAGTAATTAAGTATTTTTTTATTATTTTAATCATATTAATTTAATTATTAGGTCACTTATTATCTCTATTTTTCTTAATCTAAACTTTAGGCATATAATAATTAATTCTCTTATTAGTTATTATCATGCAACCTAGGTTTTACCTTTTAGGGTTTTTATCTTCTTATAAGGATTGATCTCTTTGTAATTATTCATTCACTTTTGATTAATAGTATTTTCTCTTTTTGTTCATCAAGAATTTCTCAACTATGGATCTAAGAATTCCAACCTCCATAGCTTTTGCTTCTCTCTTTCTGTGATAGGTATTTGTATGGAGATGATTCTAAGAGCAATGGGGTTGATCTTTCATCAACTTCAACAATTACCAACATTGGCAACAAAATATCACTCCTGCTTGCCACTATTGATGATCTCGATGAGAAAAAAAATGCTAGAACATGACTTCAATTTTTTATCATCATAGAAAACCTTACAAAACAAATTGAAATCCTTATAGCTAAAAATGAGAAGAATCACATCTTTTATGGTAAATTATTTAATATAAGTTGTATCAATAGTAACAAATATTCTTTAGTGTAATAACTCCAAGATGACATATGTTTAATAAATGTATTGATCATTTTCAAAAAATAAATGTGTTAAATGAGTGTCATTGCATTATGCTACAATTATTGACCATTTTATGTTACAAAATTGGAAAAAAATGATCTTTCTTTCTATTATTTTTCATGCATCTTTGATTAGTTAGTTGTAGACATGCATCTATTTGGTTGGTATGAATTGTAGAATAATTTGTAATTTTCTAAGAAGATAGCACAAGTAATAAGACTAGTTATGTTGGAAAAATACCTTTGAGTTCTCCAAGATATACTACAAGAATTTACAAAAAATTAGTTGATATGCAATCTAATTTTAAAATACTTGAACATAACAATTTTTAAAACAAAATTGCTATTGATAAAGACTTGGATTTTTTTTTCATTATATCTAGAATTTGTGTTCCCAATGACTTTGATCTTGGTAGGTCTAATGTTACAAAGATAATTTTTATATTATTCTTAAAAGGGTACTAGCTCAATGGAAGAGCACTTGCTGTAAAAGGAGGATGCTGGTTTGATTCCATTGTGCCCTACTATGACTAAATTAATGATTAAATGACTTCAAAATAAACTAGTAAATAAATGATCAAATAAAATAACAAATCAATGACCAAATAAATGATTAAATAAGTGATTAAATAAACTACCAAATAAACTATATTTTGTGATGTGAAGCCTAATTAGACTTATAGGTTTATTTGGCATGGTTTTCTCCCCATATTATTTCTATGGAGGTTTGGGGGTACTTCCCCCAAGATGGGGTCAAGGGGCAGCACCCTAGGTACACTTATAGGGTGGGGTTGAGAGGCAACACCCCACGGGGGTTTTCGGAGCCAAAACTGATCTTATATTGTAAAAGGCATTAGCTACTATTTTCCTAGTGGATGACTTATTGTAGCCCTAATTTTGAAAGTGACAAAAGCTTGTATAAAAAGGCTTAGGGTTAGGGATTTCATAATGTAATGGTGATATTGTAGCTTCTTGTGGTGGTATTGAGTTGTAAGGGATTATTGATTGTAATCACTGGATAATAATAATATTGGACTTGTTGTTGGTGAATGTAGCCCAAGGATTGGGTGAACCACATTAAATCTTGGTGTCTTGTGTTCTCTTCTGTGTGATCTATTATTTTTCTAATAATGGTTATATTTGCATGTAACTATTATTTTTATCTAAGTTTAATCCTAACACTATCAAATCAACTACCAAATCAATTACCAAATTAGTTTAGTTATAAATTTGGTCACGAGATAAATGTTTGACATTAAACTATTAATGATCATGTGATCAAAATTAGTTGAATATATCTATAATTTTTAATAGTTTATTTAGTTGTATATTATTATTTTTATACTAGTGTTTATTTTAAAATCCTTATTGAAATTTTATTATTTTATAGTTTGATGCTATTTCTTTCATGCATTTATTGTGTTACATAAGGATTAACATCCCTAGCGCAATATTATGCTCAAATGTGCATCTTATCTTATAAAATATCTCTCATTTAAGGAATATATTGGATATTATTTATTATTTCTCTCAAATATACATTATACATTTTGTATTCCTCTTGTGACCACTAAGTAGGTATAACATTGTATCCTTTTATCTTTCTTTTCATCTCTATATGAATTTGTATTATTTTATGATACATTCTTTTTTTAATAAATTATACTTTGTTATACACAAGACATGGGTGTCTCTTTTATTTTCATTCCTTGGATTCATATATTTTTCATTTAAAAATCATATATAGTATCATTATTTCTATATCCTTTACTTCATATGTGATACATTTTCTAGCACATATATCACACTTTATATTGTTGGGAATCATATATCCTATGAGGCATTTTTCCTTCATGCTTGGGGAGCAATATTGTTTGTAAATTATTTTTCTCTTTTGTCTAAGGATCAACTTTCTTTAGCATATTGATATTTTCTAATCATGTGACATTCCTTTCCTATAAGAAATTTTTGTCTTGATCAAGATTCTCTCTTACATAAAAGAGGTGTATGTCCTTGATCATCACCTTTTCTTTATTTCAAAAACCACATTCATTATAAACATTTTTTCTTACTATAGTCTTCAAAGTTTGTCATACTTCATCAAAAATTCATATTCTACTCAAAGACATGGGGATGTATGGGTGTATTCTTGTTCTCATCCCCTAACTTGATTTAGACACTCCTCTTGAAGGTAGATGAATTTTTAACAAGATTTCTTCCTTCTAAGGGTCTCTTCTTATAAGTGAAATTTCCTTTCACAACTATCTATTTTCCTAGCTTGTAAGAGTCTATATTCTTGGCTAAGTTTGTGGCATACATTATTTCTTAAGGATATAGCCTTATTTCTAGAAGTATTTATCCTTCATTATCTTCCTCATGATGTCTATGGATAAAAAATCATCATAAGGAGGGGGGACATACATATGCTATCCTTTGTGTTGTATTTATGCACTTTTACTTTTGTAGCAGACAATCCTTGATAGGTGTAAGTGGTCCTTGTCCATCCGTAGGATTTAAATTTACATACACAAATATCTATGGATAATAGACTCCTATCCATCCATAAATAATGCATATAAATATTTATTCATGGATAGAAGAATATGCATTCCATTATGCAGAACACACATATTCATAGATGCAAAATTTTGCAAAATTTTATAGGATTGACTGCTAAGCATACAACCCCACTAGACAATTTAGTTAAACCTTTTTTTGTAGGACTAAATACTAGGAATAAAACACTACTAGATCATTAATTCCTATGTTTTATTATTTATAAAATTGATTATCAAGTAATACAATCCTTGTAGATTATTTAATCCTCCCTCCTTTAGTAATTTACTGTAAGGCACACAAATATTATTTAGTAAGGTAATCATCTCTCTCTCTCTCTCTCTCTCTCTCTCTCTCTCTCTCTCTCTCTCTCTCTCTCTCTCTCTCTCTCTCTCTCTCTAGTGAGATTTAATGATGGATTTAAATATCATCTATAGTGATGCTCTTATATTTCCTATGTGGTCATTTATGATTTTATAAAAGGTTTTCATACATGATATTAGTGGGTGAGGTTTAGCTTGATGAATCTCTCTTTCACTAATTGATGTGAATTTTTTTTTACTAATAACCCCTTTTATGTACATGTGTTATTTTTATTTTTTACTTTATTTTTAATGTGCCCTTATGCATGGATCTAGACTTAGGATTCTTAGTTTACGGCTTTATGTCATTGTACTTAGTGATTCCCTATCTCTTTGAAATATGTCACCTCTCTCTCTCTCTCTCTCTCTCTCTCTCTCTCTCTCTCTCTCTCTCTCTCTCTCTCTCTCTCTCTCTCTCTCTCTCCTTTTCCTTGAGTATGACTTGCCTCATGATCACACTAAAGTGGGGGATAAATGTACCATCTTAAAATGGAAGAATTTTCTTTTGAGACCTTTTATCCCTCCTTAGTGTGGTTTGGTACATTAGGATCTCTCTTTTTCATTTAATTGCTTGAATAAAGGTCCTTTCTTTTTCCAACCTTACTCAAAACTATATGTTTGAACTGATTTCTATGCTTGGATTCTTGTGCATTCATTCCCCCACCTACATAAATTATACTTTAAATATCTTTCTAATAGTTGTTCCCACAAATATTACTATTTTTCTTTGATTTCATAATATTTCTTAGGTCTGAAGCCTAGCTTTGGACCCTATAACCTCTAGGTCAAGGAAAAGTTCATCCCTTACCCAAGCGCTAATGGAATGAGGTCATCCCTTATCCATGTAATTTTCCCAAAAAAATTGGGGCTTGATGCTGAATATTATTTTTCCATCCTTCTTGAGTCAACCCTCCTCAAGGATGTTTATTTTAAACTTTCTTATAGAAGGAGTCCTTCTCCCATCTTTTAAGAATCTCATATACATGAAATATGTCACTTCTCAAACTCTAAACTTAAATTCTAGGTTTTTGAAGCTAGAAAGTAAGACATTCTTCATTCAAGCATTCAAGATCTTCAACAAAAGTCATGCATTATTCCTCCTACATCTAGCTTCTTTGTGTAGTTTTTCCATCAAATAGGAGATCTTCTTCTACACAGAAACTCATCATTGTGGCATATTGAAATTATACACGTACATGGGGTCTTTTATTATATGATATCTTTTTTCCTTTTGTATATTCAAAGCTATTTTGTTAAATTACTTGATCACATATCAAACTTGATTGCATCAACTTTACTATGATATTATAAATTTTTATATTTGACTCTACTACATGTTAGGATTCTCTTATCAATATTTGATTCAATTTAAGTTTAATTCCTTAACCAAGGTTTGACTAAGGTAAGACCCTCCTCACTAACTAATTTTCCCCCTTCATTATGTATATGTCATAAATGTAGGGATTAGAATTATAGAGGTAGGGTTTCAATTGCTAGACAAAGCTTTGAATCTCATTTTTTGTGTAGAAAAGGTAAGGGATGGTATTGTCCCTTAGCTAGGCTATCTATAATCTCTAGGTCATACCTAACCCCCAAGTTATCCATGTCCAAAGACCTTTAGACTAACATTTTTTTAGATATAAGTTTCTAGGTCCAAGTTTTTGCTTAGGTCAAGGTCTTGAAATTGACCCCATCTCGACCATGAAGCCATCTTTTTCCTTACCTCATGTCAACACAAAACTAAGAATTCATTGTATTCTCAGGCCTCCATATTTTCTTGGCTTGACAAGTTCAAGGTTGTACAATATAGATCTTTGATGGTTTTTATTTTAGATACAATTTAACATGTTATTTTTAGGGATTCCCATCTCTTAATTTCTTCCTTTCTAAATTAGATTCACTTACAATTAATCACATCTTCATAACTTGGCATCAAAGCTCAGGAGAACTTTGTAATGTTGAGGTCCTCCTCTTTATCCCTTTCCCTTAGAGGCTTTTTCTAGATCTACTTTATGGATTTCATATCTTCCTCTTGATTCCTAAATTATCAAAAAGGATAGTGCATCCAATTTTATCCTTTAAAATATGATGATGTACTTGATATTCTATTATAGATGTGAGATATTGTACTTATGGTTAATCTAAATAATAAATTAACTTGTATATGATTCTATATTATGGAAACATTGAGGAACATAATCCATATTTTGTATTGTATTTATAAGTTTATAATGTAATTAATTATATTACTTTTAAAATGTTCCATTGTCATTGTGTAGTATTTTTTTTTTTTAAATCATGCTATAAACTTATTAATATGTTTAGGTTGATTTCTCTTGGGTTCCTTAGGAGGGTGTTACATTTACTACCAAATCCTAAGTTTCTACATTGAGAACTCTGAGAACCTTGTACCTTCATTAAATGTCTAGTAGTTAAAATGTGAAACAAAACTTAGACTAATAACACTCTATATCTCAAACTATTGTTTATGTACATAATGATTTGATATTATTGTTAGAAATAGGGATTATTGTGGGGGTGAATTAGTAATAGTTGTCAACTAGATATTATTTCTTACTTTAGGCCATGCATAACAAAGCAATAAAGTAATGCTAAATAGTAATAGTAACAATTCACAAAGATAACTCATAACACCATATTTTGTTAACTAGGGAAACCTTGGCCAAGGGAAAACCCTAGTGGGGATGATACCCACTAAATAATATACTGATATATAAGTTCCTTGTTAGAGGATGAATCTTGTTAGGATTTAATGAGAAAATTTAGTATAAGGAGTCCCTGTTAGGAGTTGTAGTGTAGTAGATCCAAAATGAGCCCATTGCCCAAACATGGACGTCTAATTACAAGAAGAGTTCACTGCTCAAACAAGTAATTAGATTGAATATAAGTATTGTATCTTCTTCCTTGACTAATCTCTAATCTTTAGTTTGATTTTGGATCACCAAATAGCTCATATAAAACTTCACATATATTGCTTCACAAGAGTTTTCATATAATCACGATTATAAGATAGCACTTGCAATCATAATCAAAATCTTACTATTTACACTTCACAATCTTACCACAAAATGTCCTTTGCATATATACCATGCGTTTTCACAAATTGTTGCTAGGTCAACTAAGAACATAATCTAATTTTCCAACTTACAGTAAATATCTAGGATGTCAACCCTAATTGGACAAGTAATTATCTTGTAAACAAAATAATCATTTCCTTCAATTTCACTATCCTATTTCACTTCAAACATGATTATCTCTATTATTTACTGACTTTCAAGGTTATACATGTCATCACCAACATGTATACTATCTCCATCTAACTTTTCTAGTCATAATATGATGTCAGCAACAAGTTATAAACAAACAATATACTATTGTAAACCAAACCTATACTTAGACAATTTTCTAATTACCAAACACTAAGTATCTTTATTTCTTAGGTTTCCTATAAGCATGTACCTTATGTATTTCCATAAATGACAATAATTACATATCACTATTATCCAATTGTCAACAATCTCCCCCTTTGGCATTGATGGCAAGAAAATAGTGAAAATTGGCTAAGTGAAAAAACTTAGCACAACAAAAATAAATAACACCTTACATAACATCTATTAAAATTTTTCCTAATTTACATATGCTCCCCATTACAATATACTTTACAATATTCTCCTCTTTTGACAATTCAATTTTCTACAATTATCAATTTTCTACAATTTCTCCCCCTTTGACATCAATGATAAAGGTCGAAATGTGAAAACTCTATCCAAAAACTATCCAAAAAAAAAATGTTGTCCTTCCTCATGCTAATATGATCTTCATACAATCATCAAAGTTTTCCTTCAAACTATCTATGCCCTTAGTCCATGTCTCCTTGGTGGACTCAGCTAAGGTGAGTACTAGACATAGAGCATATGATGCAATCTCAACTACATTAAGATTTGAATACAAGAAGTTGGAATATGCGTCTTTAGACTTGACACATTCCTCTAATTGTTTATCAAGAAAAGATAATTTTAGAGCAATACGTACTCTGAAATCTGATATCCTCTTCAAAATTTATTCCTTCCAAAGTTTTAGTTTCCTGATGTCACTCTGAATACTATCCACTTGTCCTTCAAAATTATCTACTTTGCAAGATGGATGTTGGATCTAGTTGGATAAAGCCTCTAGCTCACTCATCTTTACTTTGACATGATTATCAATGTCTTTAGTTAGTTTGTATGATAAGGTACACTTATTAAATAGAATTTCCCATCCTATTGGCATTTCTAAGGTTCCTTTATACAAGTATCAAGATTAATCAAATCATTCTTGATGTTTTGATAGATGGTGCTAAACAAGTTAGCATCATAGGAAATATGTGCCTTTGCCTCTACAACATTCAATAAATTGGTAAACTCTTCATCAAATAATTTTAGCACTTCTTGTGCCTTCTTTTTAGGATCTAATTCAGTGTGTTGTACTACCAAAGTACTATACAGTCTTTCAGTAACTTCCATTAAGGTTCTCTATAAGCTTTTCACTTTCCTATTTTTCTCAATAAGCTTTTTTAGGGATGAGGTCAGATATGTTTGATCATCATCAATAGATAAACTAGAAAGAGAGAGTGAAGTGGATGAAATAGATGGTTTAGCATCATTCTCCCTTTGTTTCTTAGTTGTCTCTTTTGTTCTTCTCTCTTATTCTTTCCTTTCTCTTTCCTCTCTTTCGTTTACTCTTTTCTCTTCCAATCTCTTCTTCTCATCTTCCTCTAATTTCTTCCTCATCTCTTATTTGTAATTCTTCTCTTTTCTTCTTCTTCCTTTCTTTTCTTTTCTTCCTCAAGAAATTTCTACTTGGCTTCCTCTATTTTCTTCTTTTCTTCTTCAAGTAGCCTTTTCTCTTCTTCAATTTGTCTTAGTTTTTCCTTAATATCCTCGATGTATGGTTCATTAGGTGCAGAACCACCAAATGGATTGGTATCATCAATGTTAATGGAAACATTGGTCTAATCAATTTTTATAGTGTCACTTCTCACTAACACTTCTAAGGTTCTAGGTGTTGGAGGAGATTTTTCCTTTGACTCTATCAACATCTGACTGATAGCAGCCAAAGTATCGCTTTCTAGCTTATCCTTTTCACCAACCATGAATAGAAATGGTCTCAATTTATTCATTAAATATGGTGTGAGGTTATTCAACAATCTTTTAATTTCTTTTTCATCATCAGTCTTGCAAAATTTCTAAGCATAGACTTATGAAGTTCTAGATCTTCTTCCCTTTAGGAGCCTTCTTTTGAATGAGTCTCTTATAGACATTCTAGTTAATTATGCTCTCAAGATCCTTCAATTTTAGATTGTTTTCTATGATATCTCATAGTAGATATATCAATCTGGTCTTTTTCAACATTGTTATATAAATCATAAAAATTGTTCATATAAACAAAGTTACCTTCATTAGCAATAGTGGTGTTGATCTTCTCTATCTTTGGCTTCCAAGGTTGCCAAGCTTTGCCTGCTAATTGTTTTGATGTAGTTATTTTTTCTACTTACTTGGTCTCTTGTTCCTCTACTTCTTCATCACTAGAATCAATTGTCAACAATATTTTATATCTTTTTCTTGGTCCTATGGCTGCTTGTTTTATCCTCTTGGTCTTAGTAGTTACTATTTCCACTAATCTTTTAGATTTTCTTTTTGGTTCACTAGGTTGGACATTTGATACTACTACATATAGAATGCTCTATTCCAAAAAAATTTATATGAAAGATATTGACAAAGGTTGAATGTTCAGTATTCCTTGCTTCATCATTTGTCTTACAACCTCATATTCACTCTCTCTCATTTTGGCCTCTAATATTACCTTCATCATTATAAACTCAATCTTCTTGTGTGATACCTTCTCCATAGATGCCTAATGAGTTGACTGTGTGATCTCATCATATGTACCAAATTTTTATTCTTCTTTGTCTCTATCTAAATTCAACAACAAATCAATATAACCAATTGCTATATTAACATTTAATTCATAACTTAAGGGATCAAGAAATGTTTCTCAAGGTTCCACAGCTTGACTATGGGTATAATTTGTATCAACCAAAATACAAATGTCTTCCTTAAATATATAAACAATTGCAAGTGCAATTCTAAATATCTATTTCATTTCATTCTAAATCATTCTCATTATTAGGTTGCCACTATCCAATATCTTATCTATAGGATGCCTTCTACATACTAATGTAATCTTCTCCATTGTGCATTTGTCACTAATCATTATGTTTGTGATTGATAAGTAAGGAAATATTTTAAGTACATGAAAGAATATCTGACTAATCAATGATGGGAATCTAAATACACCATTCTTTTTTCTCTTGATCTTTTCTAGGTTCTCTAAGAGTTGCATTCTTAGTATTTCACTAAGATTCACTTGTTCTTTCTCTACACATATCTTATATGTTGCATAGATGAATCTTGCTGAAAGTTCATCAATCTTTGAGCTTGTACAAATAGAATAGGCAATAATTTGACTCAAAAATCTTACATCATCTTGCTTGATGGTGCTAACCACCATAGCCTTTCTATTATACACTACTTTATTATAACTCTCAATTTTCTTCTTGATTATTTTCTCATTTATAGGTACATTGCCTTGTTTACTAAGACTAGTTACCTCATGAACAAGTTTGGTAGAAATATAAACTACATTGTTCTGCATCTATAATTTTCCATCATGTATCTTACTCAATATAATCTATCCACTCATCTATGTCTAACTAATAGTAGAAGTGATATTTAAACAAGTCTAATTCCTTTAGATGTTCAAATCTGAGCTTCATAGTCATGTCATTATTGAAAATCAATTCCATATCTTTGTTTATGAATTCACTACCAATAGACTCAAACTTACTATTCAGATAAATTCCTACATCTTCAAGATATACTACACTATTTAGAGTGATAGACAACACTAAGAGGGTTTCCTTCAGTAGGTTTTACAAAAACAACATTTAACTTAGGTCCATCCTCATTCTCAACATTATGCACTACTGACATATTCATGATTTTGTCAATTATGAACTTTTACCAAAAAAATTTATGGAAAAACAATAAAATACCTCTTTCCAAAAATAGGGTTTATGTCAAAATCACCTTAACAAGTCGCTTCTAAGTGATCTTCAATTTGGATGTGTTTGTAATGAAGTGAAAATTAATTATGTACTCCTTTTATTCCATCAACTTGAACTTACTTTAATTATGTGCTTTGCAAACATGAGAAAACTATTAATTTCATTGTGGAATCAAATAACTACTCAAGATCATCTATCTGATCTTCAAGTGTCACCCGAGGTTTTCCATAGCTAGTTTACATTATGACAAAACTCCACAAGACTTTTCATCATGAAATTCTCCAAAAAAACATACTTTTCATCTTCTATTATAGAATTATCCTTTTCCTATAATACCAGTAACTTTTAATTCCTTCATAACTTGTTTAGATAAGCTCCAAATTATAGGCACGCTTAAGTAGCATCTAAATGTCTCTTGATACACCTCTTCCCAACTTCATTACCTCTAATTTGATCTCTAGATGAAGTTCTCAAACTCTAATGTTGTGAACAAGCTTAATTTAACTTAGTTGAATCAAACTCAACAATTAACTTCAATCTTCCTATCTTATCATTGTCTACCTTTTCCTTTGAGATATCAACTCCTTTTACAAATGCCTCATTAAGCTCTTCTAAAAGCTCACTAACAATGTTTCTATATTCCTCATTGTTTCTATTGGTTCTGAAGTTCCTCTCATAGTTCCTTTTGTCATTTTTGATGATCTTTCCATCACTCCTTTTGTTCCTAAAGTTTCTTCTATTGTTCCTTCTATCTCTGAAGTTTCTATTCATTCTGTAGTACTTTTTTATGTGTTCAAAGTTGTTGAATAACTGACATATAGGTACTATGCTTCTAGGATTTTTCTAATCATCAAATGCATGATAATTCTAAGGAATGTGTCCTAAGTTGTTACACTTATAACACATGATCTATCTTCTATCTTCATAAGATCTTCCTCCTCTCGATGTCCTTTCATTAGATCTTTTTCTATCTGTAGGGTTAGTATTTCTAGACATTCGACTATTTCTTTTATCATTGTCATACTTAGGTTTCCTATAGTTAATTTCATTATGACTTATACCATGAGAACTATGACAATAAAAGTCCTTAACATGATTAAATGATTTATTAGTACAATCTATTTTCATATGACTTATTTCATTACATAAAAAGCACTTCCCTCTAAATTCATACTTGGTTTCCTTAGGAAATTCTACTTGCTTTGGTTCATCAAAAATTTCAACTTCCTTTTCTTGCTCAATTTCTTTGGACTTTTAGAAGAATGATTGGATTCAATCTTATCATCAAATTTGTCTTTTTCTTTCAAATCTGATCTAATCTTAGGTTTCTTCCCACACATGTTAATTAGATAACCAAGATCAATCTTATCATAAGCAAGTCTCTATATTGACATTGTATCATCAAGCTTTTCTCTACTAGAATAAAGATTCTTAAGCTATTGCTTGCACTGAGTAAATTCACCTTTCACAATGATACTATACTTATGAAGTTCTTCATGATCTTCTTTTAATGTTTCAAACTTAGATGTTTTCTTTGCCAGACTTGCTCTCAGATCTACATTTTTAGTCTTCAAATCAAATTCAACTTTTCTATGATCATTTCTCAAAGTCAATTTTAGATTTTTAATCTTCAATTCATGCTTCAAGATCTTGTACTCTATTTTCAATTTTGAATAATCATCACCATTGGTTCTAGATTTAGTAGATTCAGGCTTGGTATTGAGATGCTCAATCTTTTCCTTCAATTAACCAATGTATTCTTTGGAGCCTTCATATCTATCCTTGAGCTTATCTCTTTCTTTACTAAGGAGGTCAATTTGTTCATGAGCTTCTTCAAGATTCTCCATCAACTATTCTATATCCATAGGGATCTTACTCAATTTGTTAAGCCTCTTCAAAGTAACTAGGATCTAAGACCAATTGTTAGAAATAGGGATTACTGAGAGGGGGTGAATCAATAATCTACAAACTTTAGTTGCCAACTAGATATTATTTCTTACTTTAGATCATGCATAAAAAAGTAATAAAGTAATGTTGAATAGTAATAGTAACAATGCACAAAGATAACTCATAACACCATATTTTGTTAACTAGGGAAACCTTGGCCAAGGGAAAAACCCTAGTGGGGATGATACCTACTAGATGATATACTAATATATAAGTTCCTTGTTAGAAGATGGACCCTTTTAGGAGTCAATAATTTAGTAGGAGGATTCCATATTAGGATACTTTGAATCCCTATTAGCAGTTTTAGTATAGTAGATGCAAGATGAGCCCACTGCCCAAACATGCACTTCTAATTACAAGAAGAGCTCACTACTCAAACAAGTAATCAAACTAAATATAAGTATTGTATCTTCTTCTTTGATTAATATTTGATCTTTAGCTTGATCTTAGATCACCAAATATCTAATATAAAACTTCACATATAATCACAATTACAAGATAGCACTTGCAATCATAATCACAATCTTACAATTCACACGTCACAATCTTACCTCATAATTTCCTTTGCATAAATATTATGCCTTTTCAAAAAAATTTGTTGGGTCAAGTAAGACCATAATATACTTTTCCAACTTAGAGTAAACATCTAGGATGTTGGCCCTAATTGGACAAATAATTATCTTGTAAACAAAATAATCCTTTCCTTCAATTCTGATGTCATGTTTTGCTTCAAACATGATTATCTCTATTCTATATAGTCCATACTGACTTCTAAGATTATACACATCATCACCAACATGTATACTATCTCCCTCTAACTTCACTAGTCATAATATAATGTCAGCAACAAGTTATAAGCAAAATAATATACTACTATAAACAAAATGCTATACTTAGACAATTTTCTAATTACCAAACACTAAGTATCTTTATTTTTGAAGTTTCCTATAAGCATGTATATCATTTGTTGCCATAAATGACAATAATTACATATCACTATTAGCCAATTATCAAAAATTATTGTTTATTCAATGACTGGGCTTGTATGTTATTATCTTATTTGAGCATTGTGTACATTAAATTGTGTGTTTTAAGGATATAATTACTTATGAATTATAGATTAACTTATAGTATTTTTTTCTTGCATTCAAAATAATTTTGCATTGATTTGAAATAATGTATCATTTATTAGGAGATATATGTTACAATTATTTAGAATAATTGGGGGGGGGGGGGGGGGGGGGGGGGGGGGGGGGTCAATCAGTTATACACAGGTCTAGAGATCCAAACAAACTTTTGAACACTTTTAACAACTCAAATCTATTCATTAGTCCACTCAGTCTCTATAACAACTTATCAAAAACATAAAATTGTAGTTCACTATCCCAATAGTAACCTGCTTGAAAAATCTACAAAATTGAACATTAAAACATCTCAAATAGCATTCACACAAGTATGACACCAGGATTTAATGGGGAAACCCAATTTAAAACCCACTAGTAACATGCTATCAAATTTTTACTCTTCTATAGTGAGCTCAGTTAAGAGGAATACCTATTAAAAAGTTACAATACACACTATTAGATGTGACCCTATTAAAGTATTTAATCACCCTGGTTGTAGTGGCCTTGCTATAAGACTTAAGAACATCCCATTAGAATTTCACCTTGATTAAAGGATTTACAAATGACTATTAGGTCAAACTTGATTAAAGGATTCTAACTAATATAATTATTAGAAAGTAATGATAGGTTGATCTAATAAATATAGCTCACTTTGTTTATTTAGATCACAATGTAGCTCATATGTTGATCTACTAATTAGCTTTCATTAATATCTCCATCACTGATTCACTTGGAATCCCTTCAAGAAATCACACTTCACATCTACTTAGATCTTCAAGCCTTCTGCTCAAGTTTACCAATCAACATAATCAACAACTACTCCAACCTCTCTAGGTTATCCTTATGCCTCCTTAAATAGCTAGCTTTGATTTTTTGCTTCTTAAACATCATTTTTGATCTTAAGATTAGGTTAGATTCATCAAATCCTTCTATCATTTCATCTCCTCCTTCTCCTTCTACATAATTCTTAGAACATATCTTGGAATCCTTTCCTAGGAATACCCAAAAATTGTTCATCATGAATTAAATTCTCTAACTAATCAATACTTGTCCTTCACACACTTTGACTAGTCCAAAAATTCAACTATGTCAACTAGGAATCTCAATTCCTTCACAAACTATCAAATTCTGACACTTGGCTAATACTACGTTCCTTGGCCTTGGTCATCACTCGATAACTCAGTCAATACTAACTGTCTTTCTCAACTTAGATTGTCTTTTCTTAGTTTAAATTTCTTGATACTCAGTCTTTACCAAAGCTCGATCAACACTAGCACAACTCAGCTTCAACTAAAATTTCCTTAATCTCTTACTCTATTGCTTGGCTTAGCCTATGCATTTGGTCCTTCACTGATCATCTCAACTAGGCTTCAACTCAACTATCTTCTCCACTTATTGTAATGATTAAACAACACAATATCTTGCCAATGTGCCAACTAATCAAGTGTGCATTGTAGTTTCACATAACTCAATCTTTCCACTAGGTCTTCTTGTTATCTCTTCTTTTCAAATCCTCTTCATCAATCAAATGACATGGAACTCTACTTCGGTAGAAATTGTCTCACCAGTAAGATTTGACATCAATGACAACATAATAATTGTTTCAATTATAGTTTCCAACAATATATACATATGAAGAATTAGATGTATATTTTCATCATATACAATCAACTTGTTCAAGGGACTAAGTCCCCAATTGAATTATGCATTGCATTCATATGAGAACTAATATAATTTATAACATACTTGTAACATTTTGCAAATTTACTTAGTGGAATTACATTAGATGCATCCTGCCCCAATGATTCTCTTTTGTGTTGGGTACATTCTCTAACACTTATAGAATATTGTATTCTTGGGTGCCATGAAGTAGTTACTCCCTTGATTGTGATTGATACTTGTAACTTTGTTATGTGAAATGTTTTTATGATTGATAATTTATTTTTGGTTATTGATGATTTTTTGTGTTATGCATCAGATTGCATTAAATTTTTAAACTTTCTAATATCTAGATTAGTCATCTATCTCTCTCGTTCTTATATATTTTGTGGCATTGATCACACTTGATTTCTATTAAAAATTTCATGACACTTTTACGATTTAATGTTGAACTTGAGATTTTTTCCACTTGATATTTTTGGAATTTTGTGGTGACTATTATGTATATTCGATAATATTAGCTCATTTTTATGTTAGGTTTTATTTCTATCATGTTTACTATGGACCTCTGATACTATAAGTAAGGGAGCACATTATAGTGTTTTTACTATAATTTTATATGGAAATGAAATGAATTATATATCATATACATTTGCATTATTATGGCATTAACTAGAATTTCATGAACCTCTCAATTTATTACTTGATGTATATAATAATGTGTGTATTTAAAATTAAATATCAGATGTCTTTTATGATGTTGAATGAATAAGAATCTAAATCTATTTATGAAATTTTTGAAGAATGAATTTCTTGACCAATGTGGCTTTCGTTTATGCCTAAACTAGAATAATATTGCTCTTAATCATTGGAATGCATGCCCTCATGAGAATGGATAAATAAGTTGTGTCGTATTAGTTCTTATGTATAGTATTTGTATGATTTGTATACTCCCTTGTTAAATATTTGTGGATAATAGATTGTGACTTGCATTTTTTCATAGTTGTAAATATTCGCTTCCAGAAGTAAACCTAATTTAGGGTGGGGAGGATGTGTGCCATCTTTAAAAGTTAGACTTTATTTGAAATACTTTTTTGACCTCCTTTAAGTGATATCATAAGTTCGTGATTAATGCATTTATGCTCAAACTGCTAGCTTTCCTTGAGTTTTTGGCCATTTTTTGTTCTTCTTTCATAACCCCTTACACAAGGGTCAAACAACATTATCCCTTACCCAATGTGTTTTCACTCAAATCCCAAACAAATTTTGGAGTTTTTAATATTTTCTATCTTGAATGAGGTTGGATCCTTTTAAATTTCATTCCAAATTTAGTATAAAAGGAGACTAGTTCATGATTTTGTCATCTATTATTATTGTGCACATCCATGCTATATCTAGTCTATAAACTTGAAGAGAAAAATCTATTCAAATCATAATCTATTAAAGCAAGTTTTATAGGTGCATTCAAGGAGTTCAAGCCAAGAATAAAAATAATTGAAGGCTCTCATTTCCATTTCACAAATCATATATTTCCCTCTCAAGATATAGATTCTTTATTCATTGGAGATAGTGGTATTGGCCATCAAGTTAGTACATTCATATTCATCCACCAGCTTGCATGAGTACACAAACACTCAAGAACATACTTACATTCATATCTTCTCTGATTGAATTACAACCATGTTTAAAGGATATGGATAATACCCAATCTTTGATCAATTGGTAAATGCATGATGTTGCATGAGGATATGGAATCTATCAAACAATTTGTTGGAGTTGATGAAATCCAACTTTGAAGATGCCCAAAATCACCTACATGTGAAAACCTGTCAAAGGGAAGCCAAGGAAGGAAGAGCGTGGAGCAAGGGAAAAACAAAAATGGAATTGAGAGATAAAATATGAAAACACAAGAAAATATGTATTTACAATATGCAAGAATGAGATGTGAAATACAATGAGGGAGCCCAATATAAAGGCCTCAAGGAATCGTCTAGAGTGAGCTAGAAGATGCTAGGAGATAAGTGTGACAACTAAGCATACATCCACATGAGGTGGAAAGTCCTCAAACAAGGTGAGAGGATAGGTATAACTTAGAGAGAACAAACTCCTATATTTTCAACAACTTATAACAAACTCCTAGACTACAACTAATAAATGAATGCATTTACCTAAGTAAGCTTAAGTAAATACAATAAATAATTAATTATTAATTATTTACTCTAACACCCCCCCTTAAGTGCAACTTAGGGAAATTCCTTAAGCTCACAAAACTAAGAAATGCAAAATGCAGAATGGGTCCTAACAACAAGGCCATGTTAGGTACCCATTTACAATGCAAGAAAATGCAACCTCTATAAACAGGGAAAGAGAGAAAACCACATGGGAAAAACCCTCCCCCAAAAAGAGGTAACCTAGTGAAGAACTGAAGAAACCTCCAACTAGGAAAATGTCCTCACAAATATGAACAAGAAAGTGATCATGTAGAGCATCACTGAAGCATGAAGAAGTCACAAATCTGCCATCAAGAAGAAACTGATGATCTAAAGAACCTCTAAGGAAGAAGAATGCATGAACCGAGCATGTCTATATGGTATATGATCCATCTCACTGAAATTCATAGGTAGCCAGCCACTGCAATCACTTTGTTTATAGGATCAACCACTAAATACATAGTTCACACTATCGAACCATCAAACCATGGATGCATTAGAACAACAACATAACCCCTCCTTAATGCAAATGGGGTGAGATGACAGACAACTAAGAAGATGGGCCAAAGTCTCCTACAGACGAACCAAGAACGATGAGAGCGAAAGAGGTACAAACACCTATAAAGACACGGTCACAACGACGCTACATGGGGCTAATATCATGGAAGGGACACTCACTTGACAAAGGGAGAATGTTTAAAATAGAAAATCCCCCCCATGGTGCTTTATGAAAATAGTACATGTACAACTATCTCAAAACAACATTCATGACACCTGAAATGCAAGAGTGGCACTTTACCTTAGTGCGATATATAGAAGTGCTTCAAAATGATAGCTACAATGATCAAAAATTGAAAACAAGCTATAAAAAAAGATAGTACAACCCAAAACAAAGGAAACCATGCTAGGAAAATGATCCTCAGACCTAAAACACCCAAGAAATCCACCATAGAGTAAAAATGTCAAAATAATGATAGAAAGAGCATGGGTCAAAAACTGAGGAAAAGGACCACATTTCTGAAAAGATGACAAAACCAGCTTTACAAAAATATAAAGTTTTTTAAAAACTGACATGGGATGCAAAAGAAAATCTTGTCGAAGTCAAAAACATAACTTTGGACTTCAAATTTAAAAAAAAAAGGAAATAAAATTGCATCAAAACCTAAAAATACCTACACCAA
This sequence comes from Cupressus sempervirens, assembly GCA_028749045.1. NCBI lineage: Eukaryota > Viridiplantae > Streptophyta > Pinopsida > Cupressales > Cupressaceae > Cupressus > Cupressus sempervirens. Next base: position 288,656,375 of record CM053786.1, on the reverse strand, counting down.
TGTCTCTGTCTCATAACCAACTTTCTGGTGCTTCTCTCGGATTAGAAAAGTACTTCTGTATGCTCAAGTTATGGCCAAAAAACCACAAGTAGGTCCAAAAATGACCTTAAAGGAGAGATGCAAGAAGGTGGATGATACCGGTGACATCATGCTGACATCAGCAATTTGCAAGATTAAAATTGATGGCCAAGGGCCCATCAGTGCAAAAAAGGTGACACGTGGCAAAGAAGTGATGTGGCAGGGGCAACATGGTGAATGTGCCACATGTCACACACTAAGCAGATGGTGATTGTGCACTCGAACCATGCTAGCAACTCGATAGGCACTGACTTGTCACAGGCAGAGCAGAGTGGCAGAATAGGCAGAGTAGAGGGGTTGCTGGCAGAGGTAGCAAAATAGGCATTGCACTACTGCAAATCCTCGGTGGAGCAGCTAGAAAAGTTGTGCACCGACAGAGGTGGCCGCTGAGCGCTGGGGAGGCGGTGCAGCCTGTTACAGTGGGCCGCAGGCCGAGCATGGGTGGCACTATAGTGGCTGCTGGGCAGTGTCATGGCAGCGTGCCTGATTTTTATTTTTATTATAATTTTTAATTTTTTGCCACAAAATCATTCGTACAGTCGTATGGAACCTGCTACAACTAAAAAAAAATTCCTCCTAGAGCTCTGTCTCCAAAATTGACAAGTTTTATATGAATTCTGACTACAAATGGCCTTTTGGATCCAATGTCAACATCCGTTTGGGCTGAAAGTGCTCCAAAAAATTGTTGTTCCCCTGATTTGAAGAAAAATGCACAAACAAACTAGGGTTTGTGACTCCAAATCACGGCTTCAAAAATCCTTCAATGAAGCAGCAACAAGGAGTCTCTGATACCATGTTGGAGTTGATGAAATTCAACTTCAAAGATGCCCAAGATCACCTACATACAAAAACCTGTCAAAGGGAAGCCAAGGAAGGAAGAGCATGGAGCAAGGGAAAAATCCTAAATGGACATGAGAGATAAAATATGCAAACACAAGAAAATATGTATTTACAATATGCAATAATGAGATGTGAAATACAATGAAGGAGCCCAATATAAAAGACTTAAGGAATCTTCTAGAGTGAGCTAGAAGATGCTAGGAGATAAGTGTGACTACTAAGCATACATCCACATGAGGTTGAAAGTCCTTGAACAAGGTGAGAGGATAGGTATGACTTAGAGAGAACAAACTCCCGTATTGTCAACAACTTATAACAAAATCTTAGACTACAACTAATAAATGAATGCATTTACCTAGGTAAGCTTAAGTAAATAGAATAAATTATTAATTATTAATTATTTACTCTAACACAATTATGTAATTTTTACCAACAATTAAAAGAATTTAAAGAAATGGTGGTACTTCCACTATGTCCTAAGACATTGTTTTCATGGCCTCAAATATGTTAATATTGGGTGCAGGAACCTTAGCATTATTCACTTGTATGTTGAGCTTGGGTTGATCTAGTTTTTTAAGGAAAGCTTCCATTTTATTGGGACAACTTTGTATCATATTAGACATGGAGATGTTGAGCTTGATCTTTTTTAGATCTTCAAATGCATTGTACTTTTTTTGAATACCATGTTGGAATATTCAATATTTTGGTTTTTTTGGAAGGTCACAACAAGATTTAGTTGGGTTCAGGAGGCATTAGATTATCTCTAGCCCTTAGATTAGGAGGAGTGGGATGTGACCTAGGAGGGATGTCATCCATAAGGGGTTTCCTATTTCTTCTTATATTATATGTGTTTTGATTGTTATTACAAAATGAATGCACTTTAAAATATTTCATCTCTTCTTCTTTATTAAAAGTTAACACAAACTCTTCTTGATCATTTTTAGAGCTTTCTCCCCTCCATTTGTGTATCATATAGTTCTAATAATGTGAAGTTGAACTATATCGGAGACTCTTTTACATCTTGTGGATGATAACTTTAATTGTCATTATTTTTATGTTCATTGTCATTTTTTCTTGTCACTTTCATACCTACAAAATTCATATCACCAAATTTGAAAGCATTAATATTTTCAATAGGAATGTTTCCATTAATAGGCCCAGTCTTCCATGTTTGATTTTTTCATAATATACCAAAAAACAAATTCCGATAAATTATTGTTATTATTCCCACTATTGTTATTGTTGTTGTAACAATTGTCAATTCAATTCTAATTTTTGGGATAACTATTTTTGGTAGTAGACTATCCTTGATAGTTACCTTGGTTTGAAGGAGGATTTAGCTTCATTCATGTGAGTTCATTTGATAGTTGGGGGAAAGTTTTCTTCATAACCTCAAATTTAGTAGCCATATTATTATCTAGATTATCTAGGGAAGTTCTCTGTTACTCAAATAATGTATTTTTATGTAGGTCATAGCAAGGATATGTGATGGTCGGTGGTGTAAAAAAAATTTATGGAAAGGTAATAAGAGTCAAAAAATGTGTAAAGTTGGTCAAAGGCTAATTATCTACTTTAAAATAGTTTTGGATAGAAATATTACCCAAGGTAAGCAGAGTATCAAAATTCCCTCCACCTTGTAGATCCATCTAACAAGTGAATGTTGTTAGCTTCTTTGAAGACCTTTTCTAAGGTATCAATATCAATAGTTTGAAGCCTCCTCAAGAAAAATTAAGTGAGATTATCCAAGGCCTTAAGGTAACCCTATATAGAAACTACATGGACTATGGATAAGGATATTCAAACTTCACTTTCACCTTGTGGATGCAATGATTGGACATGATTATGGGCTCATGTCAACCATTAGTTGTAATTAATTTTTGGTGTAAAGAAGCAAGATCCACATATAGCTTGAAATTATTTACAAATTTTATTTCAAATTCTATCTAGTTGGAGATTGATCCATGTGGCAAGTTCAAGTATTAAGTGTACGCAAAATCTCTCAATATATATAGAAATAAATGACAAACCACATCTTGTTGTGTAAACTCCTTATGGGTACATATTTATTTAGATGGGAAGATGTGCCCTTCCTCTATTCATGTTTTGTGTACATAAAGTGAGTGGAATATTTCTTAGGAGTTTTGGAAAGCTTGTGGAGTTGTCTAGTGATGTTTAATAGAAAATTTTGAGTGTTAGTAGAGAAGGCCATTACACCTAGAGGTAGTTGAGGTTTTTTTTTTTATCTAAAGTGTTGGTAGTAGTAGTGACAAAGATTTTATAGATGCACTATGCATATGTTGAAATTGAGATCTTTAGAAAGAGAGTATAATGGATTTTGAGCTCCCTTATCAAGTTAAGTTTTGTGAAAGTGTTCAAGTTCTTAATGCTTTTCCTTTTTTAGTGATGAACTTAGTACTCATTTAAAATTTCAAGAACACAATGACTCAAAATTTTCTAGTTCCATTTCTATTGAATATTTTTATTACACGATGACAACAGAAAAAAATTGGTACAAATTTCTTTCTTGAAATGATAATATAATTTTTATTGTATCGTGGTGTTGTTTTATGATTTAATAGATTTACTAATACTAGGGGACAACACATAAAATAATACTTAGGGGTTAGCTACTTACCATGCTTGGTACATTATATTTTGGATTGGACCAACAAACAAAAGAATTGATTCCTTTTACTCTTTAGGCTTTTGCTAAACCAATATGGGTCAACTTAAGGATTTGAAAATTCTTGTATTCTATTTTTTCTTATAGGTCCTTCATGATAGATTTGGCCTTAATTCTTGTTACAATTACAATTTATTGACAAATTTATATTAGCCACCAATAGACCTAACAAACTATTGCAACAAGTGATGACCATCTTTATATCACATTTGGTAATGATTTTCACTTTAAAATTTAATCAATGCAAAGCTAAAACTAATTTGGTTGATTCTAAATTCTCCAAATTATCTACTTACAATATCACTCTCATACCATAAATGACCCTATCATTCCACAAAAAACTTTACTTAATATCTTGAATTAAAAGAAAAAATGAAATGATACACAACTCACTTAAATTGCATCTAAATAAATTAAAACTTGTCCATTCATTCTCAAAATCATAAAAGTGTGAAAATAAAGAGATAATTTTGAGACACGGAGACTCTGCAACATTCCTTGTATTACTATCCTTGATAATTATACATCTCTAATGTGATACTTATAAAAAAATGAAAGAGTAAAACCAACCTTTCATTAACTCCAAAATTTCCAAAGATAACAAGCTTAAACACTTCAAGACTTAAACACAAAAATATTGGACCAACTCTAATGATAATATTCATCATCTAGCAATGATTCAAATCCTTCTTCTCAATCTTGGAAATCATTTTATAGTAAAAGGATTACAAAAAGTTTCAAATATGGGAAGACATGTGTCATTACAAGACTCACTATAAAACAAGTTACAAAGAAGACAAAAAAATATTTTATAAATATTCTCTGCAACTAAAAAGATATGGGAAATATCTCAAAATTTGATAGGTAGCATCTTGATGTATAGGTGCAATCCTTGTTTGTAATACAAGTGTATCCATATCAAGCCAACATCAGTAAGATACCTTGATATGATTTATGTCCTTCGTTTATTTTGTCTTTATTTGTCTTCCTCAATTATCTTCTAACTACTTCTCATGGGTAAGGCCTTGATTTCACAAATTGCTTCCCACACATAAACTTCTCCCTTAGTTAGCCACTCTGTACCTCTAATAGCTTCTAGATCATTAACAAATTTGTTCCACTTGGAATTTGTGATGGTATTTAATTCTATTACAAACCTATTCATATCCACTTCTACCTTGAACAAAGAATCAATTAGATCATAAAATAAGTTGTCATCAACATCCCCATCCAAAATTGTTACAAATTTTTCCAATGCCAGGATGTTGACCACTCTTGCCAATCCTTCAACTTGTTTTCATTATCAACAATGGAGGGAATAAAAATATCAATACCTTCATTCATTATCTTCACTTTATTTTGTATTACCTATGACTTTCTTGTAAAGAAACCAATAAATTCTTTCACCATCTCTAAAGCCTTTTTACTAGAAATATATTGTCAAGCAACTCTAACTTTTTAGCCATTATAATAATTAACCTATCAAAGAATTGAATATATGAGCCCCATTGATTAAAAATTGGGGAGAGACACGTTAGATCTTCATTGCACACATGTTATACACTTTGTAAGGAGATGAAAACATTGTGAACTTGTTGGGATGTCCTTTTTTATATCTCTAATATGTGATATATCACCCCTTCAAAACATCCACCTTCAACTAATCTCTTTGACCTAGAGCTTCAATCATCACCATAACAATTGCATGTTTAGTCTCAATTACATTATCTTCAGTCATAAGAGAAATTTAGTCATTTGTTCTTTCTAGCTCTTTTTTGCTTATTTCAATTGTACTTTCCTCCATGGCTTTGAGCTTCTCCTTCAATGTAACAATCCCACTTTCTAATCCTTGTATTGTATCCTCCAACTCCTTCATCATCTATTATAACACATATATCTTTTTTATCTCTTCTTTATATACCTTTATGGTATCAATTTATTCCCTAAATGTCTAAGCAAGTTGAACCTCAATCTTATCAACCTTATCCTCATTCATAAAATAGAAATGCTTCAAAGCACTTGAGATCTTGCTACTAGTAGTTGAATCCAATGTCCACATTATTGTATTTCCCTAAGATATATCTTGTACATCCATCAATTGGGGCTTATTTGATTCAAGTGAAATGCTCCACAAAGATAATTTCTTAGTATCAATATTGAACTAGAGCCTATTTGTAGACCTTCTACACCAAATAATTCATATGAAATTGACTTTTCTTTCCTTTTGATTTGATCTAGCATAAATGTTTTTCCCTAATCTGATTTAGGCATGATTAGCATCCCTCTCCTTTGCATGAGGTATCTTGCCTTTTTCACTATCATTGTTTCACTATCAAGGTCATATGCCAATGGTTTTTCAATGAGTTCTTTAGTGTTTCCCTCTAACTCCCCTATTTTTAATGTTAGTGTTACTTCACTTTGCTTGACTTTGTACAAGATACTTTTAAATTCTTCTAATTTGATGAATTTTTCATCCTCCAAGAATTTATCTTCCTTAATGATCCTATCATCTAGTCTTATTGCAGTTAACTGCAAGTCTATCAATGAATTTTTAGTCGCCTTTACCCATTCTTTCAAGAAATTTTTCCTTATATCATAAAAATATTGGCTCCCACCAAGCATTAGTTGCAATATCCTCTCCTTAATTTCATAGGCATATAAACAATATTCTTTCTTTTTCTCCCTTTTTCTACCCAAGAATATGTCTTAGGTTGGTCATTTCTCTCTTTCAAAACTACATCTAGGTCAAGAGAGTTTGAGTTTACTCTATCTTCTTCCCCTAATGGGTCTTTTGGCATCTAAGACATAATATTGTAATAGTTTTCTAATAATATTTCAAATATGAAAGGATAGGTAATTTCCAATCAAAAATCCTTGAAATCAGGGTGATTCTTCTTCAATTTTCTCTCTACCCTTTAGATATCTTCATATTTTCTTAACCTCTCCTCTGCATCACTTTCCATAAGATTATTTCTAATTATGTCTTCCTACGCCAATTCTTTGTTGTTAGGGAGAGTGTAGTTTCTTACTTCTTTCAAGGCACTCTTGACTACATTCTTAGGATGATATATTCTATGTGCAATAGAAGACAAATTATAATGTCTCAAAAATTCATGAATCTGGTCAATGGCTTCTTTTCCAATTGTGAAATCACCAATATTAATACATCTACATAAGAAAGTTCCCTTATGAAACTTAGGGCCTAAATATTCTCTATCCATCATAATAATTTGTCACATGAATTCTATTATCACCAACCTTATAGTTATGTATCTTGGCAAAATGTGTAGGGGTAGAGGGAAAGCAAAAACTCTCATAACTAAATTTTTTTGAAATAAAGACACATATCCTCAGTTATGGCCTAATTTGGTATCATCTCTTAGTAGGGTAGGCCTCAAAATTTTTTGGAATCTTATCTTGTTGGGCACCTAACATTCTCATAACAAAAAAACTAGAATAAGAGTAATGTTTGTCCAATACCTAGGTCCAAAGATGAACTGGAAAATATTGATGGAGGTCTAAAGTTTGATCAATGAAATATGTATTGAAGTAGCCAATGTTCTTGTATAAAATCATATGCATTAACCATGAATAATGGTGGAATTTGAAATTTCCAAATTATCCTCTCCATCTAGCTTCAATTTGTTCTTGCATTTTTTCAACAATATATTTCATCCAATCATACTCAATATTTATTAAAAAATCCTAAATATTAAGGACCATGAGGTAAGGTCCTCCATATACCACAACTAAACCATCATTCTTGAGCACCTTATGCATGTCATAGATTGTATTCTAAAGATAATTATAGGACATATTCATTGGGAGAATCTTATCCACCTTTGGTATATCTCCAACTAATTTGTTCTCATAGAGAATATGATGGAGCATCACCTTACCAGTATAAAAACCTAACATTTCTCTCAAATTTCCATTGAAAATCTTGGACATCAAACTCTACACTCATCTAGCCTTTAGGCCCAAAAGCTCCAATGAGAGAGGTACGATCTCGAGTACATGGTATGCTCTTATCCTTCTTATGAAAGTATTTTATTATAGGGTTATAGGATTCTATAAGAGCCTTCAATAAATCCACATCCACATATACTATATGACATATTCATAGATTGTCATAGATTGTATTCTAAAGATAATTATAGGACATATTCATTGGGAGAATCTTATCCACCTTTGGTATATCTCCAACTAATTTTTTCTCATAGAGAATATGATGGAGCATCACCTTACCAGTATAAAAACCTAACATTTCTCTCAAATTTCCATTGAAAATCTTGGACATCAAACTCTACACTCATCTAGCCTTTAGGCCCAAAAGCTCCAATGAGAGAGGTACGATCTCGAGTACATGGTATGCTCTTATCCTTCTTATGAAAGTATTTTATTATAGGGTTATAGGATTCTATAAGAGCCTTCAATAAATCCACATCCAAAAGCTCCAATGAGAGAGGTATGATCTCGAGTACATGGTATGCTTTTTGGAATATGAGTTTCTTCAAATTTCTCTCCCATGGATTTGAGGCTGGCAACTTCTTGAATCTATTACTATAAAAGAACATGAAAAGATAATAACAATTTATTCTTGGTCATATAGCATCTTTGCAATAAATATATAGATACCTAAAATCATGTTCATTCATGGAAATCCAATTTCAAGATCCAGGTAAGTGTCGAATCTATTCTTTTGCATATTTGTTTAGCTTTCTTTGTTTGGTTTAGCCCACCTTTGATGTTGATATTTGGACCACCTTTGTGTCCTTGGATTTCCCCTCATCACCTCCAATCCTAGACATCTTTACTGTAAATAAGCCTTGACCTCTAAAAATTACAAGAAAAAATTTAGCAATTTGGTAGTTTGGACACTTTGTAACTCAATAATTTCTCTAACCTCAACAACTAATACTCCTCTCGATCACTGAGATTGTCTTTATGTATGCACATACTCCATCAACTTCATTTACTTTATTAAATGTTTTCATGAAAGAGGATTCCAAATTTTTAGTATGAGTGTTACTTCAAAATTTGGTGATATTAACAACCAACTAAGCCTTTTTCCTTTATATCCAAATTTTTGATTGGTTGGAAACCTTTGTCTTTTTTCAATTTAGCGAAGTCACTTTATGTATTTTTGCCTTGTTATGGTTTTGATATTATGATCTATTAAATTTTATTTGCATTGTAACGCCATGAACCTTAATGTCATGTCTTTCTAATCTTAAGCCCCACAACTTATCGTATAGTCAGAGAATCTAACTATTATATCCTCCTTGAAGCCACAAACTTACATTGGTAGCTAATATCATCTTGTTGTAACATTAGAGCTACTAATACTATTATTGAAAATAATTCTTTGGTCTTATGCTCCTACTCAGTCATAGCATTAGATGACTTTTGCAACACAACTTACGGTTCTACAATTTCCCTTTATTCCTATTGTTTGAGAACTTGGTGCCCTATGGGAAAACTATTTAGGCATTTATGCTAAAAACCTAGTCACATCATTGGGACTTATTTTTTATACTTAAGGATTTGGAATTATGACCTTATGCTCAACCTTTGGAATGTAAAATTGGAAAACATTTTAACCTTTATAAGAATAGACTCGCAGTGATATGCTCAATGCCTTGACATAAGGTAAAGATACTTGGATAATAGTCTTTACAATTCTACTCTTAACACTTTATCGAGAAATCAAAGAAGGATAAAGAATATTGCTATATGACTTACAACTTCCTACTTGAGTATAAGACCTTGGAAATGGTAAAGCATAGACCATAGGATAAAATATTTTTAGCTATGTAAAAAACATGGTTAAAACACTTAACATAATCTTAAGTTAAAAAACATAACTTAAAACATAGGGCATGGGCTAATCAATTTAAAGTTTCTCTACTAAAAACTATGCAATAGAATACATGAAACCCTATTTGCATACATTTACCTGATTTTCACAATATTCTCAAAACAAAATTTGGAATTGTAAAAATATAGGCCATCACTTGGATTTTTAGTTTTAGAAAATGGTCTTAAAATGGACCTAGAGAGAGTGAAGGTTATCTGTGAATGACCTACTTCAAAGAATGCTAGTGAGGTAATATTTTCATGGTATGGATAGATTTTACCAAAAATTTATTAGAAGTTTTAGTAGTATTTGTGGACCCTTGATTGGAATAATGAGAGGGGATAGGAAAGAGTTTAAGTGGACTAAAGGAGTACACAAGAGTTTTGAAATTTTGAAAAAGATAGTTACAAACAATCTATTTCAACACTTCTATATTTTAATAAGGTGTTTCAAGTAGATTGTGATGCTTGTGGTAATGTCATTGGAGCTATTTTGAGTTAATAAGGTAGACTCATTTCTTATTTTAGTGAGAAGTTAAATGATTCCAAAATAAAATATTATTTTTATGATCAAGAATTATATGCTATAGTTAAAGAATTGAAGAAATGGAGATATTACCTTTTACCTAAAGAGTTTTTTGTATAGAGTGATCATCATGCTTTACAATATTTGAATAGTCAAGGAAAACAGAATTAGAGGAATTTGAAATGGATTGAAGTTTTTCAGCTTTATAAAAAATAATTTAAATGAAAGAGTGGAAAGTCTGACAAAGTTTTATATTTTCTTAGTAGGAGACAAATTTTGCTAATAAAGATGCAAATTTAGGTTGTTGGCTTCAAGGAACTCAAGAATTTGTATCTAGATGATCCTAGTTTTGGTGAAGCTTAGAAAGATTAATCAAAACTTTTTACTCTAGAAAAAATCATATAATTACACTTCATAATCCAAAATGGTATGTTATTCCAAGGTAGTCATTTGTGCATTCTAAGGATTTTTATGAGGAGAAATATCATAACAGAAAATCATTGTAGAGGGTTGGTTGGACATTTTGGTCAAGATTATAATAATTTCTCTATTTACTAAGAATTATTTTTTCCATATTTATAGAAAGATGTTAATAAATTTTTACAAAGTTGCAAACTATGTTAGATGGAAAAACAAGCCAAGAAAAATCTAGGGTTATGTTAGCCATTACCTCCACTAGAGAATCCATGGTAGGATATCAATATGGAATTTTTTTTGGTCATACTAAGAACATAGAGAGGTGTAAATTTGTAGACTATATCCTTTGGTTCAAATAATAGAATATACTTTTATTTTAATTTATATGATATCATGTTTATTTTGAAGCTTGCCCTACTAGAACATATATTATTTGGCTTGAATAGATATGTATTAATACTAATCTCAAATCAATCTCCCTATAGATAATCACTTTGATATATGTATATATAGGATCATTTCTAGTTTATAATAATATTTGATGTTATCACTTTGTTGGAAATATTCAGGATAAGATAGGTTACTGAGAGGGGAGGGGTGAATCATTAACTTATAAAATCTTTAAACAATTCAGCATTTTAACTATTCACCATTCATTTATCTAAACTACTGCATAACTGAAAGAACAAACATTCATTCACCTTGCTTTATCTAAACATTGAGTTCTTCATTTACCTTGCTTTGCTCAGTGAACACTGAGTTCTTCATTTACCTTGCTTTACTCGGTGAACACTGAGTTCTTCATTTACCTTGCTTTTCTCGGTGAACACTGTTGAACTGCCCATTCAGACAGTATCCTCTAGAATGCTTGGCATACACTGTAGACTAAGTGATGAGCTCGATAAACATTCAAAATCAAATAAGTGTTTGCACTAATGACAAATATATCATAATTCCAACAATCTCCCTTTTTGGCATTAGTGACAAAAACACTGATGAGCCAAAGCTTATGTGCAAGATTTGACATCCTGATTTACATATATCTCCCCCATACAATATACACATAGTATTTACAAATATCTCTATCTTTTCTTTGGTACTCTATCTCCCCCTTTTTGACAATAATGCCAAAGTCAACAATATGTATTTACACAGAAACACCAAAATGAGAGATAAACTCAGAATATACCTTGAGAATAAGAGCCAAAGTCTTATCCCAATTTTCTTGCAAAATTTTGTAGGTGGAGAGTGCTATCTGAACTTCAGCTGAAAGTTCAATCACATGATCTACAAATAAAAAATTGTTGTCATGGATCAATGTTTTTGAGTAGGCAATGTGTTTCTGCATTGTGTCTATGATAGGAAGAATCATATTATAGATGTCAATCAAGGTAGATCTGATCCTTGCTTCCTCTCTCAACAATTTTGCCTACTTTTCTAACAAAAATCTAATTTGGAAATGATGGGATGAACTTGAATTGGGTTCAAGTTGCAGCATTTGGGCACTGACCTTCATATCCTCATCAATTTTATTCAATTTTTCTTTGATTTCATTGGTGTACTCGGTAACATCACAAAGTTTGGAAAAAAGTGAAGTTACATTATTAAAAGAATTTTCAAGATTGACCAAAATTGTGGACAATTCTACTTGTTTTATTGCAATGTATTGAGCAATGTGCTCAAGCACCTTATTATCAAATTTTATTTCAGCCTTTTCAATCAATTTTTCTTGACTAGAGGTGTCCTCATTGAATTTATTTACAGCCTCTTCTAACTGAATCAAAATATGTTGAGTAGAATCTACTTCAACACCTATAGCTTCTGTAATTATATTCCTAGCATTCTCAATTATTCTATGCTCCTTATCCCTTTCAAACCTTAACTGCTTCTACGTAGCCTTCATCTCTATTAGTTGACTAGCATACCTCATCTCTTCAATGGTAGCATTTTCATAGTCAATTTTTGGAATCACTATCTCTGTGTCTAAGTCAATATCTTCAAGAATTTCTTTTCTAGTGATCAGAATTCTTAATGGTTGCTTTTGTTTGGCTTCTATGATGACTGGTTTGACCTTGGGAATAGACACAATAGTGGAGATGGAAGGACTAGAAATGAAAATTGGGATACTTGAGGATTGAGTGCCAATAGGAGTATTTACCATATCCAAAACTACAATACTTCCCAAAAATGATGGTACACTCGGTAATGCAGTATCTAAACTAACTGCATTTGAAGTAGATGTAGATAATGCTGACAAAATTGTAGAACAAGTTGGAATTGATGAAGATAAAATTGTAGAACTTACTATTTTTCTAACTGAGGATTATGGATCTGAGGAGACTGGCTCAGTAGCTGAAGAAGTAATAGTCAGCTTGGTAGATGAAGTGCTTGGCACATCTGTCTCAGATACCTGGAGCTAGGAGGAGGTAGGTGAAGATTGAACAATTGATGTGGTAGTTGTGCTCACAAGCTCACTTGTAGAAGCTATCTCCTTGGTGGATGAAACAGTTTTTGGTGGAGAGTGAGGAATGGATGCAATCATTGCTGCTGCAATTTCTACTGGATCATCTTCCTCCTTATCTTTCTCTTCAGCTTCTTCCACCTTGTCTTCTCCCATTAATGCATGTAGCTCTCTTGGTGAGATTGTGATGGATGGAGTGCCATCAATATCATCACTGTCACTGATGTCATCATCCTTGATTTCCACTGGGTCTTCATTGGGCTTATGCAGATGATAGATTTTTTTCCACATGTTTGTAGCATCATTTACAACATGCTCAATTTCTTTGATCAAAATTAAACATGTGTGAAATCTGATCATCATTTTACCTTCATGGTTTTTCATTGCAGTTTTTACTTCTGCTCCAGTGAGACTTGGTTGGAGATTCTTTAGGGATTGCTCATAGATATATTTTACCATTTGGATTGCTAATTCCCATCTTGGTTGCAATCTCTCTAACAGTTCTTTTGAGATTTGGGAGGCAAGCTGGTCTAGGGAGTATTTCCATTTACCCATCTTGCTGAGTACCAGCTCCTCTATCTTCATTTTCTTAGCATCTGTTCTAGTTTCAAATTTCAATGCCTTGAAATTTGTGATGCCTACTCCTTCTTCCAATATTTTAAGCCTTTCCTCAAATGTAGGTGTAGGCCTAACTAGTATAGGTTCCTGCTTACCTTTTCTGGTTCTTCTTGTGAATACTGTAGTAGGCTTCTTCTTAGGTTTGGTAATTATTACCTTTCCTTTCTTCTTCAGAGGCTCTTCTTCAGTTCCTTGTTCTCCTTTTTCTTCTTCTCCTCCTTCTTCATCATCTCCTTCATCCTCACCTTTTCCTTCTGTCAGTATAAGAGGGCCACATGCAGTTTTCAATTTTGTTATCTTCTTCTTGCCTTTGTTTATGGCCTGTGGTAGCTTGATTTCAAGCTCAATTCTGGTCTTTGCTTCATCATAGGTTCCAAAAAAAAATTTCCTTGGGTCTACTAGCTCATTTACTAGTGCTTCTATGATGTCTCTGGCTTCATCAATATTTACCTCATAGGGAAGAGGTTTTACCCATGCAACTCGAGGTTTGACTACCTAGATGTACACCTTATCATAGTCAACCATGAAGCATATATCATCTCTGTAATCTTCAACTAATTTTGGTGGAATTCAGAACCTATTATTCATTCTCTCCTTGAAATATTCAAAATAAATTTTCATGATGCTATCAAAATTTTCACCCATCTCTGCCACAAACTCATTTATTTGATACAAAATTGGAATGTCTTTTCTCCATATGACAGTTCCTTTAGATGGAAATAATTTTTGAATAGAAAAATAAAAAGATCAATAGAGAACCAAATTTACAAGGGTTATTCTTGGAAGTCCTTATACTATCCATATTTTTATTCAATTGTTTCAGCAATACTTCAGACAGATCAAGTTCAAGGTTTTTCTTTACAACCTTGAGGGCCAAATCCACAGCTTCAAAAGGTACACTATTCAATCTACTAGAATTGTATAATTTATATGCAATTACATGTATGCAAAATCTTAGTTTGACATCAGATACAATGTTGACCTTTAAACCTCTACTGTACCATTCAGCTAGGGTTTTCCTTTGTAACTCCTACTGACTTAGGGTTTTGGTGGTTTTGGCTTTGCTGAGCATAGGGAGACTCGTGATTTTGTGAATCATCTTCTTTGTGATTAGCACTGGCTGCTCTAACCATAATTGTCCATTATGTACCTGACTCAAGATATACCTAATCCATTTGGTTTGGAAGTTTCTAGGCATATGCAAGATATGAGTCAATCCTTTGGTTTCAAGATGCTTGAACTTAGGTTTCAGAGAGCCATCTACACTCATTTCACCTAGGGCAATGTCCATTTCTAGGTTTCTAATTTCTTGAATAGAACATTTGAAATGAGTACGAATATCATTGATAAGAAGTACCTTAGGAGGTATTTTTGATTGAGCTACAGTTGGGTCGAGTGATTTAGCAATGGTCGAAACAATCTTGAAGTTGGGCACTTTCTATTCTATACCTTTTATCAACATTTCTGAACCTCTTTTCGTCTTGGTGCTGCTGGTGCTTGCGGATGCCATAGCTACTCGGTAAATATAAGAAAATCTTGAACAAATTCTCTGCTTGAAATTTTCTTGGAATCACTTGGGATTTTCTTTGGATTCACTGGAAATATTTTAGCTTTGAGTATTCTTAAGTCGCGGTGAAAAATGAAATTGAATTTTGCCCTTTTGATGGAAATACTATCATTAATGCTCAGTACGAAGGTAGATGAGATGACATAGTGCTTGCTAGTCTGTCATCGATCTACTCGGTAAAAGTTTTGCAACTCGGTGATCAAACAAAATCTTTGATACTCCTGACCTAGCTTGGTAAGGTCTTTAACCAACCTTTCTCAGTAGATGCAACACGGTGAATAATAACTTTTCTTTGGTCCTTGAACCTAAAATACTGATTAGATCATTTGCACTTTTTCACCATGGAACTACTTGAGATATGGCTTGATGATGCAGTTCTTGTTTCTTCTTAAATCTAATTGGAAATGGTGGAGTCACCCATTTCTTGAGTGACATGACCATCATTTGAACTATCTTGCTCAGTAGATTTAGGAATCAATTATTGTCTCATCTACTTTCGAATGTTATTAGCTTTAGCTTTCTTTTCATCTTCAATTCTTTCAGTATTCATGCAATTCTTGGCTATATGACCAAGTTCTGTACATGTATAACATCTTACTATTGTGTCTCTTTTCCTCAAGTGATGCCTTGAATAGTCTTTGCCAACATGTCCATATTCTCCACAATAATGACATCTGCACCAAGTATTGTAGTCCCATCCAAAGATTGCTTTGACAAGTTTTTCAGCTAGATTGAATGATTTGGATCTACATTGGAATGCCTTGTGACCATGTTTCTTGCATTTGTGACATTTGCCTTCAAATTTTGGTTTTTCTTTGCATTCATTAGCTTTGGGACCATGTTGATTGTAGTTGAAGCATTTGCCATTGAATTTTCCTTTTCCATTACTCCGACATTTGTTTGATGTATGACCTATCTTGCCATAGTGATTTCAAGTGGGTTTTTGATTCCCTTGGGCACCTTGTTTGGAGGATTCACCTTCTTCCTTGTATCCAAGTCCAGCTTTACCTTTTTGTCTATGAAGATTCTGCTCGTGTTGTTGATTCAATTGGTTCATGTCTGTTTGAGATTTCATCATTCTTTCATTGATTTTCCTTTTAGTGATCAAGTCATTTTCCAAACTTTCATGATTTGTCTCTCAAATCTCAGATCACTTTGTAATCTTGCATTCATTTGTCTTTCAATGATTAAATCATTTCTTAAACTTTCATTCTCAGATCTTAGATTCATAACTTCTTCATTTGCATTAGATAGTTGACCTACAAGATTTTCATGCTGAAGGAATTGATTATTTCTTACTTCTAGGTCTTCATTTTCCTTGTTTCTCTATTCCAAAACTTCACATAGCCTGATTGATTGGATTTCTTGTTCTCTTTTAAGCTTACTTACTTCTTCCTACAGAGAACCATTCTTAGCTAGGAGTTCCTTGACTGCTTCATTAGCTTCATTTGAACTGCTTGATGGTAAAAAGTCTTCAATCTTTTCTTCAACATACTGATGATCATTCATTTGTCTTGCAAGTTCCTTCCTTCTTTTTAGGGATTAAGAAAGATGCTCCTTTGCTTCCTTGAGTTGAGCCATGGCCATTTCCAGATCTAGTTTTTCATTTTCAATAGATTTGTCAAGTCTGAATATCTCCATTGTCCTTGATCTTTGCTCAAGCTGTCAAACTTTATCGTGAGAACCATAATTCTCTGATACCAATTGTTGGAAATATTCAGGATAAGATAGGTTACTGAGAGGGGAGGGGTGGATCAGTAACTTATAAAATCTTTAAAAAATTTAGCATTTTAACTATTCATCATTCATTTATCTAAACTACTACATAACTGAAAGAACAAACATTCATTGCACATGTACACAGAGATTTGGTGACCCAGAAACCTTCCAAATAGAAAGTAAAACTAGGGTGGGGATGATACCCACAAAACTTCAATACTGTAGTATAAAGTTGGCCTATTAAGGCTTAAAATGATCACTTATGGTGATCTACCCTGTTAGGAGCAAGTAGGACTGCTAGATCCATCTTGTTAGAGGATTTACAAACATACAGTGAAGTATGCACTATGTTAGGAGATTTACAAAAAGACTGTTAGGTCCATCCTGTTAAAGGATTTATAAAATAATTCACCTATTAGGATGAAGTAGTGGATCTTCTTTTCAACTATTTTCTAATAAGATCCATGTTGCATTGATCACCTGATGTGATAGATATAACTTTTCTACTCCTATGTTGACCTTGCAATGTTCCTCTTATTCTGCTGCTGATTCGCTTTCACTTTTCTCAAAATATATCAATACCTTCTTCATATACGAACATTTTTTTTTTTACACCATACCATCCTTAAAATGATATCATACATTACATATATACCATTTCAATATTTACAACTACAAGGTCGGCCAAAACATAAGTGAACAAAACATTACTGAGTTGGCCAGATAGTAGAAAACTTAGGTTCCTCAAGCTGACTCAGTGACCTTCTGATACTTGGCATATACTACATTACTCAACATCATCATGCATTTAGTAGAAGTAGAGGCTTGGTTCATACTAGCCACACAATACTGCTTGGAACTCGATAACCATTGGTGACTCGATAGATATAGTGTCACTCGGTAGGAGCTAACTTCTTCGTTTACCTTGCTGTGCTCGGTGAACACTGAGTTCTTCATTTACCTTCCTTTGCTCGATGAACACTGAGTTCTTCATTTACCTTTCTTTTCTCGGTGAACATAGAGTTCTTCATTTACCTTGCTTTTCTCGGTGAACACAAAGTTCTTCATTTACCTTGCTTTTCTCGGTGAACACTGAGTTCTTCATTTACCTTGCTTTGCTCGATGAACACTGCTGAACTGCCCATTCACTCAGTATCCTCTGGAATGCTTGGTATACACTATAGACTAAGTGATGAGCTCGGTAAACATTTAGAATCAAATAAGTGTTTGCACTAATGACAAATATATCATAATTCCAACACACTTATGGATGTTACTGCACACTATCCAATATGACATGTGAACTATTATATATGAATAAAGCTTCTATTTTTCCATTGAATTTACCTTTGTACTTATCATCTTAAATATCATCCTAATAAGGAGATGTGACCCCCATAAATCCCTTCCTCAAAAGGCACATCAATTAATGATAGGAGAATAACCAGTCATAGGGTACACTTGAAAGTTGAACAACGATGTTACTAATAAAACACAATGCCAATGAATTTGGAACATGTGATATGCCCAATGGAGATATTAACTTGATGACTTAATTTCCCTATTACCTTTGCATATGTGGTAGCCAATCATGCTCAGTCATTTAGGAGATATAAGATGGAATGAAAGTGAGATAATAAGTTTTATTTGTGATAATAGCTAAACAATAATTATAAGATTATTTATTAATATATATTCATACAAATATATAGTATTTAATCAGGGAGATGACTTATATGTTTACATCTTATGATTTAACCGACTAAAGCTATAAAAAATTAACACTCCCTCTTAGCTAGGGAGGATAAAGACAATTTGATAATTGTAGATAATGGAATACTAGTATTTTAATCAACCCAAAGACATTCAATTTAATGATGTCTAAGCTCTTGGTTGATTAAATACTTATTATTATTTTATACAAACAACCCAAATACATAAACTTTAATGTATGAGCTCTTAGTCATAAGCCTCACAAAATGCATACTCACCACAAATTGAATATGAATCTATACAAACAACTCAAAGATATTCAATGACATCTAAGCATGTAGTTGTAAGTTTGACAAAATGCATATTCTCATGATGTAAGTACAAAACTCACAAAATGTATATCATTATGTAGTTATTTAAGAATGTCACCTTAAAAATAACTTACACAATAATAGATGATCATTCAAAAGTCATCACTTTCATAAGAAGTACATATGTCTCATATATTGCAACAATCAATAGAATGTAATGATCGATTTTTCTGAAACACGTCCTCGAATTTTTCAATCATACCAAGTTCTCTTCTAAAGTGTTCAACTTTTGATTTAGAAATTGGTTTGGTAAAAATATATGTAGTCTAATTCTATGTAGTGATGTACTTCAATTCAATCACACCCTTCTCAACCATATTGAGAACATAGTGGTATGGTATCTCAATGTGTTTTGATCTATTATGAAAAACTAGATTTAGAAAGAGTTTAATACAACTCTAATTATCAAAATAGATGGTAGTAGGTTCCAATGGTTTCCCAAATATATCAAAAATGATTTTCCTTATCCATACTACCTCTTTGGTTCTCATAGAAGCTGCAATATATTATGCTTCAGTAGAGCTCTGAGCTATTGATGATTTTTTTCTACTAAACCATGATATCATGATTGATCCTAGAGAAAAACAAGATCTTGGAAATACTACTTCAATCTATAGAATTTCATGCTCAACTAGAATCTATGTAACCTCTTAGAGTTAGTTCTTCATTTTTATATTTTAGACCATATCCTATAGTTCCACAAAGATATCTTAAAATGTGCTTTGTTGCTACTATATGGATTTTCTTGGGTTCACTCATGAACTGACTTAGAGCATTTACAACATGACAAATATCAAGTATAGTATTTACTAAGTACATTAAGGACACAATAATTTGACAAAAGAGAGTAGGATTAACATAAGCATAATTTTTAGATGCTTCTCTTAGTTTTAATAATTTTATTTCCATGAGGGTTTTCATGGGTTTACATTCCATCATTCCAAATAATTTTAGTGTATCCAATGTATACTTCCATAGATTTAGAAAGATCTCATTAGTTAGTTGCCATACTTACAATCCCAAGAAGTAGTGTAGTCTACCTAGATTCTTCACTTCAAATTTAGAGGCCAAGTCTTGTTTACACTTTTTTATAAGATTTCTTCCCCTATAATTAGTAAATCATCAATATAAAGTACCAAGTTTTGTTAGAATATATAGTCCACCAATATATTTGAGAGAGGGAGTGAATTAGTTATCCAACTAATATCACAATTCTCAACCTTATTCAACTTTAACCATATGAGTAGTATTATCAAAAACCACAAAAGATACTCATGCACAATAACACTAGATATGTTAACTAGGGAAACCATTGATCGGAGGGAAAACCTCGATGGGGGTGGTACCCATAAGATGATTTACTAATACAAATATTCCTTGTTAGAGGATGGACTCTGTTAGGAGTCTGTAACAACATTCAATACATATTAATCCCTATTAGGAGACTTTGAATCCCTTTTAGAAGATTCCAACCTAGTTAGGAGTTGTGGAAGACAACTAAACCCACTACCCAAACAACTTCAAGGGAAAAATCAATGAACCCACTATCCAAATGATCTTTGTATTATTCCTTGTAGAATAATAGAAGTGAATAGTACTTCCTTCCTCTTTCTCTTTCTTGTCAATTGGACTTTTTCTCCTTCTGATCTTGTAACTAGAGCACAAAACTCACATCCAATAATCCTTGGATCACTTACTCACATTCAGTAAACACTCTATTCATTTTCTCACTTCACATTTCATACAACAAACACAACACTTACAAACAAGGAAAATATCTTTCCTTTATACCATATCTTCAAAATGATTCCTTGAGTCAATCTTGAGGCTTTCCTAATTAATTAATTACAATTACAATAATACTGTCGACTCATAGTTTATGCAAAACTTCAGACATGCAACTTCAAGACCTGTGCACTTGTTGACATCACCATTAGACTATCCTCTTTCACTTGCTGATCACACATCTTATTGTTACATCTTAGATGAAAGATATAATACAAACATCAAAAACCGCTTCCAAGCACTTTATCTTTGTACTTCTCTTAGTAAATCTTCTATACATCTTTGACTTACATGTTGTGCATTAAACCTCATCATCTAGACACTGTATTGAACCTATCCATGAATGCGCATCACCAGAAACTCAAAATCATGTCTATACAACTAATATCTATGTCTTCTACTTTGGCAATCTTCATAGACTTACTACTATGTTGACATCAATGACAAACACAGTCATGAATGCAACATGTCAATACTCTCCAATGTTTAGGATACTCCCCCAATATAGTATCATCAGAATCCATGCTAGCAATCTCCCCTTTTGGCATTGATGGCAACATAGATGAAAAATATCTAAGTTCCATAAATACCAAAACAATACTCTGTTGATGTTCTCATCCTCCCAAATCCTCTTCTTAGGATCAGCAATAGTTGTTCACAATAAACAACTCGCTATACATTATAATTCCTTATGCTGGATATCTCCCTCATAGAGATATTCTTCATTCTCCTTTACATGAATCTTTCTAAATCTCTCTAATAAAATAGAGATTTCCATGTACTCTCCCCATAAATACTTACGAGATGTTTCTAATGCATATTCTCCCCCATTGAAATCAATGACAAAGGCCTCATTATGTCAATTTACTACTCCAAGTCTTAAACTAACTCAAGTGTCCAAGGACACTGTTTAAGACCAAAATATCAAGAGTCCTCAATGACTCATCTCATCACAAATACTCCCTCATATGAGAAGCATCAAGACTCAACCTAGTCTAACTATAGTTCTTTGTACTGCTGGACTAATGCACTCTCTACCTCATCTACTTAGAAGTAGATAGAGGCATAACCTCAAGCATACCTCTCAAGTACTCAAATGTATCTTTAGGTAAGGTCTTCATAAAGATGTCAACAATTTGATCTTTAGTACTCACATATTCCAATTTAATCTCATGTTGTGTTTCCTTCTCTCTCAAGACATGATACTTAATAGATATATGCTTAGTCTTAGAATGTAATACAAGATTCTTATACATACTCACTATACTTGTGTTATCACAATATATGATAACAAGTTCTGCAAATAGTGGCAATGTTTTTTGCAAACCCAAGAGAAAATTATCTTATGGCAGTAAAAAGAATAATGAGGTACCTAAAAGGAATAGATGATTTTGGTTTACACTACAAGAGGACTGAAAAATTTGAGTTGAATGCCTAAAATGATGCAGATTGGGGAGGTAATATAGACGATAGAAAAATTACTAGTGGAGGAGCACTCTTCGTAGGTAAAAGATTAGTCACTTGGACTAGCAAAAAGAAAAGTTGTACCTCACAGTCTGTAGTTGAAGCTGAGTATATTGCTACTACTATCAACTGCACCAACATTGTATGGATCAAGAACCTGTTGAAAGGTATGAAGGAAGAGATAACTAAACCTATGATACTCTATTGTGATAATACAAGTTCCATCAACATATCAAAGAATCCTATGATGCATCCCAAATAAAACACATTGCAATTAATTATCACTATGTAAGAGAACTAGTGGAAGACAAACAAGTGAAGATGGAATATGTCAACTCAAAGGAACAAATTGTTGACATCTTCACAAAACCATTACCTAAAGATGCATTTGAGTATCTTATAGGTAATTTAGGGTTGATACCCCTATCCAAAGTTGTTTAAGTAACAATAAGACCGCCTTGCATCAAATGAGTTAATTGTTGAAATGATATAAATTGATGTAGAGGATACATACTTTAGGTTTTTCCTGAAGTAATTAATATACTAAAATTCCAAATAAGTCACAAGCAAGGTGATAGAGGGAAAAATTAGAGTTCCTACAAATGCTACACTTGTAGAATAAGATGTTGACATAATATTTTTTTGGCATTATTGTCAAAGAGGGAGAAATAGCATAAATTGATCAGACATGTAATCAAAAAAATAGCAAATCCACAGGGTCAAATGTGTAGAGGGACAAATAGCAGAAAAATAGTAGAAAGGAAGGAGTAAGGAAACATCAATTAAAATGGAGAAGTAGAAGCAAAGGCATTAGTCAAGATAAAAAATTAGAGAGGGAGCAAAACAAAAAGGAGAAGATAGTGTATCATCAAAAGAGATATCCCTAATACCTTAAGACAGGGAGTTACTAATAAAATTCAAACAGAGTCATAAGAAATTCAAAGTTGTTGATAGAATGAATAGTTTTGGATACAAAGTTTTCTTTTTGGCATTTGACTTATTGTTTTAACCTAGTTAGCATTTTAATAACTTCGTTGATTAGTTTGGTTTTCCATCAATGCCAAAGAGGGAGATTGTTGATAAAGAATGTTTTCAATCATTGTTTTGTCACTAATGTCAAACTTGCTATTTGTTGGAATGACAATTTCTTATAAGATCCAAGCACTATCACTTAGTTGATTGATGAAGAGGATTTAATCAATAAGATGTAACAAAAGAACCTAAGGGAAAGGTTGAGTTATGGTTTTTTAATGAAGTACAAGGATTAGTTAAGACAATGGTAAAATGATGTATTGATAATACACTTGAAGATACAGAGGTTGGATACACTTAGAAACTCTAGAAGAATAAGTTGTAACGAAGCTATATGTAAAGCTTGACTAAATTGATTAGTGGGTCCTAAGAAAGTTAGTTCATGTAGAGTAGATTATCAAGTGCTAAGAAAATGTAAAATCTATTGCGTGCCGAGTGAAACAAAAGGTGATGAGCAAGTTTAGGTGCTAAGCTAGACAGAATGTAATTGGTTCCGAGCATCAATAAAACTTAGTTGATACCGAGTAAATCCATAGTAGGTGCCAAGTAACATAGTATGTGTCGAGCATCAGAAAATCAATAGTGTCAAGCTGCTGCATTATTTGAAAATTCAAAGATTTTCCATATCTAAGCTAACAAAGTTTGTTACCTTGAATTTTGTGAACCAGATGGAAGATACAGATGATGAGCTGGTGGTACAGAATTCTAGATAAACCATTTTTAGGTGAACACAGGTGGATTCTACAAGATGTTTCTAGAAGAAACAAGATTAAGGGTAGATTCATTGAATCTTACCTAATCCATTTGAACCAAAAATAAGAGCAAGAAGATTAGAGCAGGAAAAGTATTCTAGACTTCTATTTAAGGAGTTATAGGTCAAGAAGAAAGAGTATTTGGTTGGAGATAGTATGTGGTATTAAGAAGAAGGCATCAAGAGGGAGGAATAGAGTACAAAGACTCTACTTTGATAGGTGACCATAGAGGTGATTGTATTGGCACAATGAGCATGGAGACTTAGGGAGACAAAGCTTGAAAGGAGGACAAGCTGTCAAAGCTGCATAGACTAAAAGCCAGGCAATTTTGTGAATTGAATTAAGATCTGAAATCTACAAGTTATGTTGTGAGTTATATCAGATCAAAGCCCTTATTGTTACTCTCTAGAAATTGTATCAGTTAGGGAAAAATACTATGGAATTAGGTTGGTTTAACAACCATTTATAAATCCTTTAATAGGGTCACATTCCAAGTGAATGTTCTAAAGTCCTTTGACCAAGCTCACTTCTAATAGGGTAGTTGAAATCCCTTAACTAGGTCACATTTAACATTGTTTTTTGTAGCCTTAAATAGGGTAGGTCTTTCACAAGGCATCACTTTAGAGGAGTGAGAAAGGAATAGCATGTTACTAGTGGTTTTTCCCAAATTGGGTTTCCATGTAAATCACTATGTTATGTGTTGATCTTTCATGTCTTATTCTTGCATGTTGATTTATCAATAACTTGCTAAGAAGAATGTTTAGCTTGGATGCATGGTTAGTTTAAATGGGCTCACTATACTTAGTGAAAAAAATTTATCAGGACATTTGGACCTTAAATAATTGATTCACCCCCCCGCCCCCCAATTATTCTAAAGCATTTCTAACACAAACTACTATGTAAACCATTTTTGAGCCAACTTAGAGAATGAATTACAATATTTTGGTGATAATGACAAATCTTAAGTTGGAATCCCTATGCATTACATGAATCCTATTAGGTAAAGGAAGGTTTAAACAAAAAAATGGATGAATCACAGCTATTATCTCATACCTAACCCTAAGTCACCTAGGTCTTCTTAAGGAAGAAAAACCCTAAATTTTAAGTGAGTATGAAAAGGGACTGAATGAATGATCAAGGAAAGTTTTGCATGGGTAAACCAAGACATTCATGGTGACCAAGGTATTATGATCTAAATTATATTGTAGAATCAATTAAAGGATATTGGAGGAAGGAAATATTGAACAATAGAGGAACATCTGATAAAAAAGGATCAAGTACATAGCAAGATAGAGGTAACCTATCATCAAGCGTAAGAGTGCTAATCATAGGATCAATGCTAAGATATTCTAATAGGAAAATTAGTTAAATCTCTTGATAGAGTAGTCCTAATAGCCTATATTAAAATCATCTAACAAGGTGCTTACTTAATTATGAGTTGAAGTCCCATAACAAGGCACACTTTTAATAGTGTGTTGAAATCCTTGAATAGGGTAAGAACTAACAGTCTTTGTAAGCCTTCAATAAGGAAGACCTTTCATAGGGTAGATCATGGTTCACAATCAAACATTGTAACCTTCATTGGATACACTTTATTACTACATTAGTGAACATTTATGGGTGTCATCCCCACCCCAATTTTACCTTCTCATTGGAGGGTTTCTATGTAATCATATCTTGTGTCATATATGTGAATACTTACTAGTTTACATGCTTTAGATGTACATTCTTTACATGGTATTTTAGTTTACTTATTGAATATGTGAGATGTATGTGTGGTGAATATTTTATGGGTCAAAGTTTGAAGTACTGATTCACCCCCTCCCCCTCTCAAAATTTTATCTTTCCTATTGTAATTCTAATAATTGGTATTAGAGAATTTTTTATTTGAAAGAGAAGCTTTGCAGCTTTGAGAAAAGATCTTGGAAATGGAAGTCTACAAGTTGGGAAAGATCATTGAGAATCAGGGAATTGAAATACAACTCATTCTACATCAGTTGAATGAAGCAAGAGATGATCTAAAGAAATCACTAAAGAGAAGGAAAGAAATCACCATTGAAGAGAATGACACACAATACAGAGAGATGGACACTACTAAGCTATTTGCAAATGGAAACTCCAATGAATTTGATGCAGCAATTGTAGATCTAAAGGAAAAGAACAGAACCCAAGCTGAAGAAATAAAAAATCTCAAGATAGAACTAGAATCACAAGCCATATTACTATGTGAGGTGACTAAAATAAATTTAAAAAGTAGTTGAACACAAAGCCATGATTGAATATGACAAAAGAGTTTTGACTAGCAGATTGGAAGAGATATCATCAAAGGTAACAAGGATTGCTAACATGCACTTAAAAACTTTGGGTCAACTAATGAATGCCAACCATGAACTAAATGCCAAGGACATTGAGATACCAACACTAAATTTGTAGAATGAATAGTTGAACAATGACCTAAAAAGGGAAAAAGAGTTTTCTTAAAGTTTCAATAAAACTAGTGAAGCCATCAAGTACTTTGAACAATTGATGAGATCCCCTAGATCTAACAATGATACATCTAGAATGGGATACACAAGTAGTAAAGAAGGAGAATCATCCAAAAGTGATGAAGAAAGGAGTAACAAAGGTAAGAATTCCAAGCCTACCTATCATAATTGTGGTAAGAAAGGACATACTACCAATGTGTGCAAGAGCAAGACTATAAATCAGAATGATAAGAAGAAGAGCATGGGTCACTGCCATAAGTGCAAAAAACAAGGTCATCAAGCACATGAATGTAGAACCATGACCATGCACATTCAAAGGTTTTAAGGATATTGTCACAACTTTCAAAAGTATGGGCATGGAGCTTTTGAGTGCAGATCCAACCAAATATGGTCATCAAACAAGCAAACAAAACTAAAGAACAATGGAAAATTTTATAATTGGGACCATAATACAAGGTATAGTTGTCACTACTATCAAGAGTATAGACATATTCCTAAGAACTATATTAGAACACACTTTAGGAGTGACTAAAAAATTTGGTTGAGTCAAACCATATGTTTTAGCTGTTTAAAGATTGGTCACATCAGTCAATATTGTCCAACAAGGTCAAAGGCATTAAGTTGTAAGTTCAATAAAGGCAATTGCAAGGAAGATATTGAAAATGTCAAAAATTAAATGAACAAGACATGGAAGAGAAAGGAGGATTGTAGCACATCAAATGGAGAAGGGAGCACTTTACCCAATGGGTAAGGTGATCACACCTCATCAAACTAAGCAACCAAGAGGTATGTGGGATTGATATTTAAAATTTATACCATACATTAGTTCCAAAGCATTTAGTTATGAAAAGATTACATAAGCAAGAATAAAGATGCAAAATATTATTAACAATCAAAGAAAAATCTTTAAGTTTTGTCATTCTTTTGTGTTACTATTGAGTATGAAAAGTTTCCTATGGTTGCTGAGTAAAATTCTAGTGGATGCCAAGCTTGTAATGGTTGCTAAGTGAATGGAAAGACAAGTGGATGTTGAGTGAGCCAGAAATTAGTTGATGTCAAGCTTATAGTTGTGTAAGCACTTAACATTAATTGCAGTGTTTTAAAGGGGTATTTGATCAATTTTTGCTCATTTAATGTCATTCAAATTCAAGAGAGAGCAAGAAGAGATAAAGGTGGTCTGGAAATTTCATCTGAAGCATTTTTAGGAGATTTGAGAAAATATTTGACATCATTTCATCAAGATTCAAAAGGTATTTATCATGTGCCAAGCTACACTATTTCAAATTTTTTAAACCCAAGATTTATAAAATGGCATCTAGTTCTTTGAAAGAAAAAGGTGTAGAAGAAAAAGTGGTTTTAAATGTTCAATTGGTTAGCAATGAGATAAAACAACCTATTTTCAAGGTCATTCTAGACATAGCATACAAACAAGATCCATCCACTGCATTATCTATGATACCACTACAAGTTTTAATGATTCAAGATGTTAGAAAGTGTTATAATTATAAGATTGGTAGTATTGGTGACATGGAAATCAGAGAAGCATATGAAAAACTGTGTGAAAATGATGTGTTGAGGGAAGAATTCAAAATTATAGAAAAGAAAGGGTTGACTCATGCCCTAGATTTCCCTAACATTTTCAAAATTGAGTGGATCATGTTTGTTTTGAGTAAAATTCATGATAGGTTAGTGTGGTTAGATAATGGAGAAATCAAAATCAAAAAGAGGATAATCCATAGGGTAATAGGGTATCCAACCCAAGATCGGCCAAAGACTATGAGAAGCAAGTCTAAAGAAGTTATTGAAAAGAACACAGGGGTTGTGTGGAACAAGACAATAATGACCATAGACACAATCACAAATCCTCTGATAGCTTTTGCAGTAAGGGTAATTGCACATAAGTTTTATCAATCAAGTAGATTGAATAGCATACCCTTCATTGTAGTGGATATGTGTTACAAGATTGTGAAGAAGGATCATACATATGATCTTGTTGAGCTGTAGCTACAATAATTAATTGAAAACCTAGGAGCAATAAGGAAAACAAAGAGTGCTCAGTGTAAATTCAGATCTATTTTGGTATGTATCTTCTTTTATGTATAGAACATGATTCCTACATTTGGTATTGTTACATGGAAGACAAATAGGTCTGTTGCAATTCAAATAGGAGAGTTCATTGAATAGTTAGGTGAAAATTTTGAGTCAGTAATGACTAATTATTTTGAGGATTTCAAACAATCCATGAAGAATAGATTAAGGATTCTAGTGTCATTAGTGGAAACAAATTATGACGATGTTTTTTTCCTAGTTGATGTTGATCACACATTTGTTTAGGTAGCAATTCCTAGAGTGAGATGGCTAAGGCCATTAGGTTATGAGATTAATGTTGATGAGGCCTCTATAGCAATCACAACATTACTCATAAAAGAAGTGGACAAAAATGCCAAAGCTTTAGGTAACTATGAGTTGGCCAAATCAAATATTACTATGGATTTGAAGACCACCTCTATCATCAGAAAGAAGGATAAACTAGTAAAGAGACTAAAAGAAAAATTTAGTGAAGGTGTTGAGGAGGAAGAGGATGAAGAGGAATAAGAAACTCAGATTCAAGAACCACTTGTATTGACACAAGGATAGGGTGAGGATCAGCAAGAGGAATAAAGAGAGACTGTAGAAGGTGTCGAGGAAGAAGAAGTCAAGGAAGCACTATTCCTACTAATCAGAAGAAGAGATAGGCCAAGGCACAAGTAGAGACAAGACCTAAAAAAGGTTGATAAACCAAGCTAGCCCAAACCTACAACACCTATCACAAGGGCCAATACATGTGTCATTGCACAAAAGGCTAAAGAGAAAGCCAAGCCTATAGATCAAGAAGGTGGAGTAAAGCAAAGATTGAGAAGAAAATATGTTGCTCAGGTTGAATCTGATTTGGAAAGGACTGAATCTAATGACATTAGCCAATTCCAAGAGGTGAGTCACAATCCATCTTCAGATCTAGATAGCTTATGTGAGAATGTTAGAAATAATGTTGATTTATCAGGTTTCTCTCACATTGATTTTGAAAATCTTGGAAAATTTGAGAAGAATCAAGTGGAGGAGGAAATATATGTCATTATGGCTACTTTTAAGAAGAGTCCTCTAGAAATTGCCAACTCCATACCTAGAATTTTATATGAAAGAGTTGAGCAAAAATGGCATTATTTTTTGAACTTAGAAAGGAAAATTAGGGAGACATCCTTTGCCCAAGTTATGCTAGAACTTAGCAAGGCACATATATACAAAGCCATAAAGATACATGTTATTAAATTTGTTCCTAAATATAGACCATTTAGCATACTACAAAACAACATTGAGGATGTTGTTCACAAGTCCAAACAAATGTTGAAGATCACATATGGACTATCCATTGTGAAAGAAGGTGAACAAGAACCTACTGAGGTCAAAGATGATGAAGATGATGAAAATAGGTTGAGGGAAGCATTGATATGAACATAGATGATCAGGGAACAACTGAGGAAGAGCAACAACAAGAATAGAGTGTACAAGATACACAAATGTTTAGTGTCAGCCCTCCACAAGTAATAAGTGTACATACTAAAACTATTATAGTAAAGGATGTTTCTAATTCTACTACTCAAAACATCAATCCCCTAATAAAGGAAGACTTGAAAAAGATACTTGACCAATCTACACTACAGGCCAAATTATGTGATAACCCTTTATTGGTGAGTATAGATGAAATTCAAAAAGCAATGACTATAAATACAGGGGAGGAGGTGAAAATGCAAGAACTACCTACAATCACTCATCAAGTCACTAGTGTACAACCTTGACAACCCTTGGTTGAATATTAGAGGAAGGAGATAACAAAATGCACTATCGGTACACACACTATTGGAACTCTAGTCTCAAAAAATGTTCCAAAAGTTGCAATAGAAAAGGTTGAGAAAATTGGAGAGGATAAAGTGGAAACTCAAGTTACTAATGAGACATAGAGTCAAATAGGTTAGGTAGATTCACCTACACCTCCAGCACAACAACAAGGTGCAATTCAAATCAATAAGGTAGAAAAGGACAAGCTTGAAGAGACTATTTTGACACCCAAGCTAAAGGATCTAGTAGCAATTCCAGCACTGGTAACTTTACCAGAATCTGGCACTCTTTCTAGTCAAACTCTTTAGAGGTCGAGCATAGATGCAACACTTTTGCAATTTGCAATGCCAAGTTTTATTTCATCCAAGGTAGAAGAGGTAATAACCTATGGAGATGTTAGCCTAGATGAAGAAATTATATTTCCCAATTTTGATATTGTCGTAATAAAAATTGAGTAGATGGATATACTTCAAGAAGCCCTAGCAAGAAAGAAACATCAAGAACTTCTTAGAAGGGAGCATAGGCACAATCAAGCTTTTCTTAATATCAAAGACATCCTCTTGGATGCATTCAATCTACCTACTTTAGATGAAACAAAGCCACTTATTTAACAATTGACTAACATAGTTGAAAAAGTAAGTAATACAGACCTTGACCCTAATGAAAAATTATTAGAATGGTCTGAGAAGAAGTTTCAAAGTAAAGTAAATGAGAAGATATCTAGTGATATAGAACTTACACAAGTTGCATTGGCAATTAAGATAGAAAGTATAAAGAAGGTACTAGAGAACATTTTTTCTCTATACACCAAACTGTGTAATCCTACACTCTTCACACACTAAATAAGGAATCACATCCTGAGCTTGGAAAGTCAAATGGAGTTATCTAGAGCTAAATTTTTTATGACTTCAACTCAAAATGAGAAACACTTCAGGACCCTATTACAAACCCAAAGTTAGTTAACAACACTATCTGTAGATGAAGCCAACATAAGCGCTAAATTGATAAGCATCTAGACTACATTGACTCCTCACATGGAGATTATACACAAGGAGTTAGGATATGTAGAAAATCTTATGAAGAAAGACCTCAATCTTTCTACATTAGATGGCCTAGTACACCTTGCTATCGAGCTAGCCATCCAAATCAAGTCTTTGTAGGTAGCTTGTGACAATTGGGATGTCACTCTTAAGATTATTCTTGAGGTCCATAAATCTTTTTTTGACAAACACACTATTAGTGTATAACCCATTAACATCAGTGTCAAAATGGGGGAGCAAGTATGCAGGTATGGGGGAGAAAGAATGAGAGAAAGAGTATCAGCACTTGAGGAAAATCTACTCAATAGGAGAGATTTTTTTATAAAACATAACAAATCAAACAACTCAGGGCAGTTATAAGATTTTTTTATATTTTGAAATTTTGTATAGAAGTCGACTAGTTATTTTATGTTATGCTTATAAGAATAAAAGTATTAATACATGACCAAGTATATCTAACATTCATGTCAAAGTGGGAAACTATTTATCTCATATTGGTTTTGATAAGTGAGTGTCTATACACTTAAGTCATTTACTTAGTTCATGTCAAACAAGTAACATATGTCGAGAACAACATGTATAAGTTAAAGCATGCCTAGTCACCAAGGAGTGTCAAGTCACTCATGTGCCGAGTCACTCAAGTACCGAGCAGACAGTATATGTCAACTGATTTAGGAGTTGAGAAAATAGTGCATGTTGAGACATTTAGATGCCAAGTGACAATATTTAAATTAGTATGTGCCAAGCATCAAGGACTTCAGATGCTAAGTAACACAATTTTGTCACAATTGTTTGTATTGGCACAAACTACTATGTAAAGCATTTTTTAGCTGACTTACAAATTAAATTACAATATTTTGGTGATAAGGATGAATCTTAAGTTGGAATCCCTATGCACTACATGCACCCAATTAGGTAAAAGGAAGGTTTAAGAGGGAAAATGGATGAATCACAGTCGTTGATTCATACCTAACCCTAAGTCACCTAGGTCTTCTTAAGGAAGACAAACCCTAAATTTTAATAGAGTATGAAAAGGGAATGAATGAATGATCAAGAAAAGTTTTACATGCATAAACTACGACATTCATGGTGACCAAGGTATTATGATCTGAATTGTATTGCAGAATCAATTAAAGGAGAATAGAGAAAGGAAATAGTGAATAGTAGAGAGACATCTGATAAAAAGGGATCAAGTACATAGTAGGATAGAGGTGATCTATCATCAAGCATAAGAGTGCTAATCACAGTATCAATGTTGAGACATTCTAATAGGTGAATCAGTTAAATCTCTTAACAGAGTAGTCTTGGCAAGC
Organism: Cupressus sempervirens; assembly: GCA_028749045.1. Lineage (NCBI taxonomy): Eukaryota > Viridiplantae > Streptophyta > Pinopsida > Cupressales > Cupressaceae > Cupressus > Cupressus sempervirens. The sequence continues at coordinate 288,623,778 of CM053786.1, read as the reverse complement.
TTTATTGAAATCCTCTAACAAGGTGCTTACTTAATTGTGAGTTGAAGTCGTTAACAAGGCACACTTTTAACAAGGTGTTGAAATCCTTTAACAGGGTAAGACCTAATAGTATTTGTAAGCCTTTACCAAGGAAAAAATTTCATAGGGTAGGTCATGGTTCATGATCAAATGTTGTAACCTTCATTGGATACACTTTATTACTACAGTAGTGAAGATTTGTGGGTGTCATCCCCACTCTAGTTTTTCCTTCTCATTGGAGGGTTTCTGGGTAATCATATCTTGTGTCATATATGTGAATGCTTACTTTTTTACATGCTTTACATGGTATTTTAGTGTAATTATTGAATATGTGAGATGGATGTCTGGTGAATATTTTATGGGTCAAAGTTTGAAGTATTGATTCACCCCCCCACCAGAAGTTTACCTTTCCTATTGTAATTCCAACACTTTAAACATCTAACATCTAACTTACATCATGGACATTTCCAATCATAATGCAAATTTAATTGTCATTTTCCAATAAATTGTGTAGAGATAAATAGTCAATGATATCACTGAAATGATCTGTTGGGCCAACTATTCATAATGCTTGTAAAAATAAGAGGGAAACATCATTTAAGCATGTAGCATTTGAATGAAACCACTCACAATCATTCCTATTACACCATTGTATAAGCTAATTTAAAATTACACAAAAAGAATCCATATGAAGTACCTATAGAGATGAGTATAAGGATGGTTTCATTTAACCACTTGAGCTATCTAGTTGACCTAAAATAACCCTCATAACACAATTCATACTTAACACAAAATGCAATACTCCAATTACATGATCATCATCTTTGTATAAGAAATTCACACTGCATGTAATAAGATATCCTAACTTCATCATCATTAGTATAGAAATTAACATAACGATACTATCCAGCTTTAATCAAATAGAGTCAAATTATGTAGTGCATCCATGTAATGCACCTATAGGAGGTCTATCATGAATGTAGATGAAGTACTAAATGAATTATTTTAGGTCCTTTCCAAAAATTAGAGAGAGGAAGAAATATCAATTACAATTACAAAAATTAGGGATCCTCAACTTCTTTTGCCATTATTATGAAAATGTATAATCATCAAATCGCTACAAGGATGTGTGTGTGTGTATGTGTATATATGTATGTATACATGTTTGTGTATTTTTGTGTTTTTTTTTTTTTTTGTGTGTGTGTGTGTGTGTGTGTGTGTGTGGTGCATGTATAATTCCTATCAAACCTAATATGAAAATTATAATGATGTACCCAATTAAAATTCATCTCATACTTAAATTCCATTATGTTCTCCTATAGGGAGAGATGACTAAAGAATTAAGATTTAAATAAAAGCACAAGATGAGGGGTCTTACATGCTCCTCCCCCCCCCCCCCCCCCCCAACTTATAATTTCCTCTTGGAAGTCTTCCAAAACCATGGACATACTTTTCATCATAGAGATCTACTTGAGCATAGCAATATTTTACTCCTATTGCCAAGAAATCCAAATTTACAATCACATTTATAGACATAATTTTTTTATGCATGTGTAAACTTACTTTACCTTAACCTTATGAAATGCAAATCTCATGTCATTACACATAGTGAAGATATATCTTCCTAAGCCTAGACATTTCACTGATTCCTAGATAAGGCCACATATAGTGAGATGATTTATTTTTCATAGTTATAAATGTATCTAACATAAATATCTTTTACATAAAATTTCAAATTTGAATATAGTCATTTATAAAAGCCAATGCCTATATCATAGTCGCATGTGAGAATATTGATACATGACACGCACCCTATGTATAATGAATTGACTACAAGAATATATATATATATATATATATATATATATATATATATATATATACACACACACACACATAGACCAAATAATCTATCTTAGAGATATCATCCCAAGATACCAATACTTGTTATACAGACATATGTGAATATATTTGATACATGGAACCCTTTTACAATAAATTTATACTTTAATTATTAATTTCATTCATGACTATACATAGGTTTTAGAATACACAAAAACATCCTAAATATGCAAGGTCTTAAGGGATTGACATTCATAATACTAATAATGGAGAATGGAGGGTGTCAGGGGTACCCTCCCTATGAATCCCATACCTCATAATACATAAATTTCCCTCTCCCTCAACTTCCCGTATGACTCATGAGTAACCTCTCTTGGGTAATGGTCATTTCATAGTCACATCACAACATACTTGCCAACTTTTACATTGGAAAATGCCTCAACATAATTAACTTAAACCAAAAGTGAAAATAATCATCAATAACCTAAATTTCAAAAGTGACCACATTAATTTTTTTTAAATTAAAAACACATAAAGGAATGTCCCTAAGGTGAATTAGGACTAGCAAGACAAAATTTGGCTAAGTAGTCCAACATTACATACTACATTATTGGTAATCCAAAATCCAAAAAGGTCTCTAAAACTAGAGAGTGGTTAAACAACCTCTAAGTCTTACCAAGACCCACTAATAAGGCCTCCAATCGACTACCCAACCATTATTCATAAATGAGATGTGATGATAAATATTATTTGAACACTCCAATCATCAAAAATTAACCCCCAACCCATATTGCATCCATTAGTCTAGTTGTTGTTGTTTTTACCTAAACAACTCCCTAGGGTTACTTTTAACCCATCTAAAGTTCACTTGAAGTTAACCTATACAGGTTCATTATGATGAGACCTCACATAATTATCTCTAATCAAGTGGGTTTACTTAGGTATCCTATTAGGTCCTACCCTAGGTTAGGTATCTTTGTTCCAAACCCTTAGTAGATGTGATATTTCCACATATATATAAAATACAAGTGTTAATTGACACTACATAATACACTTCACAATTACAAGTGGTGTGTCTAGTCACATAATACAATTTACTCTAATAACAATCATTTACATTGTGTTTACAAATTAAATATGATGCAACAAGATTTGAAATATCTTTGTTAGGTTAAACCTTTCTTTCACTTATTCATATAGGTATAACCTTTGTTCTTCATTTTAAATTATATGATTAATCTCCTACACACTAAATCTAAATATCAATAGTCTAAGAAACATACATATAAGATCAATACTATACAATTAAATTCAAATTATCATAATTAGTATTACACTAATCTTTTACTTTCAAAACACTTCCATAATTCAATTCTCATATAAGGTAATTAAAACATTTAAACATAGAGATGAAGAGGAAAGGGTCTAGTAATGATCCTCATTCTAAGATAATTAAGCTTAAAAGCAAGGAGGGTGCTAGTGATAGCAAGAAGCTTTTCAAATGGAAGAGGAATAAGAAAAATGTGGAGGAAATCACTAAATCTGAGAATTTTGACAATGATGACAAGACAGAAATGGGGGAACTTAGTTCCAATCTAGATGGATATTCTAGGAGCAAAGGGGTGTTGACTAATAAATATAATGTGGAAGGTAGCAAGGGTAGAATTATTGACTCAAATGTTGGGTCGAAATCCCTTGGGGAGGATGAAGAGAAATAGAGTGCTTACCCTACCCACCTGAAGAGGAATGCCAGTGAGGAGAAAATGGAGGAGGAAATTAGTAAGGAAATTGAGGATAAGGATCTTTTTTCTAAGGAAAACAACCCTAGTAAAGAGGAAAAAGAGGAGAGGATGGAGAAGTAGGATATCAATTCTGATATCTAGATCAATAAAGTTACTATTGCCATTGATTCTGAGATTATAAATGTCATTGATGGAAAGGAAGATTCTCATGAGGCTAAATTATCCTTTCTTCACACTACTAAGCTTAAAGTGGAGGCTTCCCTTTAGGGTGATTCTTGGCTTTACAATGAAATTATGGTTCTTAAGAAGAAAATGGGGGTTATGCAGAAAGAGTTGCACTATGAACGCACCATGAGAGCTCAGATGGAAATACAAATTAGTAACATCACTAAAAAGCTCAAAGATTATGAGTAGGAGCTCCATTACTTAATTAAGGAAAGTGGTCAAAGAATGGAATAGGTCACTTCTAGTTTGCATGTTGCAGTGGCCAGTCTAAGTAAGAAGAGTAATGAGTAGATAATATTTCTACGTAATGTGGGGTTGGGGAGTCCAGGTGGACCTAGTAAGAGAACTAGGTAGTTCATGAGGAAAAAGGCCACTAAGGCTCTTGAGACTCCTATTTTAGCTTTGATTGACATTATCCAGAGTACTATAGAAGCAAGTAAAGAGGTGACAAATATCATCAAAGAGTTGTTGTAGGCGTTTGTTACAAAGCTAGTGTGTTGGTTCCTGGTCTGGGTGGTTTTACTTATTTTTTCTTTTTGTTTTCTAGCTTGTTTAAAACTTTAGGTTCCAGGTCCTTGTAAAACCTGGTTTCTTTTTATGGTTTGAACTTTTGGTTTTAGGTCCCTATAAAACTTAGTTTCTTTGTTTAAAACTTTAGGTTTCAAGTCCTTGTAAAACCTAGTGGTGCTAAATGCTTATCTTTAGTATATTGTAGAGGGTTTCAGGTCCCTTCAAAACTTGATTTCACCTTAATCTAAAGCATTTAAACAACATGTATATCTTGTCAACATAAATCTCACCTTTGAATAAAATCTATATGTCACTTATGTAATTCAATAATCATCATCAACATGAACATTCAAACATATAAACATGAGTGCTTATGGAATAAATCATAATCATGATCCTAATTGTTGTTAAATCAATCATAAATCTTAATTTCAAAATAAACTTCAACTTAAAATGTATGCAAGGATCAAATCATCATATAACTAACATCAATATCCATTCTAATAGATGATTTACTGATTCCACTATATATAAATATCCACATATGTTAGAGTTATACATTTCGCATAACCTTGATATCTTTTAATATAACATGAATTCCATTTCCATTTTCAAAATCATTATATCTAGAACCCATTCATCACTTCATAACAATCATCAAAATAAATTAGCTATAATGTAGTCATAATAGTGCCCAGTCAGCATCATGAGGTGAATTAATGTTAAGCTAAGACACATAATCATAAATATCACTTGAGTTAACAAATTAAAATACATAAATATGTTTACCTAGATTCAATAATTGTCCATAACATGAAGCACATCATAGCTAATGCTTTTATTTCCTATCAGTCACAATCTATGAACCATTGGTTATTGTTGGAACTACAATTAGAATAGTTATTATGTTGTCACTGATGTCAAACCTTATTGGTGAGATAGTTTCTAACTGAGTAGAGTTCCATATCAAGATGATTGATGAAGAGGATTTAAGAAGAAAAGATAACAATAGAACCTAGTGGAAAGGTTGAGTTATATGTAATTACATTGGGCACTTGATCAGTTGGAGTTTGACAAGATAATGTGTTGTTTAACCATAACACTAAGTGGCAAAGATAGTTATATTAAAGCCTAGAAGAGATGATCAATGAAGAATAAATACTTAGGCTTAACAAACCTTCAAAGATGAAGAGTAAGCTAATATAGCAATGATCGAGTTATCTAGTGATGACCAAGGCTGAGGAATATAGTGTTGGCTGAGTGACAACATTTAACAGTTTGTGAAGGAATCTAATTTCTTGACCGACATAGTTGAATTCTTAGAATATGGAAAGCATGTTGAAGATGAGAATTGATGAGATGGAATATTTAATACAAGGAAAATTATGTTTGAGAATTTCTATGCATGGATTCAAAGAGAAGTTTGAAAATTTTTCTAGAAGAGGAAGGAGGAAATGAAAAGATGGAAGGATTTGATGAATCTATCCTAATCCTAAGATCAATGGTGGTTTTTAAGTGTAAAAAGATCAAGATACATGTTTAAGGAGGTGTAACAGATAATCTAAGAGAGGTTAGTAGAGCTAGTGAAGACCAAATAGTAAAGTAGAGGCATTTGTTGATGCTATTGATTGGCAAATTTGAGAAAAAGGCTTAGAAGAGTTGTGAAGAGGTGAAGTGTGATTGCTTGAAGGGTTTCCAAGAAAATCATATACATAGATGATAATGGAGTTTAGTCAATTGATCATCATATGAGCTACATTGTGATATGTATTTGTAAAGTGAGTTGCATTTACAAATCAACCTTTAGCTAGTTTCTAACCATTGCATTAGTTTGAAAACCTTTAATCAAGGTTGACCTAACAATCATTTGTAAAGCCTTTATTCAAGGTGACATTCTTATGGAATGTTCCTAAGCACTCTAACGAGGTCACTCCTGGTAGGATGATTAAATCCTTTAAATAGGGTCACACCTAATAGTGCATATTGTAACCTTTAATAGGGTTGGCTCCTCGTAGAGTTCACTTCAAAAGAGTGAAAATTTGGTAGCATGTTACTGGTGGTTTTTCCCAAATTGGGTTTCTATGTCAAATCTTAGTTTCATACTTGCACAGATGTTATTTGAAATGTTTTACTATTAATTTTTTACATTATGCAAGTCTTTTATTATTGGAATAGTGGACTGCAAATTTTATGTTATTGATTATTTTCTATAGAAACCAAATAAATTGATGAAAAGATCTAAGTTGGTTGAAGTGTCTAAAACATTTATTAGTATATCTAGACCTGAGGAAATTTGATTCACCCCCCCACCCCCCCTCTCCCCATTATTCTAAATCATTCTAATAGTTGGTATTTGATCTTGTGATGCTTGTAAGAAAAATTTTGAGGGTACTTGAAGCTAAAGATTAAGATGTACAAAAATGAGGTTCCAAGGTTAAACAAGGAGAACTTCCCTAAATGGAAGAGTTTGATAAAGTTGCATCTAGTAGTAATTGGGGAGGGAGAAACATACTATGTGGAAAATGCATATGTAGAGGTTCCAAGACCTATGACAACCCGAGAGATGAAAGAGAAACAAGAAATAAATTCAAGCAATGTTGGAGATCAAATTAGTCCTAAGTTATACTGAGTTTGATGACATAAAATAATTTACTAATACAAAGAAAATGTGGGATACATTGCAAACTATCTATGGTAGAGATGAGAATGTTGTGAAAGCTAAATCAGAAAGCTTGAGAGGCAAGTTTGATGAGATGAGAGTGGTAGGAGGTGAAACTATTGCTCAATACTATGGCCAAGTCAAAGTGGTGATGAATTGTATAGGAAGATCTAATGGGAATATTGATGATGAAACTATGATTGGCAAGGTAATGAGAGTTCTACTTCCTATTTATGCTATTAGAGCTTCTTCAATACAAGAACTAAGATGTACTCCTAGTAATAATCTAACTTTGGAAGGATTAATTGGTAGACTTACTTCTTTTGAATTATGAAATCTTGATAATGTCACTCCTCCTACTATTGAATCTACTTTCAAATCTCAATTGGTTCTTAATAAGAAAGGAAAGGGAAAATGTGTGAATAGTGATAATGATATCTCGAATGATGATCTGGATGAACTTGAAGCACTAATGGCTAGAAGACTACCAAGAGGCAAAGGAAAGTTCAAATGTAAACTTCCTATAAAATGTTTCTCATGTAACAAAGTTGGTCATATTGCTACAAGATGTCTTCACAGAGAAGAAAAGGATATAAGAAGGGAGAGCAGGTATAAAGGAAAGAGAGATAATAGAGACAGTAGAAGATACAAGGAGTACAAACGCAAAATAAAAAAAATCTTGCTATATTACTGAAGAAGAAACTAACAATGAGTCTAATAATCATGATGAAGTTGTTTACATTTCTATGAAAGATGATTTTGATGAAGATGAGAAAACTATAGTAATTCATTTACGATTAAAGGTGATAGATGGATAATAGATAGTGGTTTTTCACATCATATTACTAGTGATACAAGTAAGTTTGAAACATTAGAATAGTATAAAGGAAGCTATGTTAAGTTTGGTAATGATATGCCATATCTTGCAAAAGGTAAAGGATCAATAAAACTAACTGATAAGATCAAATATGACAATGCTTATTAGGTTTAAGGACTTAACTATAATTTGTTGAGGTTGCACAATTGAATAGTTCAGGCTACAAAGTTAAATTTGAGAATAAGAAGGAAAAGATCTACAATGGTTCAAGAGAATTGATTGGAAGTGGAGACCGAACTAGAGGTAACTTGTTCTATCTATATTTATCTGATGAGATGTGTGTTTTCATAATTTGATGATATATGTTTTTGGCATAAGAGATTATTTTATGTGAGCTTCGATAATTTGGTAAGCATTAGCAACATGAAAAGAGTAAGAGGGATGCCAAAAGGAAACTTGATAATGTGATGTGTAAATAATTCCAGTTGGGATAAATGACAAAATATAGTTTCAAGAGAAAAATTATACTTTTGATGTTATTTTAGAATTGGTTCATACAGGCCTTTGTGGACCTATTGGTGTGCAAAGCTATAGTGGTGACAAATAATTTATTCTATTTGTTGATGGCTACTCTAGAATAATGATTGTGATGTTTCTTAAAGAAAAATCTAATGTATTTCAAATGTTTAAATTGTATGTGGAAAGTGTTGAAAAGGAAATAGGTAAAAGTCTGAAGTTCTTGAGATTTGACAGAGGAGATAAATTTATCTCTAATGATATCAACACATTCTACAATGATAGAGGAATCAAGAGATAGATGTCAGCACCATGGACCCCTCCATAGAATGGAATAACCAAAAGAAGGAATAGATCAATCATGGATTGTGCTATAACACTGATGATGGACAAGAATATATCACAAAAATATTGGAGAGAAGTTGTAAGTGCAACAGTTTATACTTTGAACTAAATATAAGTCAAGAAAGGTATATTTATGTTACACCCTTTAAGTTATGGTATGGGTATGCACCTAATGTAAAATTTTAAAGTCTTTGGAAGTAAATGTTATATATTGAAGGAAAATAGAAATGGAAAACTTGATGCTAAAAGTGATGAAGGCATATTCCTTGGATATTCCACTAAGAGAAAAACTTATAAGTGTTTGAACTCTAACACTAATAAAGTTGTGGAAAGTGCAACTATGAGAGTTGATGAATATGCAAAAAAAATGAAGTTGAATGGAACAAAGAACCTAAAGATTACAAAGCATTTATATATGTCAATGAAGGTGAGCCCTACACTTTACCTAAACCATAGTACAAAGATATCGAGCAGCAAAAAACTATGAATGCCAAGTTGTAGCAATAGACTGTAGAAGTTGAGCATCAACATAATGATATTGAGATATAAGAAGAGGTTTCCAAGCATTAGGAATACATTTCCAATCAACCTAAAGAATGAAGAGAGTTACATGAAGTTCTACCTAGAGTAAATATGCAAGAGGAACTTGAAGTAGAAGAAGGGAGAAAAGAGCCAGCATTAGAAAAACATGTGAGAAGACATCATGCACTTGATCAAATCATTGGAAATAAAAACTCTAGAGTCATGACAAGGAAGAGACTAAGAAGTGCCACATGTTTACTAGCTTTGGAGAATGAGGATTGGATTCAAGTAATGAATAAAGAAACTGAACAAATGGAAAAGAAAAAAACTTGGTCATTAATACCTAGACCAAAGGACAAGAATGTCATTGGAACCAAGTGGTTATTTAGGAACAAGTTGAATGAGAAAGGAGAAGTCACACGGAACAAAGCTAGACTGGCATACAAAGGATATACATAAGAAGAAGGCATTAAATATGTAGAAACATTTCCCCAATTGTAAAATTGGAAAGAGTTAGTACTCTACTTGCATGTTTTTCTTATAAAGGGTTTTAATTAAATCAAATGGATGTCAAATCTACATTTCTAAATGGAATACTAGATGAAGAGGTATACATTGAACAACTTGAAGGATTTTTTGATCCAAGTAAGAAGAACATGGTATGTAAATTGCACAAAGAACTATTAGAACTGAAACAAGCCCCAAGAGCATGGTATGAAATTTTTTACAATTATTTGGTAAAGACTGGTTTTGCAAGGATTAATGACAATAGTAATTTATACTTAAAGACTAAAGGTTGAAGAGGGGTACTATTAGCTGAAATATTTGTGGATGATATTATATTTGGAGAACAAGATGCATTATGCAAATCATTTTCTAGTGAGATACAAAAGTAATTTGAAATTTCTATGTTTGGGGAAATCAAATTCTTTATTGATTTGCAACTATATTAGATGAAGAAATCTATCTACATTACTCAATCCAAATATAGAAAGGAGATACAGAAAACATTTGGGATGGAAGACTCATGACTAGTTGGAACACCTATGGCTACTAGACATAAAATCTCAAATAATGATGATACTATTGATGTGAAGCAAACCTTGTATACATCGATGATTGGGAAGCTACAATATGTTGTTCACAATAAACCAAATATTGCCTTAGCATTTGGGATTGTTGCAAGATTCTCTACAAATCATAAGGAGAATCATATGATGGAAGTGAAAAGAATACTAAGATATCTAAAAGGACCAGAGGATTATGGAGTATATTGCAAGAACAATGACAAATTTGAACTAAAAGTGTACACAAATGATGATTGGACAGGAAATGTTGATGACAAAAAGAGTATAAGTGGTGGAGCTTTCCTTTTAGGAAAGAGATTGGTTTCATGGACAAGCAAGAAGAATAACTAAATTTCACAATCAACAATAGAAGTTAAATATGTAGTAAGAGCAATTACTTGTTATAATATTGTGTGGATAAAGAAATCTTTGAAAGGGATGAAGGAAGAGATCATTGATATAGTTGTTATCTATTGTGATAACAAAAGTTCTACAAATATATCTAAAATTCTTGTGATGCATACCAAGACCAAGTATATTGCTATCAAGTATCATTACTTGATAGAATTGGTACAAAACAAAGAAGTACGATTGGAATATGTGAATATAAAGGAATAGATTGCTGATATATTCATAAAATATTTACCTAAGGATGCACATGAACATCTCAGAGGTAAACTAGGGGTGATTACCCTAATTGAAGCTACTTAAGTCAAGATTGAGCTTTGCATCAAATGTGTTGATCAGATTATCTTACAAGTTGATGCAGAAGGTCACACTTTAGGACTTGCCTAAAGTTGTGAAAAGAGAAAAGCACAAGATATTGAATAGGTCATAAGAAAAGATGACAAAAGAAGAACCTAGTTCACAGAACTAACCAAGAGATATCTACATGTTGAATATGTATCTCACAAAGTTACCTAGTGATGGTATTGGAGTATCTTTGGCATTGTTGTCAAAGAGGGAGAAGTAAAGTGGCATTGCAATAAGGGAGAGTGCATTAAGAGAGATAGATTAGTGTAAGGTGTTGCCACTAATCAAAGAACTTAGAAGTTTAGGATTTGTATGTCAAGAGGGAGCTAATTGATTGTTCTGCTATGATAGAGGGAGTCTATGTATTGTTATACCTAGAGGTGTTGCATATCAGTGTTGCATGGATGAGAATCTGAATGAAACTAAAACGGGAGAATGTTGGACCTTGAGATGAGAATCAAAATGAAACTAAGGACATCAATGAAGATCTGATATAAAACACAAAAAGAGCTTCTTGAAGCAAGTAAATGTTTTGGATTGAATGGTAACTAGAGGTGTTTCCATCTGTACCAAAGAGGGAGATTATTGGAACTACAATTAGAAAAAAAAAAAATTGTTAGTGATGTCAAACCTTATTGGTGAGATAATTTCTGTATAAGTAGAGTGTCATATCAAGATAATTGGTAAAGAGGGTTTGATAAGAAGAGATATCAAGAGATCCTAGTAGAAAGGTTGACTTATATGGAATTACAATGGGCACTTGATCAATTTGACTTTGGCAAGATAATGTGTTGTTTAATCATAACACTAAGTGGCAAAGATAGTTATGTTAAAGCCTAGAAGAGATGGTCAATGAAGAAAAAATACTTAGGCTTAACCAAGCTTCAAAGCTACAAATTAAGTTATTATAGTGATGACTAAGTTATCTAGTGATTATTGAGGCTGAGGAACACAATATTGGTCGAGTGACAATATTTTACAATTTGTGAAGGAATCTCATTTCTTGACTGACATAGTTGAATTCTTATGATATGGAAAGCATATTGAAGATGAGAATTGATGAGATAGAATATTTAATACAATGGAAACTATGTTTGAGCATTTTTATGCATGGATTTAAATAGAAGTTTGGAGAAGTTTTTAGAAGAGGAATGAGGAAACAAAAGATGGAAGGATTCAATGAGTCTAACCTAACACTAAGATCAACGATGGTGTTTAAGTGGAAAAACATCAAGCTACCCATTTAAGGAGGAATAAGGGCCAATCCAAGAGAGGTTACCAGAGATGGTGAAGACCTTAGTGAACTAGAGGCATTTATTGATGCTATTTACTAGAAAATTTGAGCAGGAGGTTGAGAAGAGTTTTGAAGAGGTGAAGTGTGCTAGCTTGAAGGGTTGCCAAGCATATCAAAGAGATAGATGACAGTGGAGGTCAGTCGATGTATCAACATATGAGCTACATTGTGATTTGTATTTGCAAAGTGAGTTGTATTTATTAGATCAACCTACTATTACTTTCTAACCATTGTATCAGTTTGAAATCCTTTAATCAAGGTTGACCTAATAGTCATTTGTAAATATTTCAATCAAGATGACATTCTAATGGAATATTTTTAAGCCCTCTAACCAGGATACTCCTAACAGGGTGAGTGAATCCTTTAACAAGGTCACACCTAACAGTGTGTATTGTAACCTTTAATAGGGTTAGCTCCTTATAGAGCTCACTTCAAAAGAGTGAAATTGTAGCATGTTACTCGTACTTATGTGGATTTTATTTGAAATGTTTTACTCTTAATGTTTTAAATTCTGTAATTTTTTTTATTTTTGGGATAGTGGACTGCAAGCTTTATGTTACTGATTATTTTCTATAGAGACCAAATGAATTATTGAATAGATCTAAGTTGGTTGAAGTATCTAAATGTTTTAGTGTTGCATATGGACCTAAGGATAACTGATTTAACCCCCCACTCCCCCCACACTCCCCTCCCCCCCCCCCCCCCCCCTCTTAGTTATTCCAAATCATTCTAACAAGTATTTAACATTTCACTACATAACATCCTATCATCACTACCTACAACATGATTCATTTCTACCCTTCTATGCTTTCTTATTTATTCTATCATGGCTGAGAAAACCATATGGACCTAAATTTATATAAAAATAAACATCATTTAGAAAATTTAGTATTTGATTTCCATTTCTACATTATCAATTCATAACTTGCACAATGGGATAAGTTGACACCTTCCTAAGGTGAATCTCAAGAAACTACATACATATAAATTGACTTTAAGCATCTACATCTAACTTGCATCATGGACATTTTCAATCATAATACAAATTTAATTGTCATTTCCAATAAATTGTGTAGAGATAAATAGTTGATGGTATTATTGAAATCATCTCTTGGGCCAACTATTCATAATGCTTGTAAATGAGGGAACATCATTTAAGCATGTAGCATTTAAATGAAATGACTCACAATCATTTATACTACATCATCATATAAGATAATTCACAACTACACAAAATAATTCCATATAAATCACCTCTAGGGATTAGTATAAGGACGGCTTTATTAAACCACTTAATTTGTCTAGTCGACCTCTAATCCCCTTCATGTAACACAACTCATATTTATTATAGAATCCAATACTCCTATTGTATGATTGTAGTATTTATATAAGCAATTCACAATGTATGTAATAAGGTATCCTAACTTCATCATCCTAAGTATAGAAATTAATGTAACAATACTATCTAGCCTCAGTCAAATAGAGTCAAATTATGTATTCTATCCACGTAATGCACCTATACGAGGTCTATCATGAGAGTGAATTAAGTACAAAATGATTTATTTTAGGTCTTTATCAAACATTCGGGAGAGGAAGAAACATCAATTGCAATTACTAAAATTAAGAATTTTCAACCCCTTTTGCCATTATTCTGAAAATGTATAATCATCTAATCAATACAAGGATATATATATATATAATTAAATGCATCTTCTCATTCTTTTAATCCATTATGTTCCGCAATAAGGAAACATAAGTGAAGGGTTAGTATTTAATTAAGTGTACAAGACATTAGGGATCTTACACTTAGGCTTTTCTCTAGACTTAAGATCATCCCCTTCCAATAGTAGAAATCACAACTTCCTTCAAACCAATAGAAATTGGCCCTTTTTTAAGCCAAAAGCAACCTGGTGACAAAAGCTAAGAGCTAATAAGCACTTGAAGTCAAGTTTGGTCAAATAGTAGCCACCCCATTAAAAAAAGTTTCTTGAGTCATAGGAGACATGAAGGGACCATAAGACAATGTTGAATCCACAAAGATGAGGCTAAGAGCCACATGGGTAAGCAAGGCAGCCTCATTTCCAAGAATAAGATCAATGCGGGCAACAACCACAAGAACGTGGTGGAATAATGGTAGAGTTCAATCCAAAAAAATTAACACCTGAGATATTGTAAGTTTCATGATTACAAAAGTACATTGTTAACTTTCAATTGAGAGAAACTCGGCCAAGTGAGATAGAGTTGATGAGTCAAGTGATACCATGATGACCCTTAATCAAATAAAGGTGGCTAAAATACCATGGATACATTATTAGGTAATAAATATGTGCACTATGACTCTTAGAATAATTACTATAGGGGAAAATGAAATCAAATGTTTATGTCATGTACAAATTGAGAGATATAGTTTATGCCTTTAAGATTGATTATTATGTCAAAATAATTTAAATTAGATATGATCATGATTGATAACCACATGTACTAAGCATAAGAGGTGAATTAAAAAGAAGATTTAAAATTAACATTGTCATCTCTATTGGTTTCTGATACCACTAATTTCTATGTTGGATTTGCTCCTTCATATGATGGTATTACTAGCAAGGTTTTTGTTGGTTCTATTAATTCAACAATTATTTCTAATGAAAAAATTGTTGGCCCTAGTGGTGTTGTTGGTATTTCTAATAAGATTCATGCTAGTTTTTCTAGTGTTTTTGGCATGCTTTATGCTGATCTTGTTGGCATTGTCCCTAGGATTGATGTTGTCTCTAGGGTTTTGTGTATCTTTGGACCTCTGGTTGTTAGTTCTATGCAATGCATTGACCTCCCTATGGGTGTTGGGTTCTTTGTGTTGGATTAATTAGCTTGACAGGATGAGGTTGGTAAGGTGGATGAAGGTTGGATCATAGTAAAAGACGAATTACTAAAGAAGTCTTCATCCTAAGAAAGGTTGAGGAAGCTTGTTAAAACCCTCCCTTCTTTTTCTAGTCCTTCTAAGACGTAGACCTTAGGTACTAATTTTGTAGGGGCAAAAAGTCCTTAGTTTAACTTTTGTATCTAGATTGCAATTTGTTTGTGAGTTTTGGTTTGCTAGACTATACTTATCATATCTATGTCACCATTTCATCTTTGTGTGAATTCTAGATCCCCTTAAAAATCTACTTGCTAAGGATTTCATGTCCCCTTAAAACGTATTTTTGCATTGATCAGAAACATTGTCATCTCTAAAAACACAATTAAGTTTATAAAAATCCTAAAATCCTAGAATCATTTATCATTTTCAAACTAAACTCATAAATATCTTTCAAGTATTAAAGTCAATTATGTGCATTAAATTAGAAAAAAAAAAAAGAAGAAGAAGTTGATTCACCTATCATAGGTAATGTAATAATAATTGTCATCTTCCACGTGCAAAAGGCACTACTTCACACACTACATACGACTGGTAAGAGGTTGAATCATTTGTAAGATTGTAGCTTTATTATTAGTATCCAGATATTTTTTAAAGAAGCTATATTAAAGAATTTTATCGACATAAAATTGATATATTCTTTCATAACTTAGTTCAATGGATAATCAATTAGATTTATCAAGCTTATCTTTGTCTTTCCAAATATCTATAAAAGATCATCTTAACTCATTTTATAATATAAAATGATCTAGCAACTAATATTTCTAGAGGTGGCATTTCTCCCATTCAAGATTGAGAGCCTCTATAGCACTCCCAACCCCTTGCCACACCATATGTTGCTCCCAAGCAACCAATGATCGATTTTGTCTTTCCTTTGACTCTTATATAATTTGTTATTCAGTGAGAATTTTAGGATGCTACATCACAAATATTCCCTCACAAGAACAATCTCGCTTCCAACTTCATGCAAGATACTTGACAATTTTCTCTTGCTATGTTGCATACCTTTTACTTAATGACATCCACAGTTTGAAATTTATGTTTGGACGAGCAATAATAAGCATGCATAAATAGATTAGCGAAAAATATACGCAAAAATAGGCTGGTGAGACCCATGCCTCTTCCCTGAAGCACGTAAAGGTACATAAGAATTCAAGAAAGAAAAAGAATATGTAAACAATATTACGATACCTTCACGTAATAATGTATCTGGATATGGCATTAAACTTGACTGGCATAGTGAAAATTCAGAAAGTCCTCATATATCATACTGAAAACCTGACATAGGTTTGATGAAAGAAAGAAAAAGGACCACGCAGACCATAGCAGATCGTTGAACTTCAAAGAATTGCCATTATAAATAGTATTAAGAAACCACAAACAAACTACAATAAGAAGTTGTAAGCTCAGCTAAAGAAGGTAAAATGTAAACACATCAAAATAGACTACATATAACCTTATAAGACCAATATGTGGCACTAATTAAGACCAGGTAACTAACATAGAGGATGTAGAGTCATTGATGTATTAACAATTGTGAGAAGCAATTCTTAACATCCAAAAGATATCGAAAACCTCATACCATTGGAATAAGATTTGGTGGAGACCATTAATGTTCGCGTAGCACCACACATAGAACATGGCTTGGCTAATTTATCAATAACAATAAAAGTGATTGTTTCATAAAAGATGATTGCCATCTCCCACAACTCAATTAAGTTGGAAAGAGGTAGTCAAGCTCGTAGTTCTAAAGTGGCCTTTAAAACATGGTAATTAGAATTGGTCCAGTTGTAAAGAGAATCATAACCGAAAACCCTCCTAATACATGTAGGATCACTAATATCTCACACAAATCCCACATATGAAATTGGGTCTTAAAATGCTACAATATCTCTTTCTTTGGTGATGCAAGAGCATCCAGATATATGTAATCTTCATCATTTAAAAAATAAATAGATTCGGTTTTGTTTGGGTTCAGTAATCAAGAGTAATCAAGAGCCATCAAAAATTATCAAAAGAAGTGATCTAGATGCAATCTAGAATATTTTTAGGGTTGGATTGGGTTGGATTGTTTAGGAGTCATCAAAAGTTGTTAAGACAATCCAAAACAATTAATGATTTTTTTGAGTTGTCAAAAGTTGTCAAGTAGAGTCAATACATAATTAACCAAAAAATAAGTAAACATTAATTTCTTCTATTTTTATAATGTCTTAATTAAGTTAATTATGTGGTCTTAAGATTTAAATAGCATAACAATTTATTTAATGAATTAATTTAATTATTAAATAAAAGGACCAAAATAATAAAATGATGTCATCCCATCATAATCTTTCAAATACTTCTTTGAGCCCTCTATAAGGAGGTGGCTAGTATTGTAGGAAATCACTATAGAGTTTATTAACTTGTGTATTTACAATTTTGATTGGAATTGAATCTTTGTTTACAATTTTGGAGGTGCAAGACCCTCTATATTATATATTCATAGCCTTAGTAGGAATCACTCCTCAAATTTGTGAATTCTTTAATTGAAAACAAATATGATTATCATCTAAAAATACAAAGATTTTGTTCCAAGTCATTCAATGTTGGTGGTGGTGCATACTCTATATTGATGATTCATTCTTGTATACGAAATAACATTATTGGTAGAAGAATTATCTATGATTAGATCAGTCATCATATTTTTATTCAACCTACATTGTAATGTAGAGCATTTGGAAATATGTGATCCTACTTTTCTATAATGGAAAAACATACTTCATAGGGGGAGGTCAAAACAACCATACTAACTAGTACCTTGTTGTATGGGTGATACCTACTTACTCTACATTGTTCACCTAATTATGATATGAGTACTTGGTCATACAATTAGAACATTGTCGTCAAAATTGAAGGGTGTCGAATGTTGAAAGGTGATTATAATAGAGGGTTGAAAGCATTGAATGGATTTTTCCTTGAGTACATAGCCCTTATATTTTCCCTTAAGTACATTTCCCTTGGTTATTTTTCCCTTGGAATATATTTGCTTCAAGTAATTTACCTCAAGCACATTTGCATCAGGTGTTTTGTCCCTAATTGTTTCCCATTAGGTGCATTTTCCTCAAATATTTTTGCTTGAGTATTTTCCCTCAAGTACATTGTTGTCAAGTATTTTCCCTTTGATACATTTTCCTTGGGTATGTCTCCTTGGGTGCATTTTTGGTGGGTATATTTCCCTTGGGTACTTATCCTTAAGTACATTATCATCGAGTACTTTCTATCGAATGACTCTCGTTATTTAGTACAGTAAAGTGGTATTAAGGTTGGCGATCCTACCATCCTTTTGAGAGAATTATAGAAACTAGTAATGGTATAGTAAATGTGCATATGGATATGATTTCCTTGTTGAATAATTTGACAAGAAGTCAATAAAAACTCATTAGAACCCTAGAGAGAGGACAACAATAGATGGAAGAGATACTCAACAATTTAGTACAAGCAATGACACAGGGGGCTTCACAATGAATCATTACACAACCAATAATTTCAGCCTTACTTCTAAGGATCAAATGATAAGAAATGTATAGGCCCACTCTAGTAGAATTTTTGAAGTAATTAAAAAATTATTGGATTGATGGTGGTTACTAGGTTGGCATGTCTCTCAAGCACTATATAGATTTGAGAATGAGGAAGATCCATTCCTCTCCAAGAGTAGTAGAGACTATAGAAAAAATAAAAGACAAAAGATTGGAAATGAGGATAATAGGTTGCATGGCACCGTGATCCCTAAAAAGGATGAACACGTGATCAAAATTTCACTTCATCCACTAGAAGATATGGATAAGCAAGAAATAAAATTTGTTCCTCAAGTGGAGAACATACAAATCTACAAGAAAACCACAAATTTTAATGTTGAGAAGACATTTTGCACGATGTCAATGGCAAAAATTCTTGTGAAACTCTCTCTTAAAAAGTTGAGCAAACTAGCCAACTGAAAGGTTACAAATGGTTTCTTTTCAACCTTCTAGGTATCACAATTAAAGATAATAGTGAATGTTCACAACGAGGCCTTTTCTGGTACTTTAATCTGCAAACCTTCTAAATAAATGCAACCCACAAATGAATGTATTTTTTGTATTTTCTATTTTATGATGAATGCAAATTGTAACAATGCAACTATATGAATTCCTATTCTAACCATGTGTTCAAAATCAAATAACATAGTTAGGGTAACAAAGAATGTAAAGGAAATTGTTGAAAATGAAATTCCTAATGGACATAAGTCAAAGTAACAATGCTTCTACAAATTAGATCTTTAAACAAATCGAGTAGAAAATCAATGGAATTAGGAACAATGCTTCCTCAAGTTCACTGATGTAACCATCAAAGGGAACAAATAAAATCTATACATGTTTCACAACTCATCAAATTGTATGGCCATGGAAATTGTTCTTACATAAGACAAATCACAATGCAAGAACTTGAAGTTGATCCTTTCTCCAATCTATCACAATAGAGGAAGTTGGTAGCAAACAAAAAACACTAGAACTAATAGATCACATGAACATTAACATATAATAAAACCATTGGCTCCATCACTATTCATGAACATAAAATTCATAAAGGAAACATACATTTTAGCAAGAAACACTACACAAAATGAGAGCACCAATAACATACTATATTGCATCAAAATACCAACTTTGAATATATATTACATCTCTATATTTATAGGAAACCCCATCCTTAATGTAATTTTTTGATCTAGGTCTTTTTGCTTGCAAAAAGCATGCTAAAACCACTAATTTTAAGCAAATTATGTACAAAAAGACTCCTAACTTGGTGCTAAGTAGGAATGCACTCTTTATTTTATTAATTATATGGTGCATAGACATCTACATGACTCAAAAAAATCCTAAAGAAGAAGCCGATAAGAACAGAGAATACGATACAAGATCTGGGAGCCTCTAGTACTTCTTTAGCTACAAACTCAAGCTCCATTGTATGTCTCTACCTATTAAATTATCATTAAAATACATTTCAATGCATCAAATGCTGAAAAATTGGAACTAGCAGTTAACTATTGGTGCCACCACAATTGATCAAAACTGGTAGTGCACCTTAGTGTTTGGTGCACCTCTGTCTTTTGTGCACCTTTGCACTAGCGCATCTTTAGGTGGTAGGACCAAAATTGAATGAATTTTTCTAAGTGTCAAAATTTTAATTTCCACCATTTTGGATTTTGTGACCCTTCCACCAAAATGATGTTTGGATGTGCCACTTTAAAATTTTTTATTGTGGTGATGATTCCTTCAGTACTCAAAAAATCCAAAGACTCGTACTTAGTGTGTACTTCTCGATGATAGTCATTGATTTTCTATCAGATTTCTAAAAAAATTTCCAACTTGGAATCTGACTCCTTTAGTTCCTCTTCAATCTTGAATACGCGTCTAACATCATTTGGGAATATGTTTTTTCAAACAATGCACAAAATTGTCATGTGACTATTTCAATTAAAGATAGTTGAGTTCATGAGTTATCTCAAAAATTTCCAAGTTGGCAGCACTATAATACTTATTTGTCTCCAAAAATTGTTCCAAAGCCTTATCCTTCATTTCTTGAATATCCTCATAAAGTATGATCATAACCTTATCTTCAAAAACTATCTTCTTGATCCAATCATCTATTGCATCTAACTCTTTCACCATATATATAGCTAGTAGCATCCAATATCTCTACCCCTTGATGGTCTTTAATGCTTCCAAATCATTGGTCCAAGTGGCTACTTCATTCATCAAACCAAGATATTGCTCTACTATTGTAACCAATATGTCAAAAATATTTTGAATATGATATAGTAGGTTCATATTGCCTTCAATTATTTGTACTCATCTATCCTCAAAACACTCACGCTATCTCTAATACGTATCCAAAAATGAGCTTGTAGGTTCCTAGGCTAGAGCTTGTTTATCAAGAGAAGTTTCTAGGGTAGCCTTAGGATTCTTGGCATCTAATGGACTAACTACCTCCTTTACGTACTTCTAGAGTAGATCATTTTTCCTTCTCAATTCCAAAATCTCAACCTCATCTTCATCCAAATGCTAAAATGCTTTTATAAGGCCTGTGGTAGTCAAAACTTTGGTTGTGTCTCGAATGGCCTTCCCAACACTACTTCCTGCATCTGGTAGTATTTAGGAGAAATATATTTGATATTTGCATGGGGGAGGAATAGTCATTTCTCTAATTCCTCATGAAAAAGGCTAGTTACTTAGGATCACTTTTGATAGGTACTAGTGTCTTTATTGTCTTTGTCAATGCCTCCAATCCTTCTGCCTCTATATATTGTACATACCTCCTTTGGCAAGTCAATGCCTCTCCCTTAAACCATGTCAGAGTGGTGCTCATGGGAGACATATAGTGGCATTATGATGAGGAAATCTTTGAAGCTAGATTTTTTCTCATGTCACTCTTCTATGGGGTTTTCTCCATTCTTGATGGCTCAACTGGTAGGGTGGTTATTATCATCCATGGAGGAGAGGTTTTTGATCCTTATACAAGTGGTGTTTTCTCTCTCTCCAGCAAATTGTCCCTCCTCTAATACTTCATCAGTGTGTAATTATTAGAAATCATCCCCATTGGCTATTTGACTATCTAATCTAGTGATGAGTGGTGGCAAAGTGGTGGTTTCCTACTCTAGTGTAGGATGAGGAGGTGAAGGTGTTTTTCCCGATAGTGGAGGTCGTATACCCACTGGTCCTTGTAGAACTGGAGGAAAGTTATTCTAATCTTTTCCTAGTGATTCTCTCTATGGAGTGTCCCTTATCATCCTACCCTCTAAATGGGTCCACATTGGCATAAAATTAAACTCTAAGAGGTCAAAGACATCAAAACCATCTCCTTCTGTAGACCTTGTCCTTCCCTCATGTTCCTTATTCATAGACTATTCAAGCTAGATGGGTTATTCTTGAATGGAGGGAGGTGTCTAGGGTGCACTCCTTTGTCTTTCCTCTTTTACAACTGTAGCTGACCGGGGTTCTCCTATTGAGTGGGAGATATTCAATTTCTTCCCCTTTCTCTTCCTCTTGTTCTTCTAGTGTGGTCAACAAGATTTAAGGAGATGGAGTGCTCTTCTTCTTCATCATCTTCCTCCTCTTCTCTCCTATCATCACTATTTCTGTGCTAGCCCTTTTAGGTGTTGAGGGAGAAGCTTCTATTTGTGTTGGGGTTTCTTCAAGTGGAGCTTGGGCTTCACCTTGATGATGTGTTTCTTTTCTTTGAACCTCTCCTAGTTGGGATTCCTCCTCCTATATGACCTTCTTTCTTTTCTTCCCCTTGACCTTGTCACTACAGAACTATGTCACTTCCCACTTATTCTTTTATATGGTCTCTGGTCACACTGACAACTTTTCTTGGTAAGTAAGAACTGTCACTTTAGTTCCTTTGCCTTTCTTTGGCCTTGTCATAGCATGTAATGTTGGTGTGTTAGGAACTAGCTCCAATTCAAAAGGCTCCCTTACCCAATCTCTAGTTAATTGAATTGCATGCTTGGCCCAATGTTGTATGTCATAATTCTCTTCTCGGCCAATCTTGGCATTCACTATAGGCCTTCCAAAGATCTTGTCCCTATTGTATAGTAGGTCCAACATATGAGGGCTATCTTTATTCCATATCTTCAAAGGATGTGCAAATTGAGAGCTATTTTGCGAGTTTTACACTTGACCTGTTAGAGAAAAAGGTTAATTTAACTTCATTAATTAAATTACCTTTTCTCCCTTATTAATATTTCACTTTATATGCTTTTTGCATTCACATTTAATAATTGATTAGTAATTATTAAATGTTTTTTATCTTTTAGGTTACTCTTTGTAGCATTTTTGGTTACCCTTTTGGGTTTTGATCTCCTTTTCTAAGGATTGATCTTTTGTAATAATCTACATCTTTTCTTTATCTATGAATACAATTTTCATATTTTCAGAGCAAACCCTTGCCTCCTCTTGTCTTTTTCTTCTTTGTGACAGGTTTTCTACATGCAGGTATTCGAGGGCTTGGTGGATTTGCATATTTCCTCAAATCCTTCATGGTACCAAAGCTAGATTTTTTGTAGCTTGTTCAATATTTGGAGAAAAAGGGAGAACAAGGGTTTGACAAATTAGATCTAGAGTTTTTCAGGTATTTCTTGAGAAAACATGAGGGTCACTAATTTTTGGAGTAGCTTGAGGCCAAATAGACCTCACGAATATAAAGTTTGTATATTTTGGACAACGTTGATCTAGAAGGCAAAAAAAAAATTGCCTAGCAGGGTTGTACAGCCTCTGCATGCACTCTGAGGAGTGTTTTTTAATTTAAAATCACAAAAAAAAAAAATTAAGAAAAGAAGTTTTTGAGCCACTGCGGTCAACTAACTGCATCGGCACCACTATGGTCACTGCTTAACGGGTCCACTAGTGGCTTCACTGTAGTAGCTCCCATCCTCCACCCCACCACCACCTAATGAGCAGTGGGTTTTTTTTAATTTATTTTTTTAAAAGAAAAAAGAACTTTTTCTTGCTCATAAGGGGTCCTTGTCATTTTTTTGCCGTAACTTGAGCATACAAATGTCTTTTTTCGATCCAAAAAAAGAGTTAGAAAGCTAGTTTTTAGACGGAGATGATGGATTACAATTTTTTTTGGTTTTGATGTAGTTTGGTTTCTTGTTTGGGTAGTCAAAGCTAGATGTTCTATTTTTCACTCCGGAGAGCATATCTTGAGCATCCTAGCTCCGTTTTTCAAAAATGTTATATTTTTGGAAATATGATTCAATTCTCTTTTCAAAAATACTAGTTTATCTTCTAGAATCTTCTCCATGCTCTTTCTATCATTTTTTTTCTTTATTGCACTATGTTAGATATCTTGGTTATTTTAGGTTTGGGGATTATTTTCGTGGCATAGGATCTCTTCTTCTGGGTTGTATTATCTGTAGTAATAGCTCTTTGCCTTTTTTGATCATTTTTGGTATCATATGTAAGCATTTTTATGCAAACACACTGAGATAAAGTGGCACTCCTTGCATTTTTGAGATCTTTCTCATCATTGTGACTTATTGTACTCGCACTACATTATAAAGTTCCATAGGGGGATAGTTGTTTTCCTTTTAGTGTCCTCTTCCTTTGTCAAGTGAGTGTCCCTTCCATGAAATTAATCCCATGATGTATCAATGACGTGTGCCTTTATAGGTGTCTATACCTCTTCCTCACTCTCAATGTTCTTGGTTCTTTCTATTTTGCAAGAGATATTGGCCCACTTTCTCATGCTTCTTTGGTTCAATGGAGTCAAATATGTATCTAGTATTTGATCCTATGTACTAGGCAATTGCAGTAGCTGGATACCTATGCATTTTGGTGAGATGGATCATTTACCATATAGACAGTCTTCTTTTCATTCCTACATTGGTTTCAACCTTCCATGTTCAATTCATTAGCTCTTGAGGCTTTGGTGTTTCATGTCATTTGTATCTTCAAGTTCAGTTGTTTGCCTTTCTGTGCCTCCTAATTCAACGCAAATTGCAATCTTCTCTACCTAGTCAAGTTCTATTTTAGTGGATGTTCTTCATATCAGTAGTTACTTTTGATCGAGTTTGTGACTTCTTCATGCTTCTTTGATGTTTCTTCATGATTGCTCTTTGTTCCTATTTTTTGGAACATTCCTCTAGTTAGAGGCTTCTGCAGTCCTTCACTAGGTTTTCAACTATCTCTTTTTGGAGTAGAGTTTTTCCCATTGGTTTTTCTCTATTTCTCCATTTCATAGAGGTTTGATTGTGATTGGGTACCTCATCAGTCCTTGTTGCCAATACCCAAGTTTTCTTTCAGCATTACATTGTAGTTTCCTTGCTCCTTCTACATTGTTTGTAACTACATTGTTGCTCATATTAAGGGGTGGTGTTAGAGAAAAAGGTTAATTTAATTTCATTAATTAAATTACCTTTTCTCCCTTCTTAAGATTTTTCTTTATGTGCTTTTTGCATTCACATTTAATAACTAATTAGTACTTATTAAATGGCTTTTACCTTTTAGGTTACCCTCTGTAACTTTTTAGGTTACCCTTTCGGGTTTCAATCACCTTTTATAAGGATTCATCTTTTATAATAATCTACAACTTTTCTTTATTTGAGAATACAATTTTTATGTTTTCAAAGCAAACCCTTGCCTCCTCTTTTCTTTTTCTTCTTTGTGACAGGTTTTCTACATGTAGATATTCAAGGGATCCATGGATTTTATTTGCATATTTGCTCAAATCTACATAGTTCATGCAGTGATCTTCAACAGTAGCATTAGGTATGAACTGTATATGAGCAATGTTAGTATGCTAATAGAAACCAAATTTAAATAAAGCTTATACAAACTAAACAAAATTCATAAACTTCAAGATAGACTAAGATGAGCTCTCAATTGAGAATATGAGCCATTAATGGGCTTTCTCAATGAGAAGCTCTCTTGTTGAGTGGCTTTGTCTAAATAGATAGGATGTATGCTCAAGCTCATGCTTCAAAAAGGGCTTCAAATGGAGTTAGAATTTGGGTGTGAGTGTATTCTTTTGATGTAAAATGGCTTCTTAAAATGGCATTATGACTTTACTTCATGGTTTGTGTTCTTTTGCAAAGGGGAAGGATCCAATTTATAGGCAAGAGGCTTGAGGGATTGAGGGCTAAGATGCAAGGATGGAGAAAAGCTCATGGAGGGCTCAGATTACATGAGAGGAGAGCACATAGATTGTGCTTCCTTACAGCTAATCAGGGAGTGACACATGTCATAGGGTGAGAGGATGGAAGAAAGGGGAAGGATGAGTCAACAAAGGAGGCTCAAGGGATAAAATCTTCATAAAGACCCTCATAATGGCTTGTAAGAGCAATGAAAGGGCTTGGAAGAGTCATTTATGGCCTAGTGGGCTTCATAAAGTTTTATGGTTGGGATATTTTGAGGGAGATGAGAGGAATTTTGAATTGGGCTTGATTAGGAAGGTTTTAAGCTTGCTTAGGATTGTGCAAATAATTAGAGGATGGATTAGGATGGTTTAGGATTATCTTAGAGATAGGCAAGTGGATGACATTTAATGAGGGTGGGTGAAGGAAGAGATATTTGTTAACTTTGGCTTGGGTTAGTAAGTCTTAACCCATGTTTAGGGAATGTGACAAGGTTAGCAGGGGATTAGGATTAGGTTTAAAGACATCCTCTAGAAGAGTCTAGACTTTGGATGAGGATAAAGACTTTCTAGAATAGTCTAGAACTTCCTAAGATGAGGATGAAGACTTTCTAGAAGAGTCTAGAACTTCTTAGGATGAGGATAAATTAGATTTTTAGGAAATAAATAAAGTTTTATTTATTTCAAGGGTTTGGGTTGAGGAGATATTTATTAAAACTTTTTTAATAAACATTAGGATTAATATTTAATCTTAATTAAATATTTTGAGTTGGGATTAGGGGTAGGAAATGATGGGATTAGCCTTTAATCAAAATTAAAGAAGGATTAGAAGATTTTGGAAGAGGTTAGTGGTCTTAAGGAAATTGGCCAGGTTTTGGGCAAAAAATAAATTTTTTATTTATTTTGGGTTTTTGGTCAATTTATTAATTAAATAATTAATAAATAAGGAAATAATGTTTAAATAAGATTTAAACATTTTTGGGAGGGATTCTTTAATTAAATATTTTTAATTAAGATAAAGGGATTTAATGGGATAAAAATAAATAAATTAATTAAATAATTAATTAATAAATAAATGATGATGTCATCAAGAATTTTTCAGAAAATAAAAATACTTTATTTTCTAAAGGATTTAGGTGTCTACATTTTGCCCCTCTTTGATGTGATGCCACAAGTGGCATGGCATCAAAGATAAGAAAATAAGATGCCCAAATCTAGAACAAAAGAGGAGAGAATGGACTGCGAGATGCCCCCTCAAGAAGGTGGTGGGGAGAGAAAGCGAAGCTTGACGGCTTCTTGAAAAGTACAAGAATCCAAGATGAGCAAGGAGACTCAGATTGGCTTAAGAGAAGAGGTTTAGTTTTCTCAAACTCTCACTACAGGAGAATGATAAAGGGAGAATCAGAGGCACAAGAGGAAGCAAGCTTAAGATCTCAAGGATTGCAGAGGATGAAGGAGCGGAGCGCTATAAAAAGGAATCTAGGATAGGGAGATGGATGATGGGATAATAAAGCTGATGCAACAGGATTTCAAAGAGTCAGATTGGTGGAAGATGGGTTTTGGAGATCCCTAGGACTAAGATTGTGGAGCTTGAAAGATAAGGCTTGGTGGATTGAATGGATTGGTGGATCCCTAAGACTAGGATTGTGGATCCCTAAAGCTAAAAGTGCAGATTGATTCAACGAGATATTGATGCATAAGCTGGGGTAGGAGAGATAGATGTTGGATATGGATGGGGGATAATGGAGATGAAGGGAAACCATTGAAGCTTTTTGGAGCATGGGGATACTTCAAAGAGAAGTACCACCATGTAGTTGAGCATTAGATTTGCTATAGGACTATTGGTTAATTGCCAAGGTTACCAAGAACATCAAGGCCTTTTCACCGACTGTCTAGAGGATTGAAGGACTGACTCAAAAGAAACATGCAAGGATTGCCCTAGCATCATGCATGAATCCCAGAGGAAGCAACGTGGAACCGACACTGGGTAACCCAACAGCAAAAAATAAAAACAAACAAAAGACCTAATCAAGAACTTACGCTCAGATTGCCCCATTCGCAGTATACCATGATATGGAAGATCATGGCAACCTTGAGGAGGGAACAAGGAGATTGCTTGAAAAAGATACTTCAAGACCCAAAAGGGAAGATTCCAAATCAAAAGAAAGAGAAAATTCAAAAGAGAACTGTTTGCCAACGAGATGGGTAGGATGAGGTACTAACAGACCAAGATCAAACATGTGGAAAGCTATATCCTACAAGGATCTATCAAAGAGTACCTAAGCTAATGGATTTTGGATGAGTGATGCATCTGGAAAGCTGAACTAAGAAGGATAACACTTTGTGACAGGAGATCTAGCTAAAGGATGCATTGGAATAGCTTAACCAAGGGTTGTGCGATGTGTGTAAGATGCTGATCAAGGAAGAATTGACATGAAAGCTAGATAGATACAATGGTACTAAGCTAAAGAGGATGTACAAGCTAATAGGCCAAGATATGTTACGAATGTACAAGGTTGTTCATGTTTTATTTTTTGTGAGATGGAAATGTTCGTGAAGGGTGGGATGTCTACAATAGTTGATAGGAAGATAGGTAGATGGTTTGTGAAAAGCTTAAGAAAAATGGGATTCTTTGTGTGCATGTGATAAGATACAAGCTAGGATACAAGATTTGGCATATAATATAAGCTGGAATATGGTACAAGCTTTGGACAAGATTTGGATATACAAGCTATGATACAAGGGATGATACAAGATTTACAAGCTGGGGTACAAGATTTACAAGCTGAGGTACAAGATTTACAAGCTATACAAGAGGTATTTACAAGCTTCATTAGATTTTGGATATTTGGTCGGAACACCAAGGGAACAAGCAGGTGTTTTATTGGATTGTGAATGGATGGATGAGGGATAGGATAGTGATAGATAATGGATTAGTCTTAGTACACAAGGTGCCTAAATTACAAGGTTTTCACCAAGGTACCTATCCAAGGCACTTGAATTGCCAAGTTTTCACCATTGGACACTTATTTCTCTTTACTATTTTTTGTATTTTTCAAAAGCTGGGTATACCAAGGATCTTCAAGCATAGAACTTCTTAAGATGAATGATGTTAGTAGGATCATTCAAGAGTTATCCTTCTGGTGTAGATAGCTGATAGGCTCCAGAGCCAAAGGAGGCAATGAAAACATAAGGACCAAGCTAGGTAGGTTCAAACTTGTCTTTCTTTTCTCGATCAACTTGGACTTTCATATTTTCTTTGAGGACCACGTTGCCCGGCTAAAAGTGTCATGGAAGCACCTTCTTGTTGAAATTTATTTTGAGATGAGTTTGATAGACTGTGAGATGATCATAGGCTTGTTGTCGCTTCTCGTCTAAGAGATCTAGCTGGGTGAGCCAAGCTACTCTGTATTTTTCATCTGATATTTGCCCTTGTAAAGATATGTGCAAGGAGGGAAGTTCAACCTCTATGGGTAGTATTTCTTTGGCACCATAGACTAAAGAGTATGGAGTTGTTCTTGTGGATGTATGGAATGAAGTTTGATAGGCCCATAGGGCTGGATTTATTTGTAGGTGCCAATCGCGGCCGGAATCATTGATAACTTTCTTTAGGATTTTGAGGAGGGTTTTGTTAGTTGCCTCTGCCTAGCCATTACCTTGTGGGAAATATGGGCTAGAAAAGTGGTTATGGATGCAAAGGGAAGTGCATAATTCTTCCATGTTGAGATTTTCAAAGTTACCTCCGTGGTCGGTGAAGATGGTGGATGGGATGCCGAAGCGGCAAACAATGTGGTACAAGATGAACTTGGAGACCTAAACTCCTATAGCTAAGACTAGGGGGATTGCTTCCACCCATTTAGTGAGATAATATGTAGCTATTATTATCCATTTATGTCCATCAGATGAGAGAGGTGTGATAGTTCCAACTAGATCAAGGCCCCAACAAGCGAAATGCCAAGGTGGTGCAATAGGTTGTAGATCCTATGTTGGAGTGTGCACAAGATTTGCATGCTGCTAACATGGGAGACACATTTGACAAAGTCACAGGAGTCTTCTTCAATGGTAGGCCAATAGTAGCCTGCTCTAAGGATTTTTCATGCGAGGACAATACCACTCGTGTGGGCACCACAAAGTCCAGAGTGTACTTCTTTTAATGCCATCACAGCCTCATTTTCATCTAAACATCAAGAGAGAGTATCATGATAACCCCGACGATATAGGGTATTGGCTATGATAACATAGCGAGATGATTTTTGGATGAGGTTTTGGCATTGGGTACATGTGAGGTGAGGGGAGATGATACCATCTTTAAGGTAAGCATGAATCTCATGGTACCAAGGGGATTGGAGACCAACCAAGATACAAACACAGTTTGAGTGATCATTCGCATAGGCAGGTGTGAGGAGTTGCTCAACTAAAAACTCATACTACATAACCACTTGGGGAATTTCCAACAGTGAGCCGATAGTAGCCATAGCGTGTACTACTTTATTCTGTATTCTAAGCACTTGTGTAAACTGAAGCTTTGTAAAATGTTGGGTTAGCTAATCAACTAGCTCTTTGTAGGGTAATAGCTTTTCATCTTTGGTTTGATATTCATTTAGGGCTTGCTTGATGATGAGCTAAGAATTACCAAATATTTGTAACTCAGTGATGTTTCATTCTACAGCTATCTTTAATCCTGCTATGAGAGCCTCATATTTAGCTATATTGTTGGTGCTAGGGAATTGTAGCTTGAAGGCTTTTGGAATGTAATCTCCTTGAGATGTGACCAACAGTATTCCTCCCCCTGATCCATGAGATGTATATGAGCTATCAAAATAAAGTTTCCATGGGGGTTGTTCTTCAATTAGAAAAATATGCTCATCTAGAAATTCTGTGATCAAAGGATATGTATCTACTAGAGGTGCATCAGCTAGGTGATCTGCTATAGCTTGCCCTTTGATTGCCTTTCTGTCCACATACTGGATATCAAATTCACTCAGGAGCATAACCCATTTGGCCAAATGGCCTATAAGTGTTGTTTTGGAGAGCATATACTTGAGAGGGTCGATCTTGGAGACTAGTTGGATGGTATGACTTAGCATGTAGTGGCAAAGCTTTTGAGTTGAGAAAACAACTGCCAAACAAGCTTTTTCCATAGGAGTATAATTGAGTTCATAACCAACTAGGGTTCTACTGATGTAGTAGATGGCTCTTTCTCTGTCATAGTCATCAAGCTGTGCTAGAAGTGCCCCTAGAGCAGTAGGGATTGCTAATATGTACAAGATCAAGGGATGACCAGGAACTGGTGGAACCAAGATAGGGGGATTGATGAGATATTGCTTGAGATGATCGAAGCTGCATTGACATAAAGGATCCCACTTGAATTTTTCATCCTTCTTCAGTAAGTGTGCAAACAGCGTACACTTATCTGCAAGTTAGGAGATGAAGCGCCAAACGGATTTAAGCTTTCCTTGAAGAGTGTGAAGTTGTGGCAATTTTTGGGGAGGAGGCATGTCTAAGATAGCTTTGACCTTCTTGGGTTCAATCTCTATACTTCATTTAGAAACTATAAAGCCTAGAAGCTTGCCAGATGTGACCCCAAAGACACATTTCTTGGGATTCAGCATAAGATGATATTTGGCTAACCTATCAAAGAATTTCTCTAGGTCAGCAAGATGATCCATGAAGGTATGAGATTTAACCAAGATATCATCCACATAATCCTCCAAAATGCTATGGATAAGATCATGGGAAATGGTTGTCATAGCTCTTCGATAGGTAGCCCCAGCATTCTTTAGGCCAAAAGACATCATGTTATAGCAAAAGGTTCCCCAAGGGGTAGTGAATGCTATCTTATGATGATCCTCTTCTGCAATCTTGATTTGATTATACCCAGAAAATCCATCCATGAGGGACAAAATTTCATGTCCAGCTATAAGATCTATAATCATATCTATGTTGGGCAAGGGAAAATCATCTTTTGGACAAGCTTTGTTAAGATCTCTGAAATTAGTGCAAATTCTGATGCCACCAGAAGGCTTAGTGATGGGGACCATGTTGGAGATCCACTCTGAAGGGTTCATAGGTCGAATAACCTTAGCAGCTAACATTCTTTCTAATTCAGCTTTGACCGATAATGCCACCTTGGGGTGCATTTTTCTAAGCTTTTATCTAACGGGCTTGATCTTTGGATTGACTGCAAGATGATGAACTACAAGGTTTGGATCCAGTCCTGGCATGTCCTAATATGACCATGAAAATTAGCCAATGTTCTCTCTTAGGACCTCAAAGAGGAGGTCAAATTGGACTTGTGATAGGGATGCAACAATGTGAACAAGTTTGGGGATCTCTAAAGAATCGATGTTGACTTCTCTAGTATCCTCAATTAGAATAGAAGACACCTCTGGTCGATTATCTTGAGGAGGCAATGCTAAATCCTCATGTTCTACTTGTGACCCTAGATTTTCCTGCTAAGGGGTTCTCTTCACTGCCTTAGCTAGTCCTGAATTCACCTTAGTTCTAGTTTTGGGTGTATCGAAACTAGGTTGGGGATTTTCTCCAAAATACCCCTTGGGATCTAGCTTATAGATATAGGCAAAATTTGGCTTTGTTTTCTTGTGAGGAGTTTTGGCTCCCATGAATCTCAAAAGTGCTTCCTTTGATGTGAACTCATCAATGTGTATGATGCTTGGTTGGTCTCAATCTATGAGTTGTGGATGGGTGAGTGGTAGATCAATGAAATGGATGGATAGTTCTTGGAGAATAGAGGCTTTGAGGAAGATTTGGTCTGGGATATCATCGCAGGCTCTCTTTTCAAATTCCTCAGGAATTTCTTCAATTTCAACAAGGTCACGATGAATGTTTGAAAAAGTGTGACCATTCTCATTGGTGCCCCCAGTTGTGGGTATGCCAAAGCCAAGACCTGACTTCGATTCCCACTTGTGTGTGTTGATGGGGTACTACATGCCTCTTTCTTCTGGTCCTAGACCACCACCTTAATAGTTTCATTTTTCAGTGATGAGCTTATGTTCTTGAAGATACTTCTAGCTGAAGTGATCAAGGCATGCTTGATTTCTTGGAGGTGCATCCTTATGTAACCAATTGTTGATATCTAGAGTGAGCTCCTCATGAAGAGGGATTTTCAAGGATACAAAGGTTGTTGGGCCAAACTGTTTGTATCGAGGAGGTGGAATCTCCTTAGCTTTGTGATATGTCAGTCGTCCATGGGCATGTGGATCAAGTGGGAGTGCCCCAACAAAAAATGGATCTGACAGACTATACTCTCCACAGCCTTTGTTATTGATCTTCATGGTAGATAGGGTGGAGGCGAGGATGGTTTCTAGGTCATTACAAGTGTGGGATGAGCTAGTGATGGATGTGTTGATATCAATTCTAGGGAAGTGGTTTTCATATGAAGCTTCAATTGCATTGCAGTAAGCAAAGGGTTTTGGATCGGCATGGATGGTTACATTAGTGCCCTAATGTAGAAATTTGACACACTAATGGTAAGTGGATGGAATAGCTTTCATGGCATGAATCCATGGGCAACCAAGGAGGATGTTAAATGGTAGGTTTAGATCAATAACATGGAAAAGTGTTTCTTGGATGACTGGCCCAACCTTGATTGGCAGTAAAATAGTTCCTTCTGTGGTTCTTTCCAATTTTTCATAAGCTTTGATGGTGATAACCTCACTGATGATATCTGCCTCAGTATACCCAGCTTGTTTTATGAATTTTAGGGTGCAAATATTCAAGGCTGATCCATTATCTATCATTATTGTTTTTACGAAAAAATTGGATACCATAATGGCTATGCAAAGCAAAAGGGTGTGATCTAGCTTGACCACGGGTATGTCAATGGGTTTGAATGATAGGGCACATGAGGAGGATAGGTGTCCAACGAGATTACAAAAATTAGTAGCGTTGATATCTGAAGGGACATGAGATTCTATGAGAGCACTGTCAAGGATGTTTTTGTACACGGGACTAGTGCGGAGAAGGTCTAAAATGGAGATTTGAGCCGGCATGTTCCCAAGGTGTTCTAAGATATTGTACTGGCTTTTTGATGGAGCTAATGGTGCTGGTGAAATCGGTGGGCCTGCGATTTTAAATTGCGCTCTTTGAATGGTAACTTCACACTCATTGTTTGGTCCTTGGATATTGATAACATTGACAGAAGGCTCTTTCTCAGATATACAACCTATGAGGCTACCATAATCTATATAGGATGAAGTGTGGTCATTGTTCTTCCCATGCTGTTGGTTTGGTTGGCGGTTGTTGGTGTTGTTGTTGTTGTTGGTTTGGATAGGTGCTTTTCTAGGATTTCGGTTTTTGTGAGGGGGAAAAGCATTTTGATAGATCTGTAAGCCTGCATTGGGAGAGGTTTGGGCACCAACGATGATTTCTTTCCGATCAATGAGGTCCTGCACATAATCTTTCAGTTTCATGCATCTGAGGGTGGTGTGTCCTTTTACCTTATGAAATTTGCAATACTCATTGTCTTTGTACCATGCAACTTTCGATTGGCCTGGGTCAATTTGTTGGGTAGGAGGAAATTTGATGAGGTTTTCCTTAGTCAATTTCTCAAAAATGACATCCAATAGCTCACCAAGGGGTGTATAATTTCTAGGTGTAGGTTGGAACTTGGGCTTTGGTCCTGTAGCTACATTGATGGCATTAGCTTGATTGCTAAACCCTTGAAAGTTGGGTCTTGGATTGTGGCCTTGATAGCTTTGGTGATTCTGGTGTTGGTAGTTGATAGTTTGTTAATTGTTTGGTTGATAAGGTGGGTTGGACTGATTTTGGGAAGGACCAACAATATTCACATGTCTGGTGTTAGTGACGTCGTCTATTGCAACGTGCTTGTTTTTGTTCCAATACCTAGACTTTTCATTGGAATGTGATTGATTTTGGTTGGCTTCCTTGTAAATCTTGACCACACCATCTTTAATGAGTCCTTGCTTAAGGATCATTCCTTTTTCTTTGATATCTTTGTAGGTCTGCAAATAGTTCATGGTCATGTGGTGAGCCAAGTTGGGATGGGCATTATCAATAAACATTTTCACCAAATGGCATTCTGGCAAGGTGCAAGATATGCAGGTGGGAAGGGTTTTCCATCTTTTCAAATATTCGAGAAGGCTTTCTCCACCTTTTTGCTTAGTGCACAGACAAGATCAACTACTGAGAGCTATGTTTCAACAAGATGGGCATATTGGGCTACAAATGCCTCAGACAATTCAGCAAAGTTTTTAATTGTGCCATATGGGATTCTATAAAACCATTCAAGAGTGAGTCCAGCCAAGCTTTTGGGAAAGAGACGCAAGAGGAAGATGTCACCGTATGCCACTTCTTGGCAGTGCATGTAAAATTCTTTGATATGTGTGATAGGGTCTCCTTTTCCTCTAAATTTTTCATACTTGGGTATCTCAAAGTGTTTGGGAAATGGTGTCATGGTAATGGCTCTGTCAAATGGGTAAGGATACACATTTTCAAACTTGAAGGTTTTTGGATCATTTCCCTCTTGGATGTTCTTCAAAGTTGTCTTCATGGCTTCCCATTCTAAATTAATGGGTGATGGCTGGGGTGCACCCAATGTAAGAGTGCCCTGAGGTAGGTATGTTCTAGATGGAGCAATGGAACATGGATGGTTTTGAGGTATGGGCTGGTAGGGATTGTACATGGCTTTGGCAACTGAATGGTGGATGATGGGTTGCTAAGGTGGAGGAGGCACATATTGTTGCATGTGTTGCGAGGCTTGCTGCTGATATGGGATTTGGGATAGGGATTGAGAGACATAGGCTGGCTATGGGATAAATGGATTGCTTTGAGGAGGTAAGGTATAAGATGGTTATGAAGCTTGGAGAAAGGATCGGGGAGCTTGTGGAACTTGACTTGGGATTTGAGGGGTTTGACCAATATATGTGGGTTGTGCCCCCATATGGGAGGTTATCATGGAAAAGGAGGCCAAGTAATTGGTGGTTGGTGGTTTTGGATTTCCTCCTAGAAGTGGCATAGAAAAATAGTTAGTAATAGGAGGTAATGGATTAGTTGTTGGTGGAGGTGGTGGGAATTGAAAGCTTGGGAATGGAACTGATGGGGTTTGATAGCTTGGTAGCTGGATTTGAAAGCTTGGTAGAGTGGTGGCAGGAGCTTAGGTCACTTGAGATCTTGGCAGAACATTGGTAGTAGCTTGTGGGGTTTGATAGCTTTTTGGAGTGAGGGCAGTAGCTTGTGGATTTGTGGTTGATTGCACTGAGCTCCAAGGACCTAGTGGAATTGATGGAATTGTGCTCTCAGCTAAGGTAAACAAGTTGGGGGTGATGAAAGGTTGATTTCTTGACCCATGGGTGGCATCCCGGTTGTATATTGCTGAGGTTGGCCAAAGATGCTAGCACTGATTTGGGAGATGGGTGGATTTGGAAGGTTGGGTTGGAGAGCAGCAACAACAATAGTGAAGGGAGTGAATGATGAGGTGTTTTGGGCGAAGGGGGTTTGGGATGGAGTGGTATGGACCAATGGTGTAGTGGTGGTGGCTGGATTGGCTTGCAAAAGGGAGATTTCAACTTGAGTGGAGCCTGGTATGTTTGGGTTTGTTGGATCATAAGGATTGGCTTGAGGCTCTTCTTTTGGCACACACTAAGGATAATCTGAATCATAAGAGCATATTGGGAGTGGTAGTTGTCCAAACAACGAGTGAGATGGATCTGATAAGGGAGGAGGTCTTCCAAAGTCAAAGGCTCCTATATTGTCCCTTCAAAAGTTAGCCATGATTGTTTCTTTGTTCTTGTCTATAATGGCATTCACCAATACTGCATTTCTTGGTTGGTTCATGAAAGCTTCAATGTTAGTAGGTGATGGTATAGTGTTCTCTGGGCTGAAGGATGGTTGAGTGCTCAAGGGGAGCGATGCTATTTGATCCAAATGATAGGGTTTCATTGTTTCTTTCTTCTTCTTGGCTAAGCAAGTGACGAGTGGCATGAAAATGTTCCTAGGGATGAGATGTTACAATGTTGATGGATGCCAAGGGGGAAGCCTTTTCTATGCAAATGATTTCCTAGGTTGAGGCAAAGCTATATGAAAAACCTAAGGAGGATTGGGTTGGGGATTCTAACTTCAAAGATATGTCACCAAATCATGAAAGGTCTACTTTCCTATATGCAAGCTTGGTGGTGATTGTGTCAACTTAAGGATAGACTGATGATCCTTTAGGAAAAACACAAGATTGACCACTTGTGGATCCCAACCTTTAGCTCAAGGTGATGAGGGATAACAAGTGACAAAGCTAGATTACCCTAGACAAAGCTCTATCAAAGGGATAACCTGGGTGAGATTGGTGGATTTGCAAGATGGTAGGAATGGCAGACTTTGGCAAGGTGACAAAAATTTTGAAGGCTTGGATGTGAAGTTTAGTCTTTTGGGATGCTAGCTAGGTTTGAGGGGATTGGTTTGGTTCTAAGGAAAAGATCTAAATGAGATGGGTGAGCTAAAATTCTTAAGGGGATGACTAAGGGTGGCTGGCTTACCTACAAGGATGACTCTAAAGTGGAGCTTATGCAAGAAGATTTGGAGGAACAAGGGGGCCTAATCATAGAAATCATGCCTAGTTGGTAAGGCATAAGCAGGGTTAACTCTTGGATGCTTGCTAAATTTGATAGTGCGATCTAACCAGGCATCTTGAAGGGCTTCGTCGGCAACTTTGTCTTCTGCTTTGTGGAGTTTGGCAATTCGAGGGCTTGGTGTGACTTCCTTTTTCTTAGCTGTAATTTCTTGGTATGCCTGAGATGGCTTGAGTTTGGCTTTGTGAAACTTCTATTTGGGTTTGAGTTTTTCTGACATAAATTCCTGAATCTTCTTGGCTTAGAGAGATTTTGGTTATTTTGCTTCAACTCGTTCAACTTCTGGAATAGGAAGTGACTACAATAAGTATGCCCTAAGCTAGGATTGACCAAGTTTGGAAAACATTCATTCAACAAGTAAAAAATCAAGAAATAGATAGGAACAACCAGATAGAAGTTTTTGATTCTCAGAATGTGATACTTGCACCAAGGAGTGTGTATGTTTTACAAATGTTTCGAACAGTCACTTCAAACACATTAACACCCTAGATGGTTGTTTGCAAGGCTGAGACTTGGTTTAGCTAGGGAGTCCTCGATATACCCAAGGTACATGAAGCCCAAATCTGTAGATGAAAACAAAAAGATGTCACATAGCCGAGAGGAGTGGTAACCCACTTCTCCTCTTTCACTTCTCAAGGGTATAAAGTTCCTTGAGGCTTAGCTCAAGTGACAAAATCTTGATCCCAAGAGAGGTTTCTTTGGATTCACCTCCCAATATTTATACTCCATCAGAATGCTGGAGTTGAGGTCATCCCAAGGGTTGATGAAATCCCCAAGCAGGCCTCCTAAAATTTAAGCAAGATTTTGGATCCTAATCTTATGCACCCAAGATGGCCTCGAAAGACGACAAGGGGAGAGAAGACTTGGATGATCTTGGGCTAAAAGACATAATTCTTTTCCAACTGACACTTAATTTTTTCGGATCTAGACCTTGCAAACACACATGTTTAGGATGCCAATGTTCAATTCCAACTTGAAGCATTAACAAAAGTAAAATCAATCGAAGAATGAATACACCAAGAAGATTTAGGGTCAACAAAAGTAAACTCGCGCGCCCGGAGGCCCTCCACGTCAAGTATCGATTGATTTTTCTTTAAGGCATTCAAGATTGAGTGTGAGTTTTTTTTAAGCCCAAAATAAAGATGTGTAAAACTTAGTTTCAAGAGCATGCCTAGAGGCCCTCCATGTCAAGATTTGTTCAATTTTTATGCCCAAATGAAGTGTTAGCAAGACTAATGTGCATTCAAGAAATTTTCTATCTTAGAAAAACCAATAAAAACTCAAGTGAGTGGAATTTGATTTTTGTCGAGCACTTAACACCTTCTTAGGTAGACCCATCCCCATATATGGCACTGATATTGCAACCAATGGTTAGAATGATGGGTGATTAAAGAGGGTGAGTCCAACAACAAATTCACTCAAAGTGTCTTTATTTTTTTTTATAACTTAGAAAGTTTCTAAAATGTGGATTCTTTTTATGCCCCAAAAGATGAAGTGTGAAATATTGTAATGATTAATTGACCTTTTGCATTCAAGATTGGATTTTTTGTTTTAATCATTCATTCATAAAAAAAAAAAAACTTGATTTTAATCCATGGCACTCAAGAGTGATTTTAGCAACATGCATTCAAAGACAAGTGATTAAACATTCAAGTTTTTTCCTTTGAGCATTCAAGATTGAGATTTTGTGTGTTGTTTTAAGAACTTTGAAGTGCTTTTTTTTTAACCTTAGATCATTCAAGATTGTTTTGGACTCAAAAGTGAAAATGACTCTTTGGACTCATTCAAGATTTTGTGTTCTAGTTTGCATGTTTTAAGCCCAAAAATGATATTCCTAGATTGTTTTGATGCATGAAAAACCTAAGAAACATTCAAGATTTTGCAACAAGACATTTGTTTGGAACAAATAACAAAGCTTTTAGGACAATTTTGGCAACCATTTAGGACTCTTAGTTTTGATCAAATTTTTAAAAGAACTTCAAAATATTTGCAAATGAGGTTCATTTTAACATTGATTGATGCTTTGAGTTTGATTTAGATTTTAGCGTGCACTTAGTGTTGATTTTGAACCTTTTGAAATGGAAACTTGAAGTTCTTTTTAAATTCTCAAAAATGAAGTGTTCCTAACTTTGCATGAATGCATCTAAAACCTTGATGTTACAAGGATGCAAATGATTGGATTGGTTTAGTTTCACTTGTTAAAAGGTTTTTTTTTTTTGCAAATTTTTAGTTTTTAATGGATTTAAGTATGATTTGAGGGTTCATTTTAAGCACTAAAAAGAAGTATGTATGATTTTGCTTCCTTAAAAAAAAAAAAAGGCCAAGATCTCCCACAAGAAGAAGAAGAAGAAGTAGATGGAATAAGAAGAAAATAGACAAGAAGAGGAAGAAGAATTCCAAGTACTTTGTCCACCTATAAGCTTGAAAAATATGCAAACACTATGAGATAGACTATGAGTTCCTTTGTCTTCTTCATGCTCATGTGGACCTACAAAACCAATTTATAAAATCTTACCAATCACAAAAACAAGCAAAATTAGCCAAAATTAGCAAATGACATACAAAACTTGACTTAAAAAGCTAATGAAGATGACCCATGCAGGGTCCCACCGAGCGTGCCAAAATGTATATGAGAAATGTTAGTATGCTAGTAGAAACCAAATTTAAATAAAGCTTCTACAAACTAAACAAAATTTATAAACTTTAAGATAGACTAAGATGAGCTCTCAATTGAGAATATGAGCCATTAATGGGCTCTCTCAATGAGAAGCTCTCTTGTTGAGTGGCTTTGTCTAAACAGATAGGATGTATGCTCAAGCTTATATTTCAAAAAGGGCTTCAAATAGAGTTGGAATTTGGGTGTGAGTGTATGCTTTTGATGTAAAATGGCATTATGACTTTACTTCATGGATTGTGTTCTTTTGCAAAGGGGAAGGAACCAATTTATAGGCAAGAGGCTTGAGGGATTGAGGGCTAAGATGCAAGGATGGGGAAAAAATCATGGAGGGCTCAGATTGCATGAGAGGAGAGTACATGAATTGTGCTTCCTTACAGCTAATCAAAGAGTGACACATGTCACAGGGTGAGAGGATGGAGGAAAGGGGAAGGATGAGTCAACAAAGGAGGCTCAAGGGATAAAATCTTCATAAAGACCCTCATAATGGCTTGTAAGAGCAATGAAAGGGCTTGGAAGAGTCATTTATGGCCGAGTGGGCTTCATAAAGTTTTATGGTTGGCATATTTTAAGGGAGATGAGAGGAATTTCGACTTGGCCTTGATTAGGAAGTTTTTAAGCTTGCTTAGGATTGTGCAAATGATTAGAGGATGGATTAGGATGGTTTAGGATTAGCTTAGGGATAGGCAAGTGGATGGCATTTAATGAGGGTGGGTGAAGGAGGAGATATTTGTTAACTTTGGCTTGGGTTAGTAAGTCTTAACCCATGTTTAGGGAATGTGACAAGGTTAGGAGGGGATTAAGATTAGGTTTAAAGACATCTTCTAGAAGAGTCTAGACTTTGGATGAGGATAAAGACTTTCTAGAATAGTCTAGAACTTCCTAGGATGAGGATGAAGACTTTCTAGAAGAGTCTAGAACTTCTTAGGATGAGGATAAATTATATTTTTAGGAAATAAATAAAGTTTTATTTATTTCAAGGGTTTGGATTGAGGAGATATTTATTAAAACTTTTTAAATAAACATGAGGATTAATATTTAATCTTAATTAAATATTTTGAGTTGAGATTAGGGGTAGGAAATGATGGGATTAGCCTTTAATAAAAATTAAAAAAGGATTAGAAGATTTTGGAAGAGGTTAGTGGTCTTAAGGAAATTGGCCAAGTTTTTGGCAAAAAAAAAAAAAATTAATTTATTTTGGGTTTTTTGGTCAATTTATTAATTAAATAATTAATAAATAAGGAAATAATGTTTAAATAAGATTTAAACATTTTTGGGAGGTGTTAGTGTGATTTTTCATAATATAGAAAATTTTTGATATTTGGGTGATAAATTAGTTATGCCTTTGTTTTGTGGCACCCTCATTTTCAATTTTTTGAAAAAAGGTATTTTCTTCAAGAATTTGGTAGGGCTTTTTATCCTAATGTTTTATTTAAGTCAAAATGCCTTTGCTAAACCTTTCATGTATCTTTAATTGCAATTTTCTGTTTGAAAGGACACCAAGTTGAAGTGTTTTTCAATCACCGTTGATCTATCAGAGATCAAGGGTCAGCGCATCCCCGCATTATAGAGTTATAGGTCTTTAAGAAATGCAGGGAAGCGCATTTGCAACACGTAGCCCCTAATGTTTTATGAGATCCAGTACACCGCAAAAGCTCTTGTATGTCAGCTTTGTCAGTATTTTTGCACACTTTTTTTTTTTCCGTGATATCATTGGTGGATTCGTTGGCACAACTATGAAGCTTACTTACCAAGCAGTATCACCATCGATCCTGTCTTGATCAACGATTGGCGTATCCCTACATTATAAAGATGCAGGTTTTTAAGTAATGCGAGGAAGCGCAGTGGTGACGCATGGCAAAGTGGGGTAAGGTATTTGTATTTCAATATGCTACACTGCAAACGACTGATGACGTGTAATGCTAGGTATGCACAAAAGGGTTTTTGGTTGCTTAATGAAGGTGAAAGTCTTATCACCGTTGATCCTATCTTGATCAATGGTTGGCGCATCCCCACATAATAAAGATGCAAGTTTTTAAGTAATACGGGGAAGCGCATTTGTGACGCGTGTCTGTGATGACGTCAAACACTTGCTTGCTCAGAAGAAGATATGGTATCCGCTCGCATGAAGTGTTGTCAGAAAGTATGAGCTAATATGGCAGTTTCCTATAGGTCAGTACAGCTAGCTGGTCGTTAATACAAAATGGATTATTTCGATCATCGATCTTGTCTTGATCAACGGTTGGCAGATCCCCGCATTATGAAGATGTAGGTTTTTAAGTAATGCGGGGAAGTGCAATGGTGACACGTAGCATTTCTCTAAAAAAGATTGTAAAGCTTGTTATTTTTAAATCAAGACCGTGCAATTCTAATAAAATCTACATATGGGATTCAAATTTGAGTGCAAGTTGCGGGCAACGGTTACTAAGAGTAAATGTGATCTAGACCTAGTGTGTGCAGTTTTAATTCATAAAAAGAACCCACGATTTCACCATTAATGAATCACCAAAGCACAGAAAGAAAAGGGCATTCAATATTTCAAAGCTAAGGCACGAAATTTCTCGATTAATACTCCAATAAAATTGCAGAAGACATCATATAGTGCAGTAGTGTGATTTCTGGTGGGTAAGTGCTCTGTGACTTTCTGAGTAAAATTTGAAGCATCTACTGTTGTGAATTTTTCAAAGTTTCATTAAAAATGCCGCCTCGAAAAGAGTTTACTGGACAAAAAGATTATCTAAAACGTTCAGTGCATGATGATTTTCTCAAACAATTCCCCTTATCAGTGCATGAAATAACTAAGGGAAGGGAACTCATTCCAAAAAACCCTAGATTGGTTGTGGCAGAAGGATTTTATGACAAAGCTAATTGGATAAGAGATGCCCAGGTTTCCATGGGAGGTTTGGAGTTGTTTAAGAAATGGTTTTCAAAGCGAAAATTGGACACTCTTATGAGCAATGTATGGGAATTTGACATTGGAAAATTAGTAGTCCCCAGTGTCTTCTTTGATAGTGATTTATTGATGGACCTGGCAAAGAGGTGTGATCCTATCACAGGGTGGGTAGAAAATCCTTCAGGGGTCGACCTTTTTAGGGTTTTCCCTCAGCTGTTTAGTGAGGTTTTCAACCTAAACCCTAACCATGTTGTGCATGAAATCATTGATCTGGATGATTTGCAAGCTAGATATGATGCACAACGAGTGTACTTGAGAACAAGGCCACTACAGGAGCATGCTGCTAGGGTTGGTAATTTGCCTGTCATCACAGCCAGTACTCCAAAGCCATTGTTAAGAAGACATTTCAATCTAAGAGCTCAAGCAC
Source organism: Cupressus sempervirens (assembly GCA_028749045.1). Classification (NCBI taxonomy): domain Eukaryota; kingdom Viridiplantae; phylum Streptophyta; class Pinopsida; order Cupressales; family Cupressaceae; genus Cupressus; species Cupressus sempervirens. The sequence goes on along the minus strand of CM053786.1, from coordinate 288,580,313 downwards.
TATATTTTTCTTTTTGTAAGATCTTGGGGATAGATGAGGGTGATCAAATTCTAGGTTCTGTGGTCCTTATAATTGCTCAAACCCTTCAATTTGGAATGAGTACCATTCTATATTTTTCCACTTTCCTAGCAAAAGAGATTCACAACGGTCTGGTTGGAATAGCAAAGGGGAAAGTAAACAAACCATTCTATTGGTATTCATTGATGCTGCATGTATGTTTATACAAAGAATATACTTTCTTCTCCAAGGGTATGGAGTTAGAAACCACAAAGGATGGAGAAAGGAATCCAGTGCAGTTATGGAGTGTGGATATGACTTCAGAGGCCACTGATGCTAGTTATGTAACATTTGACAGGTATTTTGCATCAAAGCTTAGACTGCTTTTAAGAGGAGATAGCCCTAGAATCCCACAAGCATTATTAGAATTGGTCAGACCCAAGGACCATGCTAAAGGGTTACTTGTCAGTCATAACTGGGGGGATATAATTCCCTACAATGTTTCAACAGTAATAAGATTTTATGGTTTCTTAGGAAAACCTCATGTGTTACCTTTTCATGTACCTTTGAAGATAGGGATAGCCGAGCTCTTATGGCAAATAGGTACCATAGATGAGAGGGAATTGGTCAAGAAGGGCACTTTCTTTCCAATGGTTACTGTAGTGCATGATTTTGTTTTTGTTAAAAAGGGGTGGAAGCATTTAAATTTGTTTTTGAATAAATATAACATGGCAGAATCTCACACCAGATTCATTGACCCTGAAGGATTCTATGATCTATTTAGAGAAAGGGTGAGAGCTTCCCATATGGTACATCGGGTTTACTATCCAGAAGATATAATCAAAAATATTTTCACATTGCAGGAGCAAGAATTAAGGAAAGAGAAGTGGATAGTTTTCAGTAAAAACTTGGAATTCATTAATGCTTTTGACCCCCAGTACAACCCATTGAAAGATAAGAAATACTGGGGAGATAAAATACAGGCATTAATGAATAATTTTGCTATAATAATTCAGAATATGAATGAAAAGAAAGGTATATTTATTAAGACACATCCAGACAAGGCAGCAGAAATACAAAGAAGAATGAGTGGTAGAAATGTGGTAACTCCTGGCCAATATACATTGCAGAAAAGGGCAGGTTATGTCATGGTTCAAAGTGTGCAATAGGTACCCCCTCATAAGGAGCCAAGGTCAAGAAGTCCATCTGCAGCCAACTCTCCAAAAAGACAAAAATTAGAGTAGGGGTCTTCTTCTTCTCAAAAAGAACAATACTCCCCAAGCCAGTCTCCAATCCAGATAGATGATGAAGCATCTCTAAAGGAATAGCTTAGACAAATGGGAGGAGAAGGGGATGTGATTGTCACCTCTACAGACTTGGATATTGGAGAGCCACAAGAACCTCCTACACCTTCCTTGGACCTTACCATTGCTAATTACTAAGGTAAGGAAATTGACCCAATTGTTGCCCAGGCTTCTGAAAGATTTATTAATGATGAAAATTTTGTAATATCTAGGGCTTTTGCTCAGTTTTTATGGAGATTAAATATAAAGAATTTTGAGAAAGCCTGTGAGAAGATCAAGGCTGAGTAACCAAATAAATCTGACCCAGTTATCAAGGAAGAGGTAAAATCAAAGTTTTTCAGTGATTTTGCCCGGTTCACTCCCGAAGCTGGAAGGCAAATAGTTAGACAATCAGGAGTCCTCCTTTAGCTAGAATGGGATATAGCAAATGCTATTTTTTTTGATTTAGTAAGAAAGTAGAAGGATGTTCAACTAACAACCACTAAAGAAGTAATATAGGCTCATAGAGGGGTCAAATTTAGTGATGACCACCAAGCCCTTGTTTTCTGGTCCATAGATAAGAGAGAAAGTACCAGGATGCATGAGTTTCCCACTGCAGAACATACTGGTACATTGATAGTATACAGGGCTAGTGAGGTAAGTAGTAAACAAGTAATGGGAATGGCTTCAAAAATGCTAAAATTGGGTGGTGTTGTATCTGGACAAGAAGAAGATAAGTTTTCCCAACTCAATGCTAGGTTTGAAGAAGTTTTGAAAGCATATGAGGAAAGGGGTATATAGATACAATCACTAGAAAACAAAGTGTCTCAAATGGAGAGGATACTTGGGAAAAGAAAATTGGGAGAATCCAGTGCACCTACAATTGCATACCCTTCACAGCCATTGGTTGGATCTGGATCAACCCCTATTATTGAAATACTTGACACCCCTGAAAGGCCCCAATTCTATACTACAGAGGACTTTGAAGAGGAAAAAACAAAATTGCATGAGTTGTAGATAGAATTGAGAAATCAATATGAAGAGAAATTAAAATAGTGTGTGATATATTTGAGGGATGAAATACAATGGTTAACCTTTTTTGATCAGTTGACAAGAATTGCAATCCTCATGGATGAGTTGAACAGAGATAAGGATAAGCTAACTCTTCTTGCACATAAATGGAGGGAGAGAAATAATGATATTACAATCATATGTATATCTGCAGTCCAAATGCCTTATCATCAAATTGAGAAGATTTTTTATTTATTAAATAAGCTAGAGAATTTTGATGATGAAAGAGATTCTTTACAGAGAAGATTAACACTCTGTTTTTCCCAATATATTGCTGAAAATTTCTCCCTATTTCCTTGTGCTTTAGAATCTGTTGATACAATAAAGGAAAAGGAAAAGTGGAAAAGGGATATGGATGAGTTATTCAATGAAAGAATAATAAACATCATGAGTGAAATTAGCCACTAGTTCTGGGCAAAGACAAATGAAGAGCTAGTAAAATACAGTTATTTTATATTGCTATGAGAAAAGAATTTGATGATTTAGAAGGAAGTGCAAATTCTTTAATAATGATACAAAGAGAAGCTCTAATTTTTTATTGGCCAGATGATGATGCTTTCAATAAATGGAAAAATTAGTTTCTAGAACAAATGTCAGAAGATAATGAGGAGGAAAATGTAAAAGTAAAAGTCACCCTCATAGTTAATAATGAGGATATGGAAAATCCCCAAGTTGAAATAAATTTATAGGTAACTAAAGATGATACATCACTTTCAAACCTCATGACTATTTACTCTAAGGATGAAGAATAATTGAAGAATCATATCTTATCTTCTTGTTTCAACAACTCAGAAGCATAACAGAAAGGGACCCACCAAGGATTGTTCGATGTATTAGCTTTTCTGTTATTTGTTTTTGTCTTTTATGACAAAAATTTGTCAGTATCCTTTAGAAGACACTTGTCACTTTCTTTAGCCCAAAGCTTGTTTCATCTCACACTATTTAAGTGAGATTACAAGGCTAAAGAATGGTCTGAATTCTATTTCTTCTAAGTTTTATGCTTAGTCTAGTTTTTGGTCCAAATTTTGAAAGCAAGTTTGTAATGTATTTTCTGTCAAATTCTCTGAGAATACATGAATATAGAATGAGCTGTGTTTCTTTCTAAAGGCCATTCTGAGTCTATTGTAAAGGATATACCATTTTCAAAGGAAATGAATACAAATTATGAACTGTCCCCATATCAGTTCTTTCTGAATTTTGTCTCCTTTTAAATACTTAGCTACCGTGATGTTGTATGAGTAAAAGCTTGTGCAATTGAATGCAATCTAGTTAGGTTGTATATCCATTTATCATTGCTATTAATTCAATGGATTAAATAAAGGCTTTGATTGAATGTGATGAGATTTCTTAAGTATTGAAAAGGATTTTGAATGATAAATTCTGATAAGAATTGCTGATAGAATTTGTTGTAAAGTAACAAATTAGATCTAAGATTTTGCTATAGACTCTGAACCCCAATGGATTAGGCACTGATCAAGTTATTTCAGCTGAAGGAGAAGTATATTATAGATGGTTATTCAAATGCATCATCAAATAAAATTTTACTTTTATTTCCTGTAGATCTTCAAAGTTGGCCAGCACTTGTCTCCATGGAATGTTTTAGCTTCAATTAGCCATTGTTGTCGAAAACATCTGTAGATCTATAGAAGAATTCTTGGCCATATCTGTTTATGGGATCTGTTTACCAAGTTAGTAAGAATTTTGTATATGTTTGAGGATCTTGAAATGAGAATCAGAATGAAACAAAGAATAATCCTCATACAGTTGTTCCAGTTTTGAAACATCCTTGGTTACACCCACCCTGATTTTGTAGAGCCAAAAGAGTAGAAAACCATCTGTGGTTTTGTTGAAGTTGGGTCCAAATACCTTACATATGCAATTGTTAATAAGAATAGGCTAGTCTTTAGATTTTGTATGTACTGTCATTGTGGTATTAAGCATTTTTTCGCTTAGTAGTTTTATTACTTTTTAAAACACCAACAAAATGGCAACTCTGCTGGGGAGTTGTCCAACACATCTATGAAAAGTGTTGTAGTTTTCTTTGGTCCTGCTGCGTACGTGTGTGTCATATGATCTATGTTTTTCCTGTGGTTATAAGGGAATATTTTAGTGTCAAACCTTGAGAATTTCAAAGAAGATAGAGCCCAAGTACCATTGCTACACACTGACGTATCCAGCCTATCCAAGTGTCTTATCTAACAAGTAAGAGTTGTAGTCTTACGACATTAGTAATTAGTCTGTCTGTGCTGTATATTGTTTTGTCTAGTTGTGTATTGTTTTCCTTCAGTTAGCAAAAGTGTCATTGTATATCTTCCTGAAATAGGGTGGTGACTCAGTCAAGGTTTTGAAGCTAGTACTTATTGTAACAAAAGGTGAATATGGCTGACAAGAGGAAAAACACAAGAGCTTACATGAGAGCCAATCCTGATGTATCAATGTATACTGATCTACCCCAAGGTGGTAGGAAGAACCAAAATAAGAAAAAGATAGATCCAAATCCCACTTGTAAACCCAGAGGTAATGCATCTATCAATTCCCATTATCAACCAGTAATAGGAAGAGAGTCTTGTTCGCTTAGCTCTGAATCCAAAACTACAAGACTCTTAGGAGGCATTTTCAGTACCCGATTACCAGATGAGAGAGTTTTTCAAGACAAGGACGTATCTACTATGGGAATTGCTTCATTAAGACCAGATCCTATAGAAGATATGAATTATAGGCTAGGATTTAGGAGTTCATCTGATAATCCTTTTAATCCCAAAGTAGCCCCATATGTAGAACCAAACCTTATAAATCTGGATGACCCTACTAATTCTAAGGTAACTTCTGCAGACCCTAAAGAAGTGCACTCTGAAATAGAATTTTTGAAGAAATGGATTGTTGAGGAAGAAGCTAAATGCATTCGTCTTGAAAAAGAGAAGGAGCGAGCCACCTTGGATGCCATAATAGAAAGAGATGCTCTGCTAAGAAGGATGGCTACTTTGGAAGAGAAAAATAAAAAATTAGAAGAGAACACAACTCTCCATAAGGATGTTTTTGGAGATGTTGATAATCTGAGAGCTAAAGTTCAAGAATAGGAGAAATGCCTAAATCAAAGGCAAGAACTAGTTATTGCTCAAGTTCAAGCCTATAAACCTATTCAAGTTGATCCTATAGAGCCCACTGCAAAAGCTCTAGATAAAGGGAAAGACAAGGCTATAGGAATCCAAATAAATGAGCCTCAAGCTATACCAAGCAAACCTATACAACCCTCCATGTCTAAATTAGATCTAGATCTTGAGAAGGCTCAAAAAGAGAGGGAAGATCTTGCAAAAGAACTTGAGAAGGTTGAGAATGAAGCTCAAGTTGCAGAAACTAGAAGGAAAATCCAATTTATAAAGTCTAATTCTGCATTGGCTTCATGGCCCAATTTGTCTATCCCACCTACAAATCCTGCACCAGTTAGCGGTCCCACAATTTCAACTTAGGGAGTACCCCAATCTACTCCCACCTCATTTTCCACTATTGGCACCCAAGTCCCATTTGTCCCACCACAACAGTCCCAAGCTGCTCCCCTGAATCAAGCTAATATAGCTAGTACTTCAAATGTTCCTAGTTTCTAGAAGAAACCTATATATCTAGAAAAATATAGACAAATATCATTTTTTGGTATTCCTAGTGCCCCACATCCCATCTCATTTGATTTAAGAGATAAAATGGTTAAGTTTTCTGGCAATAATGTTGTTACTAGTGAAGAACATTTGAGGATTTTCATTGACATGTTGAATGATTATGAAGTTGAACATGAGGACATGGTAATGAAATTGTTTGTGCATTCACTAACAGAGGATGCAAGGGATTGGTTTAGGAGGTTTCCTGATGACAGTATTACCTCATGGAGTGATTTGGAGAAATTGTTCAAGGAGCAATATGGGGACAACACTAATGCAGGATTCATGTTGAACGAGTTCAACAATATCAAGAAGAATCCAAATGAATCCACATTTGATTTCAATGTGAGATTCCAAAAAGGTATGTACAAACCTTTTCAATTTATGAGGTTAAATGAAGATGTCTGTCTCACAACCTATTTCAATGCTTTTGATAGCAAAATGGCTTATCAATTGAGGGATAAGGATCCTAAAACTTTAAGAGATGCCTATAGAGTTGCAGTGAATATAGAGAATAATAGAAAGGCATCTAGCAAACTAGGTAGGAGGGATGATCCTAAGCTTTTCAATCCTAAAAACAATAATAAAAGGGAGGGTGACAAAAATCCTATAGAAAAAAAGCCCGAAGAACCTACTATAGGCCAGGTTTTAGAAATGCTCAAAAAGATGAATCCCACTAGTTTCAATAAGCCAAATGTTGCTGAAAGACCCCCTGTGAATAACAAAAATTTCAATAGGTAGCTTAGGATGCAAAATTACCCTTACACTACTCAGTGGAAAGATGGTAAACTAGTTCCCAACCAGACCCAAAATCTGAAGGATAAGGGTACTCCAGACCCCCTGCAAAGGAACACTATAAATATGAATGATGATGTACCATGGTGCATTATATGCCAATCACCTCATTCTGCTGATTATTGTGTTGTTTCTCAGTCATTTTCCCAAGCCCAAGGAGTGCAAGCTGAAGAAGAAATTGAAGAGAAAAGCCATGACGATATAAGCTGCAATATGGTGAGTATGTGTGATGATTTGGTAGATTCTGATTCAGAAGAGCCTGAAAATGATATTGCTAGCTAGAGAATTGCGTACCAGCTACATCATCAGCAAGTGTTTTCAAATGATGAAGGGTATGATACAGATAAGGTATGCAGTACATTTTTTGATGTAGGTCTCACAAGTTTAAGGATGCCCTCCAAGGAGGAAATTGATAGAATTACAGCCGAAATGATTTCACAAGTCCATAGTAATTATAATTTGAGAAATAAAGAAATAAATAATGATGCAAGAAGGCCATCTAGGGTGTTCATCAAAGACATCACTCATAAGATGAATGATCATAGTAAGAAAGTCAATGTAGATGTGCCTAAGATCAAGGAGAACAAGGGTAAGAAATGGGAACCAAAGAAGAAGGTTCAATTTCAGATAAGTGAAGCAACAAAACCAGTTGTGCAACTAAAGAAGTCAGAACCAAATGTTATCAAGAAAAATGTGGTGCCTACTAATCAAAGGACTTCAATTCCAGGTACTATTGTAAAACCTACTGTGGTTGAACCTATTGATATGATATCCATGTTATCTCAAATTACTATAAAAGTGCCCTTGTCTTAACTTTTTAGAATTGAAGAGCATAAGAATAAGGCTTTTTCATGGTTGGGTGGAATAGCAAATAATAATGTTATTGTAGATCAAACTATGTCCCAACAGACCCCATTAGTAATAGAGGACAGTGGTATCATATCCCAGATTCCTCAAATGTTTCTAGATGATTCCTCAGTGGCATTCATAGAAGATATTGATCCTTTTTTCCTTAGTCTAATCATAAATGGGAAGACCTTAAAAAATTGCATGATAGACTCAAGAGCTTCCAACACTATAATGCCTTTCAAAGTAATGGAAGCCTTAGGGTTGAAGGTGGATACCAAGCAGGGCAGATGCAAAGGGATGGATGCTAGGGAAGTCCCAGTCATAGGTAGTATAAATGCCTTACCATTCAAATTGGTTGCATATCCTGAAGTAGAATTAACCATGTTTGTCCTTGTGGTAGATATATCTCCACACTATGGAATGTTACTCTCCAAAAAATGGATGTTTCCATGGGGGGGAGCCTACAATGTGATCTTACTTATGCCACTTTTCATATAGGGGATAAAGCTATTAGGGTAAATAGGGAACCAAGGGTTAACCACATCTTACGTGAAGAAATTGACAAAGATACCACTTGTTTCCTAGATACTAGGATTAATGCTTTCAGGGCTGAATTAATTATTCAGGAAGTTGAAAATTTACCTGCTATCATCGAAAATGAAGTTGAATGTTGCATGAATTCACCAAAATTATGGACAATGTTCTTTGATGGGGCTAGTTCTAAAGAGGGTGCAGGGGTAGGTGTAGTCTTTGTGTCCCCTGAAATTAACACTTTTAGGTATTCATTCACCTTGAAGTTTGCCTACACTAATAATATTGCAGAATATGAAGCATTGCTACTAGGACTCAAAGTTGCCACACATCATAAAATTAAGAAATTATGTGTTGTAGGGGATTCTAAACTAATTATCTCTCAGATCAAAGGAACCTACTCATCCAAGAATAGGAGATTGAAACAATATAGAAATGCAGTCTGGGATCAGATAGAATTCTTTGATGCAATTGGGATCTCATGGAGAGATAGGACCCAAAATAAGATGGCTGATCTTTTGGAAAATGTAGCAATCAAGCCAAAAGAAATATCATTTTCAGGAATCTCCCAGATTGAGGTGCAAAATAGACCTTCCATACTTGACAACATTGAAAATTGGCAGTTGTTTGAAGATGACAAAGATATTACAAATTTTTTGTTAAATGAAGACAAGTACCACGGTCAGGAGATGGATTGCAATGGACTAATTGAAACCATAAATGGGAAGGAAACCATTTTTGGTCAAGAAATAATGCAATTGAAAACAAATAAGATGCCGAAGGGGTTAGTAGTCTTGGAAAATATTTTTGATAGCCAAGACAGAGTAAAATCAGGAGTTAACGACCCCAAACCCTAGGAGTTAGAAGAAATAAACTTGGGTACTGATGAAGTTCCTAAAAGGGTTTATATTGGCCAAAATCTGCCTATTGAAATCAGGAAAACATTGATTAACCTACTTAGAAAATACAGACATGTTTTTGCTTGGTCATATGATGACCTTAAGGCTTACAAGGAGGATCTTTTCTAGCATGTCATACCATTGACGGAAAATGTAAGACCTTTTAGGCCTAAACAGAGACCAATCAATCCTACCCTTGCCCCAAAAATGCAAGAAGAACTGACAAAACTAAGAGATGGTGGGATAATCAAACCAATCAAACATTCCACCTGGGTTTCAAACTTGGTTCCTGTCAGGAAGAAAAATGGAGATATTAGGCTTTGTGTTGATTTTAGAAATTTAAACATTGCATCTCTGAAAGACAATTATGGCTTACCTAATATTGAAGCCATGTTACAACAAGTGACTGGCTCTGAATTGATGTCAATGATGGATGGTTTCTCTGGATATAATCAAGTTCTAGTAAAAGAAAGTGAACAATTCAAGATAGCCTTCACAACCCCATGGGGAACATATGTGTATGTGAGGATGCCTTTTGGCTTGATTAATGCAGGAGCTACCTTCCAAAGAGCCATGGATGTAGCATTTCATGAGTATATTGACAAATTTATGGGTGTGTACCAGGATGATCTTACAGCTTATTCTAATAAGGCTGAAGATCACTGCAAACATTTGGAAAAAATCTTTATAAAAGCCCTAGAATATGGAGTATCTTTAAACCCAAAGAAATGCATATTTGGGGTCACAAAAGGAAAATTATTAGGACACATAGTGTCTAAGGATGGGGTAAAAATAGATCCTAAAAGGGTAGTAGCTATTGACAAAGTCCCCAAACCAAAAAATGTGAAAGGAATTCAGTCCTTTTTTGGCCAAGTAAATTTTTTGAGGAGATTTGTTACCAATTTTGCTGAAATTAGTAGACCCATCTCAAAGATGCTCAAGAAGGGAGTCATTATAGATTGGAATGGTGAACCTTCACAAGCATTCCAAGATATAAAAACTACAATAAGGAATGCTCTAGTGCTGAGGACCCCAGATTATGCAAAACCCATGCATATTTTCTCTTTTGCATCATTTCATACTATAGCTGCAGTCTTATTGCAGAAGAATCAAGAAGGATATGAGCAACCTATTGCCTTTTTCAGCAAGTCACTACAGCATGCTGAACTGAAGTATGAAATAAATGAAAAGCAAGCATATGCTTTGGTAAAGGCTATAAAAGCTTTCAGAAGTTACTTGGTAGGTGCTACTGTTATCGCTTTTGTACCTAGTGCTGCAGTTAAGGATATATTCTCTCAATAGGAAGTATCAGGCAGGAGGTGTAGATGGATCAATAGAATCTAGGAATTTAACATTGATATACAAATAACAAAGTTAGTAAGAGGTCAAGGTTTGGCCAAACTCATGGCCGAAACTAATCTAGAAGCTAATCAAATAAATCTGGTAAATGATGATCTCAGAGCTGACTTATGTGACATGGACCAATGTGACTGGTACACCAATGTCATATATTACTTGCAACATATGGAAGCTCCTCCCCATCTTCCTGACAATGAAAAGAGGAATACTAAATTGCAAGCCATCAGGTATATAATTGTCCAAAATAACCTATGGTGGAGAAACTTTGAGGGAGTTCTGTTGAAGTGTGTTGATAAAGAAAAGGCAAAAGAGGTTTTGAAAGAAATGCATGCTGGAGTATGTGGAGGACACTACATGGCCAAAACTACTGCACATAAGATAATGAGGGCTGGATTCTGGTGGCCTTCTCTGTTCAAGGATGCTCAATTTATGGTTAGGAAATGTGATCCTTGTCAGAGGTTTGCTAGAAAGCTGAAATTCTCAAGAAATACTCCATTGAATCCAGTTGAGATTCAAGCACCTTTTCAACAATGGGGTTTGGACTTCATAGGAGAGATTTTCCCCAAGTCTAGCACTAGCTATTCTTGGATTCTAGTTGCTACTGACTACTTTACAAAATGGGTAGAGGCTATCCCCACAAGAAATGCAAAAAGTAAATTGGTAAATAATTTCTTATTGAATAATATTATTTCTAGATTTGGATGTCCACAGAGAATTGTAACAGATAATGCTATGTGCTTCAGATCTAAGGAGTTCATCAAGTTTTGTGATAAATATGGAATGACAAGATCATCATCTACTCCATATCATCCACAAGGGAATGGACAAGCTGAGCCCGCAAATAAGAGCCTATTGAAGATCATTAAGAGAACCTTGGAGGATAATAAAAAGGCATGGGATTCCAAGTTACAGTTGGCAATATGGGCTGATAGAGTAACTGTAAAGAAAGCAATTGGTGTAGTTCCATTTTATTTAGTGTACGAGATGCAAGCCAGAATGGCTCAAAACAACTTGATGGGACTATACAATTACATCCAGTTATATGATGAAGATACTATAGATGAAATGCAAGAAAGAATGGATGAATTGGTAGGACTGACCAAAACTAGAAAAGAAGCATCTTTAAGGAACCAAAAGTTGCAATTGCAAGTCAAGACACTCTATGATAAAAGAACTGTAAGCAAAAAATTTGAAAATGGAGATCTAGTCTTAATGTGGAATGCCAGAATTGAAGATAAAGGAAAACATGGCAAAATTGATCCTATTTGGTTAGGCCCATATCTCATTGAGAATACTTGGCGTGAAGATTCTTATATACTCAAAGATATATTTGACAATATTCTTGAATAGCTAGTTCATGGACAGTTCTTGAAGAGGTATTTTCCTTGAAAAATACTTATTTTCTTCCATGAACAGTAGTTTTAGGGTTTCCTGTCATTTTGTATTTTCTGTAAATCCTTGTAAATATCCTTGTGCAGTCTGGTTCCTTGTTTTTGTGTGTTGCTTTGTGCTCTCTGAAGAAGTTGTCATCTTACCAAATGTGTGGTTTGCTCTCCCAGAGATTTTGAATTCTTGCATAGACTCAGGTAGTCTATCATCCCCAGACAGAGCCACTGTTGGTGTGATTTTTCATAACATAGAAAATTTTTGATATTTCGGTGAAAAATTAGTTATGCCTTTGTTTTGTGGCACCCTTGTTTTCAATTTTTTGAAAAAAGGTATTTTCTTCAAGAATTTTGGCGGGGCTTTTTATCCTAATGTTTTATTTAAGTCAAAATGCCTTTGGTAAACCTTTCATGTACCTTTAATTGTGATTTTCCGTTTGAAAGGATGCCAAGTTGAAGTGTTTTTCAATCATTGTTGATCTATCAGAGATCAAGGGTCAGCGCATCCCCGCATTATAGAGTTATAGGTCTTTAAGCAATGCGGGGAAGTGCATTTGCGACACGTAGCCCCTGATGTTTTATGAGATCCAGTACACCGCAAAAGCTCTTGTATGTCAGCTTTGTTAGTACTTTTGCACATGTTTTATTTTTCTGTGATATCATTGGTGGATTCGTTGGCACAGCTATGAAGATTACTTACCAAGCAGTATAATCGCCGATCCTATCTTGATCGACGGTTGGCATATCCCCGCATTATAAAGATGCAATTTTTTAAGTAATGCAGGGAAGCGCAGTGGTGATGTGTGGCAAAGTGGGGTCAGGTATTTGTATTTCAATATGCTACACTGCAAACGACTGATGAAGTGTAATGCTAGGTATGCACAGAAGGGTTTTTGGTTGCTTAATGAAGGTGAAATTCTTATCACCATTGATCCTGTCTTTATCAATAGTTGGCGCATCCCCGCATAGTAAAGATGCAGGTTTTTAAGTAATGTGGGGAAGTACATTTGTGACGCATGTCCATGATGATGTCAAACACTTGCTTGCTCAAAATAAGATATGGTATCTGCTGGCGTGAAGTGTTGTCAGACAGTATGAACTAATATGGCAGTTTCCTATTGGTCAGTACAACTAGCTGGTCGTTAATACAAAATGGATTATTCCGATCGTCGATCTTATCTTGATCGACGGTTGGCATATCCCCACATTATGAAGATGTAGGTTTTTAAGTAATGTGGGGAAGTGCAATGGTGACACATAGAATTTTTCTAAAAAAGACTATAAAGCTTGTTATTTTTAAATTAGGACTGTGCGATTCTGATAAAATCTACGGATGGGATTCAAATTTGAGTGCAATTTGCGGGCAATGGTTACTCAGAGTAATTTTGATCCAGACCTGGTGCATGTAGTTTTAATTCATAAAAAGAACCCATGATTTCACCATTAATGAATCACCAAAGCACCGAAAGAAAAGGGCATTCAATATTTCAGAGCTAAGGCACAGAATTTCTCGGTTAATACTCCAATAAAATTGCAGAAGACATCATATAGTGCAATAGTGCAATTTCTGGCGGGTAAGTGCTCTGTGACTTTCTGAGTAAAATTTGAAGCATCTACTTTTGTGAATTTTCCAAAGTTTCATTAAAAATGCCACCCTGAAAAGAGTTTACTGGACAAAAAGATTATCTAAAACGTTTAGTGCATGATGATTTTCTCGAACAATTCCCCTTATCAGTGCATGAAATAACTAAGGGAAGGGAACTCATTCCAAAAAACCCTAGATTGGTTATGGTAGAAGGATTTTATGACAAAGCTAATTGGATAAGGGATGCCCAGGTTTCCATGGGAGGTTTGGAGTTGTTTAAGAAATGGTTTTCAGAGCAAAAACTGGACACTCCTATGAGCAATGTATGGGAATTTGACATTGGAAAATTAGTAGTCCCCAATGTCTTCTTTGATAGTGATTTATTGATGGACCTGGAAAAGACGTATGATGCTATCATAGGGTGGGTAAATAATCATTCAGGGGTCAACCTTTTTAGGGTTTTCCCTGACCTGTTCAGTGAGGCTTTCAACCTAAACCCTAACCACGTTGTGCATGAAATCATTCATCTGGATGATTTACAAGCTAGATATGATGCAGAATGAGTGTACTTGAGAACAAGGCTACTACAGGAGCATGCTCCTGGGGTTGGTAATTTGCCTGTGATCATAGCCAGTAATCCAGAGCCATTGTTAAGAAGACATTTCAATCTAAGAGCTCAAGCACTATATTTTTCTCTTTGGAAGATCTTGGGGATAGATGAGGGTGATCAAATTCTGGGTTCTGTGGTCCGTATAATTGCTCAAACCCTTCAATTTGGAATGAGTACCATTCTGTATTTTGCCACTTTCCTAGCAAAAGAGATTCACAATAGTCTAGTTGGAATAGCAAAGGGGAAAGTAAACAAACCATTTTGTTGGTATTCAATGATGATTCATGTATGTTTATACAAAGGATATACTTTCTTCTCCAAGGGTATGGAGTTAGAAACCACAAAGGATGGAGAAAGGAATCTAGTGCAGTTATGGAGTGTGGATATGACTTCAGAGGCCACTGATGCTAGCTATGTAAGATTTGGCAGGTATTTTGCATCAAATCTTAGATTGCTTTTAAGAGGAGATAGCCCTAGAATCCCACAAGCATTATTAGAATTGGTCAGACCCAAGGACCATGCTAAAGGGTTACTTGTCAGTCACAACTAGGGGGATATAATTCCCTATAATGTTTCAACAATAATAAGAGTTTATGGTTTCTTAGGAAAACCTCATGTGTTACCTTTTCATGTACCTTTGAAGATAGGGATAGCCGAGCTCTTATGGCAGATAGGTACTATAGATCAGAGGGAATTGGTCAAGAAGGGCACTTTCTTTCCAATGGTTACTGTAGTGCATGATTTATTTTTAGTTAAAAAGGGGTGGAAGCATTTAAATTTATTTTTGAATAAATATAACATGGCAGAATCTCACGCCAGATTCATTGACCCTGAAGGATTCTATGATCTATTAAGAGAAAGGGTGAGAGCTTCCCATATGGTACATTGGGTTTAATATCCAGAAGATATAATCAAAAATATTTTTATATTTCAGGAGCAAGAATTAAGGAAAGAGAAATGGATAGTTTTCTAAAAAAACCTAGAATTCATTAATGCTTTTGACCCCTAGTACGACCCATTGAAAGATAAGAAATACTGGGGAGATAAAATACAGGCATTAATGAATAATTTTTCTATAATAATTTAGACTATGAATGAAAAGAAAGGTACATTTATTAAGACACACCCAGACAAGGCAGCATAAATACAAAGAAGAATGAGCGGTAGAAATGTGGTAACTCCTGGCCAATATAAATTGCAGAAAAGGGCAGGTTATGTCATGGTTCAAAGTGTGCAATAGGTACCCCCTCATAAGGAGCCAAGGTCAAGAAGTCCATCTGTAGCCAGCTCTCCAAAAAGACAAAAATTAGAACAGGGGTCTTCTTCTTCTCAAAAAGAACAATACTCCCCAAGCCAGTCTCCAATCCAGATAGATGATGAAGCATCTCTAAAGGAACAGCTTAGACAAATGGGAGAAGAAGGGGATGTGATTGTCAGCTCTATAGACCTGGATATTGGAGAGCCACAAGAACCTCCTACACCTTCCTTGGACCTTACCATTGCTGATTACCAAGGTAAGGAAATTGACCCAATTGTTGCCCAGGCTTATGAAAGATTTATTAATGATGAAAATTTTGTAAGATCTAGGGCTTTTGCTCAATTTTTATGGAGATTAAATATAAAGAATTTTGAGAAAGCTTGTGAGAAGATCAAGGCTGAGCAACCAAATAAATCTGACCCGATTATCAAGGAAGAGGTAAAATCAAAGTTTTTCAGTGATTTTGCCCGGTTCACTCTTGAAGCTAGAAGGCAAATAGTTAGAAAATCAAGAGTCCTCCTTTAGCTAGAATGGGATATAGCAAATGCTATTTTTTTTTATTCAGTAAGAAAGCAGAAGGATGTTCAACTAACAACTACTAAAGAAGTACTACATGCTCATAGAGGGGTCAAATTTAGTGATGACCACCAAGCCCTTGTTTTGTGGTCCATAGATAAGAGAGAAAGTACCAGGATGCATGAGTTTCCCACTGCAGAACATACTAGTTCATTGATAGTATACAGGGCTGGTGAGGTAAGTAGTAAACAAGTAATGGGAATGGCTTCAAAAATGCTAGAATTGGGTGGTGTTGTATTTGGACAAGAAGAAGATAAGTTTGCCCAACTCAATGCTAGGTTTGAAGAATTTTTGAAAGCATATGAGGAAAGGGGTATAAAGATACAATCACTAGAAAAAAAAATGTCTCAAATGGAGAGGATACTGTGGAAAAGAAAAATGGGAGAATCCAGTACACCTACAATTGCATACCCTTCATAGCCATTGGTTGGATTTGGATCAACCCCTATTATTGAAATACCTGACACCCCTGAAAGGCCCCAATTCTATACTACAGAGGACTTTGAAGAGGAAAAAACAAAATTGCATGAGTTGTAGATAGAATTGAGAAATCAATATGAAGAGAAATTAAAATAGGGTGTGATATATTTGAGGGATAAAATACAATGGTCAACCTTTTTTGATCAATTGACAAGAATTGCAACCCTAATGGATGAGTTGAACAGAGATAAGGATAAACTAACTCTTCTTGCACAGAAATGGAGGGAGAGAAATAATGATATTAAAATCATATGTATATCTGCAGTCCAAATGCCTTATCATCAAGTTGAGAAGATTTTTGATTTATTAAATAAGCTAGAGAATTTTGATGATGAAAGAGATTCTTTACAGAGAAGATTAACACTCTGTTTTTCCCAATATATTGCTAAAAAATTCACCCTATTTCCTTGTGCTTTAGAATCCGTTGATACAATAAAGGAAAAGGAAAAGTGGAAAAGGGAGATGGATGAGTTATTCAATGAAAGAATAATAAACATCATGAGTGAAACTAGCCACTGGTTCTGGGCAAAGACAAATGAAGAGCTAGTAAAATACAATTAATTTATACTGCTATGAGAAAAGAATTTGATGATTTAGAAGAAAGTTCAAATTCTTTAATAATGATACAAAGAGAAGCTCTAAGTTTTGATTGGCTAGATGATGATGCTTTCAATAAATGGAAAAATCAGTTTCTAGAACAAATGTCAGAAGATGATGAGGAGAAAAATGTAAAAGTAAAATTCACCCTCGTAGTTAATAATGAGGACATGGAAAATTCCCAGGTTGAAATAAATTTACAGGTAACTAAAGATGATACATCACTTTCAAACCTCATGGCTATTTACTTTGAGGATGAAGAATAATTGAAGAATCAGATCTTATCTTCTTGTTCCAACAACTGAGAAGCATAACAGAAAGGGACCCACCAAGGATTGTTCGATGTATTAGCTTTTTTGTTATTTGTTTTTGTCTTTTATGACAGACATTTGTCAGTATCCTTTAGAAGACACTTGTCACTTTCTTTAGCCCGAAGCTTGTTGCATCTCACACTATTTAAGTGAGATTCCAAGGCTAAAGAATGGTCTGAATTCTATTTCTTCTAAGTATTGTGCTTAGTCTGGTTTTTGGTCCAAATTTTGAAAGCGAGTTTGTAATGTATTTTTCTATCAAATTCTCTGAGAATACATGAATATGGAATGATCTGTGTTTCTTTTTGAAGGCCATTCTGAGTCTGTTGTAAAGGATATACCATTTTCAAAGGAAATGAATACAAATTATGAACTATCCCCATATCAGTTCTTTCTGAATTTTGTCTCCTTTTAAATACTTAGCTACCTTGATGTTGTATGAGTAAAAGCTTGTGCAATTGAATGGAATCTAGTTAGGTTGTATATCCATTTATCATTGCTGTTAATTCAATGGATTAAATAAAGGCTTTGATTGAATGTGATGAGATTTCTTAAGTATTGAAAAGGATTGTGAATGATAAATTCTGATAAGAATTGTTGATAGAATTTTTTGTAAAGCAACAAGTTAGATCTATGATTTTTCTATAGACTCTGAACCCCAATGGATTAGGCACTGATCAAGTTATTTCAGCTGAAGGAGAAGTATATTATAGATGGTTATTCAAATGCATCATCAAATCAAATTTTACTTTTATTTCTTGTAGATCTTCAAAGTTGGCCAGCACTTGTCTGCATGGAATGTCTTAGCTTCAGTTAGCCATTGTTGTCGAAAACATCTGCAGATCTATAGAAGAATTCTTGGCCATATCTATTTATGGGATGTGTTTACCAAATTAGTAAGAATTATGTATATGTTTGAGGATCTTGAAATGAGAATCAGAATGAAACAAAGAATAATCCTCATACAGTTGTTCCAGTTTTGAACCATCCCTGGGTACACCCACCCTAGTTTTGCAGAGCCAAAAGAGTAGAAAACCATCTATGGTTTTGTTGAAGTTGGGTCCAAATACCTTACATATGCAATTTTTAATAAGAATAGGCTAGTCTTTAGATTGTGTATGTACTATCATTCTGGTTTTAAGCATTTTGTTGCTTAGTAGTTTTAGTACTTTTCAAAACACAAATAGGAGGGATTCCTTAATTAAATATTTTTAATTAAGATAAATGGATTTAATGGCATAAAAATAAATTAATTAATTAATAAATGCATCAAAAAAAAATTTAGAAAATAAAAATACTTTATTTTCTAAAGGATGTAGTGTCTACATGAACTACTTCCCTACAAGATGTTGAACCATCCCAATGTTGTCAAAATAGGGTAGTGACACTCTATATTCATCTA
Organism: Cupressus sempervirens; assembly: GCA_028749045.1. Lineage (NCBI taxonomy): Eukaryota > Viridiplantae > Streptophyta > Pinopsida > Cupressales > Cupressaceae > Cupressus > Cupressus sempervirens. The sequence continues at coordinate 288,561,675 of CM053786.1, read as the reverse complement.
AGAAGTATTGGTCCCATTCAAGATCATATATTACTATATCCTACTTTTGCTTGACCTAAAAATCTCCAATGATGATGGGCCATACCCATGTCTTCTTGTTTTAGTTTCCCACCCTATCATATTTAGAGGTCAATTGTCTAGTTATCTCCTATAATATCAACTTGTCTCATAGATAGTGAGGAAACTTCTTTGGACATAGGAGGATCCCTGCCACATGGATAGATGTGATGTGGTAAACTATATGAAATAAGAATCCACTTATGCTACTCAAGAGAAAGCTTCCATAGACAATCTCTTTGCATAACTTGTTCAATGAATTGGATTATAGCTAAGAGGAAACCATCATTTACTAGTCTATACTCCAGGCTTTTAAATGGGATCTTCTTCTCTTCCAATTAAGGGTGCACTATATATGTCCAGGTGTTGGCATCCTACATGCTTCCTCTCTTTACCAACCTTGGATACTTAGTCAGTCTAGCTGCCAAATTGTATATCACATAGGAAATCATTTAGAAATGGGGGTTAGACTTCACCAAAATAAGTTTTTCATATAGGTTATTACTGATGATGGTGGTCTATTCAATTGGAAATCCCCACCTCTTGATGGTTTCTATGAAATGAACCATCCATGTTTCAAGATGACTAGTCACAAGGAGTCCCATGACTCTTCTTAGGAGAACTATGCTATAACCAATATCATTTATCGTGTACCCTTGGGTCATATTAACCTTTCTAGCCCTTTTATTGGAAGGAGATCTGGTAAGAAGGTACTTCTCTTGGATTATGTCTTTCACCTCTTGTTCGTGTTCCTTGTACCACCTATCAGCTATATCATAAGTTATCTTCTAGAATTGCCCTACTATGTTGTCAAGGTATATGTCCAAAACCATCTCCCCTGTGATTCTTCTCATAGCCTTCTCTGGCACGTAATGATGGGCTAGTGCCATGATCAACTCTAAAGATTGAATAGACACAAAATGGGAAGCTACATTCACTAACCTACTTAGGATTAGTGATGATATTATCTTTGATCAGTTCCAGTTGATATGTCCCATCTCTTTGTCTTGTATTTCTAAATGTTTTTCTACAAATTATGATTTCTTTATAGAATATTGAAACTTAAATGTGACTATTTTGGGTACAATCTTTACCACCATAGAGGATGATGAGGATGTCATTTTGACCTATACAAAATGATAAAATTTAGTGTATCATCATTAAGAAACTACAAAGACACCAACTGACATGACTAGACTGGCAAAAAATATGAAAAACTGACATAACATGATAAAATTGAAAAAAGATCCCAAAAAGTACACATTTGAAAATTGTGCACCAAGTGCACATGCATAGTTGGGCATGGTGCAAAAGGTACACACCTTTATCCTCTAATGTTTTGATGTGTGCACATGCACAAAAGAGGATATGTGAAGGTTCACTCCCTATTTTGGGTGGTAAACAAGAGGCTTAGTCTACTAGGTGCATGATGTACACCTTGTGGAGCTATGACTATGTGCAAGTGCACTCCAAGTTTACCTTGGAATATTGAAAGAAGAACATTTTACAAGATGTGAAGGTTTTTTCATTGATGGTCTCCAAGAGGCAAAATGATTATAGGCATGGGGGGAGGGTTTATTTATAGGCACCTAGGGTATTGAGATGTGCACCTAGTGCACCTCCTAGGGTGCACATTTGCACGCCTTGAGGGGTAGATGTTTGAGAACACTTAGCACACCCTTGAAATGTGTGTATGTGCACACCTTTTTCTAACTTTGAGAATTTTGATTTTCTTGTTCCTATTTTTTTTTCATTGTTGACAAACTAGATATCTTAGATAGACCTAAACTTAGAGGGACTCCCATCAACTGAGGTGAATGACTAGGTGCCCTTTTCTTGAGAATGGGATCCCTTTTTATAAAAGCATAGAGGGGGTCCCCATTTTTATCAAAAAAATGGGGTGTGTATTGTGAAGCCACAAAAATAAAGAAGATGCTTCCAAAATTTTCATTGAGTCAACATTCTTTGATCAAATTTATGGATAGGTGGATTTTATCGATGATTCTTTGAATGGGAAATCTCTTTCATTAGTTGAAGAAAAGAATACATTGGGGATGTAGATCAAGAATTGTGTTACACCATATGAATCTCAACATTATAGACCACTATTTTTTAAATGTGACTAAGATTCTTCAAGGGATCATGAGGATTTTCTTGACAATTATGGACAGGGTGTTATTTATAACAGAATAGAACAATGAGAGTTTATCAAATATTTTCAAAATGTTAGATCAAAAGGGTTAAAGAAGGGAGCACATGCAGTCGTGATGAGGCATGGATTTCAAAAAATATGGCTGCCAATGTTTGGGTATGGTTTGGAATCTTGGATCTTGTTAGACAATGAATACTTTGTAGATTGATTGAGGGTAAGCAATATTTGCACTAGGACTGTAATTTCTCCAATTTTTGTAAAGTGTCTAAATAAATTTGATTAATTAAGTAGTCATGAAATTTAGTTAATATCATAAGGACTTATTTAATTTACTTTAATTATTGTTTCTTGTCCAAATAATTGTAATAGAAACCTATAATAATAGACTTCTTTTTTAGGAATGGACAGCCTAATTGGTTTCTAAATGAATTATTTGGTCTTATATAATTATTGACTAGGGATGTAAACTTAGAATGGTATTCATAAATTATATGCTTTAAAGTTTCTCAATCTTAAGACTAGCCTATGGAATTCAAATGCTTGAGCTTCAGGAAAACTAAACTAAAACTAGTAAATGAAATTACTCTAACAAAGCATGTAATCATAGATAGAAGATACTCTAAGCACCCATTGTAGGAACATCTCACCAATTATGTTAACAATGGTTGTAGGAGCAACAGAGTTCTACCTTACTTAGAAATAAACAAGGAAATGAAATCTACTCTTCACAAAATAGTTCACTCGCCAAGTGGACCCCTTTGGATGAGTGAACAGGAAATACAATCAAGATAAAAGATATAAGCTTGAATTGTGCATTCTATTTATTCATGGAGAAATATTACACTTGATTGAAAAATAGTATCACAATAGTTCTTCTATGAAAATCAACTCATTCTACTTCTTTGACTACCCTCAAAGTTACAACAGTTGTTATTTTAAAGGAAACACAAACTACTTCCTAAATCTAAGATTACTTCATTAATAAGGATCAATTACAAACTCTTAAAGTTTAAAATAGAAACAACATTAACCATAAATAAATCCTCCAAGACTATAAAAATTTATGGAAGCTACATCCATGTGCTGCAACAGTAGAAAGCAATAAATGATTTTCCCTACTTGTGAAGGTCTAGAAATCCATGGTTGCCTTTGACTACTCCAGCACTGAAATGTTGATCCTTGAATACCTATGGAAAACACTTGGAAAATAATCAATATGCACATAACCTTCCATATACATATATATTCTCATTGTCAATATTAGAGAAAAGGTGTAAAGTTTCAATTAACACTCTTGGTTGGTCAACTAAATACATCAGTAACAAAGGATTGGACATCCTTCTACATTGACTCTATGATTCGACATTTTCCTAAGAATAACATATTGACTTCATTTTATTTGTCAACCTAAGAGTGTAAGATTGAGAGGGTGGCTACAAAGTATATGCTCTAATTCCTCTAAAGACATTACAACTAAAACAAGAAAGAAATGTTGAAGGAAACTAAGGTAGGAACTAGAATGACATTTGTCTTAAATCTTAGAGTAATGGTGCAAACAATAAATCTATTTATGCACCTATGTTGCAGGAATAGTTCAATGATTATGTTATCAATGGTTGTAGGAATAGCAGAAGTCTACTTTAGAAAGAAACAAACAAGGAAATAAAATCTATTCTAACAAAGTAGTTTACTCACCAAGTTGGTCCCCTTGGATGAGCGAATGAAAAGATGGTCAAAACTGAAGGTGGAAACTTGAACTTTGTATTCTATTCATTCATAGTAAGAGATTACATCTAAAAACAAGATTACATACTGCTGAACAAAAAATCTAATCTATCTTCCTTCTAGTCAAAACCAGGAAAAATCTCCTTTTCAAGGTTACAGCAAAAATTGTTTAAAGGAAAGTAACAACAAGTTCCTACTTCTATGATCACTTCATCAATGAGGATCAATTATAGATCATAAAGTTTACAATAGAAATGTCATTAACTATGTTTTAAATCCTCCAAGAATATAGCAGGTTGAGGAATCTATATCCATGCACTACCGTAACAAAAATCACACAATAATTTTCTTATTGCAGTGTTTCATCAATCATCTGGTCAGCTTTGACTTAGTGTTGAAATGCTGACTTGAATATGTGAGACAAGTACCTACAAAACATTAAATGCAACAACTATTGGAAATATTCAAGATATGATATGTTTCTGAGAGGGGAGGGGCGAATTAGTAACTTCAAAACTTTAAATCAATACAGCTCTTTAACCATATATACTATTCTCAATTCATCCATCTAATCTACTACATAAATGAGAGATTAATCATTCATAACACATGTACACAGTGATTTGGTGACCCAAAAACCTTCCAAATAGAAAGTAAAACTGGGGCGGGGATGATACCCACAAGACTTCATTACTATAGTATGAAGTTGGCATGTTAAGGCTTACATTGACCACTTCTGGTGATCTTCCCTGTTAGGAATATAAAGGACTGCTAGGTCCACCTTGTTAGAGGATTTATAAACATACATTGAAGTATACACTCTGTTAGGAGATTTATACAAAAGACTATTAAAACTATCTTGTTACAGGATTTACAAAACTGATTCACTTGTTAGGATGAAATAGTGGATCTACTTACAAACTTGATTTGTTGATTAGATCCTTGAAGTATATATCACCTCTTGTGACTAATGAATCATTACTGCTCCTTGTAGACCTTGCCAAATATTCTACTCTTCTGCTGATTCGCATTTTACACTTCTCAAAACATTACATGTCTCTTTTTATACTCTCATCCATATATCATACATCTTGCAAATGATATAATACATTACATATATACCATTCCAATAATTACAATTGCAAAGTCTGCTAAAACAAAAGTGAACAAAATATTGCTGAGTCGGCCAAACAGTAAATAACTCAGGTTCACTGAACTGACTCGGTGACCTTCTGATACTCGACATCCACTGCATTACTCGACATCATCATGCACTTGGTAGAAGTGAAGGCTCAGTCCATACTAATCACCTGACGTAGTTCTAAACTTGGTAACCATTGGAGACTCGATGGATATAGTATCACTTGGTAAAAATTGAATCCTTGATTTAACTTGCTTTCACTCAGTAAACATTATACTTTCATTACTTGGTAAACATTGTGCTTCCATTACTTGGTAAACACTGCACTTCCATCACTCGATAAACATTGCGCTTCCATCACTCGATAAACACTGTGAAACTCAATGAACACTGTAAACTTGATAGACACTGTTGGATTGCACATTCACTTGGTAGCTATACTTAGCTCGGTTAACACTAGAATGCTCAATGTAAACTGCTTAAGTGATGAATGTACAAGGTAACCACTGAATGCTCCATATACATTGTAGACTGAGTGATGAGCTCGATAGCTATACTAATACAAATAAGTATTGTCACTAATAGAAATAATAACTTAATGCCAATAATCTCCCCCTTTGGAATTAGTGATAAAACACTTATAAGTCAAAACATATGTACACAACCTGACTGAATGAATTTAAGTTTTTTTTTTTAAAATTGATCTTTATAAAACTGCTGCATATACAAATATACTTATGTACACATGCAAATTTTATTGTGTGCTAACTCCTCCTTATCACTTATAGTGATACCTCTCCTTATTTATTATGTTGAATCTCTAAATCTCTCCCCCTTTTTGACAATAATGCCAAAGGCTACATATATACAATTTGTATGGCTACACCAAAGTGAGATAGAAATTTTTGATGTACCTTAAGAATGGTTGCAAAAGTACTATCCCAAGTCTACTGCAAAATTTGACAAGTGGAGAGGGCAATTTGAACTTCTGTTGATAATTGGATCAAGTGATCAGCCACTAAGAAGTTTTGATCTTGCACCAATGTTTTGCAGTGAATAATATGTTTTTGTATTATGCCCATGATAGGCAGGATCATATTCTAGATGTCTATGAGTGTAGACCGGATCCTTGCTTCCTGTCTCAATAGTTCTACCTATACATTTGCCAAATAGCTAATCTTGGTGTGATGGGAGGTTGTGGAGGAGGAGTCCACCTTTAGCTTGGAGGCACTTGATTGCATATCAATGTCAATCTTATTTAACTTATCCTTTATTTCTTTGGTAAATCCAGAAACATCACAAAGTTTAGCAAAAAGTGATGTTGCATTGTTAAAAAAAATTCAAAATTTCCCAAAAATGTTGACAATTCAACCTGTTTTATTGCTATCTTTTGAGCAATATGCTCTAGCACCTTATTATCAAATTTCTTTTCAGCTTTCTCAATAAGTTTTTCTTGTCCGGAAGAATCCTCATTAAATTTTTGTACAGCCTCTTCTAACTGAATCAAAATGTGTTTAGTAGAATCTACTTCAACACCTATAGCATCTATAATTATATTCTTGGCATTCTCAATTATTCTGTATTCCTTATCCCTTTTAGACCTTAACTATTTCTACATAGCTTTCATCTCTATGAGTTGACTAGCTAACCTCATCTCTACAATGGTAGCAGTGTCATAGTCAACCTTAGGTATCACTATCTGAGTGTCTAGGTCAAAGTCTTCATCAATTTATTTTCCAGTGATCAAAAGTTTTAATGGATGTTGTTGTTTGACTTCTATGATGACTGGTTTGACCTTAGGAATAGACATAATACTGGAGATGGAAGGGCTAGCAGTAAAAATTGGGATATGACTTGAGGATCAAATGCCAATAGGAGTACTAACCAGATCAAAAACTAAACCACTTCCCAAAAATGATGATACACTCGGTATAGCAGTATCTGAACTAATTGGATTTAAAGTAGATGTAGATAATGCTGACAAAATTATAGAACTTTTTGAAATCAAAATTGTGGAACTTACTGGTACACTTATTGTTGATGAAGGAGCTAAGGAGGCTAGCTCGATAGTTGAAGAAGTAACAGTCAGCTTGGTAGATGAAGTACTTGACACATCTATTTCAGATACCTAGAGCTGGGAGGTGGCCAGTGAAGATTGATCAATTGATGTGGCAATTGTGCTCACAATCTCACTTGCAGAAGTTGTCTCCATAGTGGATGTAATAGTCTTTGGTGGAGAGTGAGGAAGGGATGCAATCACTTTTGCTGCAATTTTAACTAGATCTTCTTCTTCCTCATGTGCTTCTTCCTCTTTTTCTTCCATAAGTGCATGCAGCTCTCCTGGAGTAACTATGATGGATGGAGTGCTATAAAAATCATCACTATCACTACTATCATCATCCTTGATCACAACTGGATCTTCACTGGGCTTTTGTAGATGTTAGATGTTCTTCCACATGTTTTTTGCATCATTTACAACATGCTCAATGTCTTTAATTAAAATCAAACATGTGTGAAATCTAATCATCATTTTACCTTCATGGTTCTTCATTGCTACCTTTGTTTCTACTCTAGTGAGATTTGGTAGAAGATTCTTCAAAGATTGCTCATATATGTCTTTGACCATTTGGGTGGTTGACTCCCATCTCAGTTGCAATCTCTCTAACAGTTCTTTGGAGATTTGAGAGGCAAGCTGGTCTGGGAAGTATTTCCATTTGCCCATCTTATTGAGTACCAATTTCTCAATCTGCATTTTTTCAGCATCAGTTCTTGTTTCAAATTTCAATTCCTTGAAATTTGTGATGCCAGCTCCCTCTTCCAATTGTTTAAGCCTTTCCTCGAATGTGGGTGGAGGCCTGACCAGTATAGGTTCCTGCTTGTCTTTTCTAGTTCTTCTGGAGAATACTGCAGTAGGATTTTTCTTAGGTTTGGTAATAATTACCTTACCTTTCTTCTTTGGTTGTTCCTCTTCATATTCATGTTCTTCTTTTTCTTCTTCTCCTTCTTCTTCTTCATCATCTTCTTCATCCTCACCTTTTCCCTTGATAAGCATAAGAGGACCAATTGCAGTTTTCAATTTTCCTATCTTCCTCTTGCCTTTACTTATGGCCTAGGGTATCTTGATTTCAAGCTCAATTCTGGCCTTTGCCTCATCATATGTTTCAAAAATTGGTTGCCTTAGGTCTACTGGCTCATTCACTAGTGCTTTAATAATTTCCCTAGCCTCATCAATATTTACCTCATAAGGAAGAGGTTTCACCCATGCAACTCGGGGTTTGACTGCTTGAATGTATACCTTATCATAGTCAACCATAAAGTATACATCATCTCTGTAGTCTTCAACTAATTTTTGTGGAATTCGAAACCTATTATTCATTCTTTCCTTGAAATCTTCAAAATAATTATCCATGATGCTATCAAAATTTTCACCCATTTTTGCTACAAACTCATTTATCTAATACAAAATTGGAATGTCTTTTCTCCATACAACTATTCCTTTTGATGGAAAGAACTTTTGAGCATAGAAAAATTAACAAATCAATAGAGAGCTGAATTTACAAGGATTATTCTTTGAAGTCCTTATACTATCCATATTTTATTTCAATTTTTTCAACAATAATTCCAATAGATCAAATTCAAGTTTTTTCTTTACAATTTTAAAGGCCAAATCCATAGCCTCACAAGTTACATTGTTTAGTCAACTAGAGCTATAGATTTTGTGGTCAATGACATGAATGCCAAATCTTAGTTCAACAACTAATACAATGCTGACCTTTAAACCTCTATTGTCCCACTCGGCTAGGGTTTGCTTCTGTAACTCCTCCCAACCTAGGGTTTTGGTGGTTTTTTCTTTGCTAAGCATAGGGAGACCTGTGATTTTGTAAATCATCTTCTTTGTAATTAACACTAGCTGCTCTAGCCATAGTTTCCCATTGTGCACCCAACTCAAAATATACCTAATCCACTTGGTTTGGAAATTTCTTGGCATATACGAGATATGAATCAAGCCTTTGGTTTCAAGATGCTTGTATTCGGGTTTCAAAGAGCCATCTACAGTCATTTCTCCTAGGGCATTGTCCATCTCTAGGTTTCCAATTTCTTGAATAGAACATCTGAAATGAGTATGAATATCATTGATAAGAAGTACCTTAGGTGGAATTTGTTATTGAGCTCCATTCGGGTCGAGTGATTTTGCGATTACTGGAGCTAGCTTGAAATTTAGCACCTTCCACTCCACACCTTTGACTAGCATTTTTGAACCTCTTTTTTCCTTGGTGCTACTGCTACTCCCAGATGCCATTGCTACTCGGTAAGTGTAAGAAAATTTTTAACAAAATTTTTGCTTTAAAAATTGCTTGAAATTGCTTGGAGTCACTTGGAATTTTCTTGAAATTTCTTAGCTCTAAAATCGTGATGAAGAATGAAATCGAATTCTGCCCTTTTGACAAAAATTTTCCCATAAATTCTTGGTACAAAGGTAGCTGAGATAAGGTCTTTTAGTTACTCCTGACCTAGCTCAGTAAGGTCTTCAACCATTTTTCCTTGGTAGATGCAACTCGACGAAAGATATGCTTTCTTTGATCTTTGTGTATCTGGAATACTAATTTGATCATTTTGCTTTCTTGCATTTGGAACTGCTCTAGATATAGCTTGATGATATAGTTCCAAATCCTTTATGAATCTAATTGGAAATTATGGATTCACCCACTTCTTGAGTGATATTGCCATCACTTGAACTATCTTGCTCAGTAGATTCTAGAATCCACTGTTGCCTCATTTGCTTTTGAATGGTTTCAGCTTTAACTTTCTTTTCATCTTCCACTATTCCTATATTCATGCAATTTTTAGCTATGATCGAGTTTAGTGCATGTATAACATCTTACTATTGTGTCTTTTTTCCTCAAGTGATGTCTTGTTCTCCACAATAATGACATCTGCACCAAGTATTGTAATCCCATCCAAAGATTTCTTTAACAAGTTGTTCAGCTAGATTGAATGATTTGGATCTGCATTGGAATGCCTTGTGACCATGCTTCTTGCACTTGTGACAATTGCCTTCAAATTTTGGTTTCTCCTTGCATTCATTAGCTTTATGACCATGCTGAATGCAATTGTAGCATTTACCATTGAATTTACCTTTTCCATTGCTCCAACACTTATTTGATGTGTAACCTATCTTACCATAGTGATTGCAAGTAGGTCTTTGATTGCTTTGGGCACCTTGTTTGGAGGTTTCACCTTCTTCTTTGTAACCAAGTCCAGCTTTACCTTTTTGTTTATGAAGATTCTGCTCACTTTGTTGATTTAATTGAGTCATGTTTGTTTGAGATTTCATCATTCTCTCATTGATTTTTCTGTCAGTGATCAAGTCATTTTCCAAACTTTCATTGATTTGTCTTTCAGATCTCAAGTCACTTTTAAAGCTTTCATTGATTTTTCTTTCAGTGATCAAGTCATTCCTCAGGCTTTCATTTTCAGATCTCAAATTCATAATTTCTTCATTTGCATTAGATAATTGATCTACAAGATCTTCATGCTAAAGGAATTGATTATTTCTTATCTCTAAGTCTTCATTTGCCTTGTTTCTCTGTTCCAAAACTTCGCATAGCCTAATTGATTGAATTTTTTGTTCTCTTTTAAGCTTTCTTACTTCTTCTCGCAGAGAACCATTCTTTTCTAGGAGTTCCTTGATTGCCTCATTAGCTTCATTTGAATTGCTTGATGGTAAAAGGTCTTCAATCTTTTCTTCAACATACCGATGATCATTCATTTGTCTTGCAAGTTCCTTCCTTCTCTTTAGGGATTGAGAAAGATGCTCCTTAGCTTCTTTGAGTTGAGCCATGGTCATTTCTAGATCTAGCTTTTCATTTTCAATAGCTTCGTCAAGTCTGAATATCTCCATTGTCCTTGATCTTTTCTCAAGCTGTCAAGCTTTGTCCTGAGAACCAAAATGCTCTGATACCAATTGTTGGAAATATTCAAGATATGATATGTTTCTGAGAGGGGAGGGGTGAATCAATAACCTTAAAACTTTAAATCAATACAGCACTTTAACCATATATACTATTCTCAATTCATCCATCTAATCTACTGCATAAATGAGAGATCAATCATTCATAACACATGTACATAGTGATTTGGTGACCCAAAAACCTTCCAAATAGAAAGTAAAACTGGGGTGGGGATGATATCCACAAGACTTCATTACTGTAGTATGAATTTGGCCTGTTAAGGCTTACATTGACCACTTCCGATGATCTGCCCTGTTAGGAGTATAAAGGACTACTAGGTCCACCTTGTTAGAGGATTTACAAACATACACTAAAGTGTGCCCTCTGTTAGGAGATTTATAAAAAAGGCTATTAAGTCTACCCTGTTAAAGGATTTACAAATCTAATCACCTATTAGGATGAAACAATGGATCTACTTACAAACTTGATTTGCTAATTAGATCCCTGAAGTATATATCACCTCTTGTGACTAATGAATCATTACTACTCCTTGTAGACCTTGCTGAATATTTTGCTCTTCTGGTGATTCACATTTTACACTTCTCAAAACATTACATGTCTCTTTTTATACTCTAATCCATATATCATACATATTGCAAATGATATAATACATTACATATATACCATTCCAATAATTACAATTGCAAGGTTGGCTAAAACACAAGTGAACAAAATATTATTGAGTCAACCAAACAGTAAATAACTCGGGTTCACTAAATTGACTCGGTGACCTTCTGATACTCGGCATCCACTACATTACTTAGCATCATCATGCACTTGGTAGAAGTGAAGGCTCAATCCATACTAATCACCTGACATAGTTCTAAACTCAGTAACCATTGGAGACTCGGTGGATATAGTATCACTCAATAAAAATTGAATCCTTTGTTTACCTTGGTTTCACTTAGTAAACATTATACTTTCATTACTCAGTAAACACTGCACTTCCATCACTCGATAAACACTATGCTTCCATCACTCGATAAACACTGCACTTCCATCACTCGATAAACACTGTGAAGCTCAGTGAACACTGTAAACTTGATAAATACTGTTGGATTGCACATTCACTCAGTAGCTATACTCAGGTCAGTTAACACTAGAATGCTCGATGTGAACTGTGAAGCTTGGTGTAAACTGCTTAAGTGATGAATGTACAAGGTAACCACTGAATGCTTGATATACATTATAGACTGAGTGATGAGCCCAGTAGCTATATTGATATAGATAAGTGTTGTCACTAATGGCAATAATAACTTAATGCCAACAACAACTTCCACATACATATATTCATTTCATCATCAATGTTAGAAAAGGTATAATGTTCAAATTATCACTCTTGAAAATTCTACAGCTATAGGAAGAACCTACCTAAACATAGCATAGATGAGGAAATATTTATCAACATGTAATAGATTCAAGCAAACACAACATATCTGAACAATCCATACTTCAATCTTCATGTCTTAACATATAGATAGTATGTCCATAAAAACATAAGTCTTTTTTCTTAAATCGTAGAGTCATAATATGTTTATTGCAAGATAATTGTCTAAAAAAAGATAAAACGTTCTCAAAATAATGGCCTTTTAGAGGCTCATCAACTCTTGAAAGTCCTATGGCTACAAGAGGAAAACTACCCAAAACATAGCATAGATGGGGAAACATTTATCAGCCTGTATAACTACTTCATTATACCATTTATGTCCATGAATTCAAGCAAATGTATTATCTTTACACTATCCATATTCCTACTTCATGTCTTCTCACACACACACACACACACAAGATATACATAAAAACCATAAGTTCATATGCTTGTAACCATAAAGTCATGACTATTTGCAAAATAACTATTTGAAAGTAAGATAAAAATAACTCAGAAAGATGACCTTTTGGAGGCCCATCGCTCCTCGCAACTGAACTAATGTTGGTCCCCAGCAACCATGAAATTCTAGATTCTTGCACAAACTCTCCAATCACTAGATGTCCTTTTGCTAGACTCATTCTTAACAAAATCAAAGTATCCATAATTTTCTCTAAATCTTCTCTATTACCAAACTTTTGTAGACATGTCTGTTGATATTACAATCAAGTTTTTTTATTAGTGACACACACACTTATTCAAATAGCTAGTAGCTAATGAGCTTATTATATAGTTAACAATGTTAACTGAATAATTTAGGCTCTACTGAGTTCTACAGTTGCTATTGAGTTCTAGGAACAATATTCAGTTCACATTGAGAAGTATCTACTAGGTTGGTGATTATAAGTGTAAACTGAGCTTCATAGCATTTACCAAGTTTGTTAGTGAAAACTGAGTTCTCTAGTGCTTACCAAGTTCGCAATTTCAGTGATGTGAATCTAGTGCTGACTAGGCTATGTAGTGTCAACTAAGTGATTCATTTTATACCAAGCTATGCAGTGTCAACCAAGTGATTCAGTTTATATGCCAAGTTTCACAGTGTTCACCGATCCACCAGTGTAAACCAAGTTCAAACTACTTGGAAGTGATCACTATGAGTCAATCTTCTACGTCTACCAAGTGCATGATGATGCCAAGCATTGAAAATGGTTTCCAAGTGTCAAAACCTCATTGATTTTGTCTTTAGAACTCAAGTACCTATAGTTGGGACGACTTTGTGTATTTTGGTGAAACTTTTATTGTAGCCAACTTTGTTGAATTGAAAATTGGATTGGTATATATGTAATGTATTGAATCACATCCAAAGAAGTATAGAAGTATGAAAGAATATGTATTAAAGAGTAGAAGTGTGAAGTAAAAGGCTACAATAGTATAAGGAGCAGCACAGATTTATCTATCATAGCAAGGTGATAATTAAACTCAAAGGAATCTCATTTAGAAAATCAAGTTGCAGATCAAAGATCAACCACTGGTTCATCCTAATAGGTGGAATAGTTAAATACTCTCACGAGGTAAACTTAAGAGTCTTTTTTAAATCTCTTTACTGAGTGCATACTTCATAATATTTTTTTAAATCCTTTTGCAAGGTGGACCTAGCAGTCCTTATTGCTTCTAACAGGGTAGATCATCAGAAGTGATCATTGTAAGGCTTAACAAGCCAACTTTATACTACAATACTATTAGCTTGTGGGTGTCATCCCCACCCTAGTTTTACTTTCTATTTGGAAAGTTTCTAGGTTACCATATTGTGTGTCAAAGTGTTATGAATATTTTAATGCTTTTAGTTTTTCATGCATGCAATTAGGTCAAAATACACATGAAGGATTAATTGGTAAATAAAGATTAATTTTTATAAGTTATTGATTCACCCCTCCCCTCTCAATAACTTAGCCTATCATATATTTCCATATAAGGTACATTCTAATTCTTGTCACATTTTGGAATTGCAATGTAGCATACACCTTTGGCATTTATGTCAAAAAGGGGGAGAAGATATATTTAATATATAAAGCATATTGTAAAGAGGGAGAATATGAAAAGATGCAATAAAGGAAAGAAGATGAGACGATGTATATATATGTATGGGGGAGCATCATAATATTATACATATACATATACATGTATAGATATTCAAATTAACATCTCTTACAAAAGCAATTTTGAAAAATCTCAAAAACAGAGTATGTCACTGAGTTAAAGATATAAGATGGAGAGTAAAGATTGTTTTTAAACTTTTTGAAAATTCAGTTTTGATTGATAAGTGTTGTTGTCACTAATGCCAAAGGGGGAGATTGTTGACATTATTGTCAAGTTTGTTTATTAGTGACACACACACTTATTTAAATAGCTAGTATCTATTGAGCTTATTATATAGTTAACAATCTTAACCAAGTAATTCAAGCTCTACCAAGCTCTAGAGTTGCTACTAAGTTCTAGGGACAATATTTAGTTTTCATCAAGAAGTATCTACTAGGTTGGTGATTATCAATGTAAACTGAGCTTCATAGTGTTTACTAAGTTTCTTAGTGCAAACCAAGTTCTCCAGTGCTTACCAACTTCACAGTTTCAATGATGTGAATCTAGTGTTGACTGAGCTATGTAGTGTGAACCAAGTGATTCAGTTTTATACTGAGCTTGTTGTGATAGTTTTGACCAAGCTATGCAATGTCAACCAAGTGATTCAATTTATATATTGTGTTTTATAGCGTTCACCAAGTCACCAGTGCAGACTGAGTTCATACTACTTGGAAGTGATCAGTATGGGCTAAGCTTCTACATCTACCAAGTGCATGACAATTTCAAGCATTGAAAATGGTTTCCAAGTGTCATAACCTCACCAAGTTTTTCTTCATAAAGTGAGGACCTATAGTTGGGTCAATTTTTTGTATTTTGGTGAAACTTGTATTGCAACTAACTTTGTTGAATTCAAAATTGGATTGGTATATATGTAATGTATTGTATCACATCCAAAGAAGTATATAAGTATGAAAGAATATGTATTAAAGAGTAGAAGTGCGAAGTAAAAGGCTACAGTAGTATAAGGAGTAGCAAAGATTTATCTATCATAGCAAGATGATAATTATACTCAAAGGAATCTCATTTAGCAAATCAAGTTGTAGATCAAAGATCAACCACTATTTCATCCTAATAGCAGGAACAATTAAATCTTTTCATAAGGTAGACTTAATAGTCTTTTGTAAATCTCTTTATTGAGTGCATACTTCATTGCATGTTTATAAATCTTTTTGCAATGTGGACCTAGCAGTCCTTATTTCTCTTAATAGGGAAGATCATCAAAAGTGATCATTGTAAGCCTTAATAGGCCAACTTTATACTATAGTACTAAAGCTTGTGATTATCATCCCGACCCTAGTTTTACTTTCTATTTTTGGAAGGCTTCTGCATTACCATATTTTGTGTCAAAGTGTTATGAATTTTTTAATGCTTTTAGTTTTTCATGCATGCAATTACATCAAAATACACATTAAGGTTTAATTGGTAAATAAAGATTAAGTTTTATAAGTTACCAATTCACCCCCCACCCCCCTCTTAGTAACTTAGCCTATAATATATTTTCAACAATATCATGATCCTCTGTGTTGTCATTCATTGCTAGTAATGGTTGTAGGAGTATAGGAGGCTAAAACCTTAATGGAAGCTAGTATTAGTGCAAACTCCTTCCCAAATTTATATACCATGGGACTCTAATAGTGGCAAGAGTTAAATTCTATAGAGAGTGGGGTTCCCTTATCTTCAATTCATGTGACATCTGTGTCCATCTTTGTCTTGAAGAAATGATTGTTGTTTCAATATCACAAGATGAATGTTGTTCCCAATCTATAAAGGATTTCTCTATTACTAGGTATACTTTATTAGCTCCTTTTGGGTTTCCTAGAATAGAAATCCAATCCAAAAATATTTGTCAAGAATGTTGAACTTCAAATTTCATAAGCAAAGGAGTTGTCATCTCAGTTTCCCTATATGGCACAGCTTGGTTTTCCCTGCTTATCTCATTCTACATCCAAGACATAACTACCCTCAATTTCACATCTCCTACATAAAGGAGTGAGTTCCATTCTGTATCATTTGGCACTACCAAGTTATACAGATATAATTGACATAGAAAATTCTTCAGAGTCCTTAGAATGGACTAGGATGTGTTGGCCTAATTTTTGACCCAACCAAAAAAAATTGACATACCTTGTGAAAATTAGGAAGAAATTATTTTTGATGTTTAGGGTTTTTTAAAAAAATTAATTCCTCATAAAAAATCCCTAATTATTATTTCCATAATGTCCTTTATGCCCTAGGTTCCTAGAAAATGGGTTTACATTTGTTCGTATTTTAAAAAATATGCACAAGTAATTTTATAAAGTCCTCAAAACCTTTGAAAAACCTTGTATCATATGTTTTTCACGTGGTCTTTTAAATTTTTCCCACAAATATCCTTAACCTAGAACATATTTTCTTTTTTTACCTTAGGTCTACCTTGGGTCAGTTCACATAGTGTCCTTTTGAAAATCTTAACCCTCAAAGAGTTATTGTATTGACTATTGATCCGGTAAAGATTGACAATGGCATGATCCCCACATTCTAAAGCTATGTGAAGTTTAAACAAAGTGAGGAAATGACCTTATGGAACCTGTCCCTACGGGCCCCTTTTCATGTCTTTTAAAGAAGTGTAGATTGTGCAAGTTCCTAACTGTCAATTAAATGAAGGTCAACGTTTGTCACATTCCCGCATTTTGGAAGTTTTTAAACTTTAGATAAAGAGGAAAGCAACTAGTTTCCATGTGGATCTAGTGGGTCCACACCTATTTGTGGGTTGCAAAGAAGAAATATGTTAGCATAGGGTCCAAGTGGCATGATTCTATTGGTTGTATGCCCCAGGTTTGGTGAAAAACTATTATTTTCTTGATGCCATTAGATCAAAGGAAGATCAATGACTATCACTTACTTGGATTCTAAAGATGTGCTAACTTTAACAAAAGCAAGGAAGTAATGAGCTACCACATGGATAAGTGGGCCCAAATTTAAGGTTTCAACAACAGTTAAGTCATATGGTTATCGCATGCTTGCAAGTGTTTAAGAAAAACTTGAGGTTAAGGTCGCAAGGTTGTGAAGGCTTGCATTCACATTGTCACAAGGTTAATTGTTGAGTTAAGTATTCAAATTGTGAAGCAGAAAAAGAAGGAAAGATATTTAAGTTAACAGTTGATCACAACATCACATGAGTAAGAAAGAAGCTAGGATTGCAAGCTGTGAAGCTGCAAAACACATCTGACAGTCAATAGAAATGTTTATCATTGGATTGCACAGTTGAAGTAAACATCATGCTTGATACTTGCAAATAAGAGACAAGGTGATTGTTTGAGCCATCATTATTTCACAACTAAAAGAATTGTTAAGTCTTGAACTATGGTGAATGTGTGAGATAATAAAATTAATAGTCATTGCATGGTTGTAGTATCTAATGCAAGGTTAAGAAAATTAGGCCCCAGAGTGAAAAATTATTATATCACATGGTTGTGATTGTTAACTCATGATCAAGGAAATGAGTTTTGACATTGCAAAAAGGGTTTGGCACATGGTCACTTGGGTTAAAGTGTAGACAAGGGTAAAGGTCATGATGATGTGAGAGGATGACATGTGGTGAGGACTTGGTGATGTATTGAATAAGGTGGCAGTTCCATCTAATCATACGATGCCATGTGGTATGCTCTAGAAAGTGGGAGTGAGATCCTAAAGCTTGAGGTGAGAAGGTTACAATGATACGCCATAGGTACCCAACTACAATGTTAGGTTGGGAGTCTTCTATGATGGAATCACAATGCAACATTGATACAGTCTTATGATAGTCATGAGATTGGAGGAAGAAAAACATGGAGTTGTGATCTTACGCTCATCATGGGATCATAAGAGGAAAGATAAAGAGAGACGATGATCTATTAGTCATAAGATTGGATGCACAAGGGTAGATCTTGAGATCATGAGGGTAGATCATGAGGTTTCCAATGTCACAAAGCTTTGTCATTTTATTTTCATATGAGAAAAAATAAAGGCTTTCGAAGCTATGGCAAACCATTTGTTGATTGAGATCATAAGATCATAAGGCTAGAAATCCCAATGCTATGATATGGTTATGATTGTGAGATCATAAAAGCCAAGTTTCTCACTTATGAGGATACAAAGGGTTTCATGTTCAAAATAAATCAACAGAACAAGGCACAGGTTGACACTAAAAAGAGGGATGAGTTGATGCTCAAGATGCACAATTTTGATGGTGATCAGATTTTCAAGTGGAGTATGACAGTAAGGAGAATCATATAAAATTAGATTCATTGAATGGCCAACAAGAAAGAAATGAATGTTTTGAAAGAAGTTGTAGTTATCAAGGCTTTGTTGGTAGGAAGTAGTTAGAGATTTACATGATTAAGGGTAGTAGAAGACAAACATAATTAAGATGAAGGCTCCTGTAATAAGTGTCTGCTACTAGCTTTGCAACTACTTTCCTAGTTTTATTTGAATGCAAAGAATATTTTGAATATAATTTTGAAGAAATATCTCTACATTTTTATTTTTAGTAATATTTTGACATGTTTCCTTCCATCCGAAGCTTGTTACAATCCTTCTCTATATAAGGATTTTGAGGATGTAGAGGAGGGCGTTCCAGTCTAGTTACTGTAAGACCACTATGTGGTTCCAATTTTTTGGATATGTTTTCATTACTTTGATACTGCAAAGATGGTTCCAGTTTGAAGGTTTTCCATGACTATGATTCCACATTTTTCACCATTTTTCTTTGTTATGAACAACATTGTAATTTATTTTGAGCAATTCGATAATACATTCATCTATTATGTATTTTTTGAGTTGTTACATACATTTGATGTATTGGTTTCAAGGAAATGAATACAAAGCTTTTTTGAAAGTTTCAATCTAAACCTTGTCTCCTCTTTATGGATTTATAATTTCTATGATATGTGTACAAGATGCATATTGTCTAATTGCAGCTTGGCTTTGAAGTTGTATCCCATTGTGTATTTTTTTGTTGGGTTAAGGACTTGAGTAAATTGGTTGATATGCATTGACATAATTGAAGGGATCATTAGAGGATTTGAAAAGTATGAGTTTCATTTTGAAGATTAATGTATCTTTGCAAGGTGAATCAATAGATCTGATATCTAGTATATGAGTATATCTTGGGTATACTTATGTATGTTCTAACTTATTTAATGCCCAATGGATAAGGGACTAGTCAACTTGGAAATTTCATGTTTATTATTTTTTATACCTAGGTTTTTTTGATAATCAACATCATTAATTAAAGTGTTTTCCCTTTTATGTTGAAGAGCTTAAAAGATTTACCCTCACTTAGCTTGTCAAGTTCATAGGTCACTTTATTAGCTATTTTATGTCTATGTTGTTTGAATAAGCATAGAAGATTTAGGGGTTTTATCTACTACATAGATTTAGTTGTATGCTTTTGAAATTCATAACATATAAAAGAATCTAAGTTTCACCTACCTAGGTCTTGCAAAGCCTAAAGTAGAAGGATTATAGCCTTATAGTTGGCCCCAGTGTTTGAATAGGTACATTGAACATGGGAATTAGCTACCCCTAGATGTATGTGTTCCTGTCACTGGGTTATTAAAAAATTGTTAATTTAGGAATCAACAAAAGGCTAACTCTACTGGGGATAAGGTTGCAATAAGCCTTGCTAAAAGGACAAGAATCTTTGGTATAAATTCTATATTTTCAATCATGTATTTCAGAATTTTTTTTCCCATCTAAGTCACCAACAAAATGGTGACTCTATTAGGAAGGTATTGAATCTGAAAGGTGATTCAATATAGTTAGAAGAAAGGCATATGCAAAGTTTGCTATAGCAGCAAGGTTGTGAGGTGTTTTCCTTCTCTTTGCTAAAAATTCATGCCTCCTAGTAATTTTTTATCTAGGACAGCAGTATTTTGAGAGATGAATGAAAATTGCATTTTTACTAGTGATTTAATTATCAATCAGTTCAGTTGGGTATTGTTTTGAAGTGTTGTTGTAAAGTTCAAAGTGAAGAATGAACAAAAGAGTTTGTTCTCTTTTCCAAGGTTTTAAATCTCCAAGAGAAGTTTGATGATTTGCATATTTTCCTACAATTAAAAGTCTGGTTCATATTTGTCAAGTGACAAATTTTGTTTTATTTCTCACAAGTGTGAGTGGTGACTCTATATCACTATATCAGTACTCCTAGTTGATTTCATATTAAATATTTTGAAGGACTTTTAGTTTGTGTGGGTAGATCCAAAGCTTTTGATAGTGGTTCTTGGAAAAGAGATTATATGTTCTTGATTTAAATTTAAGTATTGTATGCATATATTGTTGTAAGAATTTGAATGTTAGAAGGTGAATCACAGTTGTGATTTCATTTTTCCTCTTCAAGGAGGTGGCATATTTACATGGTTTTGATAAATGGTGTGAAGAATTTTAGGTTTGCACCTATGCCAAATCAATAGATCAAAATTCAGCATCAACACTTAAGGTATTTTGTTTTTCATGAGTTTTATTTTCATGAAAGTCAAGTGTTAGAAATTAGTGCCTCTATTCAGTTGTTATTAGCACTAGGAGAAAGAGGTAGAAGTTTTTGTTTCAAGATGGAATCAGATCTCAGATTTAAAGTTAGTCTACCAAGCTATGAGAGTGTGGTTGAAAATATTGCTATGTTGAAAGAGGAGCTCCACAATAAAATGGTCAATTCCATATGAAATGCAGTAAGAAGTATACCAGGTCAAACTAATTTTCAAGTTTATATGAATTTCAAATCATCAATCATGGAGCTGCATTTTTCTTTAAGACCTAAGGAGTCTTCATGACCTATTGTTTTCCTCAATATTTTTATGCCTAATTTAGTTAATTGGACAACACATTTGAGATTACAAAAGGTTTTGAAAGTTGAGGAATACATCAAGAAGGTGGAAAGTAATTTGTATACCAATAGAATCCATGTTGAATCTTCTAATGATGTTAGTGAATGTACTAAAAGTCAGAATGAATGTAGTAAATCCATATATCTAATGATAATTCATCTTCCAAGTGTGAAGAGAGGGATTCAAATTTTAATGAATCAAATGATTGCATCCAGCATGAGGAAGATGGATATATAACTAAAAATGAATCATGTGATAGTGTGTATGGGAATGAAGATAGTTCTAATAGTAGTATGGATAACTTTTCTCATGATGAAAGTGAAAATGAAACACCTAGTGAAGAGGTATTGTACAATGAAGATTAAATATGTTGTCATAATGATTCTGACATTTAGATTTTACTACTAATGGTTTTGTTGTTGAAATTTCTTCATTTCATCTAGATAATAATCATAGCCCAAGAGGAGAAGATTTGTGAAGAATTCTTTTTGAACCCTGATGAAATTTCATATTTGTTAGCTCATGATTTAGAAATGTATGTAAGTGTTTCTAAGGATGCTCATATTTTCCCTTATAGTGTTTCTTCATTTAATGAAATCACTTCACCAAAGTTTGATGTGGAAAGAGATATAGAATCAGAATCTTGGAGGTGTATATGATAGTACCTTAAATGTATGTGTACGTGGTGAATTATTACATGTGGGAGATGTTATTGAAGAGAAATTTCACATTGATTCATTTTTTTCTTATATTGATAATGCTGCAATAAGTTTTGATGTTTCATATGATAAAGAGGAAAATAGTGGAAGTTATAAATCTAATTATGAGTTTCTCTTTTATGCTAATGAATCTTGTGATGATAAGTTCAAAGTTCACTCTAATGAGCTGCTTAATGAGGACTATGGTTTTAATCAGCATATTTTATGTCAGCACATTCATGATAATTTTTCAGACTTTGTGACTAATCCAATGTTTCAGTGTGAAGAGGTTTTAGTAAATGAAAAATTTGATTGGATGAGTGATGACAATACAAGTGAGCAGGGATCAGATTTTACATACTCTTCACATCTAGGTACACAAGGTGAGATGAAAATTTATGATGAATATGACTCTTTAAATGAAGAAGAGAATGAGAACTTTTTGTTTCTAGTTGATAGCATGCAGTCTTTTCATAATGGTGACTCTCAATTTTATTTTAGAATTCAAAAACATATCGATATGCATTTTCATAGTGAGTAAGATGAAGAGAGTGTTTCAACTTTTCATATGCAATATGAAAGTGATTTTGTTTTACCTAATCTACTAATGAAGAATTTTGATGTGTTTGGTGAAATAGTTGAGAATTATACCTACAACTTGCCTTAGGGAGATGTAAATGAAAATCATGTGTTCGACAGAGGTAAGAAATTTTGGTCGCTTGAGGCCATCGCTTGTACAATTAGAATATTTTTCATGTTTTCAATAAAGCTACTTAGATGAAGTCTTTCTTTCAGGTGTGTGGTCTAGTTCTTCTAGAAATTATGAATCCTTACCATGCTCGCAAGGGGCATACATCCCTAGATAGAGCCACTATTGGCCTGATTTTTCACCCAACCAAAAAAAATTGAAATACCTTATGAAAATCAAGAAGGTATTTTTGATTTTTAGGGTTTTTGAAATTTTGTCATTCCTCATAAAAAATCCCTAATTATTGTTTCCATAATGTCCTTTGTGCCCTAGGTTCCTAAAAAATGGGTTTACATTTGTTTGTATTTTCAAAAATATGTGCAAGAAATTTTATAAAGTCCTCAAAACATTTGAAAAACCCTGTATCATATGTTTTTCATGTAGTCTTTTAAATGTTTCCCATGAAAATCCTTAACCTAGCACATATTTCCTTTTTTTTTACCCTAGGTCTACCTTAGGTCAATTCATGCATTGTCCTTTTGAAAATCTTAACCCTAAAAAATTTATTGTACTGTCTGTTGATCAAGTAAAGATCGACGCTGGGCATATCTCCTCATTCTAAAGTTGTGTGAAGTTTAAACAAAGTGGGGAAGTGACCTTATGACACCCATCACTACGGGTCTCATTCTGTGTCTTTTAAAGCAATATAGATCATGCAAGTTCCTAATTATCTATCAAATGAAGATTGACATTTATCACATTCCCTCATTTTGGAAGTATCTAAATTTTAGATAAAGCAAGCAAGCAACCAGCTACCATGTGGAGCTAGTCAATCTACACCTACTTGTGGGCTGCAAAAAAGAAATATGTCAACACAATGTCCAAGTGGCATGATTCTATTGGTTGTATGTGCCAGGTCTGATGAAGAACTATTATTTTATTAATGACATTAGGTCAAAGGAAGATCAATGACTGTCGCTTCCCCTAATTTTGAAGATGTGCTAATTTTAATGAAAGTGGGGAAGTAACAATTTTCCATGTGGATAAGTGGGCCTAAATTCAAGGTTTCAACAATAGTTAAGTTGTATGGTTATCGTATGTTCATAGGTAGTTAAGAGAAACCTAACGTTAAGGTGGCAATGTTGCAAAGGCTTACATTCACATCATCACAAGGTTAATTGTTGAGTTAAGTATTCAAGTAATGAAACAAGGAAAGCAAAAAAGATAGCTAAGTTAATAGTTGATCACAGTGTCGTACAAGTAAGATGGAAGCTAGGATTTCAAGTTGTAAAGTTATGAAATACATCTAATAGTTAGTAGAAATTCTAATCACTAGATCGCATAGTTAAAGTAAACATCATACTTGACGTTTGCAAATAAGAGACAAGGTGATCATTTGAGTCATCATTGTTTCACAACTAAAAGAAGCATTAAGTCTTAAACTACGATGAAGGTGTGAGGTAATAAGTTTAACAATCATCACATGGTCATAGAATCTAATGCAAGTTTAAGAAAATTAGCCTCCAAAGTGCAAAAATCTTATATCACATGGTTGTGACAATTAACTCATGATCAAGGAAATGAGTTTTGACAGTGCATTAAGAGTTTGGCACATGGTCACTTAGGTTAAAGTGTGGTCAAGGGTAAAGGTCATGATGATGCAAGAGGTTGACATGTGGAGAGGGCCTGATGATGTATTCAATAAAGTGGTAGATCTAGCCAATCAAAAGATGCCATGTGGCATGCTCTATAAGGCGTGCATGAGATCATAAAGCTTGAGGTGGGAAGGTTACAATGGCATGCCATAGGTGCCTAGCTACAATGTTACACCAATGGCATATGGTTTGGAGTTTTCTATAATGGAATCATGATGCTATGCTGATAAAATCTTATGAAAATCATGAGATCACAGGAAGAAAAAAATGGAGTTGCAATCTTATGCTCATCATGGGATTGTAAGAGGAAAGATAAAAAGATACGATGATCTTCTAGTCCTATGATTGGATGCAAAAGAGAAAATCATGAGAGATGGAGGTCAGATCATGAGGTTTTTTATGTCAAAAAGCTTTGTCATCATATGGTCATAAGAGAAAAAATAAAGGCCTCTAAAGCTATGACAAAAGGTTTGTTGATTGATATCATAAGATCATAAGGTTGAAAAAGACAAAGCCCAATATTGCGATATGGTTATGATTGTGAGATTGTAAAGGCCAATTTTCTCAATTAAAATGATACAAAGAGTTTCAAGTTCAAAGTAAATGAGCATAACAAGGTGATAGCCCTCATTTTCACTAAGTTAAATTTTCAAATTTTATGGTCAGAATGTTTTAGAAAGAGTGGTATGTTGATTAGGGTTCATGTCTTATCTACTGACATTTTCAAAAGGATAGCCCTAATAGGATTTTTTTCCCTAATCTGATGAAGTAATGCCCTAGCATTATGTTTTCATTTTCTCTCTTGAACAAAAATTCATAAAATTCATAATCTGGCCCTTACCCTAGGTCTTTTTCTAAGAGAGAGATTCTTTACATTTTGATTTATCCCTTATGATCTTACAATCAAAAGGGTTAGTAGTTGATTGTAGGGTTAAAACTTGAATATCTTGATCTTAAGATATGTTGTGGTCATAGTATTACAAATTTAAAAGGTGAGTTTCCTAATCTTATGATTGCTTTGTATTGTACTATTGTAACTCAAATAAAAAGTTGTTAGACCATAGTGTGCATTCTTACCACAAAAAGGCTACCGTGAGATCATAGAAGAAGAAATGAAGACTCGTGAAAATATGATAGCATGGTTTTCATAAGATCACAATGATATATTAGTGCAAGAGTGATGTAAAGAGTGTTGATCCTATGATAAAAAGGTGATCAAAAAATCCTAGCGGCCTTTATAAAGATTTTTGGTGTTATGCTAGGGCCCCATTCATAAGATTAGTGGAGAAGATTTTGAAGCTCATGATGCTATGGGGATGATAATTGTTAGATCATAAGGTAACGAATGACAAAGCAAGCTAGTAGTTCGGTGTTAAAAAAATGACTATGTGTTCTATCCTAATTGGTCAAAACTACATCGCATAAAAGGTGGATGCCACATCAGGCCAATGGGGCCAAAAATATATTTCAATAAGTTATGGAAATATAATAGATCCCATTCTCCAATCTTTGAAAAAATAGTGTTTTTTAAGATCTCAAGGGCAGCAAAAAGGTGTTATGATGCTACGACAGGCTATGTATCAAGAGATCGTAAAGGTGAAATTGGATGTTGATGATGCTATGATAAAGGATAGTAGTAGTTTCTCGTAACATCATAAGGGTGAGATAGATGATTTCCAAATTCATGAAATGGCCATCTAAACTATGATCATAGGATCATAAGCCAAAGGAAAATAAGATAAGATGTGAATATAAGTCGCCTCTTGTAAGATTGTAAAGGCTTTTGTCAAGGTCTATGATAGTACAATAAGGTTTTGATTTCAAAGGTTCATAGGATTGTAGGGCATTTCTTCCCTACCTAAGATATTATGAAGGGTTTAACTTCTTAGTCGGTCATAGGATTGTAAACCCTAGTTTTGACCTGAAAATGTGTTTTTCACTTTTCTAAGATGGAAACGACAAGCTACTCTTGACCAATAATATTTTGAGCAATGTACAAAACATGTAATACTAGATAGTAATTGTGATGCTCCCCTGAGGTGACAAAAGAAACTAATTTTAAGGCTCAAGCATGCTAAAATCAATGCAAAAGGAATGTTGATGTTGTACAATAAATTATAAATAAATTATGTTGATCAGTTACAGTCTACCATTTGCAAAGAGAAGAAAATCCTAGGAATTGTAGAGTTTTCAATGCGTACAATTTATTGCTTTCAGTGCCTAAGTATAGTTTTATCCAATATTTTCCAACATACAATCAAAATATATGATAAGGAAGTAGAAGAGATTAAGGTGTCAAACATGGAAGTTGCAAAAACTTCAACTTCCAAAGGAGGAAAAATAAAACAAAGGAAACCTAATAGCTTTGTTGAAGAATGGATTAAGCTTTTCCTAGGATCCTCAAATGCTAATACAACACATGATCAAGCTTTTGTGGACCCATATGCTCCATGCAAAGATGCTACATACCCTGGAGTTGTGAGTTCTAAGCTTTTCAAGTATTTCTATCATAATAGAGAGAAGACAATCCTAATATGTAATTTGTGGAAGAACTTGGTAAAATTGATTTTTCCTAAGGTTTTTATTGATGTTGATTTGGTAAAATCCCTAATAAAATCATACAATTTATCCACCAAATCTTTCCATACGAGAGATGGAACCATTCTTTGTACACTAGACCATGTTTCATTCACTAAAGCTTTTGAATTGGATGGTGCCATGGGCCGGCCTGTAGACTTGGAGGAACTACAAAGAAATTTTGAGAGAAATATAAAGGCCTATGCAAGGAAATCTATGTTACAACATATTCCTATGGGCTTAAAGAGTGTGGGTGATTACACTAAGAAAGTGGATAATATGATGCCTTTGGATAAATTTAAGACTTATTTTGTAAAAATAGTGTATGGTGTCCACAAGGTGGTTGGCAAAGATGGAACATATATGGTGTATGGAGCACATTTTATCATAGCCAGGGATGTGCAAGACTCATACCATGGAGGGGAATATGATTATGTTGAATATACTCTAGAGGTGATAAAGGAGAACATTGTACTGACTCAGAGTGAAGAGATGAAAGATTTCAAATTCCATCATTACTCACTGTTGATGCACCTAATCCCATACAAAAACATGGGGTACATAAGCCCTAATTTCATTAATCATACCTCTTATGTAAATGGAGGGTTTCTAGTTCAGCTATGGAAATTGATATGGGATAGTTCATATCACTTTTCTGATTCTATCTCATTTTACAATAATTTTAGTACTGTCATTATGAAAATGCTAGACCTAAGTTACTTTATGGCACTTGAAATCTTGAAGATTCTTTTGAGACCATCCCTACTCCTAGAGATCAAGATATTAGACCATAATTGAGGAGATATCTTCCTATTTCCAACCTTTTCTTTGATGGAGTATATGGTTGTCCCTAGCCACCCCATATTGCCAAAATTCATCCCTCCCAAACTGGCCATCATTGAATTTATGTGGAAGTTGTTTATGGTTAATAGGGAGTATTTAGAGCCTAAGATTCATAGGGGCCCATTTTTGTGTAGATTTTTCTAGGCTGGGGACTTCTCAATTAGAAAAGAGGACCTAGATCAAATTCATTCTTTCCTCCACCACTTCAACCTATCAACTAGTCCTTATAGGATGTATGATCTGAATAATTGGATGAAGAACACCCTTAAAGAAATAAGGAACTATGTGTTGCCTAGTACTGAGGAGCTACCTCATGAAGATGTTATTCCAAATATTGTTGCAAAGGGGGAGGCATCTAACAAACTGGCCAAGCTTGATGATGTGTTGAGGGTAGAGAGGGAAATGAAGAGAGTAGATCCCAATTTAAAGAGATTTTATATGGATGTCCCCTATCCTCATAGGATTAGGAAGATGGTCACTGACCATGCTAAAATCATGGCCCAAATGCCAAAGGGACTCATAGGAGAAGAAGAGAGGGTATGTCCTAGTAGCCCTAAACCTAATATGACTCTAGATGATGAAGAAGAGGAAGAAGAGTTTGTTGAACCATCATAGGTCCCCAAGGGGAATAAGAGGCAAAAATTTGTCCATATGCCTACAGTTGTAAAATAGAGGACACTACAAATACTACCTAGTAAGAGTCAGTACTTTGTTGACTTAAGGAAAAGTCATTTACAAGACAGGATCAATGTAGCTGAGATCACACTCATTGACTTAGAACTAGTTGTAGCAAGGTTGGATGATAGGATCATCTAAGCCCAATAGTTTATAGAGGATGATGAATTCATCAAGTCGAAAGAGTTCAAAAAAAATTTATATAAGGTAAAACAAAGTGAGTTGATGCTCAAGATGAGACCAGGGGAATCAAGTGAGCAAAAAGTAGAACTAGTTGAGAAGTTGCAAGCATATGATCCTTAGAGTAAAGTCATGACTCTAGATGAGGAAAGAGATCTTGCACAAAGGAGTGGGATGTTTTTGGTACTTAGCTGGGATTTGGAGGAAGCATTTATGCTTGATCAGATCAAAAGATAGGAAAATTCCATTTCATATGAGGTATATAGTGTTGATGGACTACAAAGAGGAATAGGGTTCAACATTGACACGAAGTCTCTGGCAGTTTAGAGCATGGCTCCTGCATCAAATAAACCTAATTTGATGGATGTGTGAAGCACAAAATAGTGTAACATGGTTATGTGGAGTTTGCAAGGCACTTCAGGTACATAGATCTCAAAGGCCTTGAAGCATTTCTCATTCATGAATGAGCCCAAGGTAGAGGAGATAGAGACAAGGTAATGACATGTGTCCTCCTCCCATCTATAGCTTTTTGTAATACTATATTACGATTTCTAGGATGTGGAGTTGAGGTCAAAAGTCTGTATAATTTTTAGTCTTATGTTATTTTATAGTCTGTCTAGTTTTTGTGATTGTATGAATGTGTTTAGTCTTGTATACTTGAGAATACAATGAATATGAATGATCAAACTGCCAAGTTTTGAGATATATTGTGAATGTATATCAGTATTGCATTCATTTTCAAAGAAAATAATACAAAAGGAAATTCTACATATCTATGTATCTAAATTTTGTCTACTTCCTTGAATATCTGTGATCTTGAGATTGAAATGAGCAATGTTCTTTCAATTTAATACAATTTAGATAAGTTGTATATCTCTCATTGATTGCTTTTAGTTCAAAGAGTGAAGTAATTGCTTTCAGTAAGTGGTAGGGTTTTGGGTATATAAGGAGGATATGGTAAGAATGAGATTTAGAGTCCATTATTGACAAATTTAGTTACAAGTCAATTGAATAGTTTTAAGATTGTTGGTTTTGACTCTATCTAACAATGGATAATGCACTAATCAATTAATTTTAGTTGCAATTTGATGGTTTATATAGTTGAAAAATATCTATATCAATCAAAATCAATTTACCATTCTATGTAATGAAGAACTAAAAGTTGTTGGTTGTTACTTATTTGCATTTACCTTCTCTTGGGTTATAGTTAGCTATTGTGATCAGGGAGTTCATAAGAAAACCATAGAAGAATATTGACCACTTTCTACTATAGTGGATAGTTTTGAAGAGGAGAATATCAATTGGCCATGTCAATCCCTAAGGTTTTCCCACCTTGGCCCTACAAAGCCTAAAGTGAAGGGAGTCCTAATGACTCTATTGAAGTTGACCCAGAACTAAGATTTAACCCTACTAAATATCAAATTTAGCTAATCCTTAGGCTTGTCCCTATCTTTCGCTTCCTAGTATTAGGTTTAAATCTACCTAATATGTTCCTTATCCTACAGAACTCCAAAAAAATGGTGACTCTACTAGGGATTTGAGTGAAGAATATATATACTAGCACCTTTTCTACAGAGTAAGGTTTCTATTACCTAGTGTGTTGTGTTGAAGGTTTTTTAGTTTGACCTTTTCGGTCAACTCTAAAGACTAAAAGCTTTATTATGTTATTTTTTAGTCTCAGAAGTCATTATTTAAATATGTTCCCTCTATAGGGTGGTGACTCAAGTCTAAGGTTTTGTAGCCTAGTGCTTTAAATATTTTAAGTAATCCTAACCAATGGCTGATAGGAAGAAAAATACACATGCTTTTACAAAGGACCACCTAGAAATACCATTATACACTGAATTACCTCCTAGGGGTAGAAAAAAAAAAAACAAAAGGAAAGCTAAATCCAATCCTACGTGGATCCCCAAGGGAAGTGTGTCTTTCCAATCACATTACCACCTTGTGGTAGAAAGGGAATCATACTCCAAAAGTACTAAATTAGAAGATGCTATGCTACTAGGAGATGCTTTGACGACTCCTTTCAAGAGGAGAGATCTTTATAGGATAAAAAGGTGTCTCCTATGGGGGATGTGCCTTGTAGACAAAATTTTGTGAATGAAAAGAACCACAGTTGCTTATTTAGGGATAATGTGGGTGCAAGTTTTAGTCCTAGACAAGGACAATATGTGGCTAACCTTATAGACCTAGATGACTTAGTGGATTCTAAGGCCACTACTATAGAACCTAAGGACTTATTTCCAAAACAAGTCCTTCTTAGGAGGAGGGTTGTAGAAGAGGAAGTCAAATGCATTCATTTGGAAAAGGAGAAGGAACAAATCAATTTGAATACTCTTATTGAGAGAGACAAATTGCTAAGGAGAATGGATTCCTTACAAGAGAAAAATAAGAGACTAGAGGAGAAATATTCTAAGCTACATTCTAATATTTTTGGAGATATGGAGGGCTTAAAATCTAAATTCCAAGAGTAGGAGTTCCTTCTTAAAGAGAAGGAGGGGCTTGTTATTTCACAAGTTCAACCTTATAAACTCATTGAACCTAAAATTATAGATTTGACGATGAAAGTCCCTGACAAAGGAAAAAAAAATATTGGGGGAGTAAAAATAAATGAGCCCCAGGTTCTTCCTAATAAGCCCATTAGCCTTGTCATGTCAAATCTTGATCTAGACTTGGAGAAGGCCAAAAAGGAAAAGAAAGATTTGGAAAAGGAACTTGAGAAAGTAGAGAATGAAGCTAAGGCAGCTGAGACTAGGAGAAATATCCAATTTATTAAATCTAACTCTACCCTAGCTTTTCAATCCTTACAAGTTACCCCTTCTATTTCTACTACTGGACCTTTGATAATAGGCCAAAGCTCTTCATAGTCAACCCCTGCCTCAACTTCTGCTACTAGTAGCTAGATCCTTATTATTCAAAAAATCTAGTAGACTCAAACACTTGTGCAAAGCCAAGTTGTTGGAGCAAGTACCTCAAATTTTGCAGGTTTCCAAAGGTGGAAAAGTACAAGCAGATATCCTTCTTAGGTATCCCTAGTTTTCCACATCCCATCTCCAATGATCTTAGAGACAAGGTCATAAAATTCTCTAGAAATAATTCTATCACTGGTGAGGAACACCTTAGGAAGTTCATTGAAATGCTCAATGATTATGAGGTGGAACATGAAGATGTGGTCATGAAGCTTTTTTTTCATTCACTGACAGAGGATGCCAAAGACTGGTTAAGAATATCACTAAATGATAGTGCAGCCTCTTGGAGTGACTTGGAAAAACTCTTCAAAGAGAAATATAGTGATAACACCAATGTTAGCTTTGTGTTGAATAAATTCAACAACATAAAGAAGGGTGCAAATGAGTCCACTTTTGATTTTAATGTCATATTTTAGAAGGGAATGTATAAACTCTTCCAAGTAATGGGGCTGAATGAGGATGTGTGTCTCACAACCTATTTCAATTATTTTGATTGTAAAATGGCCTATAGTCTCAAGGGAAATGATCCTAAAACATTGAGGTGGGCTTATAAGATAGCTATAAATATAGAAAATAATAGGAAGGCCTCTAGTAAGGTAGGAAGAAGGGATGCCCCTAAATTATTCAATCCTAGAAATAAGAAAGAAGGTGAAAAGCCTACTACATGAAAGAAGCCTAAGGAAGATAAAATGGGGTAAGTTTTAAATTTGTTAAGGAAAATGAATCGTAACTTACCAAGAAAACAAGCCAAATACTACTGAGAAGGCCCCTTTCAACAATAATTTTAATAGGAAACCTAGGATGCATAACTATTCTTATACCACCCAATGGAAGGATGGCAAACCAATTCCCAATCCTGCTCAAGGAAAAAAAGAAAAGGGAATACCAAATCCTCTATAGAGAAACACTGTGAACATGTCTAATGATATGACATGGTGTATTATATGTCAGTCCCATCACTCCCCTGAATATTTTGGAGTTGCTTAATCATTTACAACAAATCAATAGCCACAAAATAGAGAGGAGGAAGAAGAAGAAAATCATGAGGATGTGATGTGAAAAATGGTAAACCTTTGTCACAACATGGAGGAACCTAACATAGAGGAATCTAATTTTGATGTTGTAGACTGGAGGTGATGCATCATTAGTAGGTGTTTTTAGATAGTGATGACCAGGATGAAAGCATAGTATGCAACACATTGACAGAGGTAGATCATATAAAGTTGAGAAAGCCTTCCAATGAAGAAATTAATAAAATTACTGCAAAAATGGTGGGTCAAGTCCAAAGTACCTATAATCTAAGAAATAGGACTATTAACAGTGTTCTAGCTAAGTTAGTAGGTATCTTTATCAAAGACACTATTACAAAGATTAGTAATGAAAACAAGAAAGATAATCCTGAGATTTCCAAGCTCAAGATAATAAAAGCAAGTGGAAACCAAAGAAAAATGTGTGGATTCAAGGAGTTGAAACTATCAAGGAAAGTGTAGAAGAAAAGAAATCAAATTCTAATATCTTCAAGTCAAAGGAGGTTCTTGTTGTTCAAATTCCTATAGCCATAGGTATTTCTATTAAGCCTACCAATTATGATCCTATTGACATGATTTTAATGCTATCAAAAATTACTATCAAGGTCCCTTTATCAGAAATATTTAGGATACAGGAACACAAAAATAAGGCTTTATCTTGGTTGGAGGGGATAGGAAATAATAATGTTGTCACACAAGAACCAATAGTCTTATCATCTGACACATCAATTATAGTAAAAGAAAAGGACAAGGGAATCGTATCCCAAACACCATATATGTATTTGGACAATTTTTTTGTAGCATATCTACAAGATATTGATCCTTTTTTCCTTAGTTTGGTTATAAATGATAGAACTCTAAGGGACTATATGATTGACTCTAGTGCATCTAACAATATTATGCATTTTAAGGTTATGGAGGCCCTTGGTTTGGAGGTTGATACCAAATAGGGTAGATGTAGAGAAATAGATGCTAGAGAAGTACCTACCATAAGTAATATCAATGACTTACCTTTCAAACTTCTTTCTCACCCTGATGTAGAGTTTTTAATGACTATCCTTGTAGTTGGAATTCCTCCCCATTATGAAATGTTTCTCTCTAGGAAGTGGAGTGCTACTATGGTAGGTAGCTTGTAGTGTGACTTATCATATGCCACTTTTCATAAAGGGGAAAAGGCTATCAAGGTTGATAGGGAACCAAGGGTTACTCATATCTTTGAAGATGGTATTGATAAGGATGCTACTTGTTTTCTAGACACTAAGGTCAATACATTTAGGGCTGATCTTATCATCCAAGAAATTGAAAAACTATCCCCCATGATTACTCAAGAGGTGACTAAATGTTTGGACTCACAAAAGATATGGACTATGTATTTTGATGGGGCAAGTTCTAGGGAAGGCTTAGGAGTTGGGATATCATTTATATCCCTAGAGAAAAACACTTTTAGATACTTGTTTACCTTGAACTTCACATGTACCAATAATGTTGCAGAAATATGAAGCACTACTGCTAGGAATAAAAGTTGTAGCTAGTCATGGAATAAAGAAGTTGCACATTTCTGGGGACTCTGAATTAGTGGTGTCTCAAATTAAGGAAACATGTGCCTTCAAGAATAAAATATTTAAATAGTATAGGAATGTTGTTTGGGATCAGATAAAATCATTTGATGCCTTTTCCATTTCTTGGATGGATAGGAATAATAATAATATGGCTAATTTGCTAGCTAATGTGACAATCAAGCTAGATGTTATCTCATTTGCTGGTGTGTCTACAATTGAAGTACAAAATAGGCCATCTATTCCTGACAATGTGGAAAGTTGGCAATTTTTTGAAGATGATAAGGACATCTTGATTTTCCTCCCAAATGAAGACAAGTATCATGGCCAGGAAATGGACTATTGTGCTTGGATAGAAACAGCAGATGGAAAGGAGAAAATATTTGGTCAAGAGATCTTATAGTTAAAGACCAATAAGTTACCTAAGAGACTGGTTTTCTTGGAGAATGTCTTTGATAATCAAGATAGAGTGTAATTAGAGGTCACAAATTAGAAGCCATAGGAGCTAGAAGAAGTCAATCTAGGCATTGGTGAAGCTCCCAAAAAGGTATACATTAAATAAAACCCTATCCCCTAAAATTAGGAAATCTTTGATAATCTATTAAGAAGAATTAGACATGTTTTTTCATGTTCATATAATGACCTTATAGCTTATAAGTAAGATTTATTCCAGCATGTAATACCGCTCAAGAAGAATTTTAAACCTATTAGACAAAAGGAGAGACCTATGAATCCCACTTTAGCCCCTAAGATGCAAGAGTAACTTAAGAAGCCTAGGTATGGGGGGATAATAAAGCCAATCAGACATTCTTCATGGGTGTCTAACTTGATACCAGTTAGAAAAAAGAATGGTGATACTAGGCTTTGTGTTGATTTGAGAAACTTGAATATTGCATCTTTGAAGGATAATTATGGAGTACCTAATATGGAGGCTATGTTGCAACAAGTTATTGGTTCAGAGCTAATGTCTATGATGGATGGTTTCTTAGGATACAATCAGGTCCTTGTGGATGAAAAAGAAATATTTAAAACATCCTTCACTGCACCAAGGGGAACATATGTGTATGTAAGAATGCATGTTGGTTTAATCAATGCAGGGGCAACATTTCAGAGGGTCATGGATGTATCTTTTGATGATTATATTGATGATTTTATGGTTGTATATCAAAATGACTTAACTAAATATTCAAAGAAGTCTGAAGGTCATTGCAAACATTTACAAATGATTTTTATTAAAGCCTTAGAATATGGATTTTCTTTAAACCCAAAGAAATGTACTATTGGGGTGATAGAGGGGAAGTTGTTGGGTCATATAGTGTCTAAAGAAGGGTTTAATATTGACCCTAAGAGAGTAGTAGCAATTGCTAAGGTACCAAGGCCCAAAAATATCAAGGGTATATAGTCCTTCTTTGGGCAAGTATATTTTTTAAAGAGATTTATAACCATTTTTTCTAAAATGCGCATTACCAATCTGAAAAAAGCTCAAGAAGGGAGCAACTATAAATTGGGAAGGTGAACCTATTGATACTATACAAGAAATTAAGACTACTATCAAGAATACACTAGTCCTTAGAACCTCAGACTATGGAAAGCCCATGCATATTTTTTCCTTTACATCTTTCCATACTATAGTTGTAGTCCTATTACAGAAAAATGAAGATGAACATGAATAGCCTATTGCATTCTTTAGAAAATATCTTTAGCTAGTAGTACTTAAGTATGAAATAAATGAGAAACAAGCATATGCACTAACTATAGCTATCAAATCTTCTAGGTGTTACCTAGTGGGTGTTCTTGTTATTGCCTTTGTACCTAGTGTAGCAGCTAAGGACATTCTCTCTCAGCAAGATGTATCTAGTAGAAGATGCAGATGAATCAATAAAATCCAAGAATTCAATATAGATATCCAAATTACCAAGTTAGTAAGAGGTCAAGGATTGGCTAAATTAATGGGCCAATCAAATTTAGATACTAATTAGATAAATGGCATAGATGAAGACCTTGGAGTTTATACATGTGATATGGATCAGTGTGACTGGTACAAAGATGTGATCTACTATCTATGACATATGCAAGCTCCACCCCATATGACTGACAATGAAAAGAGAATTGTAAAGTCACACTCAATTAGATACATTATTGTCAAAGGAAATCTATGGTGGAGAATTTTTGAAAGCATACTTTTGAAATGCATTGACCAAGAAGAATCAGAAAGAGTACTAAATGAGATACATTTAGGGGTATGTGGTGGGCATTACATGGCAAAGACTACTATCCACAATATCATGAGGGTAGGCTTTTTGTAGCCTAGCCTATTTAATGATGCCCAAATCTTGGTAACTAATTTTGACCCCTGCCAGAGATTTGCTAGAAAATTAAAGTTCTTTGGGAACACGCCTTTGAAATAAGTTGAAGTCTTAGCACCTTTCCAACAACAAGGAATGGATTTTATAGGTGACATATCACCCAAGTCTAGTAGTGGCTACTCATGGATATTAGTTGTAACTAATTACTTTACCAAATGAGTAGAAGTCATCCCTACCAAGAATTCTACTAGTAAAGTGGTAAAAACTTTCCTACTAGATAACATCATTTCAAGGTTTGGTTGTCCAAAGAGAATGGTAATTGATAATGCTATATGCTTTAGATCTAAAGAATTTATTAAATTTTGTGATGAGTATGGTATCACCAGGTTAGTTTCATCACCTTATCATCCACAATGGAATAGACAAGATGAGTCTACAAACAAGATCTTGTTAAAGGTCATGAAGAGGACTCTAGATTGCAGTTGGCAATCTAGGTTGATAGAGTGATAGTCAAGAAGGCAATAGGTGTATCACCTTTTGATCTTGTATATGCAATTTAGGACAGAATGCCTCAGAACAACCTAATAGGTTTGTATAAATACATCCAAATATATGATGAAGACATCATTTATGATATGTAGGAAAGGATGGATGAGTTAGTTGGATTAACTAAAATAAGAAAGGAGGCCTCTAAAATAAATATGAAATTACAGTTGTAGAAAAAATACCTATATGATAAGAAGGTAGTGGCT
This sequence comes from Cupressus sempervirens, assembly GCA_028749045.1. Lineage (NCBI taxonomy): Eukaryota > Viridiplantae > Streptophyta > Pinopsida > Cupressales > Cupressaceae > Cupressus > Cupressus sempervirens. Next base: position 288,524,318 of record CM053786.1, on the reverse strand, counting down.
AGAAAGTTTCAACTAGATGATACTATCCTAATATGGAATACAAGGGTAGAAGATAAAGGTAAACATGGAAAATTTGGTCCTATTTGGCTTGGTCCCTGTCTAGTTGATTCCACTTGGGGTGAGGACTCATATTTCATCAAAGAATTATCAAGGAGGTTTCTTGAATTTCTAGTTCAAGGATAATTCTTGAAGAAATAATTCAGTTGAAGGTATTTTATTTTCCATTATTAGTAGTTAGGTTTTGTATATTTTTTACAATTCTATAATTTCTTGTGCATATCTTGAAGCCCCTATATATATGTATATTTCTATATAGTCTTAGAAATTTATCTCAAGTTTTCAAGTATGCGGTCAGCTTAACCCAAAGAATCTATTTTATTGCATGGATACATGTTATCCATCATCCCTAGATAGAGTCATTGATATACCTCTTTTTCACTAAGCTAAATTTTCAAATTTCATGGTGAGAATGTTTTAGAAAGAGTTATGTTGATTAGGGTTCATGTTTTATCTATTGATATTTTGAAAAGTATAGCCCTAACAGGATATTTTTTCCCTAATCTGATGAAGTAATGCCCTAGCATTATGTTTTCATTTTCTCTCTCAAAAAAAATCACAAAATTCACAATCTAGCCTTACCATAGGCCCTTTTCTAAGTGGGAGATTCTTTGCATTTTGAATTATCCCTTACAATCTTACAATCAAAAGGGTTAGCGATTGATCATAGGGTTAAAATTTGAATATTCTAATCTTAAGATATGATGTGGTTGTAGTATCACAAATGTAAAATGTAAGTCTCCCAATCTTACAATTCCTCTGTATCATACTATTGTAACTCTGATGAAAAGTTGTTAGACCATGGTGTGTGGTCTTACAACAAAAAAGGCTACCATGGGATTGTAGAAGAAGAAATGAAGACACAATAATATAATAACATCGTTGTTGTAAGATCACAAGAATATGTTAGTACAAGAGTGATGTAAAGAGTGTTGATCCTATGATAAAAGGGTGATCGTCAGGGTATCATAGCAGTCTTTATAAAGATTTATGGTGTTACACTAGGGCTCTAGTTATAAGATTGGTGGAGACAATTTTTAAGCTCATGATGTTATGGGGATGATGATCATAAGATCATAAGGTAACAAATGACAGAGCAAGTTGGCAATTTGGTGTTAGAAAAATGACATGTGTTCTATCTTCATTGGTTAGAACTACATCACATAAAAGGTGGATGCCACATCAGGTCGGTGGGGCCAAAAATGTCTTTGCATAAGTTATGGAAATATAACATATCCCATTCTCTGATCTCACAAAAAATAGTATTTTATAAGATCTCAAGGGTAGTGAAAAGGTGTTAAAATGCTACTATTGATCTCAGATTAGTTTTGACCAATGAGTGTCTACACACTTAAGTCATTTACTTAGTTCATGTTGAACAAGTAGTATATGTTGAGCACAACATCTATAAGATAGAGGATGCCGATTCCATAGTAAGTGCCAAGTCACTCAAGTGTCGAGCAGAAAATGTATACTGAGTGATTTAGGAGCCAAGTAAGTAGTGCATGCCGAGCCATTTAGATGCCAAGTCATAGTATAGAAGATAGTATATGCCAAGCATCAGAGACTTTAGATGTTAAGACAATTTTATTATATTTGTTTGTAATGGCACAAACTACTATGTAAACCATTTTTTAGCCGACTTAAAGATTGAATTACGATATTTTGGAGATAAAGATGAATCTTAAGTTGGAATCCTTATGAATTACATTAGCCAACTAGGAAACGGGAAGGTTTAAGTAGAAAAATGGATGAATCACATCTATTGATTCATACCTAACCATAAGTCACCTAAGTCTTCTTAACAAGGAGAAACCCTAGACTATCTAAGATGCATGTTGAAGGAGTGAAAAGAGAAGTTTGCATGTGCAAACAGAGCATTCATGGTGGCTAAGGTATTGTAAAGTGAGATTAAATTGCAAAATTAGTTAAAGGAGAATAGAGGAAGGAGATAGCATATAGTAGAGAGACATTTGATCAAGAAGGACCAAGAATACATCAGTTTACAGTTGATATGTCATCAAGCAACCAAGTGCTAATCGCAAGATCAATGTTGAATCATTCTAGCAAGTGAATTAGTTAAATCTCTTAACAGAGTAGTCCTAACAGGTTGTATTGAAATCCTCTAACAAGATGCTTACTTAATTGTGAGTTAAAGTCCTTTAACAAGGTACACTTCTAACAGGGTGTTGAAATCCTTTAATAGGGTAAGACCTAATAGTCTTTGTAAGCCTTTAATAGGGTATACCTTTCATAGAGTAGATCATGTTTCATGATCAAACATTGTAAGCTTCATTGGATACACTTTATTACTGTAGTAGTAAAGATTTATGGGTGTCATCCTTCACCCCAGTTTTACCTTCTCATTGGAGGGTTTTGAGGTAATCATATCTGGTATCACATATGTGCAAATGTTTACTTGTTTACATGATTTAGATGTTCATTCTTTACATGGTATTTCAATTTACTTACTAAATGTATGAGATGGATGTGTGGTGAATTTTTTAAGGGTCAAAGTTTAAACTACTAATTCACCCCCCAAGAAGTTTATCTTTCCTATTGTAATTCTAATAGCTATGATAGATAGTGTATCAGGGGATCATAAAGGTGAAAGTAGATGTCAGTGATGCTATGATAAAAAATAGTAGCAGTTTCTTGTAACATCATAGGCGTGAGAAAGATGATTTTTGAAGTCATGAAATGGTCAGCTAAACCACAATTGTAGGATTGTAAGCCAAACAAAAATGAGATAATATGCTACATTGGTGAGTATAAGCCACCTCTTGTAAGATTGTAAAGGCTTTTCTCAAGCTCTATGATAGTAAAATAAGGTTTTGATTTCAAAGGATCATAGGATTGTAGGGCGTTTCTTCCCCACCTAAGATATTACAAAGGATTTAACTTCTTAGTTGGTAACCCTAATTTTGACTTGAAAATGTGTTTTTCACTTTTATAAGCTATAAATGATAAGCCACTCTCAACCAATAAGATGTTGAGCAATCTACAAAAGGTGTAACATTGGATAGTAATGGCAATACTCCCCTTATGTGATAGAAGAAACTAAGGTTAAGGCACAAGAATGTTGAAATCAATGCAAAAGGAATGTTAATGTTGTACACTGAATTATAAAGACATTCTAATGATCAGTTATAGTCTACCATTTGCAAAGAGAAGAAAATCCAAGTAATTTTAGAGTTTTCAGTGCGTGAAATTTATTGCTTTCAGTGCTTGAGTACGTTAGTTTGTGGTGATTGATCAAAGTAGTATTGTACATACTATTCACCAATGGGGGGTTACTAGTCACCATTGGTGGGCTACTATTTTCCAATTGGATATTGTTTATATACTCCAATATATGGCCAACATATTGTAACTAATTTTAACCCTAAAGTGGAAAAAATACTTGTATAAAAGGGCTTAGGGTTATGGAGTGTTAGATAAGGTGTGATGTGAAAATTGGTTCTTATGATGGTATTGAGCTATAAGGGATTACAGATTGTAATCAAGTTGTAATCACTGGATCAGAATAATATTGGACTTTATATTTGGTGGACATAGCCTAGGGATTGGGTGAACCACATTAAATCCTAGTGTCTTGTATTCTTTTTGTGTGATTTATTATTTTTTATATTGTTTGTATTTGCATGTAATTTTTATTTATGTATGTGGTTTAATCCTAACAAGTGGTATCAGAGTGAGGTTTTTTTTTAGTTATCCTCTATAGGAAAGCCTCATAGTTGAGTGGGAGTCTCATGGTTGAGTGGGAGTGATGACAGATGAGGGTAAGCTGAGGGTTGACAAGTTTAATGGGTAGAACTTTCAGTTATGGAAGATGCAAATGGAAGACTATCTCTATCAGAAGGATTTATGGAAGCTGTTGGAAGGAAAAACTAAGAATCATGGATCTATGAAAAATGACAACTGGGATCTTTTAGATAGAAAGGAATTTGGAAGAATTTGATTATGCTTGGCACCATTGGTGGCATTTAATATAACAAGAGTGAAGACAACAAAAGAGTTGATGGAAACCTTAGCGAAATTGTATGAAAAGCCCCCTGCTTCAAATAAGGTATTTCTCATGAAGCCTTTATTTAATATGAAAATGAAAGAAGGTGGATCTATTGCAGATCATTTAAATGAATTTAGTATTTTTACTAGCCAGTTATCTTCTATGGGTATTAATTTTGATGAAGAAATTATGGCTCTCTTGGTTTTTTGTTCTTTGCTTGAAAGCTGGAATGACTTGGTAATGGTTGTAAGTAATTATTTTTTTGGATGTAATACCGTAATATATGATGATGTGATCAGTATCATTTTGAGTGAGGAAACTTGTAGGAAATCCTCAAGTGGATCTACATCAAGAAATGCTTTGAACGCACAAAGCAAAGGCAGAACAACTAAAATAGGAAATAATTTTGGAAATTGTGGGAAATCAAGAGGAAAGTCAAAGGGGAGGAGGTCTCAATTGAGAGGACCAAATGACTATTGATACTATGGTAAAATAGGGCATAAGAAGAAAGATTGTTGGACTTGAAAAAAAATGAAGGAGAAAAGAAAGATGGAGACAAGGAGGAAAATGTGTAAGTAACAAATCCAAAGAGGATTCTTTGCTTCTATCTTTAGAAAGTGTCAGATTGTTGGAAAGGGAAAATTTAAGATTAAGTTGTAGAATTGGAATCATTGGGTACTACATGAGGTAAGACATGTTCCAAGGATGAGTAGGAATTTAATTTCAGTAGGGCAACTCGATGATGAGGGTTGTGTAGTTACTTTTAATGATAAAAACTGAAAGGTTTCAAAAGGTTCCCACATGGTAGCAAAAGGTGTAAAAGTAGGCACCTTATATCTTTGTATAGGTCATATTATTTCTTCTACTTTGGTTGTTTCAGAGAAAACTAAATGTTCAGGAACAGTTGCTACAGTTGAGCGGGAAGAACATATAGCTATAGATTTTGATACAACACTATGGCACAATAGACTTAGGCACATGAGTAAGAAAGGTATGAAAGTACTTCATTCAAAGAAAGTTTTACCAGGTATAGAATGTGTTAATATGGAAATCTATGAAATTTTTGTGTATTGAAAATAGAAGAGAGTGATTTTTGTGAAGACTAGGGCGGAAAATAAAAGGGAGAAATTAAAGCTTGTGCATATAGATGTATGGTGGCTGGCTCAGGTATCTGCCCTTGGTGGCTCTCATTATTATGTTACATTTATTGATGATGCCACTAGAAAAGTATGGATTTATTGCCTTAGATAGAAATCTAATGTATTTCAAACTTTTAAGAAATGGAGATGCTTGGTTGAAAATGAGACTGGTAAGAAATTAAAATGTCTCAGATCTGATAATGGTGGTGAGTATTGTAGTCATGAATTCAAAGATTATTGCTCCACTAATGGTATTTGTAGATAGAAAACTATTCTAAGGACTCCATAGGAAAATGGAGTGGTTGAACACATGAATAGGACTATAATGGACCATGAGGTTGCATGTTGGTTTGCCCTTACATATGTGGGTGAGGCTATTAATACTACTATATATTTTATTAATAGAGGTCCCTCTACTCCTATGGGTTTCGGTATTCCAGAGGAAGCATGGACAAGTAAGAAGGTGAGTTATTCTTTTCTCAAAACCTTCAGTTGTGAAGCATTTACTCATATAGAGTATGAAAATAGAACCAAGCTCAAAGCTAAGTCAAAGAAATGTGTATTTTTTGGATATGGTATTAATGAATTTGGTTATAGGCTTTGAAATTTTGAAAATTGTAAAATTGTAAGAAGTAGGGATGTCATATTCAATGAGAAAGTGTTGCACAAAGATCTATTGCAACAACATGAGAAGAAAGAAGATGATTATGTAGTGTTGGATGATACTCCAAAATATGATGTTCCATCCATTCCTCATGATGTGAAACAACCACAACAAAAAATAGCACACACACTAGTGAATGTTAGATGATCAACAAGGCTAGTTAGACCTCAAGAAAGATTTTCTCCCTCTTTGTATTAGATTTAACTAATTGATGTTGGTGAGCCTAAATGTTATGATGAAGTTGTATAGGTGGATACTAAGATTCAATAGGACTCTATAATGAAAGATGAAATGGACTCTTTGCTAAAAAATAAGACTTGGGATTTATGCAAGTTGCTTGCAGGTAAAATGGATTTATAGAATAAGTGGGTTTATAGGTTGAAAGAAGAGGATGGAGGTAAGAAAATATTTAAAGTCAGGTTAGTTTTAAAAGGATTTTCATAGAAAAAAGGCATTGATTTTGATGAGATATTCTCTCTTTTTGTTAAAATGACTTCTATTCTTACTGTTTTAAGTATTGTGGCTACTAAAGATTTTCATTTGGAGAAGCTTGATGTTAAAATAGCCTTCCTTCATGGTGATTTGGATGAAGAGATTTATATGGCATAGCCATAGGGATTTGATGTCAAAGGTAAGGAGAACATAGTGTGTAGATTGAAGAAAATTTTATATGGTTTGAAGCAAGCACCTCGACAGTGGTATCTAAAATTTGATAGTTTTATGCATGATCATGGATATAGTAGTGTCATTCAAATCATTGTGTTTATTTTAAGAGTTTGGATGATGATAGCTATGTTATATAATGTTTATTGTTGGAAATATTCAAGATATGACAAGTTACTGAGAGGGGAGGGGTGAATCAGTAACTTTTAAAATTTCAAACAATAAAACTGCATACTGATATATTCACCATTCATCCAAGTAACCTACTGTAAGCATGAAACAAAATCATTTGCAACACTTGAACACACAGATTTGGTGACCTAGAAACCTTCCAAATAGAAAGTAAAACTGGGGTGGGGATGAAACCCACAAAGCTTCGTTACTGCAGTATGAAGTTGGCCGATTAAGGCTTACAATGACCACTTCTGGTGATCTACCCTGTTAGGAGCACAAAGGATTGCTAGATCCACCTTGTTAGAGGATTTACAAACATACAATAAAGTATGCACTCTGTTAGGAGATTTACAAAAGACTGTTAAGTCTACTTTGTTAAAGGATTTATAAAAACTGATTCACCTGTTAGAATGAAACAGTGGATCTGATTACAATTGATTGCTGATAAGATCCGCTATGCTCTGATTCACCTTGATGTGATAGATAAAACTTTTCTGCTCCAAAACTTGACCTTGCTGAATACCTTCACAACTCAGCACACATACTTTCGCACACATGTATTTCTTTCACACTTTCACATTTTCATTCATTACCATTACATTTGAATGATACAATACATTGCATATATATACCATCCAAATAAACAATACATGCAAGGTTGGCCAAAACAACAAGTGCAAATCTCTATACAAAGTCAGCCCAAGGTAAAAACTCTGGTTCACTGAACTGACTCGGTGTCCTTCTGATACTCGGCATCCACTGCGTTACTTGGTATCGTCATGCACTCGGTAGAAGTGAAGGCACGGTCCATACTAAACACTTCGAGTAGTTCTGAACTCGGTAACCATTGGAGACTCGGTAGAAGAGATGTCACTCGGTGAACACTTATATCTGAACTGTAGCTCGGTGATCAAAGGAAACACTCGATAGAACCTTGTGACTTGGTGATAGTTAGTTTCCTTGACAACCGTCTGAGCTTAGTAAAATTAATTTCCTTGATAACCTCAGGAGCTTGGTTATCACGAAGTTCTTAGTCAATACTAAGTACATCTTCACTCGGTCAAAACTGATTCCTTTCTTTACCTTGAACACTCGGTAAACACTGGCTGCTTTGTTCACCTCAATCACTCGGTAAACACTGACTTCTTTGTTCACCTCGATCACTCGATAAACACTGAGAACTAGGTAAAGCTTGGCTTACAAAGGAATTTCCGGTGAGAGCTCAGTAAGCATTCAAAATCCAATAAGTGTTGTAACTAATGACAAAAATATATCATAATGCCAACAGTTTATATGTTGATGATATGCTTGTAGCAGGGTCTAACATGGATCACATTAAGGGGTTAAAATGCCAATTAGCACATGCATTTTCTATGAAGGATTTGGGGGCAGCAAAGAAAATCCTTGGTGAGGTAGGTAGAACAAGAAATTGACGATATATCGGGCTGATTATGTTCAGAAGGTGTTGCAACATTTCTCTATGGAGAATGCTAAAGTTGTTTGCACACATTTACCTAGTTATTTAAAGTTGACTAAGGAGATGTGTCCAAAGACACAAGAAGAGGAGGATAAGATGTCCAAGGTACCCTATGCTTCAGCTATAGGAAGCTTGATGTATGTTATGGTATGTACAATGCTAGATATTAAACATGTAGTGAGATTTGTTAGTAGGTATATGAGTTATCCAGGCATTCAGCATTAGAATGCAATTAAATGGATTCTCAGATATTTGAGAGGAACATCCAATAATTTTTTACACTTTGGGGGCTCTACTACTAATTTACAGGGCTATGTTGACTCAAATTTGGTAGGGGATATTCATACAAAATAGAGTACTATAAGTTATGTATTTACTATTGGTGAGGCAACAGTGAGTTGGGTTTCTAGGTTATAGAAGGTTAATGATTTATCCACTATAGAGGTAGAGTATTTTGTTGCTACAGAGGAAGCCAAGGAGATGAGATGGCTTTAGTTATTTTTGGAAGAATTGGGACACTCTCAAAGGGATAATTATCTGTTTATCGATAGTCAGAGTGTCACTCATCTTGCAAAGAGTTCTACTCTACATTCAAACAAAAAACACATTCAGTTGCAGTACCATTTCATTCGGTCAGTTATAGATGATGGATAGTTAAAGATGGATAGGATACATGCAGATGAAAATCTAGTGTATATTTTTACAAAGGTAGTGACAAGGGAGAAGTTGAATTCCTCTTTAGCTTTGGTTGGCCTTCTAGACTGAAAAGGAATCAAAGAACAACAATGTCCCAGGTGGTTTAATCTAGTGGGAGCCCCATGTGGTAGTGATATTGCTATAGGATCAGTCTCCAAGTGGGAGATTATTAAATTTTGGTGACTGATCAGGGAAGTATTGTACATATTTCATAAAAAATTTGGTTGCTATTCACTAATGGTGGGCTACTATTCACCAATGGATAATATTTTCTAATTGGCTATTGTTTATAGTTGCAAAACTATGGGCGATGTATTGTAACTAATTTTAACCCTAAAGCAGCAAAAATACTTGTATACAAGGGATTAGGGTTAGGGATTGTTCAATAAGATGTGATGCAGAAATTGATTCTTATGACAGTATTGAACTATAAAGGAATATAGATTATAATTAGGTTGTAATCACTGGATCGTAATAATATTGGACCTTTTGTTTGGTAGACGTAGCCTATGGATTGGGCAAACCACATTAAATTTGGTGTGTTATGTACTTTTTTGTGTGATCTATTATTTTTTGATATTGTTTGTATTTGCATGTAATTATTATATCTATCTGTGGTTCAATCCTAACAGATTATAGTTTTATCCAGTGTTTTCCAACATACACTCAGGATGTTTGATAAGAAAGTAGAAGAGATTCAGACGTCAAACATGGAAGTTGTAGAAACTTCAACTTCCAAAGGAAGAAAAATAAGACAAAGTGAACCTAATAGGTTTGTTGAAGAATGGATTAATCTTTTCCTAGGATCTTCAAATGCTAATGTTGCAAATGATCATGCTTTTATGGACCCATATTCTCTATGCAAAGATACTACATGCCTTAGAGTCACAAGTTTTGAGCTTTTCAAGTATTTCTATCATAATAGAGAGAAGAAGATCCCGGTATGTAATCCGTGGAAGAAGAACTTGGCAAAAAAAAAAAAATTAGAGGTTTTTATAGATGTTGATTTGGTAAAAGTCTTAATCAAATCATACAATTCAGCCACCAAATCGTTCCATAGGAGAGATGGAACCATTCTTTGTACATTGGACCATGCTTCATTCATTAAATTTTTTGACTTGGATGGTGCCATGGGCCAGCCTATAGACTTGGAGGACCTACAGAGGTAGTTTGAGAGAAATACAAAAATCCTACACAAGGAAATCCATGCTACAACATATTGCTATAGACTTAAAGAGTATGAGTGATTACCTCAATAAAGTTGATAAAATGATGCCTTTGGATAAATTAAAAAAATTATTTTGTAAAAATAGTGTATGGTGTCCACAAGGTGGTTGGAAAAGATGGAACATATATGGTGTATGGAGTAGAGTTTATCATAGCCATGGATGTGCAAGACTCATACCATGGAGAGGAATATGATTATGTTGAATATATTTTGGAGGTGATGAAGGAGAACATTGCACTAGCTCAAAGTGGAGAGATGAAAGATTTCAAATTCTATCACTACTCATAGTTGTTGCACCTAATCCTATACAAGAACATGGGGTACATAAGCCCTGATTTCATTGATAATACCTTTGATGAAAATGGAGAACTACTAGTTCAAGTATGGACATGGGTATGGGATAGTTCATATCACTTTTCTAATTATGTCTCATTTTTCAATAATTTTAGTACTATCATTATGAAAATGCTAGACCCAAGTTACTTTAGGGCACCTCAAATCCTGAAGAGTCTTTTGAGACTAGCCCTGCTCCTAGAGAGCAAGAGATTAAACCATAATTGGAGAGATATATTCCTATTTCCCACCTTTTCTTTGATAAGAGTATATGGTTGTCCCCAACCACCCCACATATTGCCAAAATTTATCCCTCCTAGATTGGCTATCATTGAATTTATGTGGTAGTTCTTTATGGTTAATAGGGAGTATCTAGGGCCTAAGGTTCATAGGGGCACATTTTTGTGCAAATGTTTCAGGGTAGGGGAATTCTCATTTGGAAAAGAGGCCCTAGATCAAATTCATTCTTTCCTCCACCACCTCAACCAGTCAATTGGTCCTTATAGGATGTATGATCTTGATAATTAGATGAAGAACACCCTCAAAGAAATAAGGAACTATGTGTTTCCTAGTACCAAGGAGCTATCTCATGAAGATGCTATTCCAAATATTGTTGTAGAGGGGGAGTTAGCTAAAAAACTAGCCAAGTTTGATGATGTGTTGAGGGTAGAGAGGGAAATGAAGAGAGTATATCCCTATTTCAATGGATTTTATATGTATACCCCCTATCCTCATAGGATTAGGAAGATGGTCACTAACCATGCTGAAATCATGGTCCAAATGCCAAAGGAACCCATAGGAGAAGAAGAGAGGGTATGTCCTGACAACCCTAAACTTGATGTGACTCTAGATGATGAAGAAGAGAAAGAAGAGCTTCTCGAGGCATCATGGGTCATTAGGGGGAATAAGAGGCAAAAAAAATTCCATATCCCTATGGAGGTAAATCAAAGGACACTACAAATATTACTTGATAAGAACTGGTACTTTGCTAACTTAAGGCAAAGCTATCTACAAGATAGGATCAATGCAGCTAAGATCACACTCACTGACTTAGAACTAGTTGCAGCAAGGTTGGATGATAGGATCATCCAAGCCCAATAGTTGATAGAGGAGGATGAATTCATTAAGTTAGTAGAGTTCAAAAGTTTTTTGTATAAGGTAAAATAAAGTGAGTTGATGCTCAAGATGAAACTAGTAGAATCAGATGACCAAAAGTTGGAACTGGTTGAGAAGTTACAAGCCTATGATCCTTAGAGTGAAGTCATTACTCTGGAGGAAGAAATAGATCTTGTATAGAGGAGTGGGATGTTATTGGTACCCGAGTGGGATTTGGAGAAAACATTTATGCTTAATCGTATTAGAAGATAGGAAAATGCTATTTCATATGAGGCATATGGTGTTGATGGACTACAGAGAGGAAAAGGGTTCAACATTGACACCAAGTCTTTGATAGTTTGGAGCATGGCTACTACATCAAATAAACATAAGCTGATGTATGTGCAAAGCACAAAAAAAGGTAACATGGTTGTGTGGACTTTTAAAGATAATTCAGTGACAAAGATCTCAAAGGCCTTGAAGCATTTATCATTCATGAATGAGGCCAAGGTAGAGGAGATAGAGATAAGGTTATCCAACTCTCTACATGACTACATTGGTGTAAGAAAGCTCTATGAGGATAAGCTCAGGAAGAGCCATGTCTACAAAGAGAGGATTGAAGAACTTGAGGATAAGGCCCAAGTGCTAGAGGCCAAGGTTGCATCTCTCAGAAAGAAATTATCTAGTGCAGAGCAATTGGCTACTATAGAATAAAGTAAAAAATGGGACAATCAAGAGCACCCATCTAAGGACATAACTGAGGCCCCAATACAAATAGATGAGCTAGATGCATAGGATATAGCAAAGCCTAGTAGAATGAGTATTGATGCTCCACCAACTTAGCAAGGAGATGAGGTAAGGACATCTATCCTTGTAAGGAAACTCAGGTGTGAAAATAGCCTCCTACACTGATCCCTTAAGGAAAGTATTGTGCAAATTCTATTTAAATCAAGTTACAATTTCAAATTCAATATTATGTAAACAATATTGTAGTCAACCATGAATATACAAAATAGATAGAGAAAGAAAACACGAATGCAAAGATATGCCAATGGGGAAAAACATTTTAGTAAAACAACCCCACCCCTCCAAAACCTACCTAATGTATTATCTTCAACACAAAGGTTACAAAACACTTGCAGTGCAAGTTCTTTTAGGACATGGAAGATAAATCCAATCACAACAAAATACTACCAATGATACACTTTCACTCCCTCCTATCTAAAACCCTAAAGTTGCTTATATCATGCGCTTTCCATTTTAGGGAAACTTCCAAAGAAGAACCATATTAGGGAAAAAAATAATAAGAATAGGAATTATCCAAGGTTGAGACACCTTATTCCTAACATTCTCCCACTTGTCAAACACCTTGTAAGAGCAACAAGAACTAACTGTTATAGGTTGAAATACCCATAGACTCTTAACACCATCTAAACTTCTCTATACCCATTGGTTTTGTCAATGCATCTGCAACATTCTTTATAGTATCTACCTACTCCAAATTTACCTTTCCATCTTCCACCACATGAAAATTTGTATTCTTTGCAAGGAAAATAGCTCTCTAACTATCACATCAAATAGAAATTTATCTTGCATCAACACTGACATCAAAACTTGCATCAACACCGACATCATAACATAATCTCCTAAGCTAAATGGATTCCTTACAAGCATGAGTAACAACCATGTACTCGGCTTTTGCAGTGCACAAAGCAACCACAACTTGTCACTTATCCAACTGATGGCACCACCAATCATAGTGAACACATAAGAACTGGTGTATCTCTTGTTGTTAATATCACCTACCCAATCTGAATCCACAAACCCATGAATACAAACTGAATGTGGAGCTCCAGAAGAGTTACCATGATAAAAAAATGGAATAATCTAATGTACCCCTCAAATATCTGAATACTCGCCTAACTGCATCCCAATGTACCCATCCAAGATTAGCTATAAACTGGCTTTGCAATCCCACTGCTTGGGCAATGTCTGGTCTAATATAAATGATAGCATACATAAGACTGCCAACTGCACTAGCATAAGTTACTCTACTCATGTCTTCCACCTCACTAGGATATTTTGGACAATCATCTACAGATAACTTTGTTCCCATAGAAACGGGAACACATAATGGTCTACGATCTACCATGTTGAACCTGTCCAACATAGACTTCACATACTTACTCTGACTCAACCAAAGTTTTTTGTTAGACCTATCTCTACTAATTCCCATACCCAAGATGTACCTTTATGCCCCAAGATCTTTCATCTCAAACTATGTTGACATCTAAGATTTAAAATTAGAAATCATACCCTTACCCTTCCCAAACAACAACATATCATCAACATATAATGCAAGAATAAGAAGGTGATCATTTTCAACTCTGAAATAAACACAATGATCTAATTTCAATCTTACAAATCCAATTGACAACACAAAGGCATCAAACTTAAGGTAACACATCCTAGGAGATTGTTTCAAACCATATAGAGACTTTTTTAATCTGTAAACCAAAGATTCTTTACCTTTAACAATGTAGAGCTCAGGCTATGACATATAAATTTCTTCCTCCAAATTGCCATGAAGGAAAGTTGTCTTCACATCCATCTGTTCTATCTCTAAATCATATAATGTAGCAATAGATAAAATAAATCTAATTGATTTCAAATTTGCAACAAGAGGAATATTTTACCATAATCTATTCCTTCTACTTGTGAGTACCCCTTTGCAACCAATCTAGCTTTGTACCTTTCAACACTGCCATTTGCACAAAATTTCTTCTTGAACACCCATTTGCTACCAATAGGTTTCTGCCCTTTAGGAAAAGATACAAGGTCCCAAGTTTTGTTTTTATCCAATGAGGCCATCTCATCATCCATGGCCTTAATCTAGGAACCTACATCTTCCATATCCAAAGCCTCTTTCACAGATCTAGGCTCATTAGTGTTAGTAATCAAAGTGAAGGCACAACTAGAATCTAACATAGAATAACCAAACCTTTCTAGCTGCTTTCTTACTCTCATGGATCTCATCAAGGGCTAAGGTTGAGGTTGTTCTTCCTCTTCTTCTAAACTATTAGAGCTACTAGAGCTCTCCTCATCATTAGACCCAACATGGTCTTTCCATTTAGTCTTCTCATGGGTAGGAGGCAACTGAACAATATGGAGAAGATGTTAGCTCTCTAAAAATAACATTTATGCTATACAACACCTTACTAGTCGTAGGGTCCCAAAGCTTGTATCCCTTCATACCAATACTGTATCCAATAAAAATACATTTGACGGCTTTTTTTTTCCAACTTAGATCTTTTCTCCTTTGGGACATGTGCATAAGCTTCACAACCAAAAATATGAAGATGTCTAATTAAACACTTCTTACCAGACCACACCTCCATGGGTTTCTTACTAACAAGGGTTGATGTAGGAGATCTATTAACTAGATAGCAAGCAGTGGCTAGAGCTTCAACCCAAAAACTTTGTTCAAGAAAAACTCCACTAAGCATACTCCTTGCCTTCTCCATCAGTGTCCTATTCATTCTTTCTGCAACTCCATTTTTCTATGGGATATAAGGAGTTGTCTTATGCCTTATGCCTCTTGATACCTCATTCTTTACAAAACTATTTGAACTCTGCTGAGCAAAAATCACCACCATTGTAAGTTCTCACACACTTAATCTTCTTATTAGTCTAATGCTCTACAAGGGCTTTAAATTTCTTGAACTGACTAAAGACTTGTGCCTTACTTTTTAGGAAATAAATCCATGTACTTCTACTATAATCATCTATGAAAGATATAAAAAATACAAACTTGGATATTGAAGGAACTTTTATAGGACCAAATACATCAAAATGAATAAGATCCAAAATATCAAAAGATTTGTGAGAACTAGAGTAAAATTGAACACTATTTTGTTTACCATAGACACAATGTTCATAGAAGTTGAACTCGAGATTACAATCATTTAACCCCTAAATGAGGTTCTTGTTTTTTAGGGTTCTGAGACCCTTCTCACCAATGTGGCCAAATCTCATATGCCACAACATTATCTTTTCTACAAGAAGCTTTGCCTTCCAATGTGTTTGCACCCTTAGGTACACATGCTACACTACCTCAGAACCAATAACCATAGTCTTTTTTACTACTCATTCAAATGGTGGGGATGAAATCATAGTTACTCTCTTCTTTGAAACAAAAGAACTATTGCACTAAGAAATGCATGCATCAAGCTAAAACAGAGTACCTCTCCTAGTGCCCTTAGCAAGAACCATAGCTCCTCTTAATATCTTACATCCATCTTTAGAAAAAACAACTTGCACACCTATATCATTTAGCATACTTATAGATAATAGGTTTCATGCCAAACTAGGGATGTGCATTACAACGTTAATCCCCTTTACTCATCCATCAGGGAATCTGATAGTGACCCATCCTTGTTCAACTATCTTTAGGTGAGAATCATCACCCAAGTACACATTTCCACCATCAAAAACTTCATACTTTGAGAACCATCTTTGATGAGAGGTCATGTGGAAAGAGGCACCTAAGTCTATCAACCACACATCATTAGATATGTGTGTTGCCAAGGCTACAATGAAAGCATCGCCATCTTCTTGAGAATTTTTTGAACCTAAATATAAGGCCTTCTTCTTCTTATTTGGATCTTTATAGTCTTTACAAAAGTTCCCAGTCCTATCATAGTTCTAGCATTTTGCCTTGGACTGTCCAAGAGTCTTTGATTTTCCACAAGATTTAGATCTACCCTTTATAGACTTGTCATTTTGCTTCCCTCTATTTTTGGATCTACCACAAATAGTAAGAGCTTCTTTAGTTGAATCTAAAGACTTTCTCCATGTCTCCTCAAATAATAGTGAAGACACCACATCATCCATTCTTAAAGTGACTAGAGTACTTCCAAGAGCCATCACAAGATGGTTTGATGAATCTAGCAAGGAACATAACAAGGTCATACATCGATTCTCCTCCTCTATCTTGACACTAGATGATTTCAACTACGTAATCAATAAATTAAAAGCATTTAGATTATCTATAATAGATCCTCCTTCCTCCATTCTTAGAGAATAAAACTTCTTCCTCAAGTACAACTTGTTCACTAGAGATTTGGCTTGATACACAAACCCAAGCCGTGTCCACAAATTGTTTGTGGTCTTCTCATCAAGAACATTCAAGAGAACTAAATCAGCTAGACACAATCTAATAAGTCCCTTAGCTTTCTAATCCTTGAGATCCAAATCTTCTTGAGATATTTTTGTGGGTCTTCCATCAAGTGAAGGAACCTACCATAGATCATGATCTTCAAAAAAGTCTTCCATCTTGAGTTTCCAAAACTCAAAATTACTACCATTAAATTTCTCCACCTCCATTTTTCTGTATGATGAACTAGCCATCTCAGTCTACAAATAAGATTCAAAATGCTCTACACAAAACTCCCACTCAACTTGAGATTAACTCACTTTGATACCACTTGTAAGGAAACTCAGGTGCATAAATAGCTTCCTACACTAATCCCTTAAGGAAAGTATTGTGAAAATTCTATTTGAATCATTACAATTTAAGATTTGATATTATGTAAACAACAATATTACAGTCAACCATGAATAAAGAAAATAGATAGAGAAAGAAAACACAAACATAAAGATATATCGATGGGGAAAAACCCACCCCTCCAAAACCTACACAATGTATTATCTTCAATACAAAGGTTACACCACACCTACAATGCAAGTTCTTTTAGGGCATGGAAGTCAAATCTAGTCGCAACAAAACACTACCAACAATATACTTTCACTTCCTCCTATCTATAACCCTAAAGTCACTTATATCATGCACTTTCCATTTTAGGGAAACTTCCAAAGAAGAACCATATTAGGCTTTTACCATTCTCCAAAAAAGTAGGAACCCAAAAAAAATTTAACCCCACGCACTAGATGGAGACTCGAGTGTACGATACTCAATGATCAATTGCCACTTTTTTTCACATCTTTACCCATCATCATATCTTCCAAAGATAGCTCTTATGCATCATAGGAATCTGTCATAACCATTTTATTCATGATCTCCTTAAACACAATTCAAGATTCTAACACATGCAAGTGGAGTGATACATCAACATGCCAACTATACATGTACACTCACACTTAATTAGATTATTTGCAAAAAGTGCATTTACAAAAGTAAATAATAAGAATAGGAAGTATCCAAGATTGAGACACCTTATTCCTAATAGTCCTTATGATTGGCCATAGGGTTGAAACTCTTAAGAATATATCACAACATGCCCATACATTCTATGTTTCTTTACAAGGTGATGAGTAATTTTGTAATGAGGCACTTTCATGGCTATCACTTATGTTCAATCTATGGGGGCATATACCCAATTTTTAGAGAGGCATATTATGATGATGGCTAAAAAGACATATTTTCTTGATAAGATAATCACAATGAATGTGAGCTTGGAAGTAATTAAAGATTTAATTGGTATCTTCACTAGGAAATTATGAATTATACAAGGTAAGATAAAGGTTTTATCTCTGGGAATTGAGCCCTACATACCATCAATTTTGGATGATAGTAATGTGTTGAAAGAATGGCATAATTGATCTAATTCATTCATTGCAATATTGACTATATAGGCCACAGTGGAAATTTTTGAACACATCAATGATGCCCCTTTCCATAATTTGATTGACTCCATGTTTAGAGCTGAAATAGATTTGAAAAAATTCATAGTGGAGTCAAAATCCATAATGGATGTCAGGTGGACAAAGGTCATGAAGGATCTAGAAGAGGCTAAAACCACAGAGTGGCCCACCAAGCATGAAATTTATGTTTGGGAAGAAGTGGGAGAAATAAAGGCTTTGTGAGCAAGAAGAAGCTAAAAAATAATTAAGATTAAAAGTAGCAAGAGATTAAGGATGAGATCAGATATGCTGAGCCCTTCATTAGAAAGATAAATCTTTCATAAATATTCCTATCAAATTTTGAGACTTTTGAGGAAACAGAGGAGAGAAGAAGACAAAGTGGAGCAAAGTTAAAGTTGTTGTAGTAAAGTGTCACCTACTAACTTTTCAACTACCTTCTTGATTTTGGATCTAGCGTAGAAGAATATTTTTGAATATCCTTTTGTTTATTTCTTGTCTTTTTTCTTTTCCATTAAGGTAATGACATGTGTCCTCCTCCCATCTATAGCTTTTTGAATCCTATATTAGGATTTCTACGATGTGGAGTTGAGGTCAAAAGTCTATATAATTTTTAGTCTTATGTTATTTTATAGTCTGTCTAGTTTTTGTGATTGTATGAATGTGTTTAGTCTTGTATACTTGAGAATACAATGAATGTGAATGATCAAACTACCAAGTTTTGAGTTATACTATGAATCTATATCAGTATTGTTTTCATTTTCGAAGAAAATAATACAAAAGGAAATTATGCATATCTATGTATCTAAATTTTGTCTTTTTTCTTCCATATGTATGATCTTGAGATTGAAATGAGCAATGTTCTTTCAATTTAATACAATTTAGATAAGTTTTATATCTCTTATTGATTTCTTTTAGTTCAAAGAAATAAGTAATTGCTTTCCATTAGTGGTAGGGTTTTGGGTATATAAGGAGGATATGATAATAATGAGATTCAAAGTCCACTGTGGAAAAATTTAATTGCAAGTCAATTGAATAGGTCTAAGATTGTTGGTTTTGACTCTATATAACAATGGATAAAGCACTAATCAATTAATTTCAATTGCAAGTTGATGGTTTATACAGTTTTAAAATATCTATATCAATCAAAATCAATTTACCATTCTATGTAATGAAGAACTAAAATTTGTTGGTTGTTACTTATTTGCATTTCCCTTCTATTTGGTTATAGTTAGCTACTATGATCAGGAATTTCATAAGCAAATCATAGAAGAATATTGACCACTTTCTTCTATAGGGGATAGTTCTGAAGAGAAGAATATTAATTATTCATATCAATCCCTAAGGTTTGCCCATCTTGTCCCTACAGAGGTCAAAGTGAAGGGATTCCTAATGACACTGTTGAAGTTGGCCCAGAACTAAGATTTAACCCTATTGAATATACGATTTAGCTTATCCTTAAGCTTGTCCTTATCTTTTGCTTCCTAGTATTAGGTTTAAATCTACCTGATATGTTCCTTACTAGAAATAACTCTAGCACAAGGCACGAGTCGACAACCAACAGAAGGATGAGTTGATGCTCAAGCTTCACAATTTTGATGGTGATCAAATTCTCAAGTGGATTATGACAGTAAGGAAAATCAGATAAAATCAAATTCATTAAACAGCTAGCAAGAAAGAAATGAATATTTTGAAAGAACTTGCACATATCAAGGCTTTGCTGGAAGGAAGTAGATAGAGATTTACATGATTAAGGATAGTAGAAGACAAACATAATTAAGATGAAGGCTCCTGAAATAAGTGCATGCTTCTAGCTTTGCAACTACTTGTCCAATTTTATCCAAATGCAAAGACTGTTTGAATATAATTATGTAGAAATATAACTGCATTTTTTTTTTTTAGTAAGATTTTGACATGTGTCCTCCCATCTGAAGATTTTTGAAATCCTTCTCTATATAAGGATTTCTAAGATGTGGAGGAGGGGGTTCTAGTTTAGTTACTATGAGACCACTACATGGTTCCAATTTTTTGGATATTTTTTGTTACTTTGATACCGCAAGGATGGTTCTAGTTGAAAGGTTTTCCATGACTGGGATTCCACACTTTTCACCATTTTTCTCTTTTATGAACCACATTAATTTATTTTTAGCAATTACATAATATAGTTGTTTGTTCTATATTTTTTGAGTTCTTGCATATCTTTGATGTATTAGTTTCAAGGAAATGAATACAAAGCTTTATTAAAAGTTTCAATCTGAATCTTGTCTCCTCTTTATGGGTTTCTAATATTCTATAATATATGTACAAGTTGCATATTTTCCAATTGTATCTTTGATTTGAAGTTTTATGCCATTGTGTATTTTGTTCTTGGGTTAAAGACTTGAGTAAATTGCTTGATATGCATTGATAAAATTGCAGGGATCATGAGAGGATTTGATAAGTATAAGTTTTATTTTGAAGATAGATATATGTTTGCAAGGTGAATGGATAGATCTAATATCTGAGTATATGAGTATATCTTAGGTATCCTTGTGTATGTTTTAACTTATTTAATGCCCAATGGATAAATGACTGATCAGTTGAGATTGCATGTTTGGTATTGTTCATACCTGGGTTTTGTTGATAATAAACATCATTAATCAAAGTCTTTTCCATTTTATGTTGAAGAGCTGAAAATATTTACCCTCACTTAGCTTGTCAAGCTCATAGGTCAAGTTATTAGCTATTTCATGTCTACATTTTTTGCATAAGAATAGAAGATTTAGGGGTTTTAGCTACTATATAGATTTAGTTATATGCTTTTGAAACTGGTACCATATAAAAGAATCTAAGGTTCACCCACCTAGGTCTTGGAGAGCCTGAAGTAGAAGGAGTGTAGCCTTATAGTTGGCCCTGGTGTCTGAATAGGTACATTGAACATGGAAATTAGTTGCCCCTATGTGTATGTGATCCTATCACTGGGTTATTAAAAAAATGTTAATTTAGGAGCCAACATAATGCATCATAAAATTCATGAGTTGAAATAGAGGGACTAAGCCCTTCTACAATTCTTGTCAATTTGAAATTTAACAAATTTGCTCCATGAGGAATTATGCATACACCAAAGATGGTGATGTATATGCAATAAGCTCAAGAAGCAATCCTATGATTCATCCAATTTGTCTCTTCAAATTTTCATTTTGGTCTGAGTTTTTATTTAACTGATGGCCTTGCTCATCAATGACATGTTTCAATTTTTATTTTTCTAACTTCCATTATGCTCTTTCCCATAACAATTGTTGATATAAATTCATCGCTATAGATAGGGGTGTAGACAAATTAGGTGGTGGCAAGGGTTCTTGACTAAGAATATCTACCTAGTTAGTTTCTAGGTGAGGAACTTTTATGGTACTTTGTGGCATGGAGGGTTCTCCCTTCCATAGAAAAAGCATTATCACTACATTTTCCTTCTTACTAGACTCAATTATTGCTTTAGCCAGCATCTCTAATCCATCTTGATTGAGCTTTTCTAGCACTTCCTCAATAATTTCTTGTTTGAATTTTGGGTATCTTCAAAAGGAAGATCTTCTAAATTCTCACAAGTGTCTTGTATAATAGGATTTTCTTCAAACTCTTTAGATTCTTCAAACTCTTCAAAATCCTTATCACTATTAACAATTACTAGTTAACACTAAGGTCAACTTCTATTTGTGGGTTCTAGTTGTTGAACTCAGTGTCATTGACTATATTTTGTTGAAATTTTCCCTTTGGAGAGAACTTCTCCACAGACTCAAAGGAATCTAGGTTAAAAATTGTAATAGAAGCCTCAGTAACCTTATTGCCTTTAAAAATCCTTGCACTTCTTCTTATAGGGGGTGTAGATGAGCATGGAGAGTTATTTTGTTTCCTCCTGGTAGAGGTCATTTCTTCCATAGCTACTTTAGGAAGTTTTTCTGAAGTTTACACCAGATGCGAGTGTAAAGTTGCATTGATATTATTATCACTATCATGTTTTTGTTCTAATTTTTCCTCTTTTGGTTCCACAACTTTACCCTTGCCTCCCATAATGGCGGACATGTTCTTTATAGACAATGGGGTTCTAGGGGCACTAGCAGTTTTTTTATTTTTATTTCTCTTCTTGCTAGAAATGGAAGCATCAGCTTTGTATATTCTTTTCCTAGATGGTCTAGAACTAGAGGGAGAAGCTTCAAGAATATTTTATGTCCTTAGAATAACTTTTCAAAATCTAGTGGATATCTATTCCCTACGCCCAACACCCTCACCTCTACGGCTAACTAATCTAGGTTCTACCTCATTCAATTGTAGAAACTCTTCACATGTCCCAATTGATTATTTGTTTAATTCACTTTCCACAATTAATTTTATCAAACAATTATGTGAAATAGACTAGTCTTTTCTTAATGGAACTAAGGAATCTTGCTTTTTCACAATATTAAACAGGAAATTGGAAAGATTTACTGGTCTATTGTCGTGCCAAAGATGAGCCAAGATTTTGAAATGTAGGCCATGCAAATAATTGTAGTGACCTTCATAAGTGAAATAATGGATAATGAATGTAGTTGGCTGCATGAATTCCAAGGGAAAAGATAATTTGGAAGTACCTTGCTTCTTATCTATGTCAAGTAGAGGGTCATCATGCAAAAATAAATTGTTCCCTAGCCAAAAATAAATCAAAATCCTTCACCCATTTTTCACCTACCTGAGGCAACCCAATTACTTCAGCCACAATATCTTCTATAAATTTAATTTTTAGACCTTCGACCTCTCCATCAAACCCCTTAAGACTTAGGTAGTAATCTAACCATCCTTTCCTTCTGAACATTTCACAACTAGACACATTGTCCATCAAAACCTTGTGATCCATCGGCCAATATCTCTAAAGAGCTCCTCCCATTGTTATGAACAATAATTTTTTGTAGAATCTTGGTGTTCATAGAATACAACGATGGTGAATCCACAAAATTCTTAGTTCTATGACACTAGATACTAATACATTAGGGGTCAATTTGCAACGTTAATTTGCGACGGCAAGAAAAGGTAATGTGGTTTTGGCTTTTTTTTTTCAATTTTAGCCCGATGCCATCACAATTGCGACGGCAGCGGGATATAAGAGAAAAAAAAAAGCTAAAAACCCTCATTTGAATGAAATTGTGCAACACAGCTGGGTTCTTCTGAAAGGAAAGGCGCGCGCGCGCGGGAGGTGAACTCGAGGCATTTAGAGGGTCGGGTAGAGATGCACATCGGCAAGGTGTAAGACAAATAAACCCATTATTTTTTAGAGACGCGCATCGGCACAGATGTTCTCCATGTTTTTCAGTGTTTCTATGTCTTAGTCGCTTAATATCATATTTCTTTTGCCTACTCTTTTGCTATTATTTTTTTGTTCAATGTCTGGCTTTCCAAAAGGTTCCAGGGCCCCTTGAAAACATATTTTACCCATAAAATCAAAAACTTTCATTTCCTCGTCCTCTTTATTATGGAAATTGCTAGCCTCAAAGAATGGAGAGGGAATCTCCTTCAATAGGAAGGCCTTTCATTCTTTAGCCTCACATTTTTGTGAACCTATATTAAGAGGCTTCCACAATCATTTTAGTGTGGATCACTTGGCAAAAGGTTACCACAACTCATTCAAAGCAACCTCCTCTAGTGTTCATTATTCTTGCCCACCCTGAATTACTTTTGGACACTCCATTAATATTGAGCTTGTAAAAGCCTAAGGGAGGTGGATCCTAGTTTGTATATTTGCAAAAGGACAAATAATGCTATGGGTAGTAGAAAGGGATGTCATGGTGTTGGCCCTTGGAGAAATGGGATCTAATTATTTTGAGTAATTAGTAGTTACTTTACAGATTTACAGATTCCCAACATCATTGTCTCAGTCAAAGGGAGAAAGAAAATGTCTTTTCCAAAAAATATATGTAAGAAACTTGCAGTTTGAATAAAATTGTTAATTTTTATTTTTATACTCAAAAACCAAAACGTGTCTCATAGCCTTTAAAGAAATATGGAAAATCCATAAACAAGATAACATGGCATTATTAAGATATTATTCAAACTGTACAATGTTACAAACACCTCAACCTAGCACTGACTTGAATAGACAAATTTTGTCACTATTTTTAATATGACAAACTATTTCTCTCTTCCCTTAGTCATGAATATTGTTGATTCTAACACTTCGCACTTCAATATTTCAGTGTGTCATCACCATTCATTATTGCTTTCACGTGCTACTAATTTCAAGCTGTAGAAAAGTGTCATCACATCTTAATATATTGCCATGAACTTCGGTGTGCAAGTTAAAAATTAGACCTATACAGGAAGCCCTCTAATTGCCAACATTTAAGATGTAATCATACAATAATATCCACCGCACAGCTTTGGTTAAAACATGAATCTACATGTCGGTTAAAGTATATATTCTACAAAATTGATATCTAATGAGATATATCAGACCTACGAGATTATACCAATAACGAATTCTGAAAATAATAATTGAGAAATTTTCATTCCAAGAAGACCTACATTATGTAGAAAGCTACATGACATCAGGCATACAGCAGATTTAAACATCAAATACTTATAGAATGGCATACAGCAGATTTAAACATCAAATACTTACAGAATGGCCTCAACCAAGAGACAATCTTCCAACTCAGACCCCAAATGAAATTTTCATTTCAATGTGGGACTGTATGGACTAGGACATGGAGCTACAGCAAGATCGACTAATCAATCAATAATTTCATTAACTACTTCTAGGTACGTGTTAAGCATTTTTTTCTCTATTCATACCAACCATGTTGCCACCTTCCTTTTGGGGTCTGTACTTGGGTCTGCAAGCTGATGTAGTGCAAATATGTTGTAAAAAATTACTTTGAAACATATGTTGGTTGAAAAAGTATAAGGATATAGTTATCCCCAACATGAAGGGAACAAATTCTTACCACTCTTTCATCTTCACTAGCAGTTGATGGATAACCTGCAAGTCGTTCTCTGAAGTAACTAGATAACTGATCTAGAATTGCTCTTTCTGTACATGGACTCACCTGCACTCATATTCTAATTGGTTAAATTGACTTTTCATAATAAAGGCAATATATAACCAGTAAGAATAATGAAACACATAAATTACCAATACAGCGAGGTATGAACAAAGAGGTGGGTGATAACAAAGAGCTCATCAATTTTCACTGTGTTATCTTCTGGCTACAAGTCTACACCATTCTTCACTGTTTTTTATTTATACCTAATACAATTTTATTTTTCAAAATGTTTATCACTGCCACAGTTTTTGACAGTTGGCTTCTTTGTATTAACGCCTATAAGGAGCCATTGGATATTGGAAGATAAAGGTTATAAATCTCAGGTAGTTTGTCTGTGAGATTTCTTTTGGATTTGGTTGTGTTACATGAAATGCTGAAGTAAGATGCACTGTGCTGAAATCCTCACACATTTTCTTGGACTTACGCAAGAACTATGTTGCCCTGCAACTCTTGTTAAATATGTTATCAACTTGACTTTTCTATTAAAGGCTCTCATGCTGAATTGAAATCCAAGTAAAGAAAAAGATATTATACACTATTTTGTTGGTACCCTGTGCAGCACAACAAACTTGTTCTTACTATAAGAAATTTTTCTTTTCTTTTGTTTCATTGCAGATCTTCTGCTTGAACAGAGGTCTCTCCCCATCATTGGACACACTTGATAACATTCAAGCTTTGGATGACATACAAGAAGTGCGTCTATACACATAAGTATAAACTTTTTCTTTTCCCGCAACACATATAACAACAATTTTAAGTGCTTGCAAGGTATATACTTATGAATAAATATTACATCCTGATTTAAATGTATGAAAACAATTTTCATTCCTTTTAAGCTTCATTCATCTCGAGGTGCAATTCACAAACTCAAGAATAGTGGCTTTTGTTCTTCAGGATACCTTTAGGGGAAGAGTATGTGAATGCCCACTCGTGTCTGGAGTCCAGTTTAGAGGAGATGGCTATTCACACTGCTAAGGTTTGTTGAATCTAATTCTGAATAACATTGCTTGCTATTTTTGAATCTAATCTAATGTATATTTTAACTATACTTGTAGCTTATATGTTTTGAAATTTTTTTTAGGCCTTGTAGTTTGTATAATTTCATTGCTGGAGAGCTTCTACAACTAAGCAAGAAGGCCGTTGCATGAGTTATAGCCACGTGCTCGGGTATGAAAATTGTTTTTTTTTTATTCTAATGTATATTTTAACTAGACTTTTATCTTATATGTTTTGAAATTGCTTTTAGTGGCTTAATGTTGTAAGGTCTCTTGAAATAAGACCTTCAGGTGGTTGGTCAAAGTTTTACAAATAATCTTAGGAATAAAGTCAAAGAAAGTATTTTTAAAATATTAAAGTATTTACCTAGGTCTAAGAAGATTTTTGTACTTTTGATAGTTTTTCTTAGTTTGTGAAAGTTGTAGACCGAAGTTTTCGTAGCTCAATTTTTGCTTTCTGCAAAGAACGATCATGTCAGATAATATAAGTGAAGAACAAAACAGGGAGACAATCGCTAGATTGTGGTCTAACTTGAAAAGAAAAGGTGATGGAAAATGTTATTGTCCTTGGAATATTTGTAAGGGCTTAAACCGTAGAAGACTGCTAATCAAAACAATTAAGAGACATTGTAGGGAGAATGGTCACATTGAAGGGGGGCATGACCATCATCCATTGGTAAGTCGTTCATTATATCATTTTAACAATTTATATACATATGAAATCACTTGATGATGAGTTGATGATCATGGTTTATTTATGTTAATCAATTTTGTATAGGTTGATCTTCCCAGGGAAGTACATGATATGAACCACAACAATCCGAAGAATATGGTTTTCAAAGTGGAGGAACATGGAGGTGCAAATATCCAAGTTGAAGATAATGATCCCATGGAAGATGATGATCGTGCGCTAGAAAACACAATTGAAGAGGATGGTATAAATACATTGATCTATGACACATCTAGTCCAAGTGTATCTGATCATGATGATGATGATAGCCTCGATGTACCTCTACTTCAAAAGGCATACGAGCCCCTATACAAAGACTCCCAAACAACTCTTCTCTCTGTTGTATTGTCATTGTTGAACTTGAAGGTTATGAATGGTTTATCCAACATAACAATGTCACGTATGTTAAGGTATGCCATATATGTCTTTATAGTTAACAAAGGGTGAATAATGTACCACTAATATTGTTTATGTTAACAACTTATATTTTTTGTTGTAGATTGATAGGCGAGTTTCTATTACCATCATCAAATATTCTACCTTGCTCATATCGAGAATTAATTGTTGTTATGAAAGATATTGGAATGGAGTATGAAGCAATACATGCTTGTCCCAATGATCATATTATATATTATAAAGAACATGAATTTGCAACACAATGCCCTGTATGTCATATGAGTAGATATCAAACAGATCGACTAATAAAAAAGGTGCCTCAAAAGGTTCTTCGTTACATTCCCATCATTCCATGGATGCAACAATTATTCAAGTGTAGTAGCTTGGCTCAATTTATGGATTATCATGCACGCAATAGAAGTCGAGATGACATTATTCAAATCCCTGTGGATGGTTCGACATTTATGCACATAGAGGAAAAGTGGCAACACTTCAAAGAAGAACCTCGTAATCTTAGGCTTTCATTGGCAGCGGACAGTGTCAATCCATTTGGAGAGATGAGATCTGTTTACTCGGTGTGGCCTATTTTTGTTATGAACAATAACATTCCTCCGTGGATGTCAATAAAGAGGGAGCACATTATGTTGGCAATGATTGTTCCAGGTATCTTATCATTTGATAGTTATTAATTTACATGTACTTACAAATCTTGCAGTAAAATGGTCACAATAATTATGTAAGGTTACTATTCATTCAAGTAGGTAAATATCAAGTAAAAGATATGAATGTATATATTGAGCCTCTTATTGATGAGTTGGTGGAGTTATGGAACGGTGTCACTATGTATGACGTGTCTAGACCAATAGGACAAAGACAATTTCAATTCCATGCAATACTTGCATGGATAATATATGATGCCCCAGGGCTAAAACATTTTTGTGGTATGCTATAGTGAATTCAAGTTGCGCACAATAATTCTAATTATAAAAATCAACATATTTAATAATCCAATTACATCGTTATCTTGTAGGTCTTCAAACAAAGGGAAAATTTGCATGTCCAGTTTGTCGTCCAAAGATGAAATCTCGTCATTCAAAAAGTTTAGGAAAGCAGGTGTTTGATGAGTGTAGACACTTCCTCCATAGGAATCATAAGTATCGAAGTACGGAAAAACCTCTTTTCAATGGGAAAGAAGAGACTACATCAAAGCCATGAAGAATGACACCTCACCTATGGAAGTTGGAATATAATAGAATTAATCATCAAGGTAATGTCATTCCACCTAATGGTTTATGTTTGTAATTTATATATTTCTATTGTGATTTTTGTTGACTAATTGTGTAATTGATGATCGTGAAGGTCGTCAAGGCAATACTGAAAACCTTCCAAAGGGACTAAAAAGCTATCCTAGACAATTTAGTAGGTTGCCCTACTACAAGAACTTACAAATTGTGCATTTGTTTGATACTATGCATATTAGAAAGAATATAACAGAGACATTGTGAAAAATATTGGATGGAAGGCGTGACAAAGGAAAAATTGTCAAAATTTGTAATGACATAAATGAATCCAATCATGCATTGAAAAATTTCATTCATTCAAATAGCAATAGAGATCAGATTAATATAATTGCCCTTCCATGGTTATTAACGGAGCAGCAAAGTGATGCCATAAAAGAAGTCATACGAAAAATTTGATTTCCCACAGGATTTGCTGTGAACATAAACAATCTCATATCAAAAAAAAAGTGAATTTGGGCCAAGGCTCAAAATGCATGATTGGCATACTTTCATCAAGGTAACTTATGTTCTTCTGTATTTACAATATATTCATAAACTACATGTACTGTTCGTTATGTTATGTTAGAAAACAATGAAATGATTGGTTTATAATTACTGCAGTACGTGCTTCCTCTATCTCTCCCAGAGCACTTCAACAATAACATCAAACAAGTGATATACGATCTTGGAAAATATATGAGGTAAGCAGTAATATATGTTCAATTTGTTGTATATATTTATTATATTCGCAATTTGTTTTTCTTGCTATGTAATCTATTGTATATTATTTTGTAAAGTCTCATATCTATATATTTTTTGTGACTTGAATCTCTTAATGTAGGTGGTTTTCATCTAAAGAAATCCATAAAGAAGATATAAACTATTGGAAGAGAAGAATTCCTCATTTACTGTGTGAAATGCAAAAGTGTCTACCTCCAACTTTTTTCAATGCACAGGAACACTACCTCATACACCTAGTTGACGAGATTGAATTGTGTGGACCTGTACACACTAGGTCAATGTGGATGGTTGAGAGGCATTTGAAATCTTTGAAGGCTTTGGTTCAACAAAGAGCACATCCTGAGGGTTCTATGGTAGAGGGATATATGGTATACTAGACTATGGTGTACATTACTAAATATCTTCCTAAGTTTGCATCAAATATCCATGTAGATCGCATTTGGGATCTCGAACCTTTTAAAAAATTAGAAGGGGAGTACTTGATGGGGAAAGGTACATTGAGGAAAGTGAGAGGTAATAAATTATAAGATGTTATTGTAATAAATTATTTCTTAATCTTCAAAATAAATCGGTTGTAAGTTGTCTATTTTTTTTTTTGTACAGGTGCTCGAGAGTGGGATGCACTACATTTGTATATTACAAACAATCTTGATTGGATGACGGTATGGATTGAATGATGTCAACATTCTGGTCGCACATTAACATGGGAAGGTGTATCTTCATTGGTTAAAGAAGCTCATCGTAATGGAGATTCCAATGTTACGCAAAGGGAAATAGATTTAGCAAGTGGTTCAAGAGATTTCCAGGTATGTACAAATTTATTAATCACCCGTATGTTTATCAACTCACGATACAATAATTTTGATATGTTTCACATATTATTGCAGGTTAAACACCACAAGGCTATGTTCTGTAATGGTCAAAAATTTTGCATCAAAGTGTTGGATGACACAAAGAAAACTTGTGATTCAGGAATAACTGCAGTCTTTCAAGTGACTAATATTTCATCTAGAAATGACTTACATCCTCAAGAGTTTGAAAATCAATACTATGGCATTTTGGATGAGATACTTGAGTGTGACTTTAGTTCCTTCAAATTAGTACTCTTCATTGTCAAATGGTACAGGCTACGACTTAATCCAAATGATCCTAATAGAACTGTTATTGAACATGATAATGAACTTACAATGGTTAATAAAAGGTCATTTGAGTCAGTTGGGGATGAGCCTTATGTTCTTCCAAGCCAATGTGAGCAGGTATTTTACTCAGAGGTTCCACATAAACTAGGTTGGTCATTTGTTGTTAGACATGAACCGAGAGGAAGGCCAATAAAGTATAATGCAATGGAAGAAGAAGATACTGAAGAAGTAGAAGATGATGTAGATGGTGATCATGATCGATAGTTATTGGATGATGTTCCTGACACAAATTTTCATGAAGAAGAAGAAGATGATGATGATGATGATGCTGCTACTAATGATGATGATGAAGATGATTTTGATGTTGATGATGATGTTGATGATGACGATGATGATGACGACAACAACGACGACGACGACGATGGCGAGGATGATGATGATGACGATGGTGATGATGATGACGAGGACGATGATGATGATGATGATGATGACAACGAGGATGATGATGATGGAATTTAGAGGTATGTCATCAATCCTTAATCTATTTAATAGTCATTTCTTGATAGAAATATATTTGTCTTATATATATGGTTACATAGTTTATTCATTATCTATTTAAAAGCTACAAGTTTCAACTACAAATAGAATACTGCTAATCTAAATTAACTATTAATCTAAATTAATTAAATAAAACTATTTAAAACACATATTGATGCGTAAATGTATTGAGCCTTATTTTCTTTTAGGTCAAAAGCATTTGTAAGTGTTTAGTTTAGAAAAGGGAATTCATTAAATATCTATAAAAGGGAGTTGTACCTAGAATATCATAGGGAAAACATTATATAAGTGCTTACCTAATTTTTTGGTTAATAATTCTACCTCCGTAGGTGATGCAGAGACCCTAGGTGGTCTTGCAAACGTTCATAACATGAGGGACTTCCATAGTGTTCTCACAACACCAACCAAGCATCTTCATAAGATCCCTCTCCTTGATCCAAGCCAACTCCACAACCTATCAGAGTGCACACCAAATCCTTATGCCACCTTAGGTTCTACATCTTTGGAATAATCCCATGAATGTCCCTCAATCCATCCAATAGATTCATCCAAGCAATCTAATCAACAAACTATCAAATGCTCACAATGCCTCAATAGACGCCAAACTTGACTTCACCTTAACTAGGTGTTTCCTCCACCTCCACACACATCAAACAACTTCAAATAGAATGTCCCCAAGGTGACTAAGCCCTCAACTCATTAGCTGAGACAAAAACCCAGTTTTAGCCCTTCACTAGGCCTACTTCCCTAGTAGGCTTATAATGTGAGCCTAATTTAAGTGTTTTATTGTGTACCTTTTAATGTTTTTAAATTTTATGTGATGCTAATGATGGATTTGATTATTATTATGATGTGATTATGTTCACGATAATTAAATTACATTTGCAGGAAACTGAACCCCTTTCAGGAGCATCCTGCACAATCTCATGGATCGACAGGTATAAGTCAATACTCCTTATAGATAGTCTATTTAATACACTTATCAATAGTTAGATTGATGTCTTCTAAGATCTCTCCCATTTGCAGGTACCAGTGAATAGGTATTTGTCAGAAGTTTCTTCCTTGAGTGAGGGAAATATAGGAATAGAAGAGGAAAGTGAGACATGCAGTTTATCTAGAATAGGGAGATTAACTAGAGGTCAAAGGACTAGAAGGAAATTCAATAAATGCATGAAATTTTTCCTTTCTCAAGGGTGGTCATGTTCTTATGATGATGAGATGGAAGGCGACATCGAGGTGCCCTTGAGGTAACAACATCTACAGAAACATTGGGTACCCAAGGAACTTCCTCCAATAAACATTGATTTTTGTGTTAACGAGAGGATATATCGTATAGCACCATCATCACTACATGGTTTGGGCCTATTTTCTATGGACGGCATAAAGGTGTCTTACAACAAAGTTTCTAAATTGATGGATTATGATGGACCATGTTACGATTACAAAAGTTGGATGCATATTGTTAAATATAAAAAAAGTATGTGTAGGTATGCCCTCTCAGCAAATTGTATACAACAGCAAGACAATAATCAAAGTAAAAGTGTGGCTATATACATTGATGGAAGGCCAAAAGCAATAAGGAATATTGCAGGTTTTATAAATAGTACATGACCTGGGTCAACTATAAAGCAACTAAATTACATATTTGAGGCACGCGAGGGAAATCGTGTATTCATTTGTGCAATAAAATTAATACGTGTAGGGGAAGAGCTTCTTATTGATTACAATTTGAACTGCATAGATACAAACGAGGCTACTATCATGGGGGTGTTACATACTATTAAACCAACTTCTAATCAATGACTCCAACATACCATTTAGTCAATAAATTTTTCGCTAACATTTTTATACTTGATCTTTGACACAGGGGCACAATATGGAGCAACCGCTCGGAGGGGATGCTGGTGATGTTCCCGACTCATCTACACACGAGCAGATAAAACTCATTGTAATTGTGAAAACTAGATAGAAGCAAAATGTTATTTTTTTAATGTTGTTTTCTTCATTGTTTTGGAGTAATTTTGATAATACTAATACTATTGTTGTCACAGAGGGCCAGTGGTCGGAGGGAGGAAAAGGAACTTGCAGTCCCTAATCAGCAGCCCCCGCCTAAGGAGGACCCTTTTTATATTGATTTAGCAGACACCGATGACCCGATCGGTTCGACTTAAAAGTTGCTAAAGAAAATTGGCAGAGAAATTTTACGTTTGGCAACCATAAAGCCTACTACTCAGGAAATAAGAGAAAGGGGAGCTGAATTGATGCACACCTCTGAAACCTTAAAAGTAAGTATTAATGAAATTTTTAATTATAGCAAGAGTTCAATAATGGTTTTTATGTTATGCTCTTTTATGGCATTAATTAAAATATGGATGCGTTGTCTTTACAGAGTTTTTTACGTGATTTTGAGCTCCGTTCCCATGATGAGGGTGTTGCATGTGGTTCAGGTAGATCGCATGTTCCATTCCCCACTTCTGTTTTCCACTGAACATATATAGGAATGATCATAATCATTGATAATACATGCTCGAACAATCATTTTTTTAATGCTCTAACAATCTTGTCCATGCTAGTCTATGCGTTCTATATTTATGCATGCTCTAACAATTTTATTCTTCAACTTCACATCAATTGAATCCTATGAAGACACCGCCTCCATCCAGGACAACCACAAATCTCTTTTCGACTGCTGAGTCAGTAACACACAGCTTACAAGCATCAACTGTTGCACCATCTGCTGGTACACAAATCCCTCTTTTTCTCTCTTATGACAGCAACAAACAGTTTTTTTTTACAACTTTTTAACATCAATTATCATTTTTTCTTTTATACTTCATGACAAAGACTTATGAAACTTATGAAACTTTTTGTAATAGGAGTTGCAGCATCATTTCCTAGATGTTCCTATGTTCCTAGTACGAGAACGATGAAGGATGTCACATTGATCATCAGCGACGATGAAGGCATTCCATTAAAAGTAGCCAAAGTTCCAGGTACTTTAAAGTTATTATTATTCTATAGTGATATAATAGTAATTTAGTTTTTGATCACTCTTCATCGACTAATGATCCCATGATTGTTTTGTAGGGAATGATCTTTTTTGGAGAAAACTTGGTGATGAGTATTTGTGAATATTCGAGCCCACCATGCGTACCTGGTGGAACATCATATCCTAACTAAAACCCCAAACCACTATTTTGATTTCATATCATTGCTATAATAGTTTTCCTTTTCATCCATTTCTTGAACTATATATATTAAAGGTAGCTTCACTTCATTTATGAGTCTAACATATTTTTTTTTACTTAAAAGGTGGAATAACCAATGCAAACCATTGAAGGATGATCTTATAGAGAGCATGACCCAACTCTTTGGACCTCGTGCATTCGAGAGAAACAAGCTCCTTGAAAAAGTTGGTTTATGTTTGAAGTATATTAGGGACCAGTACAGAAAAAATTTATGGGATAACCCCAGGTACGAGCGTCCGCCCTATGTTCCTAAGGCTGAGTGGCAGGCTCTAATTTTGGATGGAAAGTATAAATCTGACAAGAAAAATAATATTACACCAGTGGAGAGTACAGCAAGGTATGTGATACTATTGAGAATCTAATTATATACTAATTAACCTCTATATTTATACTATCTAACATATTTCAAACTTTTCATAGATTGCCTGACACATCAAAGGCAACAAAGGCAAGACTAGAAAAGCACGGGACACACAAGCTCGGTTCTAGTGGTTTTTTGAAACTTCAAGCAAGAGTTGTAAGTATTAGTAAATGAAAAATTGTATCAAATTTTTTATATAATGTGATGGGAAATGCTAGGACTCCCTTTTTAGCTCATTAATTATAAATAGGTCAATAGAATATAATAACAATAGTGGATTTTTATATTCAATATAAACAATTCAACAATTGAAGTCAGACTCTACAATCTAGATTAGTGAAGATTCCTTCATTTACTAATATGACATTATTTACAGCTGCAAGAGCAACAAAGTGACCAATATAACCAGTGGCTCCAATCACTAATATTTTACTTTTCTCTTCGTTCACAAAATCCTCATATGAAGAAATCTCACAAATGGAGGCCATGGTTGAGACTGAATTTTCCTCCAATAGTTGAGAATAAAGGCAGTGATTGAAAGAATGAGGGAATGCAGCAGCACTTGTAGCCATTTTTATTTCCAAAGAGCTGAACTAACTCTTACCCAATTTAAGAATTTGGAGAAAATATGTTGGTACAAGCAAAGCATACAAACATGCAACATTTATATAGTAGATTGCTCCATCAAAACTGCTCGATTTTTCTCCTATTATATTGTGATGGATATAGATGATTTGTTGTTGATATTTTAACTACCCTCCATTGGTTGATGAAAAAATGCAAGTAAAATTCACCATACCACACAAAAATGTAGGGCTCAGAGTTCAAGAGATGCCTCATAGAAGAGGATAAGAGAATTGGCTTCCAACAAGGCTATAGAGCCGTGGCTGAATGGCTACGAGCTGAAATCAGTGTGGAAGGTTCTAATAATGATGCATCTAAGCCACAGGTAAATAAGCTAAATGAAATTTATTTCAAATTGAATACTTTACCAATTAGTCTATTTGATGTTAAGTTCCAATATAAAGTGAGTATATTTGTTTTAAGCAAGCAATGATAACAATGCGTAGAATGTTGGAATACAGCCCGACAATCCTTCTACACAATCTGTGGATGCCGAAGCTTTGCATGATGTGCATCCTAGTGGTGGAGGTATAAATTTGCTATTAAAATTTTAATATGTAATTGCAATTGGTGTTTTGATTAAAGTAACATTTTGTATAGAAGCTGTAGAGGATCGAGGGGTCGATGTTCATGACAAAGTTGACGTTGAGTCCAGACAAAATGATGTGGTAAGATCAGGTAAAGAGCACCACATTTATGTTATTTAAAATAATTAAATACTTGTAACAATTATAATAAATTATTTTTAATTTAACTCTTTTATTTTTTATTGCAGAGGACCCCCCTTTGCAACAGCATAGGAATTTGAGATCATCAAGAATAGAGAACAAAACAATTGATGAGGGGGGAATTGATGATGCTCCTCTTAGAGCTTACATAGAAAAAAGAAATACAAAGAAAAAAAAGAAATGATTGTCATCTACATACCTTAATTGATAATGAATGAATTTTATGTCTCAATGAATTTAATTATGTGCTAATGAATGTTCATGAATTATGTGTTAATGCAGAATATTGATGAATGTTGCATGTTAACGAATCTAATGTGTTAATGAATTTTATCATGTGATATTGATTGAATGTTACATTTTATTAATGGTTGAAAGAATGAATGAATGTTAGATGTTAACAGGGAATGTAGAGTGATGTTAGGGGGAGGGGGGTGGGGCCAAATGAGCTTCCACCTTCACGTGGTTGGC
The DNA here is from genome assembly GCA_028749045.1 of Cupressus sempervirens. Classification (NCBI taxonomy): domain Eukaryota; kingdom Viridiplantae; phylum Streptophyta; class Pinopsida; order Cupressales; family Cupressaceae; genus Cupressus; species Cupressus sempervirens. The sequence continues at coordinate 288,487,806 of CM053786.1, read as the reverse complement.
CCTGTTTAGTAGAGAATATTAAACTATTCTCGAAACAAAGTGAAGCTCAATAAGATACTAACAATAGGTAGAAACAAGAAGCAATAACAAGCTCCTTCTAGAACATAACTCTTACCAATTATTGCTATCTTCCCCACACTAGGAATCTCCATCATATTCTCATATGCCTGCAAAAATATTCTTTTTTGTCTTCATCAGCATCCTTTCTCTTTACCTCTGCTACAACTTTTTGAACCTTTTTGGTGTTAGGTTCTCCTTACTCTTCAACACTTGATTGCTGCTCATTTGTTATTTGTCCTTCAAATGGACAACTTGTCTTCATATCATCCTTTTCTAGGTTGTTTTCCTCAACCTCATTCTCATTAGCTGTTTGCTTCAAAGCATCATCCTTTTTTTATCAAAACATCTTCCATTGCTTCACCATGTTCCTCGTTTCTTAGGAACATTTCCCTCTCAAAGATGCCAATGCTCGCTGACACCTTTGAAGTTGTCTTGTGCTCCTCCAATGGTGTTAATACCATCTTCTCTCCATTATTTGTGAAAGTGTAGGTGTTCTTTCTGACATCATGTAGGGATCTCTTCTCAACCTGCCAAGCTTTTCCTAAAATTATATGACAACCACTCAAAGATACAATGTCACACAGCACAACATCATTATACGATCCAATGGTGAAGGGAACATAAGCTTGCTCCTTCACATCAACACAAAATCCAACATCCAATCCTTGTGCTTTGTAAGGCCTAACATGTGTTATTCTTGGTAGATTCAATTTGTTAACCATCTCAAATGAAACAAGATTTGTAAATGAACCACTTGAAACAATAACCTTTTAAACTTTCACAGATTGGAACATGAGATTGGATGGCTTGAAGCTGGGAAGCCTTTCTATCCAACAATGTTTGATCCTGTACTTCAGATTTTTAGTCATGACCAACCACTTAGTTGTTTGGGAAGACCCAGGTATGTAATTGCATTGTATTAGATATGGTTTACATTTTTGTCAAGATTCTATTACTACAAAAATGTTGTGCAGTCTGTAACTTCTAATTGTATGGTGTTTTAACATAATTTTTGTTTTAATTTGATTTAGTTAGATTGAAAAATGTCTACACAGTTACTGCTAGAAGCTCTTTCAATTTTCACCTGATGGAATGTAGAAATCTCATATCTTCAAATGTTTAATAGAATATGTATATGAATTTTGCTCACTTTCTTTTATTGCAGGTCAATTATTCAACTAATTTTTTGGGATTGACATTTGAACTTCCATTTTCAGAGGTTAGAAAGTTAGGCTTAGAAAATCAAGTTATGTTGAACCATGCTTGGACATCAATGTCTGGTTCAAATAATAGTAAATCTACACAAGAATCTCAATCTAAGAGAAGCTCTAAGGTATTCTTTTGTCAATAAATAAGTTTTGTTCTTGAATTGTGTTCATCGTTGAGGTTGTACTGAGATTTGAAATGATCTATTGTTGAAAGCATTATCCCATTACACGGTAGTGGAGCAGTTAGATGGGGGTGTGAAAAGAGATCAATGTGAACGATGCAAAGTAAAAGTGAAGGCTCTAGAACAACTCAAAATTGATAAAGCACCACATGTTCTTGCAATTCATCTAAAGTGCTTCAGTGTAGTTGGATTTGGAGGAAAAATTGACAAAAAAGTAGACTTTGGTTGTACGTTGGATCTCAAACCATTTGTTAGCAGTTCACATGTAAGTAGCCCTTACAATATTATTTGCCAGTGGATCACATTTTCAGTGGAATCTAATAATATAGTTTTTGTAATATCTACTGGTTTTTTAATAAATATTGCACATTTGAATGATATTCTAGTTTCTCTGTCTATTGATCAATCATAGGAGGGCAATTTTAAGAACACTCTTTATGGTGTTCTTGTTCATGATGGCTGGAGCACACATTCTGGTCATTATTTATGCTTTATTCGTTCATCCACAGGCATTTGGCATGCTTTAGATGATAATCGGGTATACATTTTCTACAGTTGTGAAGACATGTTTAATTTGCAAAGTGCTTGGAGCTAATTCTTTCAGACTAAGGTATTTGGATGGAACCGAAATACCTGTCTTACAATGGACAGGATTTGAAGCTTTATCAGTTATGATTGTTTTCCAGGTTGGGTTTTGTTGTGTCTTAGCTTAGTCTTTTCCTTTTTTCTTTTTCTCAACTCAGTTTTTAGTCTAGTTTGTTAACTACATTTAGCCAAATGATGCAATTAGGTTTGAAAATATGGCCTGATATACAACTCTGATGATTAAAATAAACCTCAATGACTAGAGCTAAAACTACAATGGCAGGCTGGGATCAAGCTATCTCCTTGAGTCTAATGCCTGTGATCAAATTCAAATTGTTAAGAAGTGGCCCCTCTAATTCGAAACTGAGGTCTTCAGAAAAGGTTGATATCAGACCTGCAATCAGATTTAATTTATTGGTGAAGGCCTCACTATAATCTAAAATCAAAATTTGACAATGGTGTTAGTTTGAAGTCAAATCCTATTTAATTTTAATTGATTTGGGATATAATCTTCTTGACAGTACCAGCTTGAGGATGGATTATCATGATTGATACAGGCACCAGAATAGTCTTAATTTACAAACGCAGGTCATAATGATGGATCAAACCTCTGCTACTCTCAACAGTCTCAGTAAAATGAAACAACTTTATTCAAATCTACCTCTAAAAGTTTGAAATTTCTGCCCTTGTCTTGCAATTGCAATCAAGAGATCTTCAAAATAGAGCCCTATTGCCCTGCCTTCATAGCAAATGTCTTGGTATATGGGGCAATTATCAGTGCAACTTAATCTTAAATGCTTGCAAATTTTCATTAAATGAAGATTGCCTCAAGTTCTGAGGGTGAGAGACATGGAATTTAGTTCATTTCCCTTTGAAATCTGAAATTCAAGATTGTGCATCGGGTAGAACCTGATAAAAGATATTAAATTTAATGCCTCGATTCACAAAGGTTAAGGTAAGATAGTGATAGCAAGGGCTGCCATTGACTTTTGGGCCCAGATCTGCATGTATTTAATTCAATTAATCCTCCATACCCCTACTCGAGTTTAATGCCCAAGATCCAGCTATTTGGATTGAACTAGGGTCTAAGCAACTTAAATTTAAATCCTTAAGGCCAGATGCTACATCTTTAGGGCCTAATTTAGCCAACTGATGTTACATTCTGGGCATAATGGTTCATTTCATTGGTCTTTGAGCACAGATCTGGGTTTAATTCACCCTAATTTAGCCATAGGGCAGACCCCATTTCAAATTACAAACACATTTTGATGCTCTCAGCCCATACATTTTATCTAGGATAGGGCTTAGCTGATTGAACTCTCTAATCTGATCATAATTTGGGCCTATATTAGGCCACACATCTTATACATGGGTCTTAATTAAAAGCCTTACATCCACACACCTCAAATAGGGGCAAGTTTCAATTCATTTCAAGTATAACCCCACTGTCTTAGGGCTTGATCCACCTTAAAATTGGGCCCAGATCTAGCATACATTCAATTATTTGTTCTTATAGTAAGGCCTTAGATCCCCCCCATACTTCATATAGGGATACACTTTGCACAAGATGTAAATTTAAAATCCACTGTTATCATATTTAGATCTGGCCTTCTACAGTAAAGGGAAAATCTGAGTTGTAATTATTTTCAAATTGCAAAGTTCAAGGCCATTTGGAGCTTATTAAACTCGAATCTTAGCTTAATCAGGCTTTTAAGGTCACAACATTTCATTGCCAGGCCCTGATTATTAAGTTTTAGGCCTTCTCAAGCCCATTCACCAACCATAGTGCCCAATTTTAAGCCCCATTCTTATGGAATTGTGACTTGGTGTTATTAGACCCGGCCCCCACGTTTTACCCCCAAGGGTTGTCTATATGCATTAGATGTTGCTCACAAGCCTAAGTTTACATTCTTAGCTATAGGGCATTATTACTAATACTAAGAGTTTTGAGCCATGTGGGATTGAATATTGGGCCCATAGGATCAATCTCGGGCCTTATCCACTTCTCCCTTCACATCTCCATTTGCTAGGAATGAACAAGATTCTTAGCTCCATTTTCTAGGAATGAAGAAGAGTCTTAGTTCTATTTTCAAGGAATGAAGAGGAATCTCATTTGCTAGGAATAAAGACTAGTCTCATATCCATTTGCTAGGAATGAATTGGAGTCTCATTTCCATTTGCTAGGAACAAAAGGAGTCTCAGCTGCATTTACTACTTCAGCGAATTTTACATTTCCTTAGCTCAATTTCTATCTTTACTCCCCCTTTTAGAGTTAGCCAAATTTTCTCAATTTTCATACTCTATCCAAACACAGCCTTTTGCACCCCAGATTGCTGCCAACCAACTCAACTAGCCATGCTCATCAGAAAAAGAGGAGGGGGGGGTCACTATTTGCAATGGGGTGATGTTGTGAAAACTGCTCAACAAGTAGTACATCTAAAACTAGACTAGTACATAAACCTAACTAGGTACTTTTCTCTAAGTTTTTCTACATATAGTGATGTGCCCCCCTTATCTCAAGACATCAACAGATAAAGTGCTTCATTATCTATGCATCCAAGAGAGAAAGAATGCCATCTCCTATCTCTTTGAGGAATATGGTGATTTATCTCAACGTGTACCTTTTGAGAATAAACATTTAGATGCTTTCTCTCCCACTGTTTGATGTCTTTTTATTGTTTTATTATTGGTATCCCTTTCTACAATCTTTTGATAAGAACACCGTATTTAGTTTTGAAAGTGTAATTTTAATCTTATAATTCATTCTGAATTCACAATATCCTTTTCACCGTATGTGACATAAAACATGCATTCTTTCCAAACGACAAAAATCTCTTTTAGTGTTGCAGGTGTAAACAAGATATCCCAACAGGTAGAAAATTTGTCAAATGTCAATTTCATTTCAAAAAGTCTAGAAAAGAACACAAGTTCTGGCCAGTCATGCAGTAAATCTAGATCATCAGCAAATCATGATGCATCATGCTTGTGGCGGGGCCGCTGTGGCGGCAACGTGAGTGGCCTCGTCGCAAGCATGATGCACCATGATCTGCTAATGATCTGGATTTACTGCATGACTGGCCAGAACTTGTGTTCTTTTCTAGACTTTCTGAAATGAAATTGACATTTGACAAATTTTCTGCCTGTTGGGATATCTTGTTTACACCTGAAACACTAAAAGGGATTGCTATCATTTGGAAAGAATGCATGTTTTCTGTCACCTGGGGGGCATATGAATTCATATGCCCCATGATGCATCATGCTTGTTGTGGGGCTGTTGTGGTGGCGATGGTAGTTGGCGTCGCCACCATAGTGGCCCTGCCATATTGCTAATCATGGACGTCACAATTGCGACACCCGCCCACGCATTGCGACAAAATGTGCATCGCATGCTTAGCGACGCCATCGCAATTCCTGACTATGCGTTGCAATTGTGACACATTTGGAAACATTGTGACAGCCAGCGACATTGACACTAGCGCTACCGAGTCGCTAGCACCGTCACATCCTCGTCACAATTTTCCAAGACTGTCGCAAGTGTGATGCCCGAGGATCAGCGAACCCATGGGCAAATGCCGACACCACCCCGTCACAATGCATGGGGAATCCGTCAGAATTGTGACGAGATCTGCATGCATTGCGACAGAAGTCGTGCCGATTTAGAATGGTGAGATTGTGATGAATAGGCATCACAATTGCGACGTCTAAGGATAGACATCGCAATTTGCGACTAAAAAACAATGAAGTTTGTTGTCGTCGCAATGGCGACACATTTTTGTCGCAATGGCGACACTTGGCCATCGCAAATCGATGCCAAATGTATTAGTGAGATATTATAGATAGAGAAAAATGGCATACAATTACTACGTGCTTCTTGGAATTAAAAGTTTTAAATGCACGAAATCTAATGATATATTTACTTGCATAAAATCTCATAATATTTCACTTGTATCAAGGCATGCCACCCAGAACACATTGCTAATATATCATTAAAAGTTAAAATTCAACTTTTAATGTCCTTAATTTCCTTTATGATGAAATTATAGAAGGATGAGTCATCAAACATGTGATGATAGTCTTCTTATAAGACAAAAGCTCAAACTTTACATGCAATTTGAAAGTTTTGAAAAATAAATATCCCCCCCCCCCCCCAACTAAGTAAGAGCATGGGCCCCACCAAGCTAGGATATGCAAGAGTAGAAAATTAAAATGATAGGAATTCCTAATAAATAATGAATGAAATAAAATATGTACAAGTCTATGTGGCATGAACTTGGTGAGTGTTATAGGAAAAGTGCTCTAAAAAAGATCATCTACATTGATGGAGTGATGGGATGGTATGGAAATATGGTGAAGTGAGAGGGTGAAGTAGAATGGATGGCAAAGAAATTACTTTCAGGAAGAAAGTTTTAATTATGGGGATCTTCAATGGAATCAAGAATCATCAAAAGTCAGGGTAGAAGACCAAGACTCTTTGGCTATAGGAATGAATATGTCTTCATTGTGATGGAACTATTGTAGGAAATTCTCGTGACTAAATGGTTTGTTGTAGAGTTTGAGTCAATTTCTGTTGACAAGTAGCTTGAACCATATAGGATCAATGGTAGATAACTAGACCGCTCCATTTGGAAACATAGCAATGATTTCATATGATCCTAACGAATGAGTTTGAAACTATCTTGGATTGTGTTGATACCTGGAATCATAAAGAAGTGCCCAATCCCCCACAATAAACTTTTTATCCTTGATAAACTTATCATGCCACTATTTTCATTGATGTTGGATGAGTTCTATGTTATTAAATGCAGATTTGCATCATTCATCAAGGCCAATTAAACTCAAAATTTGGTCTTGTTGTGCAATAGTAAGATCCATACCAAGCTCCAAACTAGTCCTTAATGTCTTATATTCAAACTCCATAGGCATTACAACTAACCTACCATAGACTAGCTCAAAAGCAATGAAACTTGTTCTAGATTTTTTGGTGATTCTATAAGCCCAAAGAGCTTCAAGTAGGTGTGCGGCCCAATCCTCCCTATGGAGTACTAAGAGTTATAGAAATCATCATAAAGATGTTGAAAGGAACAACAATCAAGATAGAAGTATTCACATTGAATATATTAGGAAGATGAACAAATTAAGGTAGCAGAAGAAGATGATATAATTTTATTAAAACCTACATAAAATTAAAGAGGCATATCAATATGTTTTAAAGGTTTCCAAACACTTGAATAGAAAGTGACAAAATAATAATAGAGAAAGAGGGATGAATACAAATGATAAAGTTCATAATAGTGGTGAAGAGGAAATTCTACCAAACAAGATTGAGTCGGTACCTCTCAACTAACTTCATACACTCAAGAAATAAGGGGTGGATGGGATTTTAGAGGAAAAGGAGAGTCATCTAGAGGATGTGGAAATTTTGGAAATGAAGAGAAGTAGACTTCACTTGTACATGCTACTAATGTTGGGAAGCAGGGAATAGAGTATTTGAATGTCCAAAAGATACAATTGTTGAGATTTTATGTTGCACACATTGCACAATATTTTTTATATTGTATTATTTTATTTTATTATGTAATATTGCACCTAGGAGCACCTAGATGGATGTGCACGACGTAGAGATTCCCATAGAATATCCTTGATAAGTTATATTGACACATTCTGATTATATTTTATGTAATTAGTTAGTATTGGGGAAATAAATTAAATTTTCAATAATGAATGTGGGTCAATGGAAATTTAGTAGCACGTGATTTTAGTAAATGGTTATTTAGTACCATTTGGTGTTTTTGTGGGAGATTTTTACTATAAAAGAAACCATAAGGGTAGTTCTTGATGAGAGACAACTGATCTAGATGAATTAACCAAGGGGGTATTCAGGGAGGTTAGAAGTGTGGCATGTGATGTGTGAATGCATGCTTGTTCACATGGATTGCTTGGTTGTGGCTATGGGTTTGAAGGCTTCTATGGTTTAATTGCAATGGTATTTTTTCTGAATAATACATAGTGATGGATGCTTTTGGAGGCAAGGGTTTTTCTCTTGATGAGGGTTTCCTAGGGTATATCTTGTGTCACATGTTTGTGGGTATGTTGTCTTTTCTCTTGCATGTGGGTTCTAAGTACTTTTTGTTTTAAATCTATTATGGATTATGTGAAAATGGTACTCTTTTTTGTTAGAATTTTCCTTACCAGTGGTATCAAAGCTATGGTTTTTTTGTTGTAACCCTGGACTGAATCCATGGGAATGCATGAAAGAATGAAATAAAGAGAAATATATATGGATTTTCCAGGTTGTTTATTGAAGATTTGAAGGTTTTTGGATTTGTTGTTATGATGGGTTGTTGGCAAATTTTGGGCATGTGAAATTGTTGGTCAAAAGAGTTTTTGGATGTTTCATTTAGATAAGGGTTTTAGGGGGGAGCTTGTATAAATGATCTCCTTGAAAAAAAATAGACCTTGTGACAAGTTGACCTTTTTCTAAATTTTGATACATAATTTTCCCGAGTTTGGCCATGTTGAGATAAAATGCAAAGATTTTTTAGTTTCAGGCCATGACAACCTTCAAATTTAATATTGTCAAAAAAATCTCCATTAAGAAAATAATTTCTTTGAAAGTGGTTTATATAAGCAAATAGGTTGTCTTCTTAAAACGGCCATAACTTTCACCCAAGATGTCAGATTTCAAACTTCTTACAATCATTAGAAAGCTAATTCAGAGAACAATATTTTGGTATACATTAATTTTGTAATTTTGACATTTTTGTAGGTTTATGAGCTTAAAAGTTAGATGTTATTAATTTTTAGCATACTATGGGTATAACTTGGGCATATGGAGTCATATTTTGTACTTTGAATTGTCAAAAAAAAGCTAATGGAGAGCTCTACAAATTGGTTTGGATTTGGTGTAGGTTTGGAATGGTTAATTTGGTGATATATTGATCTAAATTTTTTATGGTTTACATTGCTTATGGTAACATTATGAGTTTGTGGAATTTTTTTATTTTGGATATTTGGAGTTTGATGTCATTATATACTCTTCTTGTATTTTAGATTAGTCTCATGTTGATATGGTTATCAAAGTTTGATTTGGATATGTATGATGACTTGTTGGATCTACAAGTTGTGCAATGTTGTAAGTAGTCTAACTTATAGGTTGTATTCATGGCTTGGATATGGGTTGTATTTTCTCGTTGATCATTCATTATTGATGTATATTTAGATTGGTAGCTTGGATTTGGGTTTTCTATTACATTAGTCACATGAGTTTTTAATTTTTCTTCATGTAGAGGGGATGATATGTTTTTACCATGTACAATAATGGTGGAGGATTCTAATTGAATATTTTATGCTAACAAGTTGGACACTTTGAGAGTTAGATGCTTGGTTTATGGATGTGGTCATGTCACCATGTTTTTTGGCATGAAATTATTAGATATATAGGTTCATCATTGATGTTCATTGGTTTAGATTCCTAATTTTGTTATGGTGGTATATCTTCTTGGTTAAGGATCATGGTTATTTAGTTTCTTTGAGGAGCTCATGATGTGCACTTTGAGTTCTTTGATGATTTGATGCCTTGGTTAATTCTCATTTTTAGAGGATGGTTTTACATTATGTCATAGATATCTTGGATATACATTTTAGAATGCATCTTTTGATAGTGATGATGTGGTACTACAAGATTGGTTCTATTGGAAACTACAATTGGAACAATTTTTGTTTTTTCATTGATGTCAAATATACTGATGAGACATGTTGCTATCTGATCTAAATGTCATATTTATTTTGATTGATGAAGAGGATTTAAGAGCTTGCTCATTAAAAAAGTACCTAGAGGAAAGGTTGAGTTATGAAAAGCAACCTACAATGAACATTTGATTAGTTAGACTTTGATAAGATAAATTGATTGTTTATATCATTGATGTAAAGCTTAACCAAGCAATAGAGTAAAAGACTAAGTAATGTCAAGTGATGCTAGTGTCAACCAAGCCACAGTAAGTGTCAAGCAAATTCAGTGTTGATTGAGCATCAGAATCGACTGAGAAAGCTAGTTGATGTCAAGCCAAGAGTTCTAAAGTGATCAAGTAATTAACAGATGAATGAGTTCCAAAAAGTTAGTCGAGTAACAATATTTTGAATGCGTAAGAAGAATCATGATTTCTAGATAATTTGATTGATTTCTTGGGATATGGAAACCGTGTTGAAGATAAGATTGATGAGTTGGATCATTTAATTCAAGGAGATTATGTATTATATTTAAGATAGAATTTGATAGATGAAAAGTTTCTAGAAAAAGAAGAAGATGGACAAATACAATGAACCTGATGAACCTGATTGTAGACCCTAAGATCTACAGTGATCATGAAAATGACAAAAGACCAGAATTACCTATTTAAGGAGGCATAGAGTCAATAATAAAGTATGAGCAAGTGTGAGAATGAAACAAGAGAAAGGAATACTTGCACAAATACTGCTAAAGTTGATAAGTGAATATGACTAGAAGGCTTAAGTTTTATGTGGTGATAATTGACTACTTGAAGGGTTGACGAAGGGGGACTTATCAGTGAATTAGCACATGAGTCAAGTAGTGATCTAAACTTGAAAAAGTGAGTTATAAATCATACAAATAAAAACCCTATTATTTTCTTTCTAATCATTGTAAATAGTTTGTATTGAAATCCTTTTAATCAAAGGTTGACCTAATAGTCATTGAATGACTTAACAATCTATGTAAATCCTTTAGCAAGGTGACATTCTAAATGGAATGATCAAATTCCTTTGATAAGGCCACTCCTAATAGGGTGAATAAATCCTCTAAACAAGTCATATTTAATAGTTTGTAGTGTAACCTTTGACAAGGTTGGCTCCTAATAGAGCTCACTTTGAAAGAGTGAAAAAGTAGTGACATGTTATTGGTGGTTTTTAACAAATTGGGTTTCCATGTAAAATCCTAGTGTCAAATTTGTGTTTAATATTTTATGATGATTTGCATTTACATGTTTACATTCAAAAAAGTATGTTATAATAGGACAGTGAACTACTAGTAATTATTTTATCAGTAGTAGAGACCGAGCTACAGCTAGATAAGAAGAACAATGAATGTGTAATAATTGATTGTTCAAATGGTACTTGTGGACCTTGAGTAATTGATTCACCCCCTCCCCCCACTCTTTATTATTCTAAACATTTTAACAATTGGTATCAGAGCTCCAGTGCTTACAAAGAGAAGTTTGAAGGTACTTAAAGCTAAATATCATCACTCACAATACACAGGTACCAAAGTTGAACAAGGAAAACTTTTGTGGATGGAAAAATTTGATGAGGTTTCATATATCTAGTATCGGTGGTTCTACTATAAACTTTGTGGATAATGAGTATGTGAAAATAATGACTACTCCTCTGACACTTGAACAACTAAAGCAAAAGCAAGAACACAATCAAGCTATGTTGGAGATGGCCTAAGCCCTAAGCCATGTTGATTTTGATAATATAAAATAATGTGATAGTGCAAATAAGATGTGGGACAAATTGAAGACCATATATGGAGATGACAATGTTTTGAAAGCCAAATTAGAGAGCCTAAGAGGAAAATTTAATGAAATGAGAATGATGGAAGGTGATAACATAGTATAATACTACACAAGAGTCAAAGAAGTTGTCAATTCTATTCAAGGTACAAATGGAGAAATCAAAGATGAAAAAGTGATAAGCAAGGTATTGAGGACTCTACTCCAAGGTAAACTTTAAGAAACCCCACTCCACAAAAAAGATATAAATTATTGGCAAATCTTTCATTATTTTGAAAAAACAAATTATTTTTATCACCGAGTCTCTCAATTTTTTATTTTAAATATTATTTACATTGGTGATTATTTTGAAATCATATTTTTTGAGTAGAAAATATTGGTGAATCTCAATGATAATTGTCATGGAATATTACAAATCAAAATTGAACATGTTTTATCTCATGGAAATTATTAGGATAATTACATCATATTTTAAATCAATAGTGAAAACTAAATATTGGTAATATATCCCTAAAGTAACCAATAATTACGACAATTATTAGTGAATTAATTTTAATTTCTTTGATAATATACAGTATTTAGGTGAATCAAATCTAATCATGTATCGAATATTATGGCAAATTTTTGAGTTTAAATTTTTTAATAAAATAAATTATTGAGCGATTTTAGATATTTTAGAAATAAATTTAATAAAAATTTGGCGATTTAGGTTGCATTAAATCTTAAATTATTAGCCAAATTACTAGTAAAAAATTTCTAAAATTCACAAAATTACTAATATTCACCATTAAAAAACACCCTACTCTACTCCCTGTATATGCCATTAGATTTTCTACTATACAAGAGTTAATATGTACTCCAAGTAACACTTTGACCTTAAAATGTGTAATTGGTAGACTTACTACTTTTGAGATGTCTAATTTTGATAACTACACACCTACTACTATTAAATCTTCTTTCAAGTAACAATTGGTTCTTAGTAAAAGAAAAGGAGAACATGTGAAGAGTGGCAATAAAAATTATAATGATGAGCTTGATGAACTTGAAGCAAGGTTGGTCATATTTTTGCTAGATGTCCTGATAGGGAAGATAAGGATGAAAGAAAGGAAAGCAAGTACAAAGGAAGAAGAGATGACCGAGATTACAAGAAGAACAAGGATGAAAAAGGTAAGAAATATTTTTATATTTTTGAAGAAGAAACTAACACTGAATTTGAAAGTAATGATGATGAAGTTGTATATGTTGCTATGAAAGAAGATTCTGATGAAGATGAGAAAAATGTATTAATCTCTTATGTGAAAAAGAGTGATGGATGGACAATTGATAGTGGTTTTTCTAACCATATGACTGGTGATAAAAACAAATCTAATGATATTGGGCCATACAAAGGTGGATGTGTTAAATTTGGTAATGATATTCCATGTGTTGTGAAAGATAAAGGTACTATTCAACTGACTAACAAGATCAAGAGTGACAATGTTTACTAGGGTTGAAGGACTTAATTATAATCTATTGAGTGTTTCACAGTTAAACAAATTAGGATATAGAGTTTCATTCCATCACAAAAAGGCCAATATATATGATGTTGATGGAAAGCTAATTAGAAGTGGTGATTAGACAAGAGGTAACTTGTTCTATCTAGATTTATCTAATGAGACATGTTTGTTTGCACAAAAAGAAGATGTTTGGTCATGTCATGTGAATTTTGGAAATTTGGTAAACATTAGTAAAATGAAGAAAGTATGAGTTTTTTCTAAACTGAGGAATCTTGACAATGCTATGTGTGAACAATGTCAATTGGGAAAAATGACCAAGTCTAGTTTCAAGAGAAAAACATATGGTTAATACTAACCTATGTGGACCTATTGATGTTCAAACCTATTATGGAGATAAGTATTTAATTCTATTTTTTCATGACTAATCTAGGATGATGACTATGATGTTTCTTAAAGCTAAATCTAATGCTTTTTAGTTGTTTAAGTGGTATTTGGCCAGAGTTGAAAAAGAAATAGGGAAGAGTCTGAAGTGTCTAAGATCTAACAGAGGTGGTGAATTCAATTCCAATAAGTTCAATACCTACTACAATGACAAAGGAATTAAAATATATATGTTGAAGCATCAAGGACCCCTCCTTAGAATGGATAGCTAAAAGAAGGAATAGATCAATAATGGATTGTGCAAGAACATTGATGATAGAGAAGAATGTATGACAGAAGTATTGGAGAGAATTTGTTTGTACTATTCTTTATACCATGAACATAGTACAAGTCAAGAAAGGTCAAATGCTACACCTTTTGAACTATGGTATGGATATGCTCCTAATGTGAAATAATTCAAGATCATTGGAAGGAAATGTTATATATTCAAAGATAATAGGAATGGAAAAATTGATGCAAGGAGTGATGAAATTATGTTCTTAGGATATTCCACTAAGAGTGAAGCCTATAAGTGTTTAAACTCTAACACTAATAAGTTGTGGCAAGTGAAAATGTGAAATTTGATGAATTTCTAGAAAGAAATAATCTTGCATGTAAGGAAGAACATGAAGGTTACAACCCATTCATCTATGTGCATGATGATCCTCTAAGCACTCCTACTAAAAAGGTAAATAAAGCTACAGCTTCCCAATAGATAGGGAATGTCAAGGTGCAATAATAGGTTGTTGAGCAGAAGATAATGGGTGCCGATCAATAGGTTGAAGATGATGAGTCATGGATAGGCAATATCAACCATTAGGGAGACAATGTCGACCATTAGGGAGACAATGTCGACCATTAGGGAGACATTTTCAAACATAAAGAGCCTGGACTAGAACTTGAACAAGAAAGAGTTAATGAGCATAAGATTATCTTTCAAGATGAACTTATTGAAGAATAGAGAAAGAAACCACTTGTGCTAGCCAAGTTTGTAAGAAGACATCACAAACCTGAAAAAATCATTGGTGATCTATTGAATTAAGTGTTATGAAAAGGAAAATCTTCAAAGATGATACATCCTTACTATGTGAATTTGAGCCCAAATCAGTGAAGGATGCTCTAGATAATGAAGATTGTATTTAGATAATGAATGAACAAATTGAGTAGAATAGTACTTGGACCCTATTACCAAGACCAAATGATAAAAATGTATTGGAAAAAAGTTGGTTTTCACGAATAAGTTGAATGAAAATTATGAAGTAACAATGAACAAAGCAAGATTGGTATGCAAAGGATATGCTCAAGAAGGAGTTGACTATGGATAAACTTTTGCTCTTGTGGCAAGAATTGAAGGAGTCAAAACCCTACTTGCATATTCAACCTACAAAAATTTCAAGGTATATGAGAAGGATGTACAATATGTATTTCTGAATAATATACTTGAGGAAGAAATGTACATTGAACAACTTGAAGGATTTGTAGACCCAAAAATAAGAATATGGTATGTAAACTAAACAAAGATTTATATGGATTGAAACCAACCCCAAGAGCATGGTATGAAAGATTGCATAATTTCTTAGTAAAGATTGGTTTTGAAAGGACAAACAATAATAGTAACCTATATTTGAAGACTTGTAAGAACAATGAAGTACTGGTATCTGAAGTATTTGTTGATGACATTATATTTGGAGGTAAAGAAGCATTAAATGCAAATGATTTGTTGATGAAATAAAGAAGGAATTTGAAATGTCTATGTTTGGTGAAAACAAATTCTTTGTTGGGTTACAAGTATGTCAAATGAAGTTTGGTATTTTCATTACTCGGTCCAAGTATATCAAGGAGATACTAAAAACTTTTGGAATGGAAGATTCAAGACCAGTAAGCACACCTATGTCTACAAGACATAAGTTATCCAAAAATGATGAATATATTGATGTGAACCAAACACTATCCAGATCAATGATTGGAAAATTGCAATGTGTTATTCATAGTAGACCTAATATTGCATTAGTTATTGGGATAGTTGCTAGATTTTCACCAAATCTTATAGAGAATCACATGATGGTAGTAAAAAGGATATTAAGATATCTAAAAGGTACAGAAGATCATGGATTGTATTACAAGAGAATCGATAGGTTTGAACTTAAGGCATTCACTGACTCTGATTGGGAAAGAAATATTGATGACAAAAAAAGCACTAGTGGAGGTGCATTCTTTCTAGGAAAGAGATTGGTTTCATGGACAAGCAAGAAACATAATTGTATTTCCCAATCAATAGCTAAAGCTAAATATGTGGTTGTTGCAATAAAATACTCAAACATTATTGTTAGAAATGCTTTAGAAATTCTTTAGAAATATTGATACTTGGCACATACTATGTTACTCAGCATCAACTACATTTTATTGATGCTCGGCACTTGAAGTTCACTCAACACCTATTAAGATTTTCTAGTACTCAACACCTGTTACTTTGCTTGGTACTTGAACTTCACTCATCACCTGAAGTTTTCTTGGCACTTGAAGTTCACTTGACACACACTAGATTTTCCTTTTTTCTTGGCTCTAACTAAGAATTTTCTCAACTTCAACTAGCTTGCTCGGTACCCACTAATGAACTTAGTTTAGGCTTTGCAATCAACCTTATTACAACTCATTCCTCTAGTGTTTCTAAGTGTGACCAACCTTTGTATCTTCAAGTATGTTATCAATACATCATTTAGCCATTGGGTTAACTGATACTTGCACTTCATTACAATATCATAACTCAACCTTTCCCTTAGGTGTTCTTGTTACATCTTGTTGATCAAATCCTCTTCATCAATCAACTAAGTGATAGTACTTGGATCTTATAAGAAAATATCATTCCTACACATAGCAAGTTTGACATCAATGACAAAACAATGATTGAAAACATCCTTTTAATAACAATCTCCCTCTTTCAATCAATCTTCTTCATCAATGGTATTTTCAATCAGATTTCCAACAATTATGTGGATCAATCAATTATTGAAAGGAATAAAGGAATAAATTACACATCTAGTGGCTATCTATTGTGATAACACAAGTGCTATCAACATATTAAAGAATCCAGTGATGCACCCTAAGACTGAGTACATTGCTATCAAATATCACTAGTTCAAGACAAAGAAGTGAAGTTAGAATATGTGCACACCAAAGAACAAATTGCTGACATATTAACTAAAGCCTTACCTAAAGATGCTCATGAATATCTTAGAGGTAAATTAGGGGTGATTCCCCTTACAAAAGTAACTTAAGGAGACATGGTGCATTGTATTAAATGTGCTAATCAAAATACCATACACATTGATGTGGGCAGTTCTACTTTAGGAGATGCCTAAGATAGTGAAGTTAAGAAGAAGACCAACATAACAAATTAGTCATACACACATGTCAGAATTCAACCATTTATGCCAATATCTACATAATCTAGATGTAGGAATTAATTGAAGCCATGAATGCTGGTGTATTTGGCATTGTTGTCAAAGAGGGAGAGATTTACTATAGAGGGATACATATATCAAAGGAGAGAATTACAACCTTAAATGGAGAGATTTGAATATGAAGGATGACACAAATTGATAGAGGGAGTTTTCATAAGTTGTGGAGATGTGAATCAGAATGAAACTCATGTTAGTGAAATATTTTGGATGTATGGTAAAAAAGAGGGAGATTGTATTCTTGTATTGTAAGATGTATTGAGATATTGTCATCAATTCCAAAGATGGATATTGTTGGAAACTACAATTGGAACAATTATTATTTTGTCATTGATGTCAAATCTACTAATGAGACATGTTTCTATCTAATATAAATGTCATATCTATTTTGATTCATGAAGAGGATTTGATAGATTGGTCATAACAAAAGCACCTAGAGGAAAGGTTGAGCTATGGAAAGGAAGCTACAATGAACATTTGATTAGTTATATTTTGATAAGAAAAAGTGATTATTTATATCATTGATGTAAAGCTTAATGGAGTAATACAGTAAAAGACTAAGGAATGTCAAGTGATGCTAGTGTCAACCAAGCCACAGTAATACAGTAAAAGACTAAGGAATGTCAAGTGATGCTAGTGTCAACCAAGCCATAGTAAGTGTCAAGCGAATTCAATGTTGACCGACCATCAATATCAACCAAACAAGATAGTTGATGCCAAACCAAGAGCTCTATAGCAACTAAGTGCCAAAATTTAGTTATTACTGAGTAATAGTATTTTGAATGCATAAGAAGAATCATGATTTCCAACTTACTCAATTGATTTCTTAGGATATGGAAACTGTGTTGAAGATAAGATTGATGAGTTGGATCATTTAATTCAAGGAGAGGATTAGGTGCTATATCTAAGATTGAATTTGATGGATGAAAATTTTCTAGAAAAAGAAGAAGATGGACAGATATAATAAACCTGATGAACCAGATCATAAACCTTAATATCTACAGTGATCATGAAAATAGAAAAAGAACATAATTACCTATCTAAGGAGGCATAGATGAATAAGAAAGTATGAGAGAGAGTGAAATAAAAGAAAGAGAAACAAATTCTTGTGAAAATGTTTTTGAAGTTTATAAGTGAATCGAAGAAGAAGGATTAAGTTTTATGTGGTGAAGATTGACTACTTGAAGGGTTACCAAGCATGTTAAGAGACAAAGTTGACAAAGGGGGACCTATCAATGAATCGGCACATGAGTTGAACAATGATCTGAACATGCAAAAGTGAGTTGTAAATCATATAGATCAAAACACTACTATTTTCTTTCTAATCATTATAAACAACTTGTATTGAAATCTTTTTAATAAAAGGTTGACCTAACAATCATAGAAGGACTTAACAGTCTATGTAAATCCTTTAGCAAGGTGACATTCTAAATGGAATCATCAAAGTCCTCTGACTAGGCCACTCCTAATAGGGTGATTAAATCCTCTAACCAAGTCACATTTAACAATGTGCATTATAACCTATAATAGGGTTGGCTCCTAACAGAGCTCACTTGGAAAGAGTGAAAAAGTGGTGAGATGTTGCTAGTGGTTTTTCTCAAATTGGATTTCCACATAAAATACTAGTGTCAAACTTGGGTTGAGTGTTTTATGATTTTTTTCATTTACATGTTTACATTCAGAAAAGTATGTTATAATAGGATAGTGAACTACTATAAATTTTTTCTATCAGTATTCAGTAGATACTGGTTGGTCTCAAAATGGTTTTGACATTTGAGTGTCAACACACTTAACCACTTTCTACATAGAAGCTTACTACTCTATGTATGTCAAGCTACAGTATGTGCCAAGCCAAAATTCCAACAGGTGCCAAGTGATATATAGGTTTCGAGTCACAATTGATGCCAAGCAAGTAGGAATGCTTCATATGACAAGTAATCCAGATTCATACATGTGTCGAGCAAGACAGAGTGCAATAGGTGTTGACAAAAGTAGGATAGTATATGTGTTGAGCACCAATAGTCCAATATGTGTCGAGTAACATAGAATCAGCATATGAGTTTGTGCCTTCACAAACTTAGATATAAACCATTTTTGGAGCCTACATAGAAGGATTTTGAAGGATAACAAGGATAAGAATGAATCTTTTATATTTCCTATGCAATCAGCATGCAGCCAATAAGAAAAATGGAGAAGGCATGCAACCAATGAGAAAAGTGAAAGGAATAAGATTTAATATGGATCGTAGATCCATACCTAACCCTATGTCTACAAAATCTTTATAAGAAGGCCTAGACCCCACAATTTTAAGTTTCTAAATAGAAGTTAAGGAAGTTGCTAAGCAGATAGAAAAATTGTAGAACAAGGCAAACAACAGGGGTATCAGAGGCTTAGTGAACTGAGAAAAAATTACACATTTAGTTGATTAGAATAGTACAAGGGATATGGACAGATATTAGATCAAGCAAGGATCACATCAAAATGAGAAAATCAAGTGCCTAAAATCAGCAATTGAAGATAGTAAGCAATCAGGTCAAAGGTTTCTAATACTCTCTAGCAATTGTATTAGATAGTGAAAACCCTATGTTGATAGGTTAGCTTAACAGTTATTTTGTAAATCCTTTGAAGAGGTGATTAAATGCTTTAACAAGGTGACACTTCATGTGAAGTATTTGTAAATCTTTTAACTAGGTCACTATTGACACAGTGTAAATCCTTTAACAAGGCAGGCCTTTCACAGGGCAGACCATCAGAAGTGGTCAAACAATTATTGCTGTAGTGATTTTGTGGGTATCATCCCCACCCCAGTTTTACCTTCTTATTCCTGGAGGGTTTCTGGGTTACCAAATTTTGGTGTCATGTGTTTACTTTATGTTTATTTGATATGTTTGGATGCATGCAGTTTAATTTCAGTTATTTGTTTTAAAAGGATTTGCAAAGTTGATTGTTCAAATGGTACTTATGTAACTTGAGTAACTGATTCACACCCCCCCTACCCCACTCTTCTCAGTTATTCTAACCATTCTAATGGGTTCTTGGTTTTTTTTGTATCTTCTTGGTTTGGATATATTGGTTTTTCACTTGGTACTAACACTTTGGTTGTATGTGTGTAGACCTCAAGGATCTTTATGTAGGAGATAGATGTTATGATGCCATGGGTAACTTGGTACCATAATTGAGGGGGAATTTTTGGAACACACACACACATAGAGTTTTTAGATGTTGGAGGATGTCTTAGATCCTATTGTTTCATAAGTGTCTTTTACATTTTCAACATGCACTTTTTGGTGTTGTTTATCATCATGTTGTGTAGGGATGGTCGCATCTTGAGGGCTCATGGATCTCTTGGTAGAGTTTTGATTTTGGCTTTTATTTAACATGTTATCCTTGTCATTAGGATGGTTTCATTATTATATCATGATATACTCTTGATACATGTTTAGAGTTTTAATATGTTATTTTATATTCATATGGAGCATGTTTTCTCTTTGGTTAAGATGGTCTATATCATGTTGTCATGTTCTTAAGGTATTGGTTGTAACTTTGACATTGGTCTTGGTTTAGTTTCTTGGTATTAAGTGCATTGATCATTTCTTGGGTACTTCTTTGCATTTCTATGTTGGATTTGGAGTTGGCACAGATTGATTGGTTATAGGTGCTCATTTATACTTAGATATGATGGTGATGTTGATTTCTCTTATGATTAGAGATGTATTTGTTGGAACAATTGATGGTTTCAGCAAGAAGTTTGAGGGGAATTCACCTGATATGGACTAGAGAGGATATTTTTCTTATATTGGTCTTGGTTAGAGACTTGATATCTTGATGAGAATTCTCATTCCCCACTCTTGGACTACTTGGTAGTCTAGTACTTGAGAGATATAGTACATTGTTTATCTTAGGTGCATTAAGTTTATGCTTGTCTTTCAATTATATGGATATTGAGCTATGATACATGAGTTAGTTTTAGAGGGTTCATTTGAGAGATGTTTTAGCATTGGTTATCTCCATGTGCATATTTTGTTATGTTGGTTGAGTTTGGGAGATAGTTTATATTGGGCATATTCCTTAGATTAAAAATTGTTATTCCTTGGGTTAGGAATAGTTTGTGAGTTTGATCTTCTTGTGAGAGGTTTACATCCATGATTAGTTATATGGTATGGTTTGGGTGGTTCTGTGGCTTCTTGGTTGGGATTTTATGGAGGGGATCCTACTTGGAATGTTTTACATCTAGAGGTGTGTGCAGAAGAACATGGTATAGGTTAGGATTTGCATGTTTTCTACTTGGTCTTGGTTATCTTCCTGGATGTTTGGTTCTACTTACTTTGGATTTGGAATTGGTTGGATTTTGTGATCACTTTTTTATGTTCATGTATTTCATGTGAGAGATGGCATGGTTTTTCTTTATCTCTTTCTTTATTGGTTTTAGAGAACTTGGGAGAGTGTTGGAGACTTGTTATGATAGTTGTTCTTGGAAGTTATTGGTTGATGTGTTGTGGATGTCCTTGATGCTACATGGATTCACTTCTATGATATGTTGTGAGTGTATTGGTTATAGATTTGAAATTTTCTTTTTCAGTGGGAGCTTCTTGGTGTATATCTAACTAGTAGGCATTTCTCTGAGGCTTATGATTGCAGGTTATAGATTGGATATGTTGATTGTGTGAGATTCACTTACTATACCTTTGGAGGTATGTATAGTTGGATGGTTTGCAACTTATTGTGGATATTATTTCAGATATGGATTTTGATAGTTATTAATACATGTGATTACCTTTTGATTAGGGGCTTGTGCTTAGAATTTTGGTTGTTATAATATTATTTTTCAATCTTATGTGACATGTCAAGTGACTTTATCTTTGAATGGATTCTATATATGTCCAATGATAATGACATAATAGGAGGTGGGATCATTCATGTTCAAGATGTTGAATACTTTGATTTTGTTCTAGGCACCTAGATGAAGTACATGGTGGATGTGCTAGGAGGGATTGTTTATGTGGCTATAGGTTGACCCTGTGCAATGTATATAGCAAGTAGGAGATTGTTCAGATTGTGTGTTGTACACATTGTACAATATTATTTATATTTTATTATGCAATTTTACACCTAGGAGCACATGGATGGGCGTTCACCATGTAGAGATTCCCATGGAATATTCTTGATAAGTTGTATTGACACATTGTAATAATATTTGATGTAATTATTTAATATTGGAAAAAAAATGAATTAAATTTGCAATATTAGATGTGGGTCAGTGGGGTTTGGTAGCACATGGTTTATGTAATACCACTTGGCAATTTTTTAGGAGCTTGCTACTATAAGAGAAAGCACAAGGGTAGTTATTGATGAGAGCCAACTGATAGACAAATTAGCCTAGGAAGAGTTTGTGAAGTTTGAAGGCATGGCATTAGATGTGTAGATCCATGCTTATTTACATGGATTACTTGGTTATGGCTATAGGTTTAAAGGCTTCCATAGTTTTATTGCAATGGTATTTTTGTTGAATAATACATGGTAATATATGATTTTGGAGGTTGCATTTTTTTCCCTCAATGAAGGTTTACCAATGTATATCTTGTGTCACATTTTTTGTGGGTATGTTGTTTATTCTCTAGCATGTGGATTCTAAGTGTTTTAATTTTAGATCTATTATGGGTTATGTGGAAATGATGATATTTTTAGTTGCAAGTTTCCTTAAAAAAACAAGGTGGGGGTAATGAAAAATAACCTACAGTTCATGCTTATCAAGAAAAGGATGAAGGTGAAAAAATTTCAAGATAGAGAGAATGCAAAGGATGGAGAACCTTTAAAGATGAGATCAATTTTGTTAAATATAAAGAAGGTAGAAGCTGAAGTAGTTCAAAGGAGAATTTTGTTTCAAATCAAATGTAAGTTCGGTGAAAAATATTGTAAAGTGATTGTACAATATTGTTTTTGAAGAGATGGTAAGGAAATCAAAGGTGAAATGGTTAAAACACCTTAGCCATACAAAGTGTTATGGGTGCAAAAGGAGCATCAATTATGGGTAAGAGAACAATGTTTGGTCAATTTCAAATTGGTTATTATAAGGATTAAACAATATGTTATATAATTTCAATATATGCATGTCACATCTTGTTGGGTAGGGCATGGAAATATACTAGGAAAATTGTTCATGATAGAAAAAATAATACTTATACTTTTGAGAAGGATGGAAAGAAACTTGTTTTATATCTCAAGAAGAGTTTAGAAGAAGTTGAGATTTTTTAGTTTTTGGAAGAAAATCTTGAAAGACTTAAAGAAAAGGGATTAGTTTTTCTTTTATTTTTCAGGTGATGCCAAAAGGGATAGCAAGCAAAGAGAAAAAAAAATCCCATAAAACTTCAAGGGTTGATTAATGAATATGTACATATAATGATGAAAAGAATTATTAGACGAATTGTCACAGGAAAAAAAATAGTTATTGCATGGATTTAATTCCATATTCAAATTTGCAAAATAAGACACCATATGAATGACACCTTGGAAAAATGAGCAAATAAATAAACAAGCCCAAAAGCTTATGAACAAAGGGTTGATTAGATAAAGTCTCATTTCACATGTTGTACAAGCAACATTGGCACTATAGAAGGGAGGTGAATGGAGCATGTGCACTAATTATAAAAGAACTAATAATATTACCATTAAATACAAATTTTCAATACCCAAAATGAATGATTTGATGGATTGTTTCAATGGGGAAAGAATTTGTTTTTAGATTTGATTAGAAAAGTGGATACCATCAAATTAGAATCTATAAAGTGGATGAATGGAAAACAACATTCAAGATAAAATATGGATTGTATGAGTGCTTGGTCATACCGTTAGCCTTGAAAAATGCACCCAACACATTCATGAAATTGAAGAATCATGTCTTTAAACCTTTTATTGTCTATCTTGATGGTATTTTAATTTTTGGCAAAATTAAATAAGAACATTTGAAACATACTAAGATAGTGTTACAAAAATTAAAATAGGGAAAATTGTAACTAATGGTAGATTTTGAAAAAAAAAAAGTGTACTTTCATGAGAAATAATAAAGATTATATGGGATTTGTAGTTTTCGAGGAAGGGCTGAAAATGGACCCAAAAAAAGTGAAGGGCATTATTGATTGAGTATCTCCAAAATGTGTCTTTGGGCCCAAAGTTTTCATGGGTTTGAGAGTTGCTATTGCAAGTTCTTAAGAAATTATAGTGGGATATGTGCTCCCATAAAAAAATAAGGAATTCAAATCAACAACATCAAAATAAAGATTTTACAATTGTTGTAAAAGAAAGTGACAAAGAATTTAGTATTGGCACTACCAAATTGTGGAAAAGTATTTCAAGTTGACAGTGATGTGATCGATACAACAATAGAGTTCTTATCCAAGAGGATAGATCATTTACATACTTCATAGAGATGTTGAATGAAATAAAAAAAAAAATTCTATATATGACAAGAAGTGGAGACAGTATTTATTACCAAAAGATTTTGTGGTGCACACAAATCATCATGCATTGGAATTCATTAATAGAAAAAGTAATTAAAACCAAAGGCTATAGACTGGATTGAATTTATTCAAATTTATTATTTTTTTAAAAACATAAAAGTGGTATATCCAATAGAGTTTTTGATGCACTAAGTAGAAAGTTTTTTTTTTAAATAAGTCAAAAGAGTGTACTATTGAATTTCATTCTTTGAGTGAGATGTATGAACAAAATCCATATTTTTAAGAAGCATGTGAAAGGTGTAAGAATCCAATTGGAGTGAATTGAAGTCCATGGATAGAGTATTTTATGTAGGAGAATTTGTTGCTCAAAGGCATAAAGAAGTTGTGCATGTCTTAAGGTTCCATGAGGGATAATTTGATAAGAGAGAAGCAAAGTGGTGGATTGGTTGGAAATTTTGGTATGGATAAAAGAATAGTTATTTTGAGTGAGAGTTATTCATGGCCAAGGATGAGCATTGATATAAAGATGGTTGAAGGATGTAGAGTATGTTAGCATGCAAAGAGAGTGAAATAAAATATTGGCTTATATCAACCACTACCAATACTAAAGAAACCATAAGAATGGATTAGTGTGTATTTTATTTCAGAGTTGCCTCAAACACAGAGAGGTAATGATTTAGTTTTTGTTGTTGATAGATTTTCTAAAATAGCTCATAATATTCTTTGTCCAAAAACTAGTGATGCTTACTATATTGCCAACTTATTTTTCAAAGATTTAATTTGGTTGCATGGTTTGCCAAAAGTATTATTTCAAGTCAAGATACAAAATTTGTGGGCATAGTGGAATAAGCTACACACATGATTGGATTTTAATTAATTATATCATCTAGAAACAAATGGTCAAAATGAAGTAGTAAACAAAATTTAATGTAATTTGTTGTGGTGTTTGGTTGGTGACAAACCAAATCAATGGGATTTAATATCATCACAAGAAAATTTTATGTCTAATAATTTATTCAATAAAATAGTGGGAAAAAGTTCATTTGATGTTGTCTATGGACATGGCCCAACCAGGTTTGATGAGATCAAAGATATAAATCATGATGTAGCTACAAACTTTTGCAAAATTCATAAGAGATTTGCACAAAGAAGTAAAGAAAAAATGGAGAAGAGTAGAGTCAAGTACAAAAAAGAGCATGATCTTATAATCCAGTGGTTTTTGTGACCTCTTATGATAGGGAAGTCCAAAGTTTGAACCATGGGAATTGCACTCAAGATAGATGGTGTATGTTGGGTATAGGAGTTGAAAAGAATCATCATTCGGCACAAGTGCATGGTTCAAATATTAGAGGAATTACACTCAGAGTTAACTAATGTAAGTTGGGAATCAGATTCATAAGGAAACTCTATTAAGTGTAATAGTCACAAGAGTTGAAAGGAATCACTAACCAATAAGTGCATTGTGCCAAATAGTTGTTGATGGAGATGAAGATGAGGATGAAGGTTTTCACAAATACAGTTGTTAGACCCTCATTGTTCTTAGAGTTCTCATGATCATTGTATCAAACCCACATTGGGTGTGTGTCTCTTGCAACCCTTGGGCTCGGTGTCCCTGTTGGACTTTTGTGCTCACATGTCTAGGGTGTTGATTTCAAGGGGATGAGGTCCCCCAAATTTTTAGCCTCCCTAGTTCATAGCTCTAGTTAAAAGTGAATTGTTACCAATCAAAAACAAAAGTCTCAAGTATCTTTTATATATATATATATATATATATATATATATATATATATATATATATATATATATATATATATATGCATAGAAGATAGAAAAAATTCCATGTTGGTGAGCTAGTATGGATTCATCTGAGAAAAGAAAGGCTTTCAAAGAAAACTAATAATTAATTAAAATGGAAGAAGATGGTTCCATATTCCAAAGGGCATTAATATTTTACCTATATTCAGTGTTACTGATTTGTAAAGATATTATAGAGAAGAGACCAATACAACACACCTACCAATAGAAACATGTCATAGAACAACATGGATTAATAATTTGACAAAAAGGGAAAGCTAAGAATGTAGATCCAATTGTTTATTCTTGGAGAAGAAAACATGATATAAGGAATATGTAAAGTATTGCAAAAATTGATGTAAAAAATTAGAACATAAGCATTCCCAAAAAATATAGAATTGCAATTAATGGATTTGGAAAAATATCATCTTCAATACACGGAATACTGGGTTCGATGGAAAGATTAAACCAAATCAGCTTAATTTAACTTTTCCATGAACCAAATTTTTCCTATAATAATTTAGTGAATAGAAGTGTAAGAAATAATTCACTCAGTGTTGTCTATGGATATAGCCCAACGGGTGTGGATGAACTCAAATACAGTGCAGATCTAGTGAGGAACAATATTTTAGTTGAGGATTTTTTAGGAAAAATCAGATATTTGGACAATGAAGTGAGGATAAATGGAAAAGAGTATTGTTGAATACATAAATTATGTTGATATGCATTGAAATGATAAAATATTTCATGTTGTTTAGTTCATTTTGACTCATCTAAAAATAGAAAGATTTGTACGAGGAATCTATAAGAAACTAAAATGTAAGAAGATAGGGCCATGTCAAACCTTGAAAAAGTTGTTTTCTAATGCTTATGAAGTTGAACTTCCAAAGGACATCAATATATCACTTATTTTCAATGCTAGTGATTTGTATAGATATTATGTGAAGACTAGTACAAAAACACATCTACCAACAACCCTGTCTTCATAAGCACGTAGTTTTGAACAAGCTTCCTCCACCACTAATAAAGAGATGAACACTAACTTCTCTACTTCCCGCTCTGCATTTTCAAATTCATCGAGGCTCATTTGGAAATGGAGCCCTACTTTTTCCCCACATAACTATTGGATTGTCTGTGAGTGCCATACCTTACTTAAGGGTCCCAACTAATAACAAAAAATGTTAGTGTTGGCTTGATTTTGGGGTTGTCAGTTAACATTGTCAAAGATTCTTTGTTGGGTGACATTGGTTTGAGTCAATGTGGGCATCAAGTTGATGTTTCCACTTCCTATGGCCTCCCTAACTTTTCATCAAGTGGTGTCATTTTTAGTGGGGTTAAAGGGAATCTTGGGGATGTTGTGTCAAACAACCTAGGGAATATTGGTCCTAGTTTTTGGGGTGTTGGATCTAAGACTATTACAAATGGACTTCTCCCAAAATGTACAACTATTGGTTGAAGGATATATGATTCATCTACTAAGACTAATGCTACCATCCCTTATAAGGTGAAATATTGAACTATCACCTATGCCAAAGCCTCCCCTGTGGTGGTTTGTGGTTCTGCAATAATGAATAATGTGATTTATACCAACGATGTGGTTTGGTCTCCAAGTTCATAAACCTCCAACCATTCTTCTAGATTTACACTATTTGGTAACTTGTTCTTAGTGGACCCTTTTTTTTGGTGATATTGAGCTATATCCTTGTGCAAAATGTTTTTTATTGCGTCATTTTTTCTCTCTTGAAATCATGATTTAATTTTAAACAAGTTGTGGGTTTGAGGAAATTATTCCCTTTCTTCCAAATCATGGACAATAACATTAAACCAACCTATTGAACCATTCAAATTGTGTTTAGTGTGGGCTCACCTTCCTAATTTCCCACTTCATTTCTAGGAGATATCTTACTTCAAGGTGTTAGGAAATAGGATCATTTTTAATGCCTTTATTTCAAATTTATATGCTTGATCTGCAGAATATTATCTCTCAAAAGGATCTTCTTGATGACATTATAAACATATTTCTTATGCATATTTTTTATAGCTATATGTGGCAACCAACTCCAAGTATACTTTGAATTGGTTATGATGATTGTGTTTGTATATATAAATCAGATCTCTAGAATATTGATATAATATTGATTTATTATCTATGATTTAGATTGTTGCATCTTGAATGCCATTGCTTGTTATTTTTGTGTATTCAAATGTATCAATTAATTAGTCTCTTCATGACATACTTCTAGTCCCAATAAGTAATATAGCAAACTCAAGTTCTTCATTTCAAATTCAGAAGCAAGATCTTCTTTGCATTTTATAATGAGATGATCTTCTCATGTGATTAGTAATCATCAATATAAAGAGTGAGAATTAATGTATCACCATTTATTACCTTAAAGTGGAAGTTAGAATTTGCTTCATTTTTGGAAAATCTCAACTTGGTAACATAATTGTCTATCCTTTCATACTAGGATCTAGGGGCTTATTTGATCCCATAAAGAGTCTCTATCAATCTACAGACATGAGAGGCATTATTGTGGATAATAAACCTTTAGGTTTCTTTATTTATGCTTCTTCTTCTATAATATTTTTTAAGAATACAAGTTTTACATCCATCTAATGTAGTTTCCATCCTTTTGATGTAGTGATAGCAATTATGGTCCTTATTGAAGTGTACCTAGCAACTGGGGAAAATTTTCGTTTGTAATCAATTCTTATCTTTTGGTAGAAAACTTTGGCCACAAATCTATCTTTTAATTTATCAATACTTTCATTTTTTATATGTTTGAGTTTGAATAGCCATTTGGATGAGACTACTAATTTCCCTTTATGTCTGGGAACAATGTCCCAAACATCATTCTTCAGAATGGATTGATACTCTTCAATCATGTCATACTTCCAAACTTGATGTTTTAGTGCTTCTTCAGCATTTGGAGGCTCAAACTTAATAAATTCACTCATAAGAGAAAAATAATTTGAGTGACCTCTTGGCTTCCTACTTTCTCTAAATGTTCCCTTAGGTGCAACATAATTTTTTTCTTCTTCAAGAACTTTCCTTCCCCAAAGTGGTCTCTTTCTATTATTATTAGTAGGTTCAAGAGGTTCAAGAGTAGAATTTATAGCTATATAATTTTCTAAAGTGTCTCCCTCTAAATTTCTTGAGGTGACTCATCATTTTTCTCACCAATATTTTGAATTCTATGTCCTCTTCAAAGGTTACATCTTTGTTTAGTTCAATTTTTTTTGGTCAGGAACATATATCTTGTAATCTTTGGATGATTCACTATATCCAAAAAAATATATTCTTCTTTCCTAATAGGTCTAGTTTTGACCTTTTCTCCCTATGAATGTGAATATAGATCAAGCAACCAAATATTCTTAAGTGACTTAATTTGAGCTTGCTTGTAGTGAAAACTTCTTCAAGACTTACATTGTCAAGACTAGATTGAGGACATTTCTTATGTATGTCGATTGCAATGTTAAAGACTTCTCCCCAAAATGAGGTATGAAGGTTTTGATCATGCATCATAGCTTTAGCAACTTCTAGTACAGTTTCATTCTTCCTTTCTACTACCCCATTTTTTTAAGGATTATATTGCACATTGTACTCCCTCTTAATCTTGGTAGTATACAAAATTCTTAAAGTTTTTGGAGACATTTTCTCCCCCATTATTTGAACTTAGGGTTTTGATTATTTTCTCAAACATATTTTCTACTAAGGTTTTAAATTCTTTAATTTTTCTAATACTTCATTTGATTCTTTAAGTTTTAGAAAATAAATCCAAGTTTTTTTTTTTCTGGAGTAGACATCAACAAAACTAACATCATACAAAAACCCTCCTAAGGAGAGTACTTTCATTGGTCCACATAAATTAGTGTGGATACGTTCGAGTACATTTTTAGAATTGTGTTCACTATAATGAAAGGTTCATTTAGAATTCTTTCATATTCCATCATGTTCAAGTTTTAATTTAGGTAATCATGTAACAAGTTTTTCTATAGAAGGTAAGACATGTAAGTTTAGATGTCCTAGCATTTTATACCAAATTACATTTGTAGTGGAAACATAATGAGTCAAGCCTTATTTGTGAACATTACATAGCTTATACAATCATCCATCAAAAACTCCTTTTGTATATGCATTCTTGATGTTAGAGTTCTTAGGCCAAGTAAAAGACATTTCCATCCAAGAATGTGATGCAATACCTTGTCTTCCAAGGCTAAGATGGATACTAGATTTCTTTTTTATCCCTAGCACAAATAACACTCCAATTAGTTATAAGGAAACTCCATATTTTAATTGGATTGCGAAGTTCCCAATTCCTTTCACAACTAATTCATTTTAATTTTCATCAAGACTATCTAGTTATTCTTCGAACCCTATTGTATGATGGGATGCTCCATTGTCTATGACCCAAGTATTTCTACAGTCATTAATTCACTCGATAATGCTTAATAAAATATTATTATTTTTGTATCTTGACTTCTACTATGGAAACTTGAGAGTTGAGTCTTTTAGGGAAATTTACTATGAGATGTCCAAACTTATCACATGTATAGCATTTTACTTTAGAAATGTCCTTCTTTCTTTTGAATGGATGTTTATTGTATTTTCTTGTCTTTCATTTGGAGTTTCCTTTCTTGTGCGATTTTTGTTTAATACTTGAATCTCTTCACTATATTTATTCAGTATGATTCCTCTAGTGATCAATTTTGACTCTTCTTGAATGTAGTGAATTTTTAATCAATCGAACTTGGGATTCGGGACATTTGGATCGGGCACTTATCCCTTGTATAAATTATTTCCAAGATGTGGGAAGTTTTTTTGGGGCCAACAGTGTTAATTTTTTATTGTCAAATATATGTCTGATTGTAGATAATCAGTTCCTTAATTCAATAATTCTTATAAAGTAAGAAGTAATAGTTTCACCCTTATTCATTTTTATATGGTGTTGTTTCTTCAGTGCGAGGGCTCAACTAATATTATTTATCTCATACATGTTTCTAAGAAGGTAAACATGGCATGAGCAGTGTCCAATTTTGATATGATGAGGACTATGTGATCCTTTACTGAGTCTACTCGAATCTTCACAACTCTATTGATACTCTTTTTCCATTGATTTTTTGAGTCTCATCATCAGGTATAGGTACAATATCTTACACATATGAGTCTAATTCTTATTCTCTAAGTTTCATCATTGACTTGAGTATTGTTAAGCCAAAGTTTTCAGCACCTTCAAGTCTATCTTGAAATCTAACATTGTTCACCATGATTGCTAATTAATTGCTAATTCTTTATTATGTTTTTTTTAAAATTTTCTAAGGTATATGCTCTTGGTATTATTTCAAAATTGGCTCTGATACCATGTTCAAAAAATAGCATCAATTGTAATGCATTTATTTCAAATTTATATGCTTGATCTGCATAACGTTATCTCTCAAGAGGATGTTCTCGATGGTATGAAAAACTCATTTCTTATGTGGATTTTATAGAGGTATATGTGACAACCAATTGTGAGTATTCTTTGAATTGATTATGATGAAAAATTTTGTATCTATAAATCAAGTCTCTACAATATGGATATGATACTGATTTATTATCTATGATTAATATTGTTACAAATTGAATATCATTGCTTGTTATGTATGTGTATTCAAATGCAACAATTGATTAAGTATATATGGATAGTGGTAGGGACATGTCCCATGTAGAGACATGTCTCTGTGTGGCTTAAGCCATGTAGAAACATGTCATGCATGGTACATGCCCTTATAACCAACCCACAAATTCATGAAAAATGTTGTAAATGTCATTACATATAATGTGTGATGTGCATAATGATTACCAATCACAATGGACACATTTTACATAATGATAATTGGGGTTTGTAAGTAACTTGATTTGCATTATTAGTTCATGTCGTAGGTAGGAAACTATTGCATTCATGAAAAGCAACTTATTGACCAATCACAATATTGAATTTTTCAAAAACATTTTATTCTATATAGTTTTAATATATCTTGTTTTTTTTTTTTTTTTTTTGAACTAATAAAATTGATCTCTAATTCTATTGTCCATTTTGTCAACTTTATATCTTCCTATTTACTATTATGAACTTTGGCATAAATTATTATTATTATTATGAACTTTGACATTATTTATATTTGGCAAGATATTAATGTAATCATTCAAATCAATTAAATGTCAAAGTATCAATCAATCATCCTTCACAATTAATTAGTCACCTTTTTAAAAGTCAAACCATCCACCAATAAGAATGAAAATATATTGGTTGATTTTTGAATAATCATATTTTAACAAATACATACAATTATATGTTTTGACTTATCTATTTTTAAAATATGTGGATGATAAAACTACCTTTTTTTTTCTAAAATGTATCTCTTCGAATAAGACAAATGATACAATAAGATCAAAAATTCACCATGAGATTTAGAAAGATCTTTTAAATATTCCTCTAGAGTCTTCCAATTAGCACTATTTTGGAGTCTTTCGACTATTAAATGCATGCATATTCTTTCTATTCTCATTAATTCTCTATCTTATCAACAAACATTTTCTAGACCCACTTTGAATAAGACAAAAATTATTTTACATATTCCTCTAGAGTCTTCCAATTAGCACTATTTTGGAATCTTCGAATTATTAACAATATATGCATATACTTTTTCTCTTCTCATTAATTCTTTATTTTATTAATGTTGATAGGCATTCTACAATGATAGAATGGGTGAAGTGGGATGGTGTGAGCATGTTAATGTTAAATTTTATCTTTTTAGGTTAAATTTGACAATCATCTACATGTCAAAAAATTTAATTTAATTATAAACATAATATACTTTTAAAAATAATTTAATAAACACCACATAAAATATTTGATAAAATTATAATGTTTGGAAATATAAAAATCATCAATTTTCTTTAGAAATTATAATAAAAAGCTTAAGTTAATGAAAAAAAATAGAGATAAAGGAAATATAAATAGTTTTGGGTGTTGTAAATTAAGTTTTAATCATTTTGTAGTAGATATCTATCGGCATTCCTTTAGATAGATTTATTTAAGATAACTATACTAGTTTACATATTCCTCTGAAGTCTTCTAATTAGCACTATTTTTAGAGTCTTCTAATTATTAACAATATATGCATGCACTTTTTCTCTACTCAATAACTCTTTCTTTATCAACAACCATTTTTTAGGCAATATGATTTCATATGTGTACACTTATTCGTGCTCATTAATTGTCAATTTTATCGACAACCATTTTAGAGGTAATACAATTTTAGAGGTGGTATGAGTTTCCAATAGAGATTTCAGAGGTAGTGTTGTAAATTTGCAACCATAGTTGTAATTAGTTTCTTTCTATTGTATTTTATCGCAGATGTTGCTTATTTATTTAAACAAATCAATAGCTATTTCTAAAAATAGACCTAACCAAAATTGAGTAGATTATAAATCGTAGGTGATGACGAGCCTTTAACAAATATGGAATCCAGAAAAATAAAGCGAACAAGCAAAAAACACAAAAATTGTGAAAAAGTAGATTTTTCCAAGAAAATTTTAGTAAAGGTAACCATAAGTCTCAATGGCACTTTTCCCCAAGAAATCCCATCTATTATGAAAATCTAAAAAATCCCCTTAAAAATCAATTTGACATTCTAATTGAGCGGCATGAAGAATGAAACAAAGAAATAGCCGATCAAAATCAAAAGCTTTCTAGGAAACCTCTATTGAGCCCAAATCCACAAGTGCATGAAATAGAAAGAAATCAAAGGAACACTAAGGAAGAAGGATGGGAGAAAGTTCACCCACAAAAGGAGATCCAAAAACAAATAGATCTAAAGTGCAAAATCAATAGGGACCTCCAAGGCAAAATATTACAAAATCATGGTGAAAGAGAAAAGAAAGACAGAAAAACCAAGCAAATTTATTTGGGAAGACAAAGTGTGCAAGGTATACGCAACAAAATCATATCTTAGCAGTCAAATCACCCATGGAGCTTAAAAACAACATGAATTTAAGTAAGGACTCTAAGAAATGGAAAACCCTAAATTGTTTGAATCGTCCAATCTCACAGATCTTCCCTAAACCCTGTATAGTTTTAGAAGAAAATAGTATTCATGTTAACTCTAAACCTAGAAATCATCCAAATTACTCCTCAAACCTAATTCTTTATTTCAATTTGGACAATTTCATTTTCATAATCTAGGAATAGAACAATTTTGGTCACTCATGACCTAAAAATTAGAAGCAAAGGTAGCCTCTACCATCATTATCAACAATAAGATAAGCGAAGACAAATGGTTTGATTGTGAAGAAAGGGGTCTATACACGGTATGGACAAGGCTAGAATTAGAGCGGTCTAAAATGGTGAATTGGTTCATATCCATGGACTCTAAACAAGTATAACTTTCATCTCAAACTCTTTAGTTTTCTTGCATTGCATAGATTAAAGTATTAGGACATCTTTGCTTAAAAATTCTCTCAAATATATTAATGGATACAGTCTAAACTTTATAAAATGGAAACCCAACTTTAATGAAACCCTAGTGAGTTCTCTTAATCTCCCAATATAGATAACATTAATAACATCCTAGCTGAATTATGCAACATCAAAATTTCCATTCAAATTGGAGAGTTACTAGGAGGAATTAAGGGTTATGAACCTCATCATATCAAATCTACATCAATAAAACTCTTAATTAATTTAAAACTAGAACTCTTTGACCAAGAATACATCAAAATTATCACAAATAGATTATTGTATAAAATCAACTTCTCTATATACCAAGGGAAAATTAGACAGGTGAAATTTCTCAAAGAAGGAAGAAGGGTGGCATCAAACAATCCAAATTTTGAAGAAATCAAGTTGGATACTGATGCAAGAGCATCTTGGGTGTAAGAGCAATCTTGCATTATCCAAAAATATATTGTTTTCAGTCTTTTCTATTTAAATAAGGACTAGAAGACAAGGTGGTTATTGTTGACATTCCAGTCATGTTTTTTATTAGTGACATATACTTATTCAAATTGTAAGTATCTATTGAGCATATTGTACAGTCAACAATTTCAACCAAGCATTTCAGTTGCTACCAAGTTCTACAGTTGCTACCGAGTCCTTTCGACAAATTTTAGTTTGCGCCAAGCAGTTACTACAATAGTGATGATTAGTAGTGTAAATCGAGCATCTCAGTGTATGTCGAGTTTACCAATGCAAATCGAGTTGTGCGGTGCTTACCAAGTTCACAGTTGATGTGATGCAAGTCTAGTGCTAACTAAGCTACTCAGTGTTAACCCAGTGACTTGATTTATACCATGCTCGTAGTGATAGTATTGACCGAGCTATGTAGTGTGAATCAAGTGATTCAATATATATGCCAAGTTCCACAGTATTCATTGAGTCACCAGTGTAGACTAAGTTCAAGACTACTTAAAAGTGATTAGTATGGATTGGGCTTCTACGTCTACCAGTGCATGATGATGTCAAGTATTGATAGTGGATGCTGAGTATCAGAATTTCACTGAGTCAGTCTTCAAATCCTAAGTTTCTAAACTTTGGCCAACTTTGTAATATTTGTGTAAACTTGTATTGTGGCTGACTTTGTAATTTTTAATTGCATTGGTATATATGTAATGTATTGTATCACATCTAAAGTAATAATGAGATATGCAATATAACAAGCAGAGAAGAAACAAGAGTGAATTAAAAGGGCTATAGCAATATAAGGAGCAGCCAAGATTTATATATCACAGCAAGGTGACTTGTACACTCAGAGGAATCTCATTCAGCAAACCAAGTTGTAGATCAAAGTTAGCTACTACTTCATCCTAACAGGTGGATCAATCAAATCCTTTAACAAGGCAGACCTAACAGTCTTATGTAAATCTCTTTACCAAGTGCATACTTCATTGTATGTTTGTAAATCCTTTTGCAAGGTGGACCTAGTAGCCCTTATTGCTCCTAACAGGGCAGATCATCAAAGTGATCATTGTAAGCCTTAACAAGCCAACTTTATACTGTAGTACTAAAGCTTGTGGGTATCATCTCCACCCCAGTTTTACTTTCTATCTGGAAGTTTTTGGGTCACCAATTGTGTGCCAAATGTGTTATGAATGCTTTAATGTTTTCAATTTCTCATGCATGCAATTAGATCAGAATTAACATGAAGGATTAATTGTTAATTAAGGATGAAGTTTTATTAGTTATTGATTCACCCCTCCCCTCTCAGTAACTTAGCCTTTCATAATATTTCCAACAATTGGTATTAGAGCTTTGTGGTTCTTAGAGGAAAGTTTAGTAGCATGAGCAAAGATCAAAGGCAATGGAGGTATTCAGACTTCACAAGGCTATTGACATGAGAAGTTAGATTTGGAATTGGCTATTGGACAACTCAAAAAATCAAAAGAGCAACTCTCTCAATCCTTGAAAAGAATAAAAGATCTTGCAATCCAGATGAATGATCCATTCTACATTGAAGAAAGAATTGAAGACATCCATTCAAGCAATTCAGATGAAGCCAATGAAGCAATCAAATAACTATTGGAAAAGAATAGTACTCTTCAAGAAGAAGTAAAAAACTAAGAAGAGAGCAAGAATTTCAGTCAATAAGATTGTGTGAAGTCATGGAAGAGAAAAACGAGATAAGAGAAGAGATAGAAGGAAAGAACAATGAAATTCAACACCTATCCCTTCAGCAAGAAGATGTCATTGATCATCTCACTAATGCAAATGAATAAATTATAAATCTAAGGTCGAAGAATTAAAGATTGCAAAATGATCTAAACATTAAAAGGAAAACCAATGAAAGAATGATAAAATCTCAAGCAGACATGAACCAATTGAATGAGCAAAGTCATTACAGACAAAAAGGAAAAGCAATAATTGGATGTACAAAAGAAGGTGAATCATCCAAGAAAGGAGCTCAAAAGAATCAAAAACCTACTTGCAATCACTGTGGTAAGATAGGTCATACATCAAACAAATTTGGAGCAATGGGAAAGCAAAATTCAATGGAAAATGCTATAATTGTAATTGGCATGGTCATAGAGCTAATGAATGCAAGGAGAAATCTAAATTTGAAGCCAAATGTCACAAATGTAAGAAGCGTGGGCACAAGTCATCAGAATGAAAAACTATGATATTGAATCTAGTAGAACAGGTTGTAAAAGCTATATTTGGTTTGGACTACAATACTTGGTACAGATGTCATTACTGTGGAGAATTTGGATACATTGAAATGAATTGTGAGAAACATCACATGAGGAAAAGGGATACTACCAGAAGATGTTTCATTTGTGCAAACTTGGGCATCTTGCCAAGAACTATATGAATACTGGAAGAATTGAAGATGAAAAGAAGGAAAAAGTTGATAACATCATAAAGCCAATGAGACAACAATGGGTTCCAAAGTCTACTAAAAATGTAAGTCTGATCACTGATGATCAAGTCACTTAAGAATTGGGTGACTCCACCATTTCCACTTGATTTCTCAAAGGAGAACTAGAACTAGGATACTAAAGAAGACATTTAATATTAGTTCTATTTGACAGGATAAAAGATCCATATCAGCATTCAAGATGCAAAGGGATCACCGAGTAAGACATGGCAGCCACTACTGAATTACTATCCTTATAGAGTGAGGTCAAGTTGCAGACTCTACCGACCAAGGTCGAGAGTAACTAAGTTTTATGTCATTATCAAGTTATGGAAGACTACCGAGTATTCAATGCAAGTAAAGTGGATGACAGTCTGTCATTTGAGCGAACAATCATACCAAACTTATGAAAAAAATTGATAAAAAGGATGAAATTGAAGTCATTTCTCACCATAAATTTTTTAGAGTTATTTGTGCAGAGCGATCTTCAGAGCATTCAAGTGATTTGAGTGAATCATTACCAAAAGTTTTCATATTATTTCAAACCCTACCAAGTGAAGATGGCATCCACAAGTAGAAAAGTGAAAAGAGGTTCAGACATGTTGGTTCGTGGTGTGGAATGGAAGGCACCAGATTTCAAGTTGACTCTTGTGGTTGTAGAAACCTTAGATCTGAGTGGAGCGCAGTCACAAATCCCTCCTAAGGTATTGTTAATTAATGATACCCATTTGCATTTCAAATGTGCTATTCAAGATATCAATACACTAGAGATGGATGAATGTTTGAAAGAGTTATGTGTTGATGGTGTGTTGAAACCTAAGCATCAACATCTCAAGGCAAAGGTTTAACTCACATGCCACGCGATTTCCAAGTGAAATGGATAAGGTTTATCCTCAGTTGTGTGCACATTGGTCAGTTGTGGTTGGATAAACCAATATTGATAACCAAGAAGATGATCCATAGGATCACTAGTCTTCCCATGTTAACCAAGGCAAAAATGACTAAAACCCTAGGTTGGGTTGAGTTGGAGAAGAAAACCCTTGTGGAGTGGGATGGAAGGGGAATAAAGATAAGTTATGTCACTGACATGGAATTGAAGTTGGGCATTCATGTCATCGCCCACAAAATCTACAGTTCAAGGAGATTGAACAGTTTATCTTGTGAAACGGTTGATTTGGCATATAAGATGGTCAAGAACAACCTTTCTCTTGACCATGATGAGTTATTTTTGAACCATTTCAACAAAAACATGGAGAGCATCAAAACTTCCAAAAAAAATCCATGTGAGTTTGGTTCACTCTTGACCTGTTTATTTTCCTATGTTCAAAAATTCTTCCCATCAAAAGGTACTGTCATTTGGAGAAAATATGTACCAGTCCTTTATCAAATTAATGAGTATATTGCTGAAATGGGAGAGAATTATGCAAGCATTATGGACAACTATTTTGATGCATTTAAGGAGAAAATGAATAACAAATTTTGGATTCCAAGGAAATCAGTTGAAGATTACAAAGATGATGTTTGTTTCATGGTAGATAGTGATAAAGTTTACATTCAGGCAATTAGGCCAAGAATAGCATGGGTAAAACCTCTAGGATATGAAGTGAATATTGATGAAACCAAAGACATAATTGAGGCATTGATAAATGAGCCTGTTGATCCTAAGGCTACTTACTTTGGCATCTATGACAAGGAAAAGGCCAGGATAGAATTAGAAATCAAACTTCCTCAAGCAATTAACAAGGGCAAGAAGAGGATTGTCAAACTGAAAACTAGTTCCAATCTTCTATTAACTGAAGGAAAAGGAGAGGATGAAGAAGCAAAAGATGAGGAAAAGTCAAAGGAAGAAGAGCCACTGAAGAAGAAAGGTAAGGTAATCATTACCAAGCCTACCAGGACATCTATTGTTGTATTCACATAGAGATCATCCAGAAAGAAAGCAGATAAAGAAGGAGGAAACATAATCTTCAAGAGGTCTCCATGACCTTTGAAGAAAGAATAAAAGAATTAGAATCTAGATCTGGCATTACAAATTTCAAAGCATTGAAATATGAGACTGGGACTATAGAGGAGTAGAAGCAGATTGAAAATACATTAATATCCAAGATGGGTAAGTGGAGATACTCACCTTACTAGCTTACTTAGCAGATTCCTAATGCTTTGATGGACAAGATTAAGCTAAGACGGGAGCATTCCATGCAAACTGCAAAAGATATATATGAGCAAACCCTGAGGAAACTCATGCCAAATTTAGATGACAAGGAAGTCAAAGAATGCTTAAAGAAAAATGAAGAAAATTTAACTTTGAGATTCAATACTTGTCTTATACTATTGAAAGACATTGAGCATGTTGTGAAGAATGCTACAAACACATGGAAGAATGTTATCTTCTTCACAAATCGACTGATTTTTTAGTTAGTGTAAGTGATAAGGATGATGATGATGATGAGTAGGAGGAGAAAGATGAGGAGAAAAATGATGAAGAGGTGACTCATTTTGACAATGTAGATGATGATGAAGAACAGGGGCAGGAAGCTACTGAGGAAGATGCACAAGATACTGAAGAGACCAACCCAGTAAAGATTGTTGCAGCAATCATAGCCTCACTTCCTCACTCGCCAAACAAAACATTGATAATACCAAGCCCAGAGATAGCTTCAGTAGGATTGATTGTGACTAGCACTCAATCAATCTATGCAGCTATCTAGCTGAGTACTTCATTGATAGTGGTGCCTACCACCTCATCTACCAAGCAACAAGTTCTTCCCTCTAGTTCTTCCCTCTAGTTCTTCCCTCTACATCAATTTTGGCCACATCAGGTATTCCTACTACTAGTATTTCAATGAGTGCAGTATCTACTTTTGCAGCAAGTTTTACTATTTCAACAATTGTTTCCATTCCCAGTATGCAAGTAATAAGTGCAAGGACAGTTGAGACCAAGCCTCAACCGAGCACAAAATTTTTGGAAAAAGGAAAAGAGAAGGAAGATGATATAGATCTTGATGAGGAGATCATCATTCCTAAATGGGACATCCCAAATCTAAATCCTGATCAGATGCAAATTTTTGGTGAACTACTTCAAAAGAAAGCCAAACAGCAAAGGCTTAGAGAGGAAAGAAACAAGGAATTCAAGATCAGTGAGGATGCTAAGAATATTCTAGCAGAGGCTCTAGGCATAGAGGTTGATACTTCTCAACCAATTTTGTATCAGTTAGCAGAGGTACTCCATAAATACAATGAAGATTTGGATGGACAAGATAAATTTTTGTAGAAAGCCGAGAAAAAGTTTGAGAATAATTTTTTTTAACTTATTGCTCAACAAATTGGAATTCATCAAGTAGAATTATCTACTATCTTAGGCTCTCTAGAGACCTCTTATATCAATGTATCTTTACTTTTTGGTAAACTATGTGATACATCAATTTTCACAAAAGAAATAAGAGATTAATTGTCAAAAGTTGATAAGGATCTAAAGGCAAGTGCATAGCAATTGCAACTTAACCCGAGTTCAAGCTCTGCCTACTTCAATAAGCTCGAATTTATGACAAATATAGAGGCAAAATTGTTAAGAGAGGAGGCAAGAATCAAATCTGCATTGATAGATATTTAGAATATGATTCTCCCTAACATGGATGCATTGCAGAAGCACATTGTACATTAAAAAATGCTCATCCATGACAATAACTTCTCCATTGCAGACCATATGATAGAATTGTTAGCAGAAGTGCAAATTGCATTGCACACCTCCAAGGTGTTGTAGGAGAATTGGGACAAGACTTTGGTGTTGATCCTAAAGGTACATTTAGATTTCTTCTCACATTTTGATATTACTATATAGAATATATATTACATAAATCTTTAGCATTAATGTCAAAAAGGGGGAGAAGATTGAGAAAAGATTGAGATTGGAGAAGATGTAAGGAGAAAGGGAGAGAAAGTTGTAGATTGTAAATGTATATTTTACAAAGGGGAGAAGATGTATTTAGATGTATATTGTATGTATAGTATATTGTAAATTATGTATGGGGGAGCCTTACCATGTACAGAAATATATCTCTTACAAAATCAATCTTGAAAAATCTCAAAAATAGTATACTCTACCAAGTTTGGAGACATAAGGTGATGGATAAGGATGTTCTTGAACATTCTTGAATTCAGTTTTGACTGATAAATGTTTTTGTCACTAATGCCAAAGGGGGACATTGTTGACATTCCAATCATGTTTTTTATTAGTGACATACACTTATTTAAATTGTAAGTATCTACTGATGTGCAAGAATATTGTACAGTTAACGATGTTAACCAAGCATTTCAGTTGCTATCGAGTTCTATAGTTGCTACCAAGTCCTTTGGACAAATTTCAGTTTGTGTCGAGAAATTACTACTATGGTGATGATTAGTAGTGTAAACCAAGCATCTTAGTGTATGTCAAGTTTACCAGTGCCTACCGAGTTCACAGTTGATGTGATGCAAGTCTAGTGTTAACTGAGCTACTCAGTGTTAATCAAGTGACTCAGTTTATACTGATCTCATAGTGATAGCATTGACCAAGCTATGCAATATGAATCAAGTGATTCAGTTTATATGTTAATTTTTACGGTATTCGCTGAGTCACCAGTGCAAACCAAGTTCAAGACTACTTGGAAGTGATTAGTATGGACCGAGCTTCTACGTCTACTAAGTGCATGATGATGTCAAACATTAACAATGGATGTCGAGTATCAGAACTTCACCAAGTCAGTCTTCAGAACCCGAGTTTCTACACTTTGGCCAACTTTGTAATATTTGTGAAAACTTATATTATGGCCGACTTTGTAATTTGTAATTGAATTGGTATATATGTAATGTATTGTATCACATCCAAAGTAATAATGAGATATGCAATGTAACAAGCAGAGAAGAAAGAAGAGTGAATTAAAAGGGTTATAGAAATATAAGGAGCAACAAAGATTTATCTATCACAGCAAAGTGATTTGTACACTTAAAGGAATCTCATTTAGCAAACCAAGTTGCAAATTAGAGATCAGTTAATGCTTCATCCTAATAGGTGGATCAATCAAATCCTTTAACAAGGTAGACCTAACAGTCTTGTGTAAATCTCTTTACCAAGTGCATACTTCATTGTATGTTTGTAAATCCTTTTGCAAGGTGGACCTAACAGTCCTTATTGCTCCTAACAGGGCAGATCATGAGAAGTGGTCATTGTAAGCCTTAACAGGCCAACTTTATACTACAGTACTAAAGCTTGTGGGTATCATCCCCACCCCAGTTTTACTTTCTATTTGGAAGGTTTCTGGGTCACCAAATTGTGTGTCAACTGTGTTATGAATTCTTTAATATTTTTAGTTTCTCATGCATGCAATTAGATAAAAATTCACATGAAAGATTAATTGCTAATTAAGGACAAAGTTTTATTAGTTACTAATTCACCCCTCCCCTCTCAGTAACTTAGTCTTTCATAATATTTTCAACAGGTTACTATTTATGGGAACTTGCTATTTTTAGTAATTTTTTCATATGAACTCGAATGTTCTCATTTTCTACATGAAGGTTCAGTTTAGAAATATAAGCCTAACATAAAAATCTCATTGCTCCAGCTTAAGTATTAGAGAAGTTATTGTGGATTTTTGGTGGAAAAATTTGGAGAATAATCTTCAGGCTCACTGTTGGAGGCCTTAAACGATGTCCAAAAATTTGATGTATGGGTGCTCCCGTAGTTCTGAGTCTGTTGATCAAGAGCTGTTGTTTCCAAAAAGTGGTATAATAGCCAATCGGAGCAACGATTTGTGAGTTATGGC
The DNA here is from genome assembly GCA_028749045.1 of Cupressus sempervirens. NCBI lineage: Eukaryota > Viridiplantae > Streptophyta > Pinopsida > Cupressales > Cupressaceae > Cupressus > Cupressus sempervirens. The sequence continues at coordinate 288,444,430 of CM053786.1, read as the reverse complement.
CTTCTAAAGTTGGGCTACCTGAAATTTCCAAAATAATTGTCAAAGATGTATTTGGTTGAATCTCTATGTTTTTTTAGGGTATGTCGGCCCTAGATATATTGTTTCAATGTCTAGAACCTTCTTGAGCGGCATAAAATTGTCTATTTAAGAAAGGCCCGAATGTTATCTAGAATAGCTCTAGATGGTAGTTCACAACTTAGTCTTGCAGATTATTGTAATGGAGTCGATGTGGGTTAGCATATTGTACTTGTGAATTCTATAATTCTACATTTGTGGGGCAAATAAGAAGTCCATATTTTGTTCTTTCATTTGATGTTGTTTCTTTTTTTTTGTTATGTATTTATGGTATTAAGGGGAGCACCCTTCATCAAGTGGTATCCGAGCTAGAGTTCTTGAGTGTGTGGACAAATCTCCAACTGTGAGGCAATTCTCACCAAGACTGTGGTTTGGGCTAAGGATGTAGATAGATCACTGATTGTGAGGCAATTTTCATTAGGGTTTCAATGGAAGCACAAAAATGCCTCCACGAAGAGAGCGTGGCAAAAGAGTTGGAGGTGTTACACCAAGGGTTTTAGAGCCCTCCAAAGACAAATGCAAGCATTGGAAGAACAAATGTGTAGAGAAATAAATCTTCCTGTAAGAGACGAAAGCAAGGGCGATGACGAAGTAGAAGAAAATGCCAAAGCAGAGGTAGTTCTAAACCTAGAGGAAGAGAGGCTTTTTAGGGTCATCTCCAAGATTGGAAAAAGACCTAAGTTTGAGGTTCCCAAATTTTTGGAAAACTTAACCCAGAGGAGATGACCAATTGGATCAATGAATTGGAGGAGTACTTTGAGTATGAAGATATTGAGGATCCTAATAGGGTCAAGTTTATGAAGGCAAAACTGAAGGGACATGCAAAGATCTGGTGGCAGGAGGTTCAGTTAGAGAGAAATAGAAAGGGAAAGAATGAAATCACTACATGGAAATGGATGATAACTAATTTGAAGTGACAATTCATTCTCGTGGATTATGAACTTGATCTATTGAAGAAGATGCAAGGGTTGAAGCAAGCGAAAAAATCTGTTCAAGAATATACCGAAGAGTTCTACCGAGTTCTCATTAGAATCAGCCATGCAAAAGCTGATCAAGAGAAAGTGAACCATTATCTTAATGGGTTAAGTCCAAGTATTTCGGAAAAGTCGACTCTAGTTTGAATGAACAGTATTGTTGAGGATTACCAGTTTTCCCTAAGGATTGAGGAGAAACTAAGCAAGATGTTTGACAACAAGAATAGTGGAAGAGGTTGCAGTGAAAGATCTAACGAATAATCTTATGGTGGTCGTAATGATGATTAGAAGAACAAGGATGAGGCTAGAAGTACTAGTCATAACTAGAGGAGAAATAATGTCAATCGTTTCCATGATCAGAACAATAAAGGTTAGAGACGAAGAAGCAAAGAACAAGGATCTACAAGAGGAGGCATCTGTGGGAAATGCTTTCACTATGGAGAAGAAGGGCATAGAGAATTTAAGTGTACCCAACACCAAGCAATGGTAGATCGAAGAACAGAAGGCCAAGCAAGAGTTGCACATGTTGCTGAAGATGTTAGATCCTCAAATTCTAAAGATTCTGAAAAAGGAGAAGTCCTAGTTAACAGAAGAGTCCTGCTGAGTGGTGAGAATGAACCTAATCAAAGAAGGAGCTTGTTTCGCACAAGGTGCAGATGTAAAGATAAGTGTTAAAATGTGATCATTAATGGTGGAAGTATTGACAATCTGGTGTCAGAAACGATGGTCACCAAGTTGAAGCTAAAGAGATAGAAATACGCGCATCCATAGTGTATTGCTTGGGTGCAAGATGACTACAAGGTCATGATCAATGAGCAGTGCTCAGTGAAGTTCAAGATTGGAAGATACCAGGATGAGGTAATTAGTGATATCATACCTATGGACATATGGCATATGTTGTCGGGTAGGCCGTGGTAGTTTGACAGGCATGTTGTACACAATGGGCGAGCAAATACTTACACTCTGACTAAGGATGGAGTGAAGCATAAGTTGAAGTCATTGAAGGAGAAAGAAGAAAAGGTATATAGTGCTACTAGAATATGTTTTATTGATGGAAAAGAGTTTTTGAAAGGTATGAAGAGTGAGCATATGTGTTTTTCTATAATTCCTAAAGATAGTAAAGAAGAAGTAGAGGAGGTACATGTAGAAGTTACAGATATGTTGGGAGATTTTTCTGATATTGTATCAGATAATGTACCTTATAGATTTCCCCCAATGACGAATATCAATCACTAGATGGATTTGGTTCCAAGAGCCAATTTTCCAAACAAGGTAGCGCACAGAATGACACCAACAAAAAGTGAAGAGTTAATTAGACAAGTTCATGAGTTTTAGAAGGGGTTGATTCGAGAGACTCTAGGTCCATGTGTTTTACTAGCCATATTAGGATGAAAGAAGAATGGAGAATGGAGGATGTGCACAGATTCTTGCGCTATCAACAAGATCACAATCAAGTATAGATTTTTATTGCCAAGGATGGATGATATTATGGATTGTTTGAGTGGAGCTGAGTATTTCACAAAGATACATCTAAAGAGTAGGTACCATCAGATTCATATCAGAGAAGGTGATGAGTGGAAGATAGCTTTCAAGAAAAAAGGATTGTACAAGTGGTTGGTCATGCCTTTTGGGCTAACCAATGCACCGAACACTTTCATGTGACTCATGAAGGAGGTACTAAAGTACTTTTTGGATAAGTTTGTCATTGTTTACCTAGATGATATTTTGATCTTAAGTAAGACATTGGAGGAGCATTTGATCCATATTCACAAGGTTTTTGATAAGTTGAGGGAAGAAAAGTTGTTGATAAACCTAAAGAAGTGCAGTTTTGTAAAGAAGCTGATGTACCTAGGATTTGTAGTCTCAGTAGAAGGTTTGAAAATAGAGCTAGAGAAAGTGAAGGCTATCCTTGAATGACCTACTCCAAAGAGTGCGACAAAGGTAAGATCTTTTCATGGACTGGCTAGTTTTTGCATAAAGTTCATAAGAGGCTTTAGCAGTATTTGTAGACCCTTGACTGAAACAATGAGAGGGGATAGGAAAGAATTTAAGTGGACTGTAGGAGTAGATCAGAGTTTTAATCTGTTGAAACAGAAAGTTATTGAGCAACCTATTTTAGCACTTTCTAATTTTAACAAGGTGTTTCAAGTAGATTGTGATGATAGTGGTACTACAATAGGAGTTGTTTTGAGCCAAGAAGGTAGACCTATTGCTTATTTTAGTGAGAAATTGAATGATGCAAAAAGAAAATATTAGGAAGTTTATGCTATAGGTCAAGCATTGAATAAGTGGAGACACTATCTTCTTCCTAAGGATTTTTTTTGTATATTGATCATCAAGTTTTACAATATTTGAATAGTCAAGGAAAACCTAACCAAAGGCATTTGAAGTGGATTGAGTTTTTGCAAAGTTATATATTTATTTTGAAACACGGGAGTGGGAAGTCTAACAGATTTGCAGATGCTCTTACTAGTGTTAGTGTAATTTTTTATTTTTCCTATTTTGATAGGTTTTTCCTACACTTTTAATAATCTCGCTTAGGTTAATAAAGCATGTCCTATTAGGTGAATGGTTGTGAGGTGTCACCTTCTTACATGTGAGCATCCATTAGCTATCTTGGGAAGATACTTTGCTATCTTTAGTCCAATAGATGGTTGCTCCTCATCGGTTGGTGTTGCCACCTCCTCCCTCTTCCTAGCCTATATAAGCATGCTACCTGGCTTGTATTTGCATCTCTTGTTTTTGCATCCCCTTAATGCTATTTTGCTTCTAGCATTTGCATTACTCTCTTGGAGACTAACTCTATGATGCTATTTTGATTTTGTATCATCTGCATTCATAGTTTAGATATTTACTCTTTGCACTAGTTTTCTAGGTTATTAATCTTATCAAATTCTAACATGGTATCAGAGCTTTTCTATGTGCAAGAGTAGATTTTAGTTTCCTTATTTGAGAGATTCGAGGGGGGCAAATAAACTTTATTGTAGTTTTTTGAAAAACAAAGTATGCTCTTCTCTTGCATCTTTGGATGATCCTAAGAATCAAAAAAATTTTGACAAAAACAGTTTTTCTCTGGGGTTTCAATCTCAAATCTGACAACCAACTTGCATATTTGGAGTTTTCAATCAGTTTTGTAGGTTTCAGCATGTCATTGATGGACTTAAGAAGCTGATCCAGCATTTGCATGTCATATTTTGGTTGCTGGGGTCATTTTTTGATTTTTGGAGCCGTTTTTTATTGTTAAAGGCATCTGATTTACACTACAACAACATCTTCTGTACATCAGCAAGAAAAACGCTTTCTGGGTTTTGTTCACAGCCCCGAAAAACCATTTGGGTATATTTTAGATTTTGCATGCAAGCTATATATTTTTCAGAATCGAGCATGCAAAGCTACGGCCATACCCCTCTCCGTTGGCAGTCGCAGATTTGAATGCAGTTTTCAAATATCTCGTTCTTGCTCATATGGACTCCGATTTTGATGATTCTTGTTATGAACTTGGCTATTTTTTTGTGCTCTATCCACTAGTGGAGTTGTTTTTTGATTTTCATGCATGAATTCTTCAGAAATTGCAGATTCTCAGCCGTGACTGTGCATAGTTCTCATTTTGGAAACTTCGGAGGATCATAACTTTCTCATATGACCTCGTATCGAGGCGATTCTTTTTTTGAAAGTGCATGATTTTTCGAGTAGATCGCAGTGGTGCTATTTTTTTCCTTGATTATTGTGCCCAAGTTTCACTTCTAGCATATACTCTTCATGAGGGTTTGTAATGCATTGAAATCAAGACCACTAAGTATTTCTTTCTAGTGGTAGTTGTAAACGCACTAAAATAAAGTGTCAAATCATATTTATTTGGGGGTGGGTTCTTTGATTGAGTAAAAAGGGGGGGGGTATTGTCGTGGCTGGGTTCTCTTCTTTTTAGCATTTCTTCTCTGCATTTCTTCATCATGGATCAAACAAATATGCCCATCCTAACTCCATACAACTACTTTGAGTGGAAATCACGCATGACAATTCACTTAAAGAAAGCTGGATTAAATAGGATAACTATGGGACTTGAAACTGAACCTACTAAAGATGAAGACAAGCTTAAGTGGTTTAACAAATGTGATGAGGCATATGGAACATTGTGTTTGTCTGTTTCTCCTAACTTGCTATTTCACATTGAGTCTTTGGATACACCAAATGAAGTATGGACAAAGCTAGAGACACTATTTGGCACACAAGATTCAATGAGGGGTCATATGTTGGAAAATGAATTAATTAGTTTGAGTCCAGGGAATTTCAACACAATCCAAGATTTCTTCACCAAATTGAAATCACTAAGGCTGCAGTTAAAACAATGTGGAATTGAAAAGAAAGATGAACAACTGATTCTTAGTATTCTCTCTAAACTAAGTTCAGAATATTCTGTGTTTATCTCTACCTTCTATGCTACTAAGGGTGCACTTGGTACTCAATTCACCATGCCATCTTTAGATGATTTTGCTATCAATCTCACTCGAGAACAGGACAAGCTAATCCAGATGGGCATTCTTAAGTCCTTTAAGTCACATGCCTTGGCTGCTAACCAAGGCACACAAGAACAACAAGGACAGAGTAGTAACAACAATAGTAAGGACGAGAAACAAAAGAATAGCGAGGAGAAGAAGGATCAGATGTCGGTTTCTTCAAAAGCAACTATTGATACACCATCTTCCAAGGGCGATAAGCCTAAGAAAGAAAAGGTCAAATGTGCCTATTGTAAAAGACTTGGTCATGATGAACATAAATGTTGGCAGAAACAACTTGATCGCTTGACATACATTCTTGAGAAGAATAATATCAGTGTTCCTGAGTCTATCAAACAAAGTTCTAATGAAGGGTCTAACAAGGAAAAAGAAAACAGCAAGGGGAAAGGAAAGGGCAAGGCTCTTTTTGTAGTTGCTTCCTCACCATCCACTTGGGTTCTTGATTCAGGTGCTTCATACCACATGGCTTCATCTAAGGAAGAACTTGCATCCTTGGAGCCGTGTACTATGCCTTCTATTTTGATGGGTGATAACACTCTTGTTGAGGTGTGTGGTAGAGGGTCTGTTGATGTGGGGGATGGTACATTCCATGATGTTCCTTATGTACCCTCATTGTCAACTAATCTCCAATCAGTACACCAAATCACTCACACATGTTTAGGCAAGCGGGTTGAGTTCACTGCTAATTCAGTGGAGATATGTGAGTTGCACAATGATTCTACAGTTGCAGTTGGGAGAGCAGATCATCAGTCACGACTCTATATGTTTTCTCACTTTGTTCCTGATCTTCCTTTGATTGTTTCACTCACTCACTTTAATGATGTGAGCAGATTATGGCATGAGCGGTTTGGCCATCTTAACTTCCACTACTTGCATCAACTTAACCAGCAGAGCATGGTCACAAGGTTGCCTTCTACTTTGACATTGGAGTCACTTGGAATACATGATAGATCTTCTAATGGGTCAGATTCACTTGAGCAGTCTTCTACCTCCACTTCTGATGCAGAGAGTGATTCAGAGGACTCACCTCCTTCCTCTCCTAGTCATCATTCACAGGTTGATGATTCTCCTCTAGATTCTCCATCTTCTGGTCCACTTTGGGCTAGACAAACCTTGCAGTTTGTAGGTGATTGGGTTGGGAATCCATCAGACACCAAGCAGACTCGTTTACAATTCCAAGATGCTCTACATATCTTCATTGCTACCACCTCAAATCCACAGTCCTTTCATGAGGCTTTTGGTATTTCTGAGTGGGATATAGCTATGCAGGAAGAGTATAGTTCCTTGATGAGGTACCACACTTGGGATCTTGTCCCTTTTCCTAAGGGAAGAAAACTTGTTCGATGTAAGTGGATCAACCGGACAAGATTTGCAAGCTTTGCTGGAGGTGCGGGATGCTTCATCTTTTGGGGGGGCCTCTTCCTCTCACTTGGAGTCCTAATTTTCTTTGGGGAGTTTCTTTTCTCTCTCTTTTGGGAGAATTTTATGTACATGGGTACTTTGCTATCTTTAGTCCAATAGATGGTTGCTCCTCATTGGTTGGTGTTGCCACCTCCTCCCTCTTCCTAGCCTATATAAGCATGCTACCTGACTTGTATTTGCATCTCTTGTTTTTGCATCCTCTTAATGCTATTTTGCTTCCAGCATTTGCATTACTCTCTTGGAGACTAACTCTATGATGCTATTTTGATTTTGTATCATCTGCATTCATAGTTTAGATATTTACTCTTTGCACTAGTTTTCTGGGTTATTAATCTTATCAGATTCTAACAACTAGGAGACAACTTTTGCTGACAGAAATGCAAATTGAGGTGGTTTGGTTCAAGGAACTCAGTACTTTGTATCTAGATGATCCTGATTTTGGTGAAGCATAGAAGGCTTGTATAGAACTTGTTGCACTTGACAGGACAAAGTGGTTGGATTTCATGATCCAAGATAGTATGGTGTTCAAAGGAAGCCAGTTGTGTATTCCCATTATTTCAATGAGAGAGAATCTCATCAAAGAGAAGCATAGTGGAGGATTGCTTGGACATTTTGGTAGAGATAAGACCATTGCTTTGGTTACTGAGAATTATTATTGGCCATAGTTGCAACAAGATGTGAAGAAATTTGTGTAGGGTTGCAAAGTATGTCAGATGGCAAAAGGAGTGAAGCAAAATATAGGGTTGTATCAGACGTTACCTGTACCAAAGAAGTCATGGGAGGATGTCAGCATGGATTTTGTTCTTGGATTATCGAGGACTCAGCGTGGGCATGATTCTATTTTTGTGGTGGTTGACAAGTTTTCAAAGATGGCACATTTTATTCCTTGCAAGAAGACTAGTGATGTTGTTCATGAAGCAGAGTTGTTTTTTAGAGAAGTGGTGAGACTACATGGTCTAGCAAAGAGTATAGTTTTAGATTGAGATACCAAATTTGTTGGGTATTTATGGTGTACATTGCGGAAGAAGTTGAAGATAGATTTAAAGTTTAGTTCATAAGTGGTGAATAGGAGTTTGGGAAATTTACTAAGATGTTTGGTTGGAGATAGACCAAAAGGATGGGATATGATTTTACCATAGGTAGAATTTGCATATAATAATTTTGTCAACATGAGTACCGGTAAATCACCATTCCAGATTGTATATGGGAGTAGTCTCACAAATGCTTCTGAATTGAGGCAGTTGGATAAAGGGGAGATAAGTAGTGTTGAACCAGAAGAATTTTTTGAACATTTGAAGAACATCCATGAGGAGGTGAGGAAGCACATCATAAAGATGAATACACAGTACAAGACTAAGGAAAAGGAGGTATAAGGAATTTCATATTCAAGATGAAGTCATGGTTCATTTGAGAAAGGAGCTTTTTTCAATGAGTACATATACTAAGCTAAAGATGAAGAAGTTTGCACCATTCAAGATAGTGAAAAGGCATGATTCTAGAAATGCTTATGAAGTGGAGTTGCCTACTTTGTTGAATGTTTCACCAGTATTTAACATTTCATATTTGAGAAAGTATTATGAAGGAGGTGATGGGGATGAAGTTACATAAGCACAATGGAGTATTCAGCAACTAGTTCGGCTACAAAAGAGATTGAGGAGATGCAGGACAATCATGTTGACAAAAGTACCAGGAACAGAACTTATGAGGAATATCTAGTCAAATGGAAAGGGAGGCTAGTAGAGGATTCATCATGGCTAGAAAGGAGGAGGTTAACTATCTTGGTTTTTCTTTGAAGACCTGAGACGTGATGAAGTCACTTCTCAAATTACCCCGGGTCTCTGATGCAGGAGCATCTTGGGTATAAGAGAAATTTTGCATCACCCAAAAACATTTTATTTTCATTTCTTTCTATTTTAATAAAGACTAGTAGAAAGGGTGGTTACTATTATGGGAACTTGCTACTTTTAGTAAGTTTTTCATACGAGCTCGAAATATTCTCATCTTCTACATGAAGGTTCATTTCAGTTTTATAAGCCTACCATAAAAATCTCATTGCTCCAACTTAAGTATCAAAGAAGTTATAGCAGATTTTCAGTGGAAAAATTTTCAAAAAAATCTACAGGCTCATCGTTGGAGGCCTTAGAGTGCTCGGATGAGGTCCGAAAACTCAACGAAAGGGTGCTTTCACAATTTCAAGCTTGTAGATCACAATCTGGCATTTTTGAAAAGTGGTTATAATAGTCAATCGGAGCAACAGTTCGAGAGTTATGGCCTTTTGAAGTTGGGCTACCCAAAATTTCTAAAATAATTGTCAAATATGTATTTGGTCAACACTATATGTTTGTTAGGGTCTATCGGCCATAGTATTTTGTTTCAATGTCTAAAACCTTCCCAGGCAGCACAAAATTGCCTATTTAAGAAAGGCCTAAACATTATCTAGAACAACTCTGGGTGGTAGTTCGCAGCTTAGTCTTGCAAATTACTGTAATGAAGGTGCCCATGTCAGTTAGCATATTGTACTTATGAATTTTGTATGCAAAAAAAATGTAGAGAATTATGACAAACATCCTGTGAATTATCATTTTCAACGTAGGCCATGGTTCGCAGATTGTAATCGCGAGAATTTTCTCACAGACACGAAAATGTCAAATTAAACGGACAAAGCCAATTTATGGGGACGTTTCTGTAATCCCGCATTTGCGGCATAAATAAGAAGTCCATATTTTGTTCTCGCATTTTTTGTTGTTTCTTTGTTTCTATTATGTTTTTATGGTAATAAGGGGAGAACCCTTCATCAGATACCACCATAGAGGATCAGCATCCAAAGTTGGTTGCAAAAGAACAACACAATTACTATAAAAGAGGAGAGATCAAGCAACAAAATAATAGAAATAGTCTTATTATATCCTCAAATGGGGAGATTGAAGAAGGTAAGATAACATAACCAAAGATCATACAAAGCATACTCGGAAGTATTGAAAATAAATCTAAAAAATCAGAGGGAGAAGAAATTAATTAGACACACAGCAGAGATATATGGAAGGAGTCAATTTACTCAACTCACTAAGTAAAAAAGTTGCAAGCTATAAAGAAGAATCAGTACAATCAAAAATAGAAATAATGGAACTAGAGGAGAATATTAGGAGCATTAAACAACTCAATGAAGAAATCACACTCAAAATCAATGACACCATAGATCCAATAGAGATCCTAAAACCAAAAGAGGCTCGAGAAATCATTAAAAAAAAAAAATTCTATATCAAAAATAAAAAAGCTTCAAAGGAAAGTCCTCAAAAAGAACAAAGAAAAGGAAAAATAGTAGTTGGAAAAGGTTCTATACCAGGAGAATGATAGTCAAATAGTTAAGAAAAAGCATTCATAGGCCCTTGTTCAAGAAAAGGACAGAATTAAAGCTATTGAGGATACAGAAAATGCATGGCTTTTCACAACAAAGGATCCTCAAAGAACAGATAAGAATACCCACAATCTAAATAAAGAGAGATCCAAATCAGCATCAATCTCACAGGAAATCAAAAACAATAATTTGGAACCGAAAATAGCAAATAATGAAGAACAGAATATAGAAGGATCAATTCCACCAGCATCATCAACATAATGGAGTAATATCATCATCAAGAAAAGAGCCAAAAAATGGAGCTACAAATTCTGGGTAACCCCAGCGAATGGAATAGATGCATTTGAAGTAAAAGCCAACAAGGAAACACAAAAGCCTAAAGAACCTAAATACAATGAAGAAATTTCAATTCCAGCAAGAGAAGATACACTCTTTAGAAGTCCAAATACTAAAGAACAAAGCACAAGTCAGGGACAAGAAAAACATAATGAGAAATGAATATGGCAAAATTGGGAAGAATATGGAGCTCTGATGGATCTAGAACAGATGAATGAAAATGAAAAGGTCAAAGAAGGGAGAACACAGATTGAGAAAAACACAGAACAATATGAAAATCGGATTGATTTAGCAGAACAAATAATTAAAGAACTAGAAGGGGAAAAAGAAAATGAGGAAGAAGAAAGTCATACAATAAGCATTCACAATGCTCGGGAGAATCTAGAAAACCTTAGAATCTCAATTAATCGGGCAGGCATCAAGACACCCAAATGTGGTAAACAAAAGTCAAAACGAGGGAGGAAATCACTCAAAGAACTAAGAGAGGCAAATGGCCAAGAAAAAGAACAAAAAATGCTTGTTCAAATTCTAAAAGCAAGGAAGGGGAAAAGCCTTCCCATGTCAATATGAGGATTACAACCTAGAATGCTAGAGGCCTAAATGCCCCTTGGAAAAAACGCTTACTAAAGGGAAACATATCTCTAATTGAATCTAGAAAGATATTAATACAAGAAACAAAACTTAATAAAGAAGAATGAATTAAATTAGGGAAGAAACTAGGAAGTTGGAGAATAGTCTTACAGGAATTTAGAGGAGCATCAGGTGGGATAGGTATGATATGGAACCCAAGGAAAATAGCCCTAGATTTAATAATCTCGAACCATAACTGGATGGGATGTAAAATCAAGAGTATCAAAAATAATCTCCAAATTATCCTAATCAATATATACGGGCCAACACAGACTGTAGATAAGAATGATTTTCAGGAAGAAATAAGCATATTCATGAGAGACTATCACAATGAATACATACTTATAGGTGGGGATTTTAATATTATTTTAAATCTAGATGAGAAATACAGAGGTATGCAGCACATCTCACCGGCTACTATTGACTTCAATAGTTGGGTACAACAAAATAAGTTATTAGATACTCCAACCAGCAATGGAACTTACACATGGAACAATAGAATGAAAATTTTCACCTACATTGCAGAAAAATTGGATAGATTTTTCTTCAAAGGAGAATTAAGAGATATAGACATGGTACTATAATCAACAATCTTACCAATAGCAAGATCATATCATTATCCGGTAAGAACTGAATTAACTAAACCCAAAAGAGCTTCAAGAAACCCCTTCAAATGTGAAAAATGTGGTTTCTAGACACCAACTTCATGGAACACATAAAACTATGGTGGTTAGAAGAAAACTTCCAAGAATCAAAAATGTATTGCTTCATTTCTAAGATGAAAATGATCAAAAAAATATAATAAAATGGAACAATACTCATTTTAATAACATATTCAAAGAAAAATTAGATAATGAAGAAAATCTAAATAACTAAACAATGATGTTATAAAAAAGGAAATGAACACTGAGAAATACCTAAAAGAAAAAGTATTACTGGCAAAGCAGGAGGAAATACTAACAAAAGAAGAGATTAATGGGATAATATTTGCAAACCCAAAGAGTTGGGATGCTTAGGTATAAAAAACCTCAATTGGCAAAATGAAGCATTATGAGCAAAACTAGTATGGCGAATATATCAAGAGTGGGAAAAAAAGTGGGCATATCCTATACAAAAAAATACTTAAATGAAGCAAATCCCACATCCCTTTTTAGAATGCAAAATTTACCAAAAGGATCAAAAAGTTGGAAGTTTATCGTAAAATGTCAATCACTTATTAGCAAATATGTAACTTGGGATATTGTTAAAGGAGAAGAAGCACTCTTCTGGTAAGATTCATGGGATGGACTTCCCCCCTAGATAACTTAAGCATCCCAGCCAATGTAAAAAATATGTTAGTAAATATATGGGGGACTAAGGTAAGCAATTATAAGCAAGTCCGGAAGGAAAATTGGAAAGATATATGGGAATGGAAATCTTTAGAAAATATAGATATGGATCCTAAAGAAAAGAAGACTTTTGAGGAAACTCTTAAACAACAAAAGCTCAATCATAAAGAAAGAAGAGACAAATTCATTTGGGGAGCTTCCAAAGATGGAAGGTATAGTTTTAAAAGAGGACACAAGCTAATAATACAATCAAAAAGATGGGAAGCTATTAATATGCCTCTCAAGTTCACTTGGGACTCAGCATGCCTACCAAAAGCAGGAATTTTCCTCTGGGCAAAAATTCAAAAGAGGATTCTAATAGCAAATAGACTAAGGAAGATAAAAATTGAGGGACCCTCGAGGTGCTATTTATGTAAACAAGAAAATGAGACAACAGAACACCTATTATTCCAATGTTTGTATGCAAAACAATATTGGGAATGGCTCTGACAAAAGCTTAATTGGACTTCCCCCCTACCTAGGAATCTTGAGAGTCTCTTGATAGGATGGCCTAATGGATGCTCTTTTAAAATTTACGAAAAACTTTGGAACATAAGCCCATCCATACTTATGTGGGAGATCTGGAAAGAAAGGAACAAGAAAATTTTTTGTGATTCAGAACTCAATATAGCATCATTACTCAACAAAATAGAAGCATGTATAATAGAAATTGTGAATAATCATTTAAGAAAAATAGTGAAAGAGGAAGGATCCTTCACAGAATGGGATGGAGAAATGAAGCAAAATTGGAGCAAACTCATTAATCCATCACTAGTATATAATAAGAACAACCAAAAAGCTAGGATTGATTACAATTGGGAACCTCCGCCGAAAGGATGGTCAAAATTAAATTTCAATGGAGCATCTAGGGGAAACCTCGAAATAGTAGGAATAGGATGTATCCCTAATTTAGATTCTAGAAAATGGGTCATTAAAAGAGCTAAGCCTATGTGCATCATCACGAATAATTTAGCAGAATTAGAAGCCCTCCACAAGGGACTTCAATTAAGTTTAAGCTTTGAAATAAAGAAACTAATAATAGAAGGGGACTCCCAAATCATACTTAATGCATTAAGGAAAAGAAAAAACCCCAAATTGGGTGCTAAATTCAAAACTAGAAAATGTATTAAAATTATTAAAACTTGTAGAAGAAGCCAAAATTCAGTATATATTCTGAGAAGGCAACCAAAAGGCAAATTACCTGGCAAATAAAGGAGCAAATGGTGAGGATATATTGATATATCAAGACTAATAAATACATGACAGTATTAAATATTATTTATCTCAAGTATACCCTTCTCACATTCTATATCCTTTTAACTCATAAACCTTTAGGCTCTTAACATTATCAATAATGAGTATGGAAATTTGGCAATCATGGTGGCAGAAGATTGCAATCGAGCATGTAAGTTTTACTCATCGAATTTTCCAGAACTATCTAGATCCTTCGACTTCATTTATAAAAAGAGGCATCTTTGCCAAAAGTTCACGATCAATCGCTTTAGCCCCTTATTAATTGGTATCTGTCTTAGTGTAAAAATGGAGACGGTTGTAGTAGTCTTTCATGCCCTGGAAACTCAAACCATGGCATTTAGGGTCAATGTAAAACCAGAAAGGTGGAATAGAATCCTGAATCCCATGGATGATTTGTCAAGGGTAATTATTAGTAGGGTCATAGGTGAGAAAACTTTCAATTACAACTACACATGGCATACCAACAGCTCGATCAGAGGGTCTTTCATTGCTTGTATGGCTAGAGAAAATATTGGTCATGCTGAGATTATTAGCCTTTGCCGTAACATCTTCTACCCCACGCAGCTAGAGGGATTGGAGAATGCAGTACTTTGTATCAACCACCAGTTGAGGATTCCCCTTCCAGAGTTCTACATGAGCCACACGTTGGGTAGTTTAGGGCTAGTAAATGTCCACAATCGTCAAATTCTATCTATAAGGGACAATGTTCTATTTTACCATGAATGGCTGAAGATGGAAGCCAATATAAACTTCCTACTACGCTAGAGAGGGATCGTTGAAGAGAAGAACAAGGAATGGCTTCAGAACTACCTAAATATGTACTCTGCATACATTGAACCAAGGGTAGACTTGGATAATCTTGATGATGTTGAATTCATTCTCCCAAATTTATACAAGTCCAGCAAAGAAAAGATGGCTTATGTGTTTCTTCCAAGGTGTTTGGCAACAAATATTACGAAAGCATTGGAAATCATAATGGTATGTGTGAAGAAAGAGGAGGATTAGGTTAATTGTTGAATAGTTGTAGGTTTGATATAAATAGCGGCTTTATAGGTTATCGAGCTAATCTAGGACCTAGGGCACTTCTTGATATGAATTCATTGGGACCTAGTATTTTAAAGATTTAAATACCTCCTATCGATTTTGAATTTAGCGATTGTTCCCCTTTGTATCGTCATGGGAATCTCTGGTTTTTGTATAAAGAAATGTCAAATTGTATAGTTCTTTGGGTTTTCAGATGACCAAAGACTTAACCTATTTCGCTTGCCTCTATCTTTTAGGGTTCTATATTCGGGATATAGTTGTGTCTTTAAACTTCTTTCTATTGTTTTCACACAATTTGTAAATACCTGACGATATATAATAGTATACTGAAAATTAATACTTGCCTTGTGTCCTGTTGTGGGCTAATGGTTTGTTTGTTTTTTTCTATCAGTGTTTCTCTTTGTTTTCCCTTTCGTTATGTTGAAACAAAATGTTAACTAAAAATTAAAATTAAAATTGGAATTTCCTTCTAACATTAAGTGGTATTCGAATTATCTTACCCCCTTTCTAGTGTTGTTTGGTGCATTTATATCAATTGGTTAGTAAGTGAGGCAGAGACCTGTCCTAGCCTGGAATTGATAATCATTCTTTAGCAATAGTCAATTCTCATCTAACATTGATATAAGGATTAAAAGAATAGCAATATTCAAGGATGGGATCTCTCAAGGCAACCTTAAGATCTCTTAATCGGTCATCTGATCTCTTTATCCTTGCAACTTCATCTTCGGCAATTGAAGTTTTTATCATCTAGCGCCCTGGGTGTGTACCCCCCTGTTAATCTTTTACGGTATTTTTTTTCTTCCCCTTTTTGTGCCTCCCTCTCCTTGTTTTTGACCCTGGATCCTTTCTACTATTATTTGTTTGATCTTCTTAGCATTTTTCTCTTTGTACCCCCTTTTGCTCTCAAGACTTCTTACCTTTACCCTTATCTATGAACTCAAACTTAGATAGGTTTTGTCAGCATTTGGATTATAAGCAATCTTAAACTAAAAATTACTAGACCAATGAATCTATGATCAAAAGAAGTAAACATAATATTTAATAACTGGATTATTTATTTAGAAACAATGGGATAAAGCAATGAAAATATTGATTTTCCTAATGTTACCAACGTTTTATTTTCAGTATAATAATAGCGGGTAAAGTAAGGCAAAAACTATCACATCAGGGTATTTTTAATAAAAGAGCATCAAGAAACAAAGGAATGCACTTATGAACAGACTCAAAACATTTGTAATGATAAGCTAAAGTCATGTATATGTATTAATTAGGGTGAAAATAAACTAGGGTATGCCCCTTTTAATTTGTAATTGTATAGGATGATAGTCCTGGGCAAGACTGGAGGTTTTCTTCCCCATTCCTTCCTACCAGTGCTCGTTTGAACAGAGAAACATTGTATTGTTATTTTACTTTCATCTATGTAATAAAAAGGCTTTGGTCATTTATAGATCTATATATATGTATGTATGTATGTATGTATGTATGTATGTATGTATAGAATCCAGGGGCCGAATTTTTAACTAAAAATTGGAGACAAAATGCACGTAATTAGATTTGCGTCTATTTCTTTGAATCAATATGAGAAGATTACATCAACATGAGTCTTTGTTGGCACTATGCTTACAGGATATATGATTATCATTTAATTCTTGTTTCTTAGCAGATAATAATAAATATTGCATAATTTGGAGCTTCAACTGCTACTGTTGGATTGTCTACTTTATAATTATTAATCAGAGTTATTTTGTTCTTTATTCTAAAATGTGGTGCTACAACGTTCTAGCAAGTGAATATTTGTCTCTTCCTTTAGAGTTGTGATTTGTTTTAAAATATGATGTGATAATTTCATTGTATGAAGATTACTAACGAATTAAGAACAAAAACTATTTTCAAACCATTCTTTTCATTTCTCCTAGGAATTCTACATTGTAGTATTATCTATGGACCAATAGGCTCATAATTAATAGTATGTTGACAACTTGCTTGTTTAATTTGACATTTAACATTTGCTTGAACAATATTTAGCACTTTGAGTACAACCTAAATTATACATGGGCAAAAACCTAGAGGTTATGCATCCTTGTTAAATTTGATATTTTCATTGATATAAATATCAATTGTTTCACACAGGTTTATTGATTTGATCATATTGATAATAAAATGTGTGCGTGTGTGTGTGTGTGTTGATTCAATCATATTGATAGTAACTCTCTTGATTAATTATTATTATATAATATTGATAGACTATTAATATGTTGTGCTCAATTCTATGTGTATGTGCACGTGCGTTGTGTGTATGTGAACTTGTGTGCATATGTGTGTGTGTGAATGTGTGCCCACACACATCTAATAATTATTAGTCAAGGATAATAATGATTAACTAGTAATCAAGGTGATTGATTGGACATAGTTTATCTCTTGATCAAATCCATCCAACTAAAGCTACAACATTACCACAAGCCCATCGAAAACTCTCTCAGTTGTTTCTTGTATGTGGATTTAGTTATGCAACATTAAATTATTTTGTTTTTGCCCATATTCTAGTTGATATAGATATCTCCACCTCACTTCCAGGGCAGGTACTGCTTATAGTTGGTGAGAGGCCATGGGCTTGAACATTGAATTTTTAGGTGTTTCCTTTCCAGTGTTAGTTATGTTTCTCTACAAGACAAATTGCTATTGGTTGCACCCTTCTACATAGAAAAGTAGTTGCTACTTAGTGGAGTGTTGCGAGTGTTGATCCTTGTGATTCTTCCTTTGAAGACACGCAATGTGTGTGTGTGTGTGCGTGTGCGCTTGCATGTGTGTGTGTGTGTGTGTGTGTGTGTGTGTGTGTGTGTGTGTGTGTGCATGTCTCTATATCCGTGATGTGTTTGTGTTTGTGTGCGCATGTGTGCATGCGCGCGTGTACGTGTGTGTGCGCACGATGTGTGTGTGTGTGCGCGTGTGCGTGTGTGTATGTGCACATGTGTGTGTTTGAACGTGTGTGAATGTGTGCACGTGTATGTGAACGTGTGTGCGTGCACGTATGTCTAATAATTATTAGTCAAGGATGACAATGATTAACTAGTAATCAAGGTGATTGATTGGACAATTTATCTCTTGATCAAATCCATTTGACTAAAGCTACAACATTTTGAAAACTCTTAGTTTTTTCTTGTATGCAAATTTAGTTATGCAATATTAAATCATTTTGTTTTTGCCCATATTCTGGTTGATATAGATATCTCCACTTCACTTCTAGGACACGTAGTCCTTATCATTGGTGAGAGGCCATGGGCTCAAACATTGAATTTTTAGGGGTTTCCCTTCCATTGTTAGTTATGCTTCTCTACAAGATACATTGCTATTGGTTGCACCCTTCTACATAGAAATGTAGTTGCTACTTAGTGGAGAGTTGCAAGTGTTGATCCTTGTGAATCTTCCTCTAAAGACTCACAATTTACTGATGAAGATGAAACTCCTACTGCAAATATGAATGTTTCTCATGGTGCTTATTAGGATCAAATCTCTACTGCTTGTTTGACTCCATCTACTAAAACCTTGGATGTTGCCCCTACTACTTTAGGTGTGACCCCTGTTGGCCTTGTGGTCCTTACTAATCCTACTACTACTCTTGTTGTCCTTGTGATCCTTACTAATCCTACTACTACTCTCTATCCTCTATGTTGACAAGTGTCCAGAGCAGGGTCTCCATTGTTGGTGAGCCCAAGGATAGCATTCCCTGAGTAGCTGTCTGACACCACTCAGCACTCGGCGACATCACAGGGCCTCTGGTAGCCTTCAGCCATATCAATAGTTGTTGGATTTTTTCCCTTTGAGGACGGATACCTAATCCTTTCTATGATGTCTCCTGCTTTCTTCTTCATTTATTGTTCTTGTTCTTTTGTGGACACTGTTTGGTGCTCCATTTGTTTGCTATCTTTTTGGTTGTAACCTTCCAGTGCCATAGACCCATATTGTGGTCTTTTGTTGGACATTAATAAAAATAAGCTTATCTTATCTGACAGTGTAAGAACTAATCTTCAAACTCTCGCTTGCCTTCTCATGTGGCATGAGTCTAGCCTTTCCTTTGATTTCTAGCCTTAGTGATGTGTTTTTTTGTCTTTCTAAGCAACACCTATTTTGTTACTGATGTGTTGATGATGGTATGTTTGTCTACCTTTAGGCCTTGTTTGTGTAAGGGGCAACCCCCTTGTTTTGACTGCTTCATTAATAAAAAAATACAACCACCAACAAAAACACATCACAAACCAATATGGATTTGATTAGTTGCCTAAAAAAATTGAGAATGTAGATGTAATTGTTGATTCTAGAGTTGCAAAGAAAACATGAGGGAGGAAATTCATTGCATATTTGGTTTGATGGAAGAATGAACCAGGTAAAGAGGCATCATGGCTAAAAGAAAATGAGCTCGCTGAGAATGGAACTCCAATTCTAAATTGGCCCAAATGATCATGAATTTATTCTCATGAATCGTTTCTCTACCTAGGGTGTTCGATGTAAGAGCATTCAAGCGTGTGTTCAATTTTGGTTTTAATTTGATTCAACAATAGAAGCAATTAGGACACAACAAGAGTAATCAAGAGGTTTTAGGAGTTCTCGAGAGTCATCAGGAGAGCGATCTAGAGGCAATTTGGAGGATTTTCAAAGCTAGATTGTTTGGAGCTATAATGAGTCATCAAAGGCCATGAGTGTAATTCAAAGCAATCACAGTGTTGTGTGGAGTTGTTGAGAGTTGTCAAACACAGCTAATGCACTAAAGTCTCAAAAAAATCCAAATATATATATTAATTATTTGTCAATTTGAATTTTATTCCAACTCTTCAATTCAAATTCGGAATAACTATTCATTTTTCACCTCATGTGTATGTATGTGAATTCAATTGATACAAGTTTCACAATTTTTTGTTATAGAATTCAAATAATTGTTGTAGTTTGTTTCAGAGTCGATTGAGATTTCTTGTTGCATCAATCCCTAGTCAAGATCACTCCATCTTGGGAAGAAAAAGAGACCAAAATATATTAAAATATTAAATATGAAAGCATGTAAGAATAACTATGAAAATTTGAAACAAGAAATCACATTATCCACACTACAAATATCATAAAAGATGACAAAAGCGAGGGAATTGGAACAAAGTATCATACCAAAGGGACTTTTCAATAGAGATACTAAAGAAATCATCCAAAAGAAAAACATCCTTTGCATTGATAAATAGATCTCTAGAAGTAATATTAGCAACCTACATAAGTCTTCTTAAGTAATGGAACTCCTATGAGAAAACAAGTAATGGAACTCTATGAGAAAACATGTCTCCCAAATCTATTGTAATTACCATGCTTTAGATTGAGTTCATTAAAAAATTGAGCTAGTTATGTGCGAGGCTGAATGCATCCGCTCTAGAGGGAAAGTACTAAACAGTCATATTAGAAAAGAGATGACCATTGTTTATTTTTAATCATATTTTTCCAACAGAAACGACAACTGAAAGGTAGATGTGAATCTCCAAAAATATACTGGGAATGAGATTGTTACATCATAACGGTTATCTGAGCCACAAAAATGGGTTTGGGATATTCTAAGATATATTAAATTTCCATAGATCAAAAGTTTGGTCATTGAATGATACTGGTGGGGCATGTTTCCACTCAGTTTAGAAGAACAATTCAATGACAGAGATGGAAGATCCACAGATCAATTCAAGGTGGGACTAGCTTGCACAATATCAACTAAAAGATCACAACATATTCAAAAAATAAACAGGCAGCAAATTACCAACCTTGATTGAGCTTATCTCCCAAGCCAACCTGAATTTTAACATACTGTGAATGCAGGAGAATCCATAATGTCAAAAATGAATTGCCTGGAGATCTGCCATCATAGACTTTTTCTTAGGTTTCATCTTAAATAACAAAATTGAATATATACACGTTGGCTGCTGTAATGTTTTGTACTCAGACACGGAAGCTTTAGATGACTTGTGCACGGATAAACTATGTTTTTGAATTTGTATGATAACTATTGTGTGTTCAAAAGCCATTTTTACATAGCCTGTACTTATGATGTCTTCATAGCTTTCTCATTTTATGTACATAAACAAAACACTTTTAAATAACAAAGAATTGCAGGAAAAAAATCATTTCCAGAATGGCAATGCGACATGACAATGATAGTGTATGCAGTGACTTCAGCTCCAAACATAGAACGTACTTCAACACACTTTTAGTGACCTTCCCCTCTACCAAGCAATTGGACGTGCCTTCAAATTAATGTCTTCTTGCTGCTGCTTGAAATTTGCTCTCTTTAAAGTTTATACAGTTACAGAGGAATTAGGGTAGTTCACCCTCATATGTTGTGTTCCAAAACAAGATCTGGATGGCAGAGAATTTCTGAGTAGGGCTTTACAAACCTTTCATAATATCCCAGATGATTTTAATTACAACAGACATTTGAAGATTATACTGAGCTTCCTATAGCCAGCTGGTAAAGAACAATGAATAGCACTTCTGATAAGGCAACCTTATTATTTGCCTATTATAAATGCTGGATCAACAACCCCCATACATTCCCAAATAACTAAAATGGAAAAGATCAGTTATTTTGATCCTGTATAGATGAATCATAACTGGCAAGACCAACTGTTGTACATAACCTGACCACAATATGCAGCGGAAAACTACTCTTAAATATTCTTGCATCCTAAATCAAACAAATCAGAAATCATACATCCAAAAAGTTGGATTGAATCTTGGCTTGAAGTTCTCAACTCTTCAAATCAGCCATTTCTATTGGTCCTCATGAAAACAATTGGAACTGATCATTAAAATCAAGGCTACTTTTCCTATTTAATAGGTGAGACAGAAGTCTACCAAAAGATTCTATTCAATCCACTTGAACCTTCTCGATAGAGAACTTAATCACAAAACTTGACAATTTTCCCTATAAGCAAACAAAAATCTTTAGGCTCAGGCACACCTGAATCGCACAAAAGCAATCCTCAACAAGCAGGTTACTCAGATTTTGCTTCAGTTTGTTTGGCAGTCTCAGAAACAGGAACATTTGCCAACTTGCTAATATCTTCATCATCAGCTACCTTTTCTGCAATGCTGCTAACAGCCTTCCTGTGTCCGGACAAACTATCATTTCCATCAGTTACCAAGTTGGATGTCCCTGACCCAGCTGTCATGTTAACAGTGTCTGCTTGCTGTGAACCATTCAGTGCATTACAGTGTGGGCAATAATATGTAATGTACGGAAAATCTTCTTTCCTTGCCAAACCTGCAAGCAAAGAGTTAAAGATATTAAAACTGGTCACAACATGAAGCTAAACGTGTAACCTCCTGCTGCATGTATCTTGTGGAAAATATCAGCTAATCAAGCATGTACCATCATTAATTGAAGAAGAATCATAAGGATGTTTGATACCATCATCAAACTCATTCTAAAACTTTTACAAAATTGGATAAATCTGACTAATACAGAATTTTTTATCAGACTAGTGCAGAATCTGCAGATCATAATCGCAAAATGAGAACTGAGAATCTGATCATTTCATGAAATAATCCACTCATATATGAGATACAGAGAACAGCTGAGATGAGAATACTGGGAAATTGAACTTCACTTCATGCTATTATAGTTAATCTACAAAACACTAGATGTATACAAAAGCGCCATTCCTCCTCCTATGCATCTCCCCATGTTTATCATATCAAAACAGGAAAACAGACAATATGAATGGTGGCAATAAATTGAAAAAAAAATCAACAGACGCAGAGTAATAAGTTTGAAAACGAAATAAATTCTAATTAACCAGGTGCAGCAGCACTTTGTGCAAAGAAAGAATGGATAGACCCATTTGCCCAAGTGCATATTAGTGGCTTGTAGTTGTATATGACTGGCAAGAATATGTTTTTGTTTTTTATATGACTGACAAGAATTGAACTCACAGATTAACAAATGGCTTACAATATGCTCGATATGCTTGAGAAACTGTAACTGAACAGGATCACTTTCAAGTGTAAATATAAATCACAAGGCAAACCATAAAACTAACCATATAAGAAAGAAAAGATATCCATATCACTTACCATTATGCATGTGACAGTTGGCACAAATTAAGGCATAGCATTGTGATGGATCTTCACCAACAAGCATGGCTGCAAGACGAGCAATCCATCCCCCATCACTAGCCCTTGCCCTTGGATGGTTGTCAACTACAAATCCCTGATGCCTTCCACCATCCAATGGATTCACTGGCATTGTATGAGGACCTGGATGTTCAGCTTCAGCTAATTGCTCTGTTGTAATGCTTCCAACACTTGGACTCCTCCCATGTAGCTGTTTCCTGTTTCGCAGTCCAGCGGGTTGTACAACTTCCACATCACGGCTTTTACCTTCATTTTGAACAAGGCTTGTATCTTGTATGGAGAAATTCAGCCCTGCTTCTGCCCCCAATTTAGATACCAAAGCACTAGCAGCCGCTGCTTTCGCTGTGGGATCAAGATCATATCTCTGTTGAAGAAAACAAAGAAATAAGAAAGCATGGAACATTGTTTTGAATTCCAATCAGCAGGCTATCTTAAATAGTCTAGATAGATTGATTCCTAACATCACATTTCTAAACACAGATCTGCAAGGCTGCTTCATAATATATCTTATATAGATATTAAAGCACAAGAAATGAACCTACATGCATCTATGTCAAACTAAAGCACAAGAATATTGGTAATTATTATCATTTTGAAGTATTGAAGAACAGCACCTTCTCAGCAAGCATGGCTCTGTGGATATTTCTAAGGTATTGAACAAGGTGAGTTGAGAAACTTTGGTTACGATGATTCAGAAATTTGGTTTCTCTAAGCCTTAAAAAGAGTGAGATTGGTAAATTTATTTTTGGTATATTTATTCTAAATCATATTTATCAGTTTAAAAACTCAAAACAGTTGAGGCAATGGGATCTACTTTCATCATCTCTATCGCATTCTAGCAGAGACTTTTGGGAAAACATTACTGGATGAGAGATGGAGAAGAAATCTCAGGGGTTTCACTTTGAACATCTCATCTAATGATAAAGCCGTTGGTCAATTGTAATTTAAATTCATGGATGACAAGGTGATGGTGACCAAACCTAGTCTCTGGAATGCAATAGCATTGAAAGGATCCTGAATCTATACAAGAAAATATTCAGGTTAATTTTCATGAATTTGGGGATTTGGGAACAAAATTTCAACCTAGTGGTGCGAGTGTTCCAAGGCTTGCTTGCACCGCTACTAAGAGACCTAGTCTCCTCTAGGTCCTAATTGGCTTAGATGATTAACTGAGTCCAATTCTAACTCTTCTCAAAGAGTTCTTAATTTTTGTGCTTAACCTTGAAAGACTAACAACCTTAGATAGTACAATCCTTCACCTTCACTTAGAAAGCTCTAAGTGCTACTTTCTCACAAACTCCACTTTTCATTGCAATGGTATCTATCATCATGAAAACATTCCATTTGCTTCCACTTGGATCCATTTGGAAGGATCTTCAAGTCTTCCTATCAATTTTAAGACTTAGTCTCTAGGAAGCATTATTAGGCCTAATTCCAATTAGCCCTTGACAGTGACTTTTCCCACTTTCTTGGCCAAACTTCCCAAACAACTTGGAAAACTAATTCCAAACTCGAGTACCCTTTTGGATTTCCTAAGAGATTCTGTAGGTTTTAGGGTCTGACAACCTCCGTACACTGGCTTCCTGAACTAGGGCAAATAGGGCTAATAGGCCTAGTTTTTAGGACTGACTGTAATCTTGAAGAAATCTTGTTCAAATCTTGTTCTAATGGATTGTATTAGGCTCAATCCTCACAGCATATTAGGATATGATGAAATCCCACCTGTAATTGTACTTTTGTCGTACATCACCTCTTTACCCTGCAAGAAATCTCCTCTTTCTTCTATCCTAAACCTCTAACCGGGTTCTGTCTGCTCGCCTAGGGCTTAGTAGTAAAAATAGCTACCCAAACTTTCATGACTCCTAATCCTAAACATATATACACTAATGACTCCCCTAACATTTTCATCTACCCTTAGGTGTTTCCCATGGCTAGATTTCATGGGGGAGCCATAAATGTACAGACTGGTCAGCACAGAACCAATAAGATCTCTAGAAAAAAAACAATTTATTCAACACTCAATAACTACTCCAATCAACTTGCCTATCAAATGAAAAACTCTCAAAACTAATCAAAGAACACTAATCAACCACCAGATCGAGACTTTCAATCCATTTCAAGGCACTGTCACTACTAAAACAAGAGATCTTTTTTGTAACACTGTTGCAGAGCTCTATTATCTACTCAAAACTATTACAATGCTTCCATACTCCTCGAGATTCGAGTCTTGACTAATATTAGATGCCATGTCCATGATTCTAGGGCCTGTTTGCCGAACTCCCACTCCCTATCCATGAGGTAATCCAAAGTAACTGAGTTGCATTCAACATTTGCAGTAATTGAAAATGATGTCATGACAACTTCTTGACAACATTTGGCATCTTTCTTTATTGCCATCATCCTATTTCTTAGGATTAATAACCTCCAACATTTCGAGGATCAAGACCATTAATGACCCTATGGCATCTTTGCACTATCATTTTGTGTTTAAAACACATTTAAAACTCTAACCTCAACTTTAGTTCCTAACACTAAGAAAATTTATCAGCAACTAACATTGGCTATTTGTGTGACCTTAGTCCTAGTGACTAACTCACTTAGCCCACATAGCAAATAACCTTCTAAGGTCTTAAAACAAACTAATCTACTCTTCTTGACTTGGCTAGAGTCAAGTACAAGCCAAAATAACTATACATGGAGATGTTAGCCTAGGTGTGCTCTTGCACCACCTAGCATCTAAGACTCTGAGATAGCCCCATCTCTTGGACACCTACCTTGCAATTCCACTCTTCAAATGATAGGCTAGGAGTAGCCATAGGCTCACTTAGCAGAAAGAACAAGGAGGCAATTGGGCAGCTAGAAAGGCAAATGGTTATCTTTCATTGCTTGCCTAAACCTCAACAAGTCTATTCAAGAGTAGCAGGTCTTAACTCTTAAGTATAAGAGCAATCTTGCATCCCCCTCAAACAAAATCATTTTCTTTTGTTTGCAGATTTTCAACATTATAGCCATCATCATCTAGGCACTGCAATTCCTATTGTAATTACGCATTTCACATTGTGGTTGGGAAAACATGTTCCACTAAGCACCAAACACGTCTCATCTATTTTTTTCGAGATTTTGATCACCACATCGGCACCAGCAAGCATAACAAGGTTAGAATCAATTTTACTATTTCAAACTGGAGCATGCAGCAATAAAGGAACATTTTCCTAGACTTTGTTCCTTGGACTGCTTATTAAATGGACTAGATGAGATACAATGAACCATCATCACTCCCTCCATTCTAGAGGTTCCTCTACACATTTGGCCAATGACACATTACACTTGGTACTGACCTTTGCACCTCCTTGCAGCCTATAGAGATTACAATGAACCATCATCACTCCCTCCATTCTCCCTCCATTCTAGAAGGTTCCTCTACACATTTGGCCAATGACACATTATACTCGGTACTGACCTTTGCACCTCCTTGCAGCCTATAGAGATCATTCCAAGTCTAAGACTCACGATATAAACACCACTCATGAGTATTTGAAGTCACTCGGACAATTCAATTCTAAACTACAAAATATATCATAGGATCATGTGACTATTTTGTTACTCACCCATAGTTTCGTCCATATATGTTTAAAGGCCAAGACCTCATATTCTAAGCCCTTGCTGCAAGTTGTAATATTCAATTGTAACTGCAAATCAATAAGGATCATATTGTTGTTTCATTAAGTACCATTATGGTTGGATAATCCCCTATTCAATCCTTGCCCACGATCAAATCCTATTTAATTGGGCCCTACCTATTGGCTTTTCTTTATTCAAGTCCACCCAACATGATAGAAGGGATTCAGGAAGACCCTAGGATGCTTTCTACAACAACGAATGAATAACAAAAGAAAGTTTCCTTTGGTTGCCTAGAACAAGCTATGCCTCCCCACAGAACCGAAAGGAACAAGGATAGAGAATTGTGAGCTTGTCAAACATTACATTGAACACCAAGCTAGAATTGAGGTTGTACAAGGAAGTAGATTCAAAGAATAGTTATCTAGTTCGGAATATATTCTTAAATTGTGATAACCTAGAAAGAACTTTTACTACTCTTATTCTCTAAAAAACTCGACAATATGGAATATCAATTTGGTTAAATTCTTAAATTCTTTGAGCTCCTTTTTGTGTCATAGATTATACACTCCTATCTAATTGATAGGAGTTTGTTTTACAGTTGTATTAGAGCATGATCCTCTCATCCTATAGGGTAAAAGACAATATAGAAAATAATTCATATGAAAGGCTAATGTGGAAAGCCAATGGATATTGGAAGAGATTCAATCATATCCATGACAACAACCTAAGAATTTGGACTAAAGACGTGTATCTTTAAAGTCAATAGAAGAGATCTATTTGCTTGAGGACAAGCACTTTGAAGAAAGGCTAACTTTCATAACCCTATTTTAAGATAGAATTTTAACGAATAATTAGATTATAAAATATTATTAAAAAATAATAATAAAGTCATACTAAAATTATTAAAATATAAAAAAATAAGAAATAATAATTAAATATATATAATCTATTATCAACTAAATAATATGTAGTATAATATTTCAAATAATTAGATAATATTAAAATTGCAATGAATAAATAAATTTAAATACAAGAGAGAATATTGTAGAAAGTATGTTACCTTTCTAAATAGGATTTAATAATAAATGATAATAAACACAAGAGTAAATAAGTAAATAATACAATAACATAAATTAATTAAATCTAATGAAAAGTGACGAGATATGTAATAAAGAGACGTGACTCCTTCAAAATAAGATATAAAAGAGATGAGAGTTTATTTTAACGGGGAAGAAAGAAGGGGAGAAGATAGGAGTTAAAAAAGGATTAATGGAAGAGGAAAGGAATGAGAAGAAAATAAGGAATGGACTTTTTTCAAAAGGTTGCAATGATGAAAAGATGTGACTCTTAGAAAAGGTTGTACTTATGAATGGTTGTGACTCTTTCAAAAGGTGGTAACTATGAAGTTGTGACTTTTCAAAAGGATTGTAATTATAAAGTGTTGTGACGTTTCAAATGATTGTTATTATAACAGGTTGGGTCTCTTGGAAAATTAAAAAAAGACATATTTATCTTTCCCTTATAAATAGCAAAGAAAGGATTTTCGATGAACGAAGTAAATATAGAGTTGAGATGATTTAGTAGGAAGAGTTCATTGAATGACCAACCAAAGATAGAGCACATGGACCAAGCAAAGCAGAAGGTAAGGAATGTATGTTTATGAATTATACTTGCTTAATTATATTTAAGAATTCATTTCTATTCATGAACCATGCTTATGGATGATTTACACATATACATATGTATATATATAAAGGAGGAATTCTAAATGGATAAGACACAACTTGATGGTTAAAGGTTTAACATCAAGAGAGTCCCTTTTGAGGGAAGAGAGATCTTAATATGGCATCACCTCCTTTATATCAGTATGTGAGGTTAGTCTCCATTTGACCTACAAGAGTGGGGATGATATTCTTTAAGGTCAGAATATTTTGTTGATGGTAACATATGCATATGTGATAAGGGCCCTGGACACAGGTTACCTCTTCCAAGAAGGACCTTAGAGGGAGCATTCCAGAGAAGACTGTAAAGTAACCGAGAATGGTACCAAAGTTGATATTATATCATCCTTGACCGGAGATCCTCAAGAGGGTTAGTAAGCCCAATCTGGAGACATCCTTAAGGTTATACTTATGAATGGTTGTGACTCTTTCAAAAGGTGGTAACTATAAAGTTGTGACTTTTCGGAAGGATTGTAATTATAAAGTGTTGTGACATTTCAAATGATTGTTATTATAAAAGGTTGGGTCTCCTGGAAAAGAAAAAGAAGACATTTATCTTTCCCTTATAAATAGCAAAGAAAAGATTTTCGATGAACAAAGTAAATATAGAGTTGAGATAATTTAGAAGGAAGAGTTCATTGAATGACTGACCAAAGATAGAGCACATGGACCAAGCAAATCGGAAGGTAAGGAATGTATGTTTATGAATTATATTGGCTTAATTATATTTAAGAATTCATTTCTATTCATGAATCATGCTTATGGATGATTTACACATATACATATGTATACATATAAAGGTGGAATTCTAAATGGATAAGACATAAGTTAATGGTTAAAGGTTTAACATCAAGAGAGTCCCTTTCGAGGGAAGAGAGAGATCTTAATATGGCATCACCTCCTTTATGTTGGTATGTAAGGTTAGTCTCCATCTAACCGACAAGAGTGGGGATGATTTTCTTTAAGTTCAAAATATTTTGTTGATGGTAACATATGCATATGTGATAAGGGCCCTGGACATAGGTTACCTCTTCCAAGAAGGACCTTAGAGGGAGCATTCCAGAGAAGACGGTAAAGTAACCAAGAATGGTACCAAAGTTGATATTATATCATCCTTTACTAGAGATCCTCAAGAGGGTTAGTAAGCCCAATCTGGAGACATCTTTAAGGTTAGGGTTAGGATAGAGGCTGCAATAGTATAGTTAGACTTATTATCGTAAAATTCTGACATTTGTTTTATAGGTATTACTTGTCCCAAGCTAACCATAATAGTGAGGACATTACAAATCCTTGGATTAATGTCCATCCCCTTTCTGAACACATGAAGGTAAGAGCAATCTATTCTTTAAATTCTTAGGTTAAAGGACCAAAGATGGAGGAATACTAGATCACAAAAAATGGCAGCCAATGAATTACTTGTACATGGAAAGACTTGAAACCCTTGTTCGATAAAATGAACTACGATACTTAGGAGGTTTAAAAAAATCATGAGTGAAATTAATGTTCCTTGGGGTGCACTCCCATCTAGTCTTCAATGGATTATAGGATTACAAGGGATAATATGGTGAAGCAAGAATATTATCAACCAGTTGAGAAGGCCCAAAAGATTTACTACTTGCCAAACACCCTCACTTTCATCTTTTATGTTTTTACCATCATCACCCATGTCAATCAGTGTCATCTATTTTCAAGTTTTGTCTATTTATAATGTCTCTAACAAATAGTTTCGGTTTGTGCCTATTTAATTTTCATAGGCTAAATTTGAGCTTTGCTAGGGAATAGTTTAATTTTAAATTTTATCTAGTCGTAAGCTTCTCAGGATTATTTACATTTACTTAAAAAAGGTTGAACCTTGGTTATTTTAATGACGTGGCAATTTTTTATGTTAATGGAATATTTATAAGTGGGTCATATTATTGAGGGAAAATATAAAATAACATATATTAAATCACTTTATAACCAAAAAGAAACCAAACTGATTCTAAATGAAATTCTGGAAAGGCCCAATAGGGTTTTAATTGGAGGTTGTGAAAGCTCATTTGATATATTAGATTGTTCATTTCTAAGAAAACCCTCTGTGAGAATCTGAACTGTGTTCACCTACTGTGCCATAAGACGGAAACCCATTGGCGAAGATTGGTTTTGGTAGTGAAACATCTACCATAACCGATTTGCAGGTGGAAGCAAATCAGTTTCACATGGGCGGAACAGTTGAAATTTAAACAGTATATCTGCAATTTTGCCATCAAAAGATAAATTGATCTTTCTTCATTTTGCAAGTGAAGATTTTATTGTCACTTTGGTATCAAATAAAGGTAGCGAATCAGGATGCCATATATTTGAATAATAGCTATTGTCAGGTCATAAAGATTGCATTGATTCAAGGTAATTGAGTATTTGTTGCTGGCTGCTACCCTAGGAACCAAACTGAGTGTGTGATATCATTCCTATGGGCAACTAAATGAGTTTATTGGTGTTGCATTTGGAGCATGCATATGGCATCCTGGTGTGCATAAGCTAGTCATGCCTTTTTCATGGAATTTCGGACATAGGCAACACTTTTTGGAGGTGGTGTGACGTCTGATTGGATTCTTAGATGTTGGATCAGCCATTAAGGGAGTTCCAAGAAAGCTAAAAAGCCACCTTGGGACTAGAGGAAGCTCCAGCCAATCGTCGAATGTTAATATATTCTGTCATAAGTTCATTCAGCTTGGGAGATACCTGCTATAGCTATTATTGAGCATTTAAGCTAGCTTTTCTCAAGGTCAAATCATTGTACAGGTATATTTATGTGGTTTGATATGTAAAACAACATACTGCTATATAAATTTCTGATGGGTTCAGTCACCATGGATGAATGCCAACTAGTTATCATATTGTTTCAATACATTTGTGAGTGTTAAGTTGAACTTCAGAGGGAAATTTGCTTTGATAGCCTTGAATGAAATATCCAAGTGATTACAAACACAAACCTATCATAATCAGTCAGATACAAGCTGTTTGACTAAATCCGTACATTACAAACAGGGAAGTTGCAAAAATTTGGCTTAGAAGATTGGTTCAGGATATTTCAGTGTTATCAGAATTGTGCATCCTGCTATCTTGACAGGTTAACAGTGAAAACATCATTTTCAAATTGCTCTGGTAAGTGATCAGTACTTATCAATTTCAAATTGTTGGTCTGATTTAAAGATGAAGACAAATGAGAAACTCCTGACAGAAATTTGGCAAGTCTTTCAAAAATATCAGAAGAATCTGACAATATTGCTAGAGCATCAATAGATGTTAGATCCTCACATATTAATTGAAAGGAAGTTTAAGGGCTGTCACTAAAGGAAACATCGAAATCAAAAATGGATCATTGAGCAGAAACCAATATTAGTTAACACTTGTGTTGCATTTGTGGCAGTTTATGGTTTACATTAAAATACACAAGCTAATGAAGGGCTACTCAACCCAACAATATGTCATGTCCCCTCTTTTAGCTCAGTCTAGCAGAGACATGTGAGTCAGCTTATTATGGGGTCTTGTAGGCTGACAGGGTTGGATAGAGACACAGTATGGCTATTCAGTGTTGGGGACTTGATGTTCTGACAGTTATTGATCAGTTGGGAGACATTCCTTGTTTTTAGGAGGCAGTTCCTACTTTTTAGGAGGTATGATCTTGCCCAGGGTTGGGTCTCCATGAGATTACTCTTTGGGTTCAGTTTCAAAGGGATAGGGCTTGTTTCCTAAATTTTAAGAGCATCCCTAGATTTTTGGGATGAGACTACCAGTGGATCCTTGATTTTCGACTTCAGTCACAGAGAGGTGACAAGATGATTTTATGGTTTGTGATGTCAGTTGGGCATTTTGTGGCTATTTGGGTTATATTTTTAATATTTCCTAAGTTAGCGTTTAGTAATTAAATAAGGCTAAGTTATTAGCCATTTTGGAGTAATAAAGGGTTTTTGGCCTCATCTGAATGCGCATCCTATGGTGTGATAGCTCATTGGAAAGGTCTTGAAATTCTCTAAATCTTTCTCTTTGGTCTCAGGACAATTCAGTGAACAGATTTCTATCTATGAGGAAAAAGGTCATTTTCTAGTAACATTACCACTTTAAAATAAGAAATTATAACACTTTCACTACCCAATGCCACTTGGAGACACTTAGGGTTCGACTTGCAATTGAGAGGGGTTATAAGGAGATAGAAGCTTCATTCTAAGATCATCTTTTGCATATTTGACAACTTGTTTATGAATTTGCTCTGAATGGGCGATTTCTAGTCTGGAACGCAAACCCCAGGTTAGTGATTGGCTGGGACGTAGTCCTCAGCAATCTTTGGCACCGAATATGTTTGGCATTGTGCGTGGTGATTAAGGATAGAGGCATCAATTCTCATTGGGGTTTCAGCGTGGCATACCATCTTTCCAGTTGGGACGTGGTTCATTGCAGCTTGTGGGACACCATTTGCAGCATATACACCACGTGGTGTATAGAGTATTGCTTGTATTCACCTCCAAATGTATGTTGGATTCAAGAACAATCTTCACCTTCCAGTTTGACATCAAATTTGTATGTGAGCTTTGGGAAATGCATTGGAATTATTACTTGGCTCTATAATTCAGACAAATCTGCCTAGTACGGTTTGCAATAATTCTGATTTTTACTGAACACCTTATTTATTTCAGTCTTGTTTCATACTTGTTGTTCCCTATTCCTTTCTATGTTATAAAACCATCAAAAACAAACAAACCTTTCTGCACTTCTGTCTAGTTCTGCAAGAAAACATAAATAAACAGGAAAACAGATTTAAAAATATAAAACTACAGTAGATCAGCAGAAGAGATCCATCAGGGATCTTTCACAATAACAACAAAAAATTTCAAGAAAAAACACTTGTTTCTTATTTCTCGTGGACGTCATTACAAATCTTTCATTCATTCATATTATATATAGTCCAATTTTATTTTTTATAGGAAATCAGTGGGCACTGTACTTTCCACAATTTGTATCCCATTACCTACTTCCAACTCCATATTGCACCCCCTATTCAATCTCACCTTCCATTCACATTCTACATAACACGCTCCCCTGTAAAAATGTTTGAT
This sequence comes from Cupressus sempervirens, assembly GCA_028749045.1. Taxonomy (NCBI): domain Eukaryota; kingdom Viridiplantae; phylum Streptophyta; class Pinopsida; order Cupressales; family Cupressaceae; genus Cupressus; species Cupressus sempervirens. The sequence continues at coordinate 288,410,870 of CM053786.1, read as the reverse complement.
CTTCCCTCCTTGGTTTGTGGAATTAATCCAATTTAATTGTTTTTACCAAGCACTCCCACTTGCTAAAGGTGATTTATCCCATTATGAAATTTATGAAATTTTGGGGTTTTGCAAGTTTATAGCATGTCTTCCACATTAAAATGTATGCCCCTCCCTTGTGCACCAAGCTTAATTTTACCCCTTGCCTTGCCTACAAACTAATTTGTCAGGTTTGCCTCATACCAAGAATGTATGTCCCTCCCTTGTGCACCAAGCCTATCTTACCCCTTGCCTTGCCTACACACTAATTTCTCAGGTTTGCCTCATACCAGGCCAGATCCAAGCACCGGACTGGTTCACCAATGCACCAGATTCTTCTAGGGTAAACCCAAGATGAACCCAACCGCACCTAGATAGAGCAATGTGTCTCTCTTTTCTTCTTTTTTCTTTTTCTTTAGCTTTTGTTAATTTGTTTTCATTTGTCATTAATCAAGCAACCTATTGAATCTTAAAAGTGACAACCAAAACACATTAGAAGACCAAAACAATTTCATTTTTGTTCGTTTCATTTTGCAAACAACAAATATTATTCCAACAGGTTGAGCATTCATTTTTGCTAGTTGGATCAACAAAGGGAATTAAAAATTGATCTTCTGAAGCTTCTACAGCAATTGCATTATCATTCCGACACAATTACAAATGTTCAGTGGCTGCCAAGAAGACCATAGAAGCATATTTTGCAAAGAGATAACTTCCAAATTTTCTCCTCTATTTTTATTTAATAAACATCAAAAAAAAATTATTTGCTTACATTTTTTACCTACATTTTTTCCATTCTTTTATTAATATATCTGTATGTTCAAAAATTGCATATCCTTGCAATTTCACCTACAGTTTTGTATCTATTTTAGTGTCTTGCAAGATTTACGAAGGAATCTTGTGCAAGTTTTAAACTTAAAGATATTTTGTCAAACGGTATGCTTACGTATCAAACTGAAACATTTAAGAAGTTTCCTAATTTTATTTAACAATTTCTGTTTGTATATTTCAAATTTGCAGGTTTAACCATTTTGCTGTTTACGTAATTAATTCTATAAATTTGAAATACTAGTAGAAGCAAGTAGATTCTGACTTTGGGTACTGCAAACTTAATGTCTAAACATATAATAAATCTGTCACAAGATATTACAGACTTGCAAGATGTTTAGCCAACCAACATTGTAGTGAAAGATCAATAACCATATACAGAATAAGACCATTCCCAACAATATAGAACTCACTGAATGAAGGATCAAGCCATCTTTAAACTCACTGGATGACACGAGCTATTCCTGTACCAGAAGGCATTGAATGAATTTCCAGAATAAATTAAAAGGCTTCTATGAGTCATCGAATCAATTGCTAACCTTGCTACAAAAACAACAATCTCACACCAAGGAGAGATTCTTATGCCAAATAGATCATTACTCACATATTGGCAAGCCCGCACAGCAGAGTATGTGCACTAGACATTCTGCCAACTCCAAAAAATGGATTAAAATGCTAACTCCTCATAAACTTTCACACTAATCTCTTCACTAAACTCAGACATGTTCCATCTACTTCACCACACCAAGAGAATAGTCAATTCCTCCTCAGCATACTACTCCAGAATGACATGAAGATAACTCACCAATCAAGTACCACTAGAACATTTTTAACATTGAATGAATACCAAGCCACACAAACTCATGCCAATGCAAGACCAAGTCCATGAAATGGCAAACATATCAAGTCCATGAATGCAATCAAACCATCATATCTGCTGGTATTTTCCTTTACGCTTGTGCACTCAGTCCATATGTTCAATATGCCCAGACATGAATTATGAGATGCTAAGCATGTAATATTCAACATATTCCACACAAATAGACCTTCAACTCAAGTTAATAGCAACATCTCCTCTCTGGGAATAATAGACCTAAACAAAGTAACCTTGGCAGCCATTTATATTCCAAACTCCACCTAGATTCTTTATGCCCAAGTTGATAAGGCTTATGCACAGAATCTGAAGGGGATGCTCTCTTAAATCCTTGCTACTTCATTCATAACAAAAGGGCCCTCAACATGCTTGGAAGTCATCCAAATCCTCCTTAAATACCCACGCACTCATATTAGTATTTTTACCCATATCAGGCATGGCCATATTCATTGACACTTAGCAAACTCAAAATAAAAAGCCCAGCAATAATCCTTCATAATCTTTAATGTCAGTCTTGCTAGTATTAGTGATTTGCTTTGTCTATGGTTTGATTATACTTAATAAAACATCTTCATAATATCATACCAAGCTTGGCCATGCTTAAACAAGGATAAAATGCATCAAGAAAACTCTTAAATATCAATAGGAAGACATAAAAATTGTTAGTTTTCCGAGGATCGCTGCAAATGTACTAAGCACTACGATAACATGTGGTATGTGTTTTCCAAATGGCAGTGACCTCTTATTTAAATTGAGAATAAGCCATGAAGAGACATGTCCCATTCACATGTCTATTCGTTAATTAGATAATTACTATAATAAAAATTTAATTATTGTTATATATATATATAAGATATTGGTGTGCGGGTTTTTAGCCAAGATGTTGGTGCGGATGCGCGGAGGTGTTTGGAAGAGCGTTGGAGGTAGGCAAGAAGCGTCGCTTCTACCTACAGATTCTCGTGGGATGTTTGGGGAAGCATTCGTCGCACATCCACGTGAATCCACGAAGCATCCAAGCATTTCAGGTGCAAGGTCACTTAAGTGACACACAATATAACATGTGTTTTTGGGGATTTTTTTATTCTATTTTGTCTCCTTTTTGCCCCAAAACCCTAAAACAACCCTAATATGGCCATTCATTGCTCATTCCTCTCATTTTGTTTACAGTTGGGCTCTCTTCTCATTTGATCTCCATTTTGGCATTTTGAAAGCAAGGTCATTATTCTTGAAGAGGACTATTCGTAGGGTGTCTAATAGCTTCTACAAAGGACGTCTAAGCATCTAAGGTAAGCATTTGATCCATTTCATGAGCTTTTGTAGTGATTTTTTTGAGATATTCAAGAATTTTTCAAGTTTTGGAAGAATTTTTCCAAGTTTTTCCATTTTTAATTTTTTTAAGAAATGAAGGAACAAGTTTAGCTATCTTCCAATCGGCCATGTAGTTTTGGTGCCACGAATAGGATCAGACCTGTAAATTACAAGTTACATGAATCGCCTAAATAGGGCCAAACTCACAAAGGATTGATATGAGAAAAGTCATTGGCAACATGGCTAAGGCTGACAAGCCAATTAGCCATAAGATGTACTAGGTCACCCCTAGAAGGAATCCAATCTAGCTACACATCAAAAATGAGAAGTGTTGACTAAAAACAAAAGTTGTCTAATAAAGACGTCTAAAAATAGAATAGATTAAGACAACTAAAGATAAAGCCTAAATGACCATTAACTAAGATTCTAGAATAACGATCTAAAAATAGCAAGAACTTAGGAGATTAAATATTTTTGAATACCCTCCCTTAATGGAAGATTGGATTCTTGGCTAACTTCAACACTCCCTAATTATCACAAATCAAGGGAGTAGGTCCTCCTTGAGGCATTTTCTAAACCAAATTGCCTCACAAGCTGCCATAACAGTTCCTTGATATTCAATTTTGGAAGTGTCTTCGGAAGTGTTGTTACTTCAAAGCGATCCATTGCTGTTCCAGTTTGTGGACAGTTTATACCTTCTAGTAAGGCAACATCTTGAGAAGGCTTATCCTTATGTTTAGGTGTTGTTTAAGGTGGTTGTTGAGAATTGAGATGATTAGATTGTTGTTACAGTTTGTGGAGAGTTCATGCCTTCTAGTAAGGCAACACCTTGAGAAGGCTTGTCCCCATTTTTAGATGTTATTTAAGGTGGTTATTGAGAATCAAGAGTGATTAGAAGTGAATGTGGCCTTGTCTCATTCCTTGTTTCAAAAAACCAATAGTTGTATCTTCTAGTAGTATTGGTTTTTGTGGGTGTTGTAAGAGTTCCTAAGGTGTCTTAGTGTGGATATGGGGTTAATGATTCCCTCATCCTGTCCTTGTGTAGTGTTGCAAGAGAACATGAATATGGGTCAGTACTCGATCATAGTTTCAATGTCCTTTTTACCTCATGAGTTCATCACTAAGTCACAAGGTTTGCCGAATTTTCGGCTTCAGATTCGAAATTCAGTGAACCTTGAAAAAATTAGAAAAAATCGTATAAATTCGGATTAAGTTCGTACAGCCAGGAAAAAACTTCTGGTTCACCGAAATACATATCCATTGGTTTCACTGCCTGAGCTTCGTCGCCACTGTTGTTATCTGTTCTCTGCGTGAGCTGTTGTCGCATCTATTATCTCTTCTTGACCTGGGCTGCCGTCACCAATATTGTCTTCTCTGCTTGGGCAGCCATCGCCACTGTTGTCGTCTCTTTGCACGCAGACCACAATAACTTCTGATGGCAGTAAATAATGTGCTCTTTCATCACAGTAATGTGCTATTTCTTCACTTTGGTTGCAGACAACGATCCAGCAAAAAACATTCGAGCTATTCACGGGAAGAATAATATATTAGGTTTTTTTGGATGTTTAAGATACATTTGATTTTATGTTATTATTATTTTTATTTACTTATTAACATTAGAAGATTTAAGTTTATTTATTATTATAAAATTTATCTTTATTAACTCTAAATACAATATTAATATCTAGTATATAATTTATTTATTATTACATTAATGTGTCAATAAATTTAAAATTTGATTATTTGATTATTTTTCATTTTAGTTTGTTTACAAAGTTTAATGTTTTATAAAATAAAAACTACTACTATTTTAATTTTTAGAAATCAGAATAAAGAACAAAAATAAATTATTGGATATACTATTATATATATATATATATATATATATATATATATAAAAGGCGAATTTAGTATCGAATTTTTTTTCGAATTTTTATCCTTGTCGAACTTCATCCGAATTTCATAGTTCCCGAACTCGAACTCGAACTCAAACCTTGTGACTTAGGTTCATCATGGTGTACTTGTCCTATGATCGTACATCTACTATAATTTCCACCTTGCTTGTAGTAATGGTGAAGTCATTCACTCAATTAGTGCCCTTGTGTCATACTGACATGACACGTGCCACAGTTGTTGTGCAGGTCTGATATGTTGCTGCCACACCTTAGTGCTCGTGGTTTCAAAAAAAAAGTTGTGTTCGTAAATCATAGGCGTGTCAGGTTGGGGCATTACACATAGTTTTACTATAAAATTTCAGACCATTATTGCATATAGTCCTACTGTCACTAATTTCAAGATGCAAAGTACTGGTCTAATTTCAAGAAGCCTAATTTTTTATTCCCAAGAGCAAGAAGTTGTTCATGTATAAGATTCAGAAAATAAAATGGATCTACATAACAAAATCAGCTTACTTGTGATTTTTAATTTTAAGGAGAACACGGCAATACTGAAGAGCAAAGAGCAAATTATATAAGAGTACTATAGCACTATAATTTGTAGAACTTACAAAAATAGACAAATAAAAACAGCTTCTGACCTGTATAAGCTGCTGAGTCATGTAATAGTTTGTCCGCTCCTTAAGTTCATTGATTTTAGCTTGCCTTTCGGCACGCAATTTTTCAAGTGTCTTTTGGTCTTTGTTTTCACCTACACAAATCGGGCAAAGCTTATATTTAAATCAATTAAAACCAGTGCATAACTTTGAACACACAGCAAGAAGTTACATTTACATTATAGATGGTGTTTCAATTGTAGGCACATATAAGTTGTTGAATCTGCTCAGACAATTCCTGCTTTTTTGTCCATTAACACGATAAGTTTGAACTCAATGACAGAAAGCAGAAGAATACTCTTTTTATTCAGTTGGCCAACCAACATTTGATGCTTTACAAACTAGAGCAAAGAGTATGACCAACCGCATAACTAAGCAAACCAGGCACTAAGCCCACTGAGAATTAAAGTGCAGGCCATTTGCCTGGTGGAAACTCCTTCCTACTAGTTTATCCAGCTCAACACTCTAACAGACAAATAAAGTTAAAACTATTAAATCATGCGGATCTTTAATACATGGTTTGGAAGTTTCTTTTGGCCTATCCATAATGCAAATGCATTATAAGATGACCTGGTACATAAACTATTAATCCTCAAAATGTCACTTCAGCAAATAGGATAAGTGAAAAATAAAAAGCAAGAATCTAGGGCAAGAAGCTTATCTAGAAGGCTATAGTTACAATGAACGAACAAAAATTTATTTCCATAAAACATATTTGATATTAAATGGCATGTGTTTTTTAATTTTTTAAGTCAAACGACCATGTAAATATTTATAATGAGATTTAGCCCAGAGCTCAGAACTTATAGTTGAGAAAGATGCAAAACTGTCAATCAATCCTAACCACATGCGACCTATAATCAGGTCATGACGTGTACTGATAAATTTGATATATAATTTGCTCAATAAACTTTGCAACACAAACTGATATTGCATATCTAACTGCCAGGCTCAACTGAAAGTGTCCATTGATTCTATGATAACAAACATAACTCCCCAACTTAGAAAGAACCATTGGAACAAAATAGAACCTAGAATTTGCAACATATGACCTAGAGTTGCTAAATGTATCACACTTTTTAAAGAAGTAGATGATATTTTACAGGAATATAACCTAGACATCGTCTGCACATCTGGTTTGATATCAAACTGACAAATAAGAATAAAGGTAAAGATAGTTTTCTAGTTAGAACACCAAACAATAACCAAAATATAATGTATTAGAACCTACTAATGAAACACTCAAGGAATTTTTATTTCCAATTAACTTATAATATTTTAAGGTGTACATCACTACCTTACTCTAAATTCAAACACATGACCATCATTATGGAGTTGTATACACACCTTTCACCATGAGGAAATCTCGGGTTAACAAATTCATTTGCAGTGGCTAACAATCAGGGCTCCAAGAAGTGTAAAATGAATTTATGTCACACTCTTTTAAATCTGACAAGCATAGCTTAAAAAACTATATCATAAAACCATCTTTACAAAAAATCTAATAAATAAGTTAACTAGAGGTCTGAAGATTTTGTAAGGTAGCAATTAGTGCTGCTGCAAACTTTCAAATTACCATATAACCCAAAATAACATCAGAACGGTAGAAGCATTATTTTCATGTTGATATGCAAGAAAGCCCATAAATATTTTGTTTCTCAATTTCTAGCATAAGAAAAGAGATTCAACTCATTGAGCAAAGACCCTCCAAGTAATTTGGAGTAGCCTGCCTACCCTGGGGATCTAAGTAGGAACACCCTCTCAATACCTTCTCTATACCTTGGTCCGAGCTGTATACTTGAGAAATATGTCTTTTACAAGGATGTTGTGCCAACTTTCTTTCATTCCTAACCTCCTCATATTTGTTTTCTGTGTCACCATATATGAGTTTTTCAATGGTGTCAACCCTTCAGTTCTTCTTCAGGAAGAAATCGATCAGATAGGCAATCTATACCTGTCCGCATTGGAAATTGATGTTTTCTGTGACCAAGTTCGAGATTCCATGTTCATCAATAATGTCACTAAGGATTTTAGTACTACCATATATGTCATGAAAAGCATTATGGCATAACTTTCCTGGAGATTGTTAGCAGGTTCTGCTCAAGAGATATCACTAGCTTCTTCATTCTATGGGACCTTTAATATAAGACAATAGTAGAGAACTATTTAATATTCTTTCATTCCTTTTTAGCAAAACTTCAGCCTACCCAAATGTTTCAATTTTCAAACATATGGCATTAAATGCTGGCAGGTAGGACAAAGTGTTATCTGGCATGAATAATGAAAGACCCAACAATAATCCATTCTTAAAGGCTCAGATACAAGTTATTTTGTCAAAGCTTACGAATATATTTCCATCTTATGGATAAGCAGCCAAACATATGAGAAACACCAAGAAAAATGAAACTGGCAAATATCTTTATAGTTGGCTATTGTATTTAGATGAAGAACATTAAGCAAGATATATAATTATCTAACTAGTACCAATTATATAATTCAGTAAACCTATGAATTATTATATTATTATCCAACTGGTATATTACCAATTCTGAATTCCATAAATCTATACATTATATTAATGCCCAACAATAGATACTGACAATGGAATAGCATCCAAGCCAAAGGCCAAGTTACTGTACGAGACATCCCTCGTGCAATCCTCAAAGAGAATTTTTTCCATTGAACATATACTGCTCTGATTTTGTGCCTAAGCTTCAGCCTTGCGACCAAGCTTGGTAGTCAACAGAATTTTGCCAAGCAACCTAGATTCAAAGTATGGAATGATAGATAAAGAATAAACATATTTGAGAATGAATAAACATATAACCTACCTAATGCAAAACAATTATACAAGAATCTCCTTCAAACTAGTTCCTTAACATCCATACCAAAGAAAAAGTGTGAAATCACGTTCGTACAATTCTACAAGAAACAAACATCAACAACTAATATGAAAAACAAATGCACTTTATGCTTAATAACTTAATTAAATATTACCATAACAATAAAAATAAGTACAAACAAGGCACACATATAAGTCTCAAGATTCTTTCAGATGGAGTAACCATGACCTAAACATGTCATATACTTACGCATGCGGAAATAGCTAGCGAGTGTAGTATATATAATGGCAGATATTCCTGGCAAGGCAAAGACTGGCAGTACACGAGAAGCTCGGTTTTGCCAGGTCAAATCTGGAGATCTTGTTGACATTATTGCAATCCCAAGAGCCCCTATCTGCACAATGAAATAAAAAAATTACATCAGTGATTGAAATTGCACTAGAATCATTTGATTATCAAAAAGTTAGGTTAAAATGCTCTAAAATACCAACACCTGAATCTGACATGATATAACCTGTGAGTAGCAGCATGCAAAGTTTTTTTGAGAAAATTAAAATAGCTGGAAAACTGTCATAATATCACTTAATCTAAGCCATTAGTTAAACATATTGTTGTATTTAGGAACTAACTGTTTTCTGTAAATAAATCATGTGATCTTGTGCACAACAAATAATTTTTTAGATCGCACTTTATACAGGTTGACCTGACATTCTATCAGAGATACAATCTGGACACGTCGATAGAATATACATACATTGTGATCTAAGTCCCGAATCCATACAAATAGTCATACCGTGCATAATTTGTGTTTCAACTTGCAAGTATGTAATACATGCATGCAAATAGTTCAAATGAATATGTTGAATCCATGTATCTTGTAACTCTCATTTTATTTCTTGTATATTTATTTGTAATTATTAATAACATAAATATCCTGATATCTAACAAGTACACTACAAAATTAATTTGCTTCTTGAAACCCCTCTTCTAGAGAAACCTTTGTAAAAAAGATCAAATTCAAATTCAAAATCTCATCAATCAAGCCAAGATTAAGTCCAACTCTTGTCCATGTAGAATCCCAATAGTATTTGTGCCACAAAAAGATGGCACATGGAACCTCTACATTAAATATCACAACATTCAATAAGATCACAACCAAGAACAGGTACCATCTACCACATGTTAACAACTTCTTGAACTAGCTCCGTAGTGCACAATACTTCACCAATGCCGACCTAAAGTCAAAAAAATACCAAGTAATAGTCAATCCTAAAGCTGCAAGGAAAGCAACATTCAAAACCAACCAAGATGGTATAAATACACGGTTATAACTTTTGCTGTAATATCCCGAACAGGATATTTGCTGATTTTTCCTTTCAGCAATACACTCAAAAATAAAACATTGCAGATAGTTTCCAGCACAAACGAATCTAGTACAATAGCCGACAGATGTTTAACCACTTCTTCTTAATAATAATATTCAAACCATAGTTACAAGACTCGGACTCGCCTCTAACTGGAAAGTCAAAATCCGACTTGGACTCAGACTTGGTGACCGGACTCGGCCAGGACTCGGCAAGGACTCAGAAAATCGAAAAATCCATGAAATTCAAAGATTTTTAAGGATTTAATGATTTTTTCATGCATCATTTAGTCAATTAACATCAAATACACAATAATTGGGATAAATAGAAGCTACTTAACACTCATACACAATTTTGCATAGATCACATAAGTATAACAACGAATTTCTGAAGGAAAAAAACTGAATAACATAATATAAAGTTGAAGATTTAAGATTTAAGATTCAATCCTTGATATATTCGTGACATACCACAATATCATTTTCAAAATTAATATAAACTGAAAAAAAATACCTTCCATAAATCTCTATCTTTTTAAATTTTTAAAAAAAAAAATTGAAAAATTAAAAAAAATATATATTTTTTTTGGAGAGTCTTGGGCTCGGGACTCCATAGAGTCCCTGGACTCGGTGAGTCCACGTGGACTCCGCCAAGACTCGGCCGAGTCCAAGTCCAAAGGGAAATTGCCTTGGAAAGGGCGACTCTAGCTCGAACTCGCAAAGTCCTGGTCAGACTCGCCAAGTCTCGTTACACTGATTCAAACTCAGAATTAGGCAATTAGAATACAATATGATGTTTAAACCAGAGGATTCTTCACAAATTAATAACCAATTCCTTTCAAAATAATATTCAGAATTCCAAGCATATAGAAATGCATTACAGACTTATAATGTTAAAACTAGAAACTTCCATACAACTCCGCAAATACGTTATTGTATTATACAACAATACAATAACCAATACATAAAACCCAATCCTAAATACAAAGTTAACAGTCAGATTGGAATGCTAGGATAACAACCTGTAAACGTGAATGAAACACTTGAAATGATGTTTCCCGAGACAATGGGTTTGCGTCCACTGTTTGCTAGCACGAGGGGCTACGTCCTCCAACTAGCTGAAAGCTAAAGCTTTTTGAGGCTCTCACAAGAGAGAAAACTCAACTGAATAATAAAATCAAGCGTGACCAGCAATGAGCCTCTTTCCCCTTTTAATACACCAACCAAGACTCTTTGGCTCCCCTCTGGCTCTCGTCTTATTCCCTTGTGGCTCTTCAACTTCCTTAAGGCATTTCATCTTGTTCCTCCTTGACCTTTTGCCCTCTTTATAACATTAAATTGACCTTTTAATAATTTGAGCATTCGTCTCATAGTCACTTTTAACATTATATAAAATAAGTCTTCAATATCTCTAATGTCCAAAAAAGGGGACATTACAAATCTCCCCTCCTTAAAATTGATTGTCCTCAAGCAATCAGTGCCAGAATCCCATACAAATTTGCAAGTAGCCCTGTAGCCCAAACTGGAAAGAATTCCAGCCATACTGCAAAACAAGATATCACTCTGCAATCTATCTCTCAATTGGATCCCTGGATCCCATATAACTCTCCGAAAAAACTCTGTACCTGTAGACGATACGACTCTGATCATCACTGCATCCAATCTCAAACTAAGTAGAGTTGTAACCAAATCCTCAATAGGCCATAGATATATGCTATCAACGCCTGGATCCCAAACCCATAATGCACCAGTCATGCTAATACCAAGATCCTGTATTACTACATGTGCATAATCTAACGTCTCAACCAGCCATGTGTTGCTAACATATGCGAGTGAACGCTGAGTCCAACTAAGAACTTCACTCCAATTGAGATCACAAGCACTACTAGAGTTAAATAAAAATGGGAACTCAACATCACGCCAACCAACTCCCTGAAACATTACTGACCATGTGGTTGGTCTCCCTGGGTCCCATAAACAAAAAAGACATTCCCCTCCCCAACTGCCTAGAATATCTTGTGGTTCCATACGAGGATATAGTAAATTCTCCAAGATATCAAACTGCGACAACATTGCACGTCTCACATGTATGTTGAATCTATAACTGAATTGAAGAATCAAGCTAGATTGGGCTTCCTCCTTCACGAAGGGAAGTGTAATCAACCACGTACCCACAGTACGCTCGACATTTGTGACAATAGTGTAATTGTAGATATTAAATAAATGATCAAAAAAGTCAATCAATGAATACCCATCAGTGTTGTCTTCACTCCTTATATGCTACTTGGCCATGTAAGTGAAAACACCTTCATGTCTCTCTGTCAAATGTAATGAATCAGTCATCACCTAATTGCAATTAGTATCAATCGATAACTGCTGATCAACATCAACAGTTATTCCACTCTCAAACTCAAATAAGGGATTCTCCATTATCCACGTAGCATCCATCTCAAAAAAGCAAGTTACTATGATCTAACCAATCAGAATTATATTGATTGAAAGTATTCTCATCATAAGAACAATTATCCTCAGGTGTTGCTACCCATTTAGCTGATCCAATAGATGATTCATCAATCCTATAATCATCAACCAACAGACATGATGTCGTAATGCATAAAAATTCTTTTGAATTCCCAGGTAGCTAGTCCATAGTTGTGTTTCTTTCAGCCTTGTGGTACTGAATAATACCATCAGCTTCATCCTTGTTAAGCTGCCTATATGATTTAGTTTTGTCTTTCCTTTCATCTACAATCTTGCATGCTGCTGAAAATGGTTTCAATTTCTGTTCACATTGTTTGAGGATACTGCCAACCAACCTGTAAGCATCAAAAGAAGTGACATGTATTTGTTTCAGTTCAGCCAATAAGGTGGAAAACAAATTTTGTAAATCATCATCACTCTCTTTGATTATTAAGGACATAATGGACTGCATAAAATCTCCCTTAAGATCCCCTTTAATAGCAGCCATGAATTGTTGGAACATCTCATGAATAAAGTCTTCACAACCGAGGTCCAACCAAATCACAGAAGCACGAAGTTTTGCCACTATTTCTAAAATATTGATTGCCTTACCAAAGGACGGATTATAGATATTACACAATTTTTGAAAGCTTTCTACAATCAACTGGAATACCTCTTTGATCACTTCCTTGTTGTATGGATCATACGGTGCAGTTATTCTCATAACCTAAACAATACATTGCATGACTGCAAATCTTAACTCCTCATCAGGATGTCTCAACAATGCTGGCTTAGCCTAAGGAATCACAGCAAGAATGATATTCACAAGTTTATTCTTTGAGTCCAGTTGTTCTATTGTGGATAAATAATTTTCTATTGCTCCCAACTTGCAAAGTAGCCCATGTTTTGATTGAGGCAAATATGCAAGCTCTGTTTTTATATTGTAGAGCTTTTCTTTAAGGTTTTCTCATTATCCTTGACAATAAATCTAGGTAGCTGCCGGAACAAGTGAAGTACCTCCCACTCAAGGCTGCAAGAGTAGGTGGCTTGTAGCCCTTTCCTGCTACCATACAACCAGTCACAAAATTCAAAAAATATGGACTTGTTTCAACATTGAAGGAGAGCTTGTTAAAAAACCAAAAATCAGCACATTGAATGTCAAGTTGCTCATGCACATCACGGTTCCATCCAGTACCCTCCAATGATGGTTGTGCTCCAAGTGTGTTTCTATGCACAAAATAACCATCAATAGAAGAGTTTTGCGGTCTACTAGAACCAGCAGATGTGGAAGTTGAGCCCGAGGACCTGCCACGGGTAGGTGTGCTCCGTACACAGATCCATGGGCCACAAAAAGAGCCCACTATCCCCTCAACTGCTTCTTCTTCATCAAGGGTGACTGGGATACCTAGTCACATGACATAACCCACATAAACTCATTATGAATCATGATAAATTGATAATTATTTTAGCGCAATCATTAGTCGTGATTAGAAAATAATAAATGATTCTTAAAAGGAAACATACCTTGCGATTCGTAAATGGCTGCCCTTATGGCCAATTTTGCCCTTTCCCTTTTCAACTTCTCTTCTTGAGCACTAAGCAAAGCAATCATCTCCCTTTTTATTTCCTCCGTAGTCACATCACAAATCCTTGTGTCACGCTTTTCTATACAAGCAAGGTGGTATTTCAAACGAGATATGCCTCCACGGATTTGTTTTTCACATTTCATGCATATGACACTATTATACTCTATTCCTTCAAAGGCATATTTCCATGCAAAGTCTCTAGCCCCTTTAGGGCGCGTGCCTATGAATCCAAATGGAAATGCTAGGAGACCATTGGGAGATGTTGCAGCTGACCCAAATGTAGAGGAAGCCATATTTGCTAGAAAATCGGAGAATAAAACAAAAAATATATTAGCCTTTAGGTTTTGAAACTACTGAGAAAAACTTGATCGTTTTTGGAAAAATTTCAAAAAGATGGTGTTAGGTCCTTGTCATTACACTCTAAAACATATTAAAGAACATTACAAATGGTATTCCTAGAGTCTTAATTAAGTTGGATGCAAGATATGCAAGTATGGGAAGACAAAAATAAGTTTAACCCAAAAGAACAAAAAATTGAGAAAGTTACTTGTGGATCCGGATTTGCTTGGAAAGAGCTTTGAATCCGCTTCCACTGGAGATCGCTACAAATCAATGCCAAATACTTAGGTGCTGCTCCAAAACCCTTCTCCTCCACCCAAGATGCCGAACGCAGCAAACGAAACAATGAAATGTCGTATTTTTAACCGTAGGTATTTACTGGACACCGCCCGCGAGAAAATTCCAAGTTATTGCGAGATATTGGCAATATATCGCCAACTTCTCATGGCGATGAGTTCCAAATCTCGGCACCCTAATTTGACGATAAAAACTCAAGTTTTCTCGCCACCTGAAACTTCTCACGAGAAGTTGACTTATCGGTGATAAAACGGCAATATTTTAAACTATGAGCTAAATAAGTTCATGGCCCTGTAGGGCCATGACTCTATGTGGCCATTGGCCATGTATATATAAATGCAGATCGCCGGCTGGGTGAATGTCATCAATCAAAAACGTAATGTACTATCCCCAGCAGCGATCAAATACAAGACTCAGTCCGAATATATATAATTCAGTCAAACAGTATATGGTTCAGTTTGACAGTAGAAGATATTGTAGAATACACTTGGCATCATAAATAGTCATATAAGATTATTATTGTTATATAACAGAAGTCTGAATCAGATTCAATTTTATATATATATATATATATATATATATATAAAAGAAATACTGACAATTCTATTTCAGTACCTTGTCATTACTACAAAGAAGAATAAAAGAAGATATATCTCTATCAGAGATCCTTTAAACTTTTGAATGGTATCAGAATGATCCTGATAGAGAAATTCAACC
The DNA here is from genome assembly GCA_028749045.1 of Cupressus sempervirens. Classification (NCBI taxonomy): domain Eukaryota; kingdom Viridiplantae; phylum Streptophyta; class Pinopsida; order Cupressales; family Cupressaceae; genus Cupressus; species Cupressus sempervirens. The sequence goes on along the minus strand of CM053786.1, from coordinate 288,395,686 downwards.
TTATAAATTTTTAAGATCAGATTCTAAATACCTTCAATTCAAAATGGTGAATCACGTAAGGTTAGAGGATAGACTTGAAGGAGCCTCAAACTTTGCATCGTGGAAAATTTGAGTAATGATTATTCTACGAGAGATGGAATTGGAATTAGAAGAATATATAGAGGGAAATAAACCTATACCAGAAAATGATCCAGACATAACAACCTGGAAAAGACACAACAATAAAGCTATGAAGAATATTATACATTCTATGAAGGATCACATTCTCCCTTCTATATCAAGTCTTAAGACAGCTTATGATTGTCTTTATTCCTGTCAAAGTTCATTGCAGTGAATGAAGACTCCTGTGCACAAGTGAATACGATTGTCGTGTTTCACCAAAACGGTGCATCATCTGTCCTCTGCCATCAACGGGCAAGCCTGATGTCATGTCCAGATCAACGGCCCTTCACACAGTATTAAATATTGTCTTCCTCTTTTTAGAGTTCACACTTAACCAGGTCATAGCCGATACAATCATATCGGAATGAAATTTACTTGTTATCATGATACGTTACTGGTTATTGCTTCCAGAAATACATATGCAGTCTGCAGATTTTCTCCATATGAAAGTTATCGTGTCTCTTCTCACATTCAACCATATTATCTGCAGGAAGATAAAATAACCCGTGCAGATTGAAAATAAATTTCCTTTCTTTGAGTATCTTCTGCCGAACCCCAATAAGTATGTTGCCATATTTTATTCTGAAGACTTCAGATAACTGTTAGCAATACCAAATGATCACTGCATAAACTAAAATTGATATCTTATTCATAATTCCTTCCAGAATTAACAGATTGAAGATGTTTCATAAATGAATTCAAGAACCATACAGATTAACTGAACCACGGGAAAGATAACCACAATGTGATCATAAGTATGTATCAAGCCAATCAAAAATAGTTTGTCTCTACTTTACATTTGACATCAATGACACAATAACGCATGGCTAACAGTACCCTGCTTTTTCCAATGATTGTCAAGCCTTCTTCCATTAGCCTTGGACAAATCCCCTATCGGCTTTATCAGACCATGCATTGTTGGTTGCATGGTTGTGGGTGATGATGTCGATGGTCCTCCTGCAACAAAAATTGCCATTGACTAGTGACTTACCAGTTTCAACTTTGACCTAGTTCCTTGTTTCCTCAATAGTTCTTACAAATGTATTCAGTTACCTTCAGACCCTAGGGTTCTTGTTGTCCTGTTTCTTTTCCATTGTAGCTGAATGTTATTTTCAGTCCAGGAATAAAACAAGTTGAAGAATCATATCTATACCCAGTCCACCACCATTGGTTGACACTAGTTCATGCTACAAACTATTCTTCAATACCACACAATGAAGACCAATCAAGAGTGTTTGGTAGAGATTACCTTGTATTTGGGTCATAAATGTCCTTTCTATTTGTCTTCTATCTTGTGTGTAGAACTTATGATTTGTGTACACTACATCTACTTTTTCGGATTTCCACATGTCAATTGAATGAATTCCAGATGACTCCTCCCAGCATGGTGTTCCTTGTTTTAGAGATAAATAAGAGCTTCAATCATGCAACTGTCAACATTCCACACGAGGAAATATGATGGTTTCTTTGGTAACCCCCCAAAAAAATTGTCATCACATGCTAGGGAATAGCTCTTATTCCCTCTATTTTTCAGTTTGTCTCTTCCTCATGTCCGTGTGTTCTTAGATGGTTTCTTACTTATTCTCAAAGAGCATCCAGCCCTTCTCCAACCTTTTTTATCTCGATATTTTAATATTTTGTAATCTTCTCGTAGATTCATGAGAAGTTTTTGCAAACCACAATTACTCTTCTCCCTTCATCTGCCTCAAAACTTCTCAGATTGTGAGTTTCAAGATATCTAATTTTTGTAATATATTATCTACTATTAAATGTTTTAGTAGTGATATTGAAATTCTAACTTTCAAAGATCCAAGTCAAAACCACATAAAATCCCAACTTTCAAAAGATCAAAGTCAAAACCACATACATTGAACTTCCTAAGTTCTAGTGCTTCACCCTATGAGCATCGCCTCTATGCATTGAGTGCTAAATTGACCTTCCATGATCATGAGACCGGATTCTTAGAAACTACTACACATAAAATAGGACGCGGCTATTATCCCTACAAACTGTACAGTTGACCAAATTCCAAAAAATCGAAAACATCATGGATTTTTCTGAAAATTTCAGCATTTGATCTTGATGATCTGCATAGTTTGTAGTCATAAACAACAAAAGATTTGGAAAAATATAACTACATTTTCGTGAATCTGGGAAAAAAAAGTTTTGACTTTGTTTTGTCTTTAGTGCATTTTGTCTGGAAATTAGCCAGTACCCATAAAATATGGACCAATGTAGCTTGACCTGAAATTAAATGACAGCTAGTTATAAACAAGATACTTTAATGCAAAGAGAAATGTCTATGAAAGGATAAGTCAAGTCTTTTCAACAAACTAAAATACAGAAATGTGATCCTAGGTACAAAATGCCAACCTTTATATCTTTTACAAATAGTGCAGGATTAGGTCTTTGCTTAATATTTTAAGCACTAGAAAAGGCTAAAACTCACTTACAAAGCAATGCACCCTATGATATATTAAACTGTAGCTTGTGAAAAACTGATCTGATTCATGACAATTCATAGTTAGCTATTTTACATTCCAGAGTAATGTCCCCTATTCAAACTTAAACTGTATCCACAAGCTATGAACATGATCAGGTGTGTATCACCATAAAATATACTCTAACCTAATGCAGTAGACGAACTCTCCAGGACTGTGTGACTTTCAGAATTAAGAAGAAAAAAAAACAGAATAAAGAATTAAGAATAATCATAAGAGTACACCAAGAGCTTTGAAGAAAATGACTTGAAGTACCAAGTAAATGAAGCGGTTAGCAATACGCTCAGTACATCATCTATACAAAAAAAATGTGATTTCAGCAAGAATTAAATAATATTACTAGTTATAATTAAAGATTGATATTAAAAACTTCAATAGGCATGTAAAGAGTTGTGCATTGGAAGAAAAAGGTAATTTAGAGAGACCAAGCAAGGAAGATAAAAACCCATCTAGATCGGCAATTGGAGGGCAACAACTCGCAAATTTTTAAAATGCATACAAAAATCACCTCTGCAAAATTGATAAATTTCAATTTGAATTAAGATATCCTTTAACCAGCAGCTGGTCAAGGTATATTAAGGGCAAATTTCAAACATATTTTGAAGCGGTTCAAGGATAGGAAAAGGTGCTATCACCAATTAATAGATCACTACAAAATAGCAACCTGTACAGGTCATTAATTTGGTCTTTCTGTACTATACTATAACCATTATATCTGATTGGTGAATAAACTATCAAACTGTGATTTCTGGGTTGATCTTTTATTATGTTAATTTGCAGACTATTAAATTTGCGTACTAGGTGTTGTTACATTCCAAACTAAAAAAACTAGTGAAAAACTTTGTAAAATATTTATGAAAAATAGTGATGTTTGAAAGTGATTTACAAAAATGATCAATACATTGTTGATCAATAAATAACTAGATTTATCTTTCAGATTTGTATACACACCTCTAAGATGACAGAATAAATTATAAGCATGCGAGCAATCTTCCGCCAGTTTTGAGCACGGCGTTTTGATTTGGCATGAACAGAAGCCTCTTCTTTGGAAAGGTATTCTAGCTTTTTCTCAAAATCTTCTTTTCCGCCTCTAAAAATTCCATTCCACAAACGTGAAAAAATACTTCTCCGCCGAGGTTTTGAAGCTGTATCGCTTGCAACAACCGATGGATTTGCATCATTGGAAACAACATTCTCTGTCTTAACTGTTGCCATTATTCTGTAAATGCATCACGCTTTGAAATCAGCACCTAGTTTTATTTGAACTATCCTTCCACAACAGAACATGCAAATTTTTGATAAAATCCATCCCCGGGTCATTAAACATTACGTGCCATTTAATGGATACAGTATAGATATGCCAGATTCATAAGACATATTCAAAATTGAAATTGACACCTGCAGAGAAACAACCTAATATTTTCCTGAATTTGGAGGAGAGGCTAATTATTTTCCAGTTCAACTTGAAAAATTAACAAATCAAATAAACACATTTAATTACAGAAAGACTATAACAGTGATTGTTAGAAACAGTCAATAAGCATAAGGATTGAAATACAGTGAAACAGAGTGAATACTACACAAAACTGACCGAGATGCATGCAGCTTAGAACAGCACTGACTTGCATGTTACAATTTCCCACAATTACATTGGTGGCACATTATAAACAAAAGACATCTGCTTTTGTTAATATATTATCAGAATGAAAGTAGCTGCAGCTCTAAGAGAAAAGTTGATGTGTTTCCACAATTATTCGGCCAAACAAGTGTTGGATCAGATTATGTTTGGACTTTATCTATTTTTCCATTTAGACATTTCTCTTCAGTTAAGTCGATAATTAGGCTTACATCACCGTTTAGGAGACACATTGTTCTTCAAATCATCATATATTAATAATTCTGCAAATGCATACTCAGTCATTCTGTATTGAGTTAGTGCATATAGAGGATTTACATTTGATTGGATGTTAAAAGTTATGATACTTATACTAGTGCCATCATAGTTTCAAAGATCAGCAACTTGCCCACTTATGGGTTAGGGCAGCCCAGAAAGTAACTTAATTGAAACTTGTAGTTGGGTGTTTGCATAGGATCTTGCAAATAATCAGATCATCGAAGGACCAAAACCAGAAACTTGTCTAGTGGCAAAAATGTGCAGCCATGGGTTGAACAGTGAACAGACCATTTTCCTCATTTTCTCATTTATACTCTTGTGCCTTCTACTCTTGACAATATTGCATCGAGTATTGAGCGTTGGTTCAAAATTAAAAGCAATCAAATTATGAAAATTGGCACATGTTATAAAGGGACACATGACCTTTGGGCCATTAATTTGAGCTTGGTGCCAGGAGCTCTGCCCGTTGACCCTACCATGTACCACAAAAAGGAATATGCCAGGGGTGCTACCTTGGACCTCACAAATGGCAGACTGCCCTTTGAACCCATCAAAGTCTACTTTCCCAACACCCCCACTCAAGTTGTAATAAATAAGCATTAGATGGACAAGCAACCTTTTTCCTTTTATTAAATTATATGGCTTGAGATAATGGAATCAGTGTGATATAACTGACTATATGAATATTTCAGTATTTTTTTCTAAGTTGCAAGTGTGGGTTCAAGTTCACAAGTACTGCAGTTTTTTTCCCCAGGGATCAGTAAAACTAGGTTTGGTCATACGGTGTATATAGTGTATATGTGTGTGTGTGGATATATATATATATATATATATATATATATATATATATATATGTTGCATCTTAGTTTTTACTTTTTAAATATTAACAGGTAATTTATTAGCAAGACAAAACACACAGCAGCTAAAAGGCAGATATGATAAGATAATAATATTGATATTCAACAAAAGACCACAAAAGGTCTATGGGATTGAAAGTTTACAACAAGACAGCTGACAACAGTAGGAGCACCAAGCGGTGTCTGAGAAAAGCGAACAACAATAAACAAGAAGAGAAAGAGAGAGGCATAGAGAAAGGCCAAGACAAAAACTAGGAGTCCTTCCTTGGCAAAAAGAAATCAGTCACAAAAGGATAAGACTGCGAGTAGACAGAAGCCCTGATCTATCTCTGTGAGCTCATGGAGGACTGTTGCTGACGTAAGAAACCGCTGCGAGGTCTGACAGACCTGGAATGACCAGTAGACCTGGTAGAATTAGACGGTCTTTTCACACCACATAAAGGAGATAAGGGTGAGAAAAAGGCAGTAATGAGCTGATCAGAGGTATGTTGGCAAGGAAGTAGTGACTGTAAAGTACTATCACGGAACAGGGTGGCCTCCTGAAGATAGAGCGCGAGACACTGCTGGTCACTATAACTGAATAAGGCTGAAAGAGAAAAATAGTCCCGAAACAGACAATAAAATCTCCCTCTGATCTCATAAAAGTTAGGGCAACGGAAAATAAAGTGTCTCTGTCTCGACCTCTGCTAAGGTACACAGCGTACAGATTCGTTCTCCGCTATCAATATGATAGTCGGTCTAAGCCCGAAGACAGTGAGAACCAACTCTGAAGAACCCCAAAGAGGTACGCAAGGCATGACACCACCTTCGAGATAGGTAACTACGACGAACAATAATCCCATCACTGATCTCCAGAAAGTGCTCAGCATAGAAGGCCATCTTTGGACTTAAGCCAGAAGGAGGGTTAGTCCAGGTGGTGATAATGTATTGTCTGTAGTTATCCAGTTTGACATGCTCATTTAACTCCTGCCATGAGGGAAGGAGATGAGCAGGGGCATTCAGCGATAACTAATAAGGAGGGAGACTGTCAATATCAATCCCAATCGAGCTCAGAAGAGAGGATGCATGTGCATACAAGCAACCAACTCGAGAGCTAGTATCAGAACTCGCAGTAGCAATAGAAGAACAATACGTCGGGTAGGAGTATCTATCGCGTTCTTCAACCAAATCCGCAAATCACAAAGGCGATGAAGGAACCAAATCAGATCAAATATGGCCGCAAGACTGAAGCGGGGTCCAGAAAACTTCACTCCTAGATATATATAAGAAGTTATCTCAATCTCCTATCCCTGAAAAAAGAAGTGAAGATGAGAAGTCTTTAAGCAATTAAAAAACATAACCCGAGTCTTACCCAGGTTAACCACAAGCTATCGCTGATCACAAAAGGAAGCCAAACCATCAAGAAGCCTCTGTAAACTCTCTAGAGATGAAGCAAGAAAAACCACATCATCCGGAAAAAGAAGAATGGAGATCAAAACCTGGTGTAAGTAGCAACCATCACTTGGGAGCGAGGACTTCAAAGAAGTCCTCAAACTCGTCAATATACAAATCAAACAAAGTGGGGGAGAGAGGGCAACCTTGTTTAACCCCAATGGTGCTATGCATCGGAACTAAGAATCCCTCAGGATCTCTGAATCTACCCACCACAATTTCATATAATCTCATGATAGCAAAAGAAAATAAACAATTACAAAGCTGGAGACAAGCGTATTATCCATCACATATACATTCAGCCAGAATCAAAATATTTGCGAAACCAAACTCTTGGATTGATAGCAATGTAATCTTTGATCCACGGCCTTCATATGTAACAATGCTATAGAACGATAATTCTTTAGGACAAATTCAGTGAACAACTGCACTCAGATTGCCATTTACGTGATGCCAGTGTCTAAAAATTTCTCTGCATTCAGAATTGTTGCAATGCTAGCCATTTTATCACATGTACTATTTCTATTCCTTTCAATATGAAATGATTCAATACACAAGAACTGAATTATGTGAATGTGTACAAATCTCAACAAGAAAAGGGCGGTGGAAAAGTTAACATCAATTACTATTTCATAATCTCCACAAACTGTTCAAAGTTTAAACCTCAAGTTCTACTTCTTTAGCCAATAAAAGGAAATGCTTAAGGCCTGAGCCAGCGTAATATTACTTGTAGTATTTCCAAAACCCAAAGCAAATTTCAGGATTGTTCTACCATTGAAGGTGATAACACTTCCATTTCCAAAAACTCTAGGAATTGATTTAAAAGTACCATCGAACAAGAGAATAAGGCCTTGCCTGTTACCTTTTTTTTCCACACTTTGGTAGCTAGATCGATGAATTATCAGCACATATTTAGCTGAATTTGCCACAGTCCAAGGAGGAGTTTTATTGTCTCTGAAAATCAGCCACTTTCTAGCACAAGGGGAGTGTGACAATTGACAATTAAATGAAGATGAAGAGATGGCTGACTAACCAAACAAACAAGGATGATATTATATAAATGTACCTTTCATAAGAGCCACGCCTCTAATTGGAAATCAACTATGAATGAAGATTTAGAATACAGAAGAAATTTTGATGTAGAAGTGTTAATAGTTTGGATTTCGAAGATGGAGTAATACTAAGTTTGAATCAACCAAGGACCCACACAGGGTGATCTTAGCAGTCACAAAAGTCAAAAGGTCACATTTCCCTTGGTGGGAACTGTTGTGAGGTTTTCTCACCATCACACCATTGCAAACGGGGACCCCTTCTTTTGTTTTTCTGCTTAGGCTGTTGTAGTAGAACTGGGGTTATAAAGTTTTGGCAGTGGCTTAATTTTGAAGAGAATAGGTTTTTGTTTAATTGAAATGGGAATTTGGCTAAGTCTAGGAGATGGAACAAAATTGGGAGTGATGCTTAAAGAAGAGTCAAATCCGGCTAAGTATAAAACTCATCTTGAGCCGAGACATATTTGCTACCCAAGGAAATGGTGTCTCAGCTTGGCTGAGACGTGTTTCACTACCCAAGTAAATGCTGTCTAAGCTTGACCAAGACGTGTTTCACTACCCAAGTAAATGTTATCTAAGCTTGGCCGAGACGTGTTTCGCTACCCAAGTAAATGTTGTCTCAGCTTGGTTGAGACATGTTTTGCTACCCAAGTAAATGTCGTCTTAGCTTGACCCAAGATGTGTTTCGCTACCCAAGTAAAAGTTCTCTCAACTTGGTCAAGACATGTTTCACTACCCAAGGAGATGTTGTCTCAGCTTGACCAAGATGTGTTATGCTACCCAGGTAAAAGTTGTCTCAGCTGGCCAAGACGTGTTTCACTACCCAAGTAAAAGTTATCTCAACTTGAGATAGAACTTAATTTCTACCTATGTTAATTTTGTCTCATCTCGGAGCAATGATCTTTAAACCTCGAAATGGAAGTTGAACCTAGAAGTTTGTTGTAAATGTGTGGCCTTATTTATATATGGCATTGGGTCCAATATCCGAGGCAAAGCAACCTTTGAAAATAATGTATGAGCATGGATGATTAAAATGCCTTGGATTAAATATTTATAAAGAAATTAATTTCGAAATTGAGGTAAGACCCTTTTTTTTACTAAAAATTTGAAAATTTATTTTTTTTAAATTAAAAATGAGAGAAAATGATGAAAATTAGAAATAAAATAAAATAAATGAAATAAAAATGGGTTTTAAATTGAGATGAGATTTAAATTTACCTCGATTTTGCAAAATATGAACTGATTGTAAATGAATTAATTAATTTATCCATTGTTGCATTGAAATTATCCAAATGGCATCGCATTTAATAAATGGAAAATTGAATCAATGGAAAATAAATCATAAATGGTAATAATTAAATATTTTCCAATCAAATTTGCATTACCCAATTAAATTATTTAAATTAAAATGGTAAGTTTTTTATAATTTTCTAAGGCTTATTGCAACAATTATTTAAAATTTGATAATTATTTACAAGTGGCATTTTGCCTTGCAAGATAAGGAATGCATTTCTCAAAGTGATAAGGTGACATTGTCTACAACGGGTTATCTTCTCATGGATCTGCGTGTCATTCATCCTTATCCAGTTGTTATGGATTTAAATATTTTCATTGGTATTTTCATTGGTCGAAGGGGTCAATGTATTTTTTCATTGGCCCACAAGGTTGTGCTTAATTGTAATTCGTTGAGCATTTAATATTTGTAGCAAGTGGTTATGAAACCCTAAATAGGGCTTATGTGGATTAATCTTGGCCCTTGATTTCAAATCAATCTTGGCAATTCATTGTAATTGAGGCTCCTAAATAAACCCCGCACATCTCATTTGTAAAGGAGGACTTTATTGGAGAAAATTGCTTATATAATACCAAATTTGCTCTACTTTTCATTGGTGTGTCTTGCATGGTGAATTGTTGTGATCAAGTTTGTATTCATGCATGGTGATCCATATTTCCTCACTTAGTTTAGGATTTTGTTTCATGTTGTTCGAAGTAGTTTAGTTGGATGGAAGTCATTGTGGATGTTCACTTGAATGACTTGACAAATCCAGGCCATTAGCCTCATGTTGATGGTAAAAGTGCCTTGTGTGGTAAGCCGATGATTGAAAGTACTTAACTACAGTTGATATTCAATCTTTAGTTTGCATCCATTTGATGGGATTGAAGAGGAGATATTGATGTGAAAACCATTAGTGTTCCTTAGAAGCTCGCACTAGGTGGGTGGAATCACTAGCGAGATTGCATCTAATAGAATCCAAGTTTATCCATGATCCTTACATCTAAAATTGAAGTAGAAGTAGAAATAGAGGTTAGAAGTCTAAGTTGGAGTTGAAGTTGAAAAGTTGAACTATATTTTCATCACACATTGTAAAGCCAACTCTTTCGAAGTGCAAGAGTTGATATCCATTGAATGAATAGTGTAAGTCCCTTTATAATAACCAACATATCACATCATAAAACTAAGTGTAGTCCACGATCAAGAAGGAACCTTGAAGTCATTTCATGATCTTACTTTGCAAGCTTAGCATGAGAGATGACCTTATATCAAAAGAGGATTGAGTGTTTGGTGTTTCTCCTTGAAACATTAAGTATTTGACTCTACATGTTGTAGTGGAACAAAATTCATGTCAACGGGAACATGTTCAAATGGATTGAAAAGGTAAAAGATCGAGATACAAGATCAAATGGTTACAAAGTTAGAATCAAATTTTCTACTTGTTGATTATCATATGAATTTGTTGAAACAATTGCAAAATCTAAATCAAAAGGAAATGGGAATGCAAGCATTCACTGAAGAATTTTACAGGCTTAACAACAGGCCTAGTCATCTCAAAGACACTTAGGAAAAAGTAGAAAGATATCAAGGAACTTATTTCCATAAAAATTGAGCTTTACAAAATTCAGGTGAGATCAGTACAAGACACCTGCCAGTGTGCCTTGAGAGCTGAAGAAAAGATTGAAATGAAATGAAAGATTTTTAATGACATCCACAACCAAAAGAGAACTCATTAATCGATCTGTTAAAACTTCTCTAGTTTGTCCGTTCTATTGTGGATCAGCATAAGTAAGATGGCCCCCTTGTGAAGTCTTGACTCTTCGAAAAGCTCTTTTATGATGTTCACCTATAAAGTGTCCTTGTATTGGCTTCGCATATCCTCGTATGCAATGCATTCTTTCACATAATGCCATTCTATTTCTACCACCCCTTCATTGCAAAACCTACAAATTTTGTCCTCCCACTCTTCTTTAGGAACCTTCCATATGCTAGTTTCGCTCCTCAAACAATGTGATCCAAACCTCAATTGGGCGATTAAAATTTCCTTTTATCTCGGCTCCTAAATACTCTTTGTCACCATGTTCGCATGCAAGGTTAAATTCTTTGAAATAGTAGGCCTTTTTTCTACCCATTTGCTTTGTCCACATGGCAGACCTGATTTTTTCTGCCACCCATTTTTTTATTTCTAAGTTGGTTTCCAAGCATTCTTGGTAGTCAATGTTCCATTTGTTGGGCCATTTGTTATTTTGTTTCTTCCACGTCCTCTTTCGACAGTCTAGCTCCTTATCAACCACCATCCTAGGCCAGCGATGTGCATCCATTTTACCCACTTTTTTTAGATAACTCAGTAGTCAAATAATTGCCGAGGCCTCCATTGGGAACATTGCAAAGAAGCAACAAAACATTTTCAGGAGAATCAGAAGATCAATTATAGAAAGAGGAAAGTTTGGTGAAGATTAAGGACAGCATGCTAATGAAAAGCAATCTACTACTTCCCAAAGCCAAATTTATAAGTCAGAAAAGGTAAAGGGAATGTCTTTAGAGTAAACGAGAGCTTCAGAAGAAGAAGAGGAAGTTTCAATTGTTACCGATGTGATGAAAAAGACTTTAGGCCTTATATATGTCTTCAAGAACCACAAGAAAATGGAAAAGATCATATTAATGAAGCCGATGAAGAATCTGAAACATGAAGCAGAACAACCAAAACACGAGGCTCTCACATGAAGAGGATATTGTTGATATCAAAAAACAAAGAACATGAACCAGCACAATGAAAGAATCTCTTTTGTACACTATGCAAGTACAAGGATAAGTGTCGCAAAGTTTTAAACAACAGTGGGAGGCCTAGCATCCAGTGAAAAGGTGAAGAAACTAAAGCTCAAAAGAATCTTACACCCAAGACCGTACAAAGTATTTTGGCTAGACAAGGGACATCAACTTCTAGAAACAGAGCAATGTTTAGTTGAATTTCATATAGTAGAATATAAAGATGAAATAGTGTGTGACGTTATGGCTATGGATACTTGGCACATTTTGCTTGGAAGACCTTGACAATGTGAGAGAAGAGCTATTCATTAAGGCAAAAAGAATGATCATGTTGTCATCAAGGATGGGAAAGAGTTCATAAAAAATTTAATGAAGGATGGAAGAGAAGAAGTGGACAGCAGTTCAAAGGCATGCTCGACTGCTAGAAAAAAAAAATCAAATGATATAAAAGAAGAGAATGTGTTTTACATTTATTTCAAAACCTGCAGAAGTAAAAACAGCAAGCCTGGAAAAAGAAATTCCTTTAGAAGTGCAAAAATTGATTGAAGAACATGTTGACACTGTGCCACATGAGATGCCAAAAGAACTACCACCTATTAGAAGCATCAGTCAATGGATAAATTTGATGCTTGGAGCAAGCTTATTGAATAACACAGCATATAAAATGACACCTGTGGAGAATGAGGTACAAAGACAAGCTCGAGAACTCCTAAACAAAGTTTTAATCAAAGAAAGCTTGAGTGCTTGTGTTTTACTAGTATTGCTAGGAACAGAGAAAGATGGAGATGGTGGACGTCTATAAGATCACAATAAAGTATCGATTTCCTCTACCTCAGATATGGACGATTTAATGGATTTTCTTAATGTAGCAAGATGCTCCACAGAAATTGATCTGAAACGCACGTGCCATTAGATTTGGATCAAAGAGAGTGATGAATTGGAAACAGCTTTCAAAACAAACAACAGGTGTACGAGTGGCTGATCATGCCATTCAGATGAACAAATGCACCTAGTACCTTCCTGAGATTGATGAATGAGAAGCTTAAATCTCATCCTGGTAAGTCTGTGATTGTTTAACTTGATAATATTCTAATTTTTAGTAAGATAGAAAAGGAACAATTAGAATGTCTGAGACTAACTTACATATATTAAAAGAAGACCCATCACTGATAAGTCTGAAAAGGAGCAGCTTTATGAAACAAAGAATTGGTGTAACTTATTATTTCATGGGAAGAGTTTAAAATGGCTCCAAAAAAGGTGAATGTAACACACATCCAGGTAAAATAAAAAAACATTTTTTGAGAAGTCTCTGCCACTCGAGGTAGCTTGCCAATTCACTAAAAGTACTTGCTGATATATTTTGATTGCACTGTCCTTTTATCATTTCAGAGCTTATACATTGCATTGGAAGATACAAATAAACAATCCAAACTTGCTATGTTCAAAGCAAATGGCATTACAAATGCATGATAAATATATTACACACTATATTGCTTCCAGAAAAATGGCAAGTGGGAAGAGTAGCCAAGGTAGATTCTCAAATCTTGATGCAGAAGAGGGGGATGAAGTCGATGATACTGATGAAGGTCCCATTGGATTTGTGGGGATTTGGACGGAATGGAGGCCCTCGATGCCCTTGCCATGCCCTTGTGTCAATTTTTTTGTGGATGTGACTGGTTTGGGATTGATTCATCCATGTAGCTGCGTCTATGCATATTCCCAACATTGTCCATGGTGTGGCCAGTTCTGGGTAGCCCTGGGCTAGCATGGTTGCTGTGGCTTTACCTGCTCAAGTTCCATGGTTGGTTTCCATCTTTTGCTAAGTTCCCGATGCGTCAGCCCAAGAGGAGGGTGCGGATGCAGATGCAGATGCGTATTAGTGTGTGGATGCAGGAGGAGGTGTGGTGGATGTTGCCAGGCAGTTGCATTGTCTCATGCAGATGCCGTGGGGTGCTCTGGAGAGCATCCCGGCGCATCCCGCGAGCATCTAACTATTTCCAGCATCCAGTCACTTAAGTGACTTAAAAAACATGTGCTCTAAATAATTTTTTATTGTTTTTTTCCTTCTATTTGCCTCACAACCCTAAAACGGCCCTAAAAGATGCCATTCATTGCCCACTTTTCCCATTTTGTTTTCAATTGGGTTCTCTTCTCATTTGGTCTCCATTGTGGAATTCTAAAAGCAAGGTCATTAGTTTTGAAGAGGATCATTCGTAGGGTGTCTATTAAGCTTCTACAAAGGACAAATAAGCATCTAAGGTAAGCATTCACTCCATTTCATGAGTTTTTTTAGTGATTTTTTTAGTTCTTCATAATTTTTCAAGTTTTTAGAAGAAATTTTTCAAGTTTTTTTTCTTTTTTTTTTTGTAAAGAAATGGAGTAAGATTTTTTAAACATTTCTAAGTTATTTTTTTCTATTTTCTTATTAGATTCATAGTTTCTATTGTGCAAGAATGGCCACTACTGATAGTTAAAGTTCAATGGTAGGGCAAGAACGAAGTGATAACTTCAATATTGATGTGGCATCTCCATTAAAGAGATACACCACAAGATCATCACAGGTTTGTGGAGGTGGGTCATATATTTGGAGATTCAATATACAGCTCATATTCTCGAGTCAAAGTTCATTCTATTGGCCCTACTAGTAAAGGAATAGCATTGTGCAAAGGAAGTAAAGATGGAAAAAGGTTGAGCGATGCACAGTTAGCCACATTCATAAAAGAACAAGAGGTTGCTGATCATTTAGTGAGAAAATCAAAAAAAAGTTTGTACAAACCTTCATCTACAAAAAGCAAACTGAATGTACCCACTGATCATGTTACATCCTCCAAACATCCATTCTTGGAAGTGGGAAAGGAGGATGATGAAGTAGAAGTTATTACCTACAAAAGAGGTCCATTGGATCAAGCATTCAAAATGGAGGCAATAGAGATAGTTGATGAAGCAATTGCACGTTGCCTTTATGCCAATGGGCTTCCTTTCAATTTGGTAAGATCACTATATTGGAAGGAAATGGTTGCAACCATCCTTAGAGAACCAACTGATTACATTAGCCCCAAGTATGAAAAGGTGTGTACTACTTTTTTGCAAAAAGAAAAGATTTCTATAGACAAAGCTCTTCAACCAATTAGGACATCTTGGAAAACTTCCCTCATGTTCAATATCAAATTTCTTGTTTATAACTTCGTTTTATATTTGATGTCATATTGTCAACTTGCTTATAGGTAACTAAGACTAGATTTGCATCTCATACTGTTGTTATGAAACGACTCCTCAAGGTGAAATCAGCATTGGGCCAAATGGTTATTTGTAACCAATGGGCTATATGGAAGGCTTCAAATTCAAAGAGAGCCTTGAAGGTCACGGGTATGATCTTGGATGAGCATTGTTGGGCTTGTGTGCCATTTGTATTGGATTTCACTGAGCCTATCATGACTATGCTACGCTTTGCCAATACAGATGCACCTTGCTTGGGGGATGTATACGATGGCATGGACACCATGGTAGAAAAGGTAAAGCTTTCCATACAAGCACATGAGACTAACCCCACAAAATGTGGAGCCTTGTGCAAAAAGGTGGAGTATATCATTCATCACCGTTGGGAGAGGATGACCACCCCATTGCACCTCCTTGCATATGCCTTATCTCCAAAGTACTATAGCCAGGAAATACTTGCTATGCCAGATAGAAAGAAGTTGCTACTAGGTGCTACACTGCATTTGCAAGACTCTTCCCAAATGATCAAATACACAAAAAGGTGAGGCAAAAATTTGCCTTATTTGCTTCCGAATCAAAACTTACTCCAAATGCAATAAAGGACCAAAATGACATGGGAGCTATCACATGGTGGTACATCTATGGTCAGCCATTCAAGCATCTACAACCTCTTGCAATCAAGATCCTCTCACAAGTAAGTTTTTATTTATTTATTTATTTAGCAATTGTATTCTACACTTAAGTGTTTAACATTCTCTAGTTTTCTTTTCATTTGTATTTTAAATTTTAAATTTTTAAATTTTTATGAACACTATTCACGCTGCAAGTTCTTCTTCTACTGAATGGAATTGGAGTACATACTGCTATATCCATTCAGTGAAGCGCAACCGGTTGGGCTCAAAGAAAGCTGAGGACTTGGGTTATATACATACCAACTTGCGTCTTTTGTCACGTAAGGAGGATGGATACAAGGGTCAACCAAGCTTTGGGATGTAGCCCCTAAATCTGCAAACTTGGATGCCACACTTCAGGATCTTACTGTGAGGATGGATGATGATGTTGATAACATCATAGCACGTGCATCTAGCACAATTGGAACCATGCATGGTTCAAATGAATTTGCAAGTGTTGCAACAAGAGGAGATGATGAGAATGTGGATTTTTTGAGAATCCTTATGATTCTGAATGACTGAATGTGATTTGTGAATTTTGAGCCTTGACTTTTGATTGATCAACATTGAACCATGAACTATGTTTCGATTTTGTAATTCAAATTGCATTGGAATCTTGATGTTTTGATTACTATTATTTCAATTTGATTATGATGATGACTCAATGAATGGTTTAGTTTTGTATATTTGATATTTCTTGTATTTCTTTGCATACATTGTCATAAATTATAGTTGACAACTTTACATATATATATGTGTGTGTGTGTGTGTGTGTGTACATATATATTTATTTATTTATTTTAAATATATATACTTATGTATGGATGCACCCAAACACATCCAAAATCCACACATGCACGCATTAGCACCCCGCACCAGCATCAGAATCAAAACCAGAATCGATAACTTAGACCTTTTCGTATGACTGGGCGTGGATGAAGGGGTTTCGACCCTTTTGCTTCAGATCTGCACTGGATCTGTTTTGTGGATGTCCTTTGCTGTGAACGTGTTTCAGTTCGGATGTGCGTTAATTGCCACTGTCATCTTCATGTTGCCTATTGTCTTATTCTGAGAACTCTTTGGTTCTTTTTATGCCTGATTCTTCCTTCAGGTGCAAGCAGTTTTTTTGTGGATTGGCAAGTCTTTGTGTTGTTGTGGGTATTTCTGTGAATGCTTCTTTGACTACGCAGGGGTTCCTTCACCTAGTTTGGAAAGCTAGTATGGCATTGGCCCTATCTAAACTGTTTTATGGACCTGCTAGTTGTGACTGTTGGTGGAATTGGTGGTTGGTAGGGGCTTACTACATTAGTGTTCTTGGGGCTGTTACTCTGCTCCCTTATGTGTGTGACTATTTCTTTTACAGGGCTGTTTTCAGCTAATGCCTCTTGTGGATGAACCATGGTGGCAATTGCCGATATTTATCAGATGAATATGTGTGGGTTGGGCATGATTCCAACTGTGTTTGGTTTGGAACTGTATGCAGTGGATGAAGTTGGGGTTCTCCACAGTTCGCCCCTATGTTCTCTTGTCATGTCCCCTTCTCCGCACTAGTGTTATGGCACCAGGTTAATCTATCTCCACATCCGGATAGATTAACGGCATCAACAATTAGGATGCTTACCAGTCACACAGGAAATTTTATCTTAAGTACATCATTCATTATATTAAAAGTGCTTGGATAAAGTTACTTTATGTTTATAAAGTCATTTACTTTATAAAGTGACTTAAATGACTACAGGACTAAATTGTTGTTTTATCCCACATCTCTTATTCCAACGTTCTTTCCCTCACTTTGAGGTTATAAATAAGAGACCTTGCCTTGGGATTTACACACACAAGAATTTATGAACCCAATATATTGACATATCCTGGTTGCTTTAATGTGACTGGTTAGAACTCTACGGATGAAATCCCTTGAGTTTGGTTTTTACGAGGAAGTTGGACATTACCCCAAGCTCCTCTTTAGAAGTTAAATTTCAGTTCAAGCAGAAAACAGCAAGGTGCCCCAATTCAGACAAATTGGAAGTAAGTACATTCAATTTTTACATGAAATATAATAGTTTTATCTGGTCTATTGTGGATATGAACAGTGGATAGTGGATAGTCGGCTAAGAGGAATATATCAAATTTAACAACAGAAAACAGAGGGTACGGTTGGTTTCCAATTGAATGCATAATCTCCATGTGGTCTTACGATTGCAGACTGTTGTTGGAGCCTCTAAAAACGTTGGCAATCTTCCGACTCACGTTGCAAGGTATATTCATAGAAAACGTTACCATACGGGTCTCCTTAAAGCGTGAATAACAAGATTTAACTGCGGGCTGGGAAGGTCTTAAGAACTGTATACACGTGACACAAGCGGAATTCATGAACAACAACAGACAGTGAACTCAAAAGGGAACCTAGGTGTTTTCACAGGAGTCACAGTTGGCAGCAGCATTGGCTTTCACTCCCTCCATGGGTTGAGCCGACAACTTCCCACAATACGGGTGATTGAAGAACACAATGACAGTCAGCAAATTGGTTGGGTACCAAGTAGTGTGTCAGGCTAAGTGCTTGGCACATCCACAAACTCCTGCAGTGGTATTCTCCATTGTTACGAGTCTGTCCATCATATACCTCCCTTGCATTATTCATACTGAATATTGCTAATACGAAAGGTTTTTTCATCTTGTTTTCTATGCATAGTTTTAAGTCTCATTCATGTGCTGTTATGAATGTATGGTCATGATTATTAAGTTTTGATTTTAATATAATTCCGATTGGTTGTGGTTCTATTATCATTTCATAGCCATTGTCTCAGTAATACAATAATATGATAAGTACAAGGTGAATAATGCTGAAGGATTGTGAATTCATGACAACTATTTGACAATATACCCTAAAGTACGGACCTGAACTCACTAATCAAAACTAGTAGAGATCTTTACAGTGGTATCAGAGCCACAAGACCTACCATCTTATGGGAAATAACAGAATTTTTGCAGACTGTGTTTTTCCAAAATGACAGTCAGGAATGAGTAAAAGACAATATAAGTTCGGTCATCTACAACCAGAACAAGCAGGTTCTTTAGATCACATTGAAATTGAAGATAGTTTTCCATTAGATGAGGAAGTAATATTTGGAACAGGTGAAAAAACTGATATTACTAAACAGGTTGATAATCCAGGATAGGTAGAACAAGTAAAAAAACATCCAAATGGCACATCTTGAAACTGAACAGGACAGGGAAGTTTGGGAAACCTTGCAGGCTATCAGGGATGGACAGAACAACATTGTTAATGCTCTTCAGCAACTAGCAAGTACTATGCAACAGTTGGCCCCGGCCCATAAAAGAGCACCGAGCCATCACAGTGGAGGTGGTAGTGTAGCTAGATCTCCCTGAGCTATTAGAGATCCCACACGTAACACTGACAGGCCTTTAATGCCAGTGTTTAATGCAAAAGAAGTAGTACCACCAGCAGCACCAAATTTACTAACAGACAATGTTATGGCAATGTTTGATGAATGGAATTTGTTTTCGGACCCTATTAAACAAAATTTGACCTTTGTCCAGTACCTAAATCAGAAAAGGAAGGCTGATAGACAGCAACAGGATGGGAGGCCAAGGGCACCAAACCGGGACCTAAAACATGCTATGAACAAGTTAACTTCCCCACTTTTGATGGCAACAGTAGACATCTGCTAGAGCTTGGATTCACAAGCTTGATACCTATTTGACACTTAAACCCGTGGCAGAACCGGAAGCCATCAAATTTGCAACAATGCACCTTGAGGAAGCAGCGTATGATTGGTGGCATCACGGATTAGTCACCCAATATCATGGCCTCATAACTTCATACGAGATTTTCAACTCCAAGCTGATTACTTGCTTTGATAGGAAAGATATTGAAGTTTATTACAACGATTTGGCTCAGTCAAGACAGAGTGGGTCTTTGGATAAGTTCATTGATGAGTTTCAGCATATATCACTAATGGTGCCAGATATGTCAGAGAAGCACAAGGTGATGTTATTTACAGAGGGGTTACAAGACAGATTTAGGGTTTTGGTTAAGGTACTTAAACCGAACACCTTGGATGACACGATTAAAATCGCCCATTATTTGGATTCACCTTCATCACAATTGCAACCTCCGAAGAAACCCTATAGAGGGTCTACATCGACCCAAGGGAACAAAAACCAGCAAAAACTAAATCCTCCCAGATTGGATTTTGAGACACGTAATGAACTAAGGCGGAAGAAATTGTGCTTCACTTGCAGGGAACCTTGGACACCCGATCACAAATGCCTTGGTAAAGGCAAGATTCACCATGTAGAGGTTATTTCCAAGGATGAAGGAGAGCAATAGGAAGGTAATGATGTTGAGGACAGCAAGGAGGAAGAAGTTGAAGAGCAACCCCTTAAAGATAAAAAGAAGGCCACTACAGAACAGCTTCTTGTTATAGCCACTCTTTCTGGTGATCCGACATGTCATCCTTTCAGAGTAAAGGGTGTGGTTAGGGGACAGCACATTGTTTTTCTTTTGGATACAGAAGCATTCCATAATTTCATTAGCACGCAAATGGTATCTAAGGGAGGATTGCAGACAATTGAGAAGTGAACATCGCTGGTGGTGAGGTTTTGAGTTGCATAGAGAAAGTATCTAGTCTTCAAATACAGTTTGATGATTATCTTTTAGAGACTGATTTTTATGTTGTTGATTTGGATGAATTGGATGCCATTCTGGGTGAACAATGGTTAAGGACTCTCCGCAGGTACACATTTAATCACGAGACCATGTAGTTGGAGTTCTCACAGGGTGATCGATTGGTAGTCCTTAAAGCCATACCAGATAGTGGACCCACGTTAATAACAACTCACAGGATGGAAGCCATTTTGAGGCACAATGATATCGAATGGGCGACACAGTGTTTCATCTCTTCCAAGGAGACACAGGATACAGGACAGCAATACCATTGTGACATTCAGACGGTCCTAGACAAGCACAAGAGGGTATTTGAGGATTTACCCCCAAGTATTCCACCAAATAGAGGGTTTGAGCATATCATTGAGCTAGAAGAGGGCGCTAAACCCGTCATTACCACTCCTTATCGTCACCCCAGGCATTACAAGGAAGAGATAGAGAAGATGATCAAAGAACTTCTAGATATGGGACATATCAGACCCAGTGCCAGCCCCTTTGTCTCTTCAATGGTGTTGCTTAAGAAGAAGGACAACACCCTTCGGATGTATATAGATTACTGCACCCTAAATAAGAGAAGCATTAAAAACAAGTATCCAATTCCCCGCATTAGATGAGCTTCATGGGGTTGTTTATTTCTCGAAGATAGATCTTCGATCAGGATACCATCAGATACAAGTCCGAGAAGAGGATGTGCATACGACAACTTTCAGATGCCACTACGGACACGACAAGTTTTTGGTGATGCCATTTGGGCTCACTAACGCACCAACCACTTTCCAGTCATGCATGAACCATATCTTCAAAAAATAGCTACGGAAGAGTGTGTTGGTTTTCTTTGATGACATAATAATCTTTAGCAAGATGTGAGAAGAACATTTGCAGCACTCAGATGAGATCCTTAGCCTCATGGAAGAACACTTTTTATTCGCAAAAGAGTAAGTGCGAATTTAGGTTAACTAAGATTCTCTATTTGGATCATGTGATTGGTGCCAAGGGAGTTAAGGTGCATCAGGAAAAGATACAAGCAATCCTGCATTGGCCCCCACCGAGAGATGTATCTGAGTTGTGGAGTTTCCTTGGCCTTTGTTCCTATTACCGGCGATTCGCCAAAGGTTTTTCCCAAGAAGTAGCACCCCTTACCGATCTGACACGGAAAGGGGCATTTAGATGGACAAAGGATTCAAAGGCAACCTTTGATAGACTGAAACAGGTGATGAGTACATGTCCAATACTAGCACTTCTGATTTTTCTAGACCCTTTGTTTTGGAGTGTGATGCTTCGGAAAGCAAAATCAAGGCAGTTCTAATGCAGGATCGTCATCCTATAGCTTTTGAAAGCAAGAAACTTAGGTGCAGCAAATTACTATATTCTACTTATGACAAGGAGATGCTAGCCATAATGCATGCCTTAGCCAAGTTTAGACAATACTTGGTGGGAATTAAATTTACAGTGAAGACCGATCATAACAGTTTACGTTACTTCCTAGAACAGAATGAATTGAACGAAAGACAACAGAAATAGGTCAGCAAGGTCTAAGCATACGATTTTGACATTAAGTATGTCAAAGGGAAAAATAATATAGTTGCTGATGCACTTTCCCGAAGACCCCCAGTGCTAGAGTGTTGCACCATTTTCGAGATTTCAGCGGATTGGAGGTCCCAGTTGTTAGTAGAGTATTCTAAAAATGTGCACACGTGTCAGATTATGGATGGTATACTTCAGGATGACCGGTACAAGGTAATGAATGATATTATATATTACAAAAATAGAATCTACCTAGTACCCAAATTTAAACTAAACGGGGATATTATGTACACCATACATGATACACCATCAGCAGGGCACCTAGGTTTTTTCAAAACCTACAGGAAGATTAGGGAGAGATTCTCGTGGAAGGGGCTAAAGGATGATGTATTGCAGCATATTAGAAAATGCCAGACTTGTCAACAGAACAAGTCAGAACAAGGCTTTCCTGCAGGTTTACTTCAGCCTCTCCCTATTCCAGCTCAGAGGTGGGAAAGTATCTCCATGGATTTTATCACAGGATTGCCTAGGGTCCAGGGCAGAGATTGCATTTTTGTGGTAGACAGATTGACTAAGTTCGCACACTTTTTTGCTATCACCGCAAATTGGTCAGCCTCTCAGGTGGCCGAGTTGTTCTTTCGAGAGGTTTTTCGTCTCCATGGATTACCTAGGACTATTGTGAGTGCCAGGGACAACAGCTTTCTCAACGCCTTTTGGCAGGAGATTTTTAGATTGACAAGTACAGAGTTAACTCCCAGTATTAGCTATCACCTGCAAACGAATGGTCAAATTAAAATGGTAAATAAATGAGTGGAAGGGTACTTGTGAAATTACATTGCAGGTCAACAGAGAGCATGGGTTAAGTGGCTGTATTTGGGGGAGTATTGCTATAACTCCACATATCATATGTCTATTCGGATGACTCCTTTCCGCGCTCTTTATGCTTGCAAGCCTCTCTCTTTCATTGATTTAGCTTTACAGGACAGCATGGCGCCATTGGTCAAAGATTGGATTTTGGATCAATAAGACATCCTCAGAGCTCTTAGGGATAATATTCACCAGGCATCGTACTAAGCGGAGTTTCAAATTGGGTGACAGGGTTTTTGTTCGTCTACAACCATATAGATAGAGCTCTTTGAAGAAAAGTCTCAGATTTTACGTATCTTATTGCATCACCAGGAGGGTGGGAAAGGTTGCTTACGAGTTGGATTTTCCGAGTGACAGCCAAATCCATAACGTATTTCATATCTCATGCCTCAAGAAGGCCATTGACCAGCAGATTGTTCCTTCAAAGGGTTTGCCTCCACTTGATGAGGAGGGTAAGTTTGTTTTGGTGTCGGATGAGGTGATTGAGACCAGGGAAAGGAAGCTGCGAAACAAGACTGACAGAGAATATCTAGTTCGTCAGAAAGACTTACCATATGAGGACGTCACTTGGGAAGGTGAGTCTATTTTGCAGCAGCCAGCATTGAGATTTCTTGAGGGCAAGCAATCCCAAGAAGGGAGGACTGTCATGTCCCCTTCTCTGCACTAGTGTTATGGCGTCCGGTTAATCTATCTCCACATCCAGATAGATTAATGGCATCAACAGTCAGGATGCTTACCAGTCACACAGGAAATTTTATCTTAAGTACATCATTTATTATATTAAAAGTGCTTGGATAAAGTTACTTTATGTTTATAAAGTCATTTACATTATAAAGTGACTTAAGTGACTACAGGACGAAATTGTTGTTTTATCCCACATCTCTTATTCCAACGTTCTTTCCCTCACTTCGAGGTTATAAATAAGAGACCTTGCCTTGGGATTTACACACATAAGAATTTATGAACCCAATACATTGACATATCCTGGTTGCTTTAATGTGACTGGTTAGAACTCTGAGGAAAAAATCCTTCGAGTTTGGTTTTTTCGAGGAAGTTGGACGTTACCCCAAGCTCCCCTTTAGAAGTTAAATTTCAGTTCAGGCAGAAAACGGCAAGGCGCCCCAGTTCAGACAGATTGGAAGTAAGTACATTCAGTTTTTACATGAAATACAATAGTTTTATCTGGTCTATTGTGGATATGAACAGTGGACAATGGATAGTCGGCTAAGAGGAATATATCAGATTTCACACCAGCAGATAGAGGGTACGGGTGGTTTCCAGTTGAATGCATAATCTCCACGCGGTCTGAAGATTGCGGACTGTTGTTGGAGCCTCTAAAAATCTTGGCAGTCTTCCGACTCACATTGCAAGGTTTATTCATGGAAAACATTACCATACAGGTGTCCTTAAAGCGTGAATAACAAGATTTAACCGCGGGCTGGGAAGGTCTTCAGAACTGTATACACGTGACACAGGCGGAATACATGAACAACAGCAGATGGTGAACTCGGAAGGGAACCTGGGTGTTTTCACAGGAGTCACAGTTGGCAGCAGCATTGGCTTTCACTCCCTCCATGGGTTGAGCCGGCGACTTCCCACAGTACGGGTGATTGAAGAACACAGTGACAGTCAGCAAATTGGTCAGGTACCAGGTAGTGTGGTTGGGCTGAGTGCTTGGCACATCCACAAACTCCTGCAGTGGTATTCTCCATTGCTACAGGTCTGTCCATCATATACCTCCCTTGCATTATTCATACTGAACATTGCTAATAGGGAAGGTTCTGTCATCTTGTTTTCTGTGCATAGTTTTAAGTCTCATTGATGTACTGTTATGAATGTATGGTCATGATTATTAAGTTATAATTTCAGTATAATTCTGATTGGTTGTGGTTCTATTATCATTTCATAGCCATTGTCTCAGTAATACAGTAATATGATAAGTACAAGGTGAATAATGTTGAAGGACTGTGAATTCATGAGAACTGTTTGCCAATATGCCCTGAAGTACGGACTCGAACTCAGTGATCGGAACTAGTAGAGATCTTTCCATCTCTATCGGGTATTTGTCTGTTTTACTGGTGACCTGGTTCGTGGTGCTTCTATTTATTGAGGACCTTCCTTCAGCCAGTGTGTTGGCAGTTTGGAAGAGGAGTTTGCTTGCTCCTCCCCCTCTACAGACTTTGTCCTTTGTTTGCGGTTTTTAATGGTGCTTGTCTTCAATGGTTGGTGGTCTACTTTCTCGTATTTCATGAAAGAAAGAGATACAAATAGAGTAATGGAACCTGTTAGTAAGCCCATTTATACTCCAGGGTACCTGCAGCCTTAAATCTATGCTCATTCTAAAGGTTGTAGTGGTTAAGCTGGTCTTCAACATTGGAACGTTATGTTGCAAGTGGTATCCTTTTTGTTGAGAGTCTAATGATGGTGCCTGCACTGGTTTCAGATGATGGCCTTTTTGCCCTTCAGGACTTGACTGTGGTGGAAGTTGCAAACACTACCAAATTTTATTTTATCTTTTTGGTTAGACTGTCCATTTTAATTGGTAAGGACAGTGGTCTTGCTTTTTTTGGAGGAGGTCGGTTAATATCAGTTTTTAAGGGCTTGTTTTGGCCTATGGTTATTTTTTATCAAGGACTGGTGCACGTTTGGGGTTATGCTCGCCCGTGCCAAAGCCAGGATTTGGAAGTGGATACTGCCACTTTTTGGTGGGGTGTGTTCTAAAGGCCATTTTGAGGGTTTGAAGCATTATGTTCTTCTTCCTCTTTCACAACTCCTACGTAGGTGGACACTTGTTTTGTGAAAAAGGTTGGCTGTAACATTATGTGGTTTCCTCTTTCCTGTGGCTACATGGGACGTATTCATTGAGGCTCTCCAGTCTGTTGATCTCTTCCGTATTTTATCTTATTTAGGAGGACTCCATTTTTAGTGGGTGGAAAGGAGTTTTACAGATAGGGTGGTTGATTTTCTGCTGGAATGCTGCTGTTGCTTTCTATTGGATGGATTTGGACACCATTTTAAAATCTAATATGAAAGTTTGCGGAGCCTTTCAAAAACCCTTGTATGTTTGCCCCACTCTTGCAGGTTGCTTCTAATTGTTTCTCGTTCTGAGTAATCCTCTGGATGTTTGCTGTTAATGTCCTTTTGGCCTGAGACCTGCAACTGGTCAGGTATAGCCTCTTGTTCAGTAAGCAGCCTATTGGCTGCATGCAGTTAATGGCTGCTTTGGCCAGTCTACTGTAAGCAGCTAGTGGCTAGTGTGACCTGTTTTGTGGTCTTTCTTGGGCCTCTGTACCTTGGGGAGAGCACCCCTGTTTTGCTCCTGACCATAATCAAAAACGTATTAGACATTGAAATACCTCTGATCTGCAGTCTGAAACACAATCAAAGATTCGCTGCAGGTCATCAAATACTCAACAGCAAAACATGAATAATTCCCTTGCCCAGCAAAACATGAAGAATTCCCTTGCCTGAAATCAAACTTCTAAGGGCAGTGATAGGTCAAGAAACCATCCCCAACATGCAATGACTCTTCCAAATCTGCTCAGAACTATATAACAGAAAGAAGAGATCTTATTTAGACTGGCTAATGCTCAGAAAACTTCAAGATAAGATGATCGTAGCTGTGTTATCTGCCATCTAGTAATGGGATGGCTAGCTAGTCTCCTCCAAAACTCCTTTTTTGCTTCAAACTGTCTTAAAAACATGTGCTATCTTATTGCTCAATCTAAAAGACTCAAAGGGAAGAGTTTAATATCCTCAAACTGTTGGAAATTTGTCCAATGCTCCCCTCGGGATTCGTGACCAAGGCTTAACCGCCTCCTGTGTACTATAAGTTGAGTTGTTGTATCGGGCATTGACAGATCGATCTTTTGGTGCAACGGCAACCCCACTCTAACAAGTGGTATCAGAGCTTGGTCACAGGTTCGAATCCTCAAACCCTCGGGTAATGCTGAGGGGGAGATTGTTGGAAATTTGTTCAGTGCTCCCCTCAAGATTCATGACAAGGGCTTAACCACCTCCTATGTACTATAAATTGATTGGTTGTATCGAGCATTGACAGATCAGCTTTTTGGTGCAACAGCAACCCCACTCTAACACAAACCTCACCGTAAACACTTGGCACAAATTCCAAAGCATCCAACACTTGCATGTCTTGCCTAGAGGGATGATTCTTTTTAGAATATTCAAATGCACTCAAAAACTCTCAGATGACATGAATCATTGTCATCTAGCTGAGGAAAATGCAATGAAACAATGCCCAAGAGCGAATTATCAATATCAAAGAAATATGAGTCCAAACATGGGTGATTCAGTGGATAGATCATAGAAGCATACGTCCAGGTTTAGAAGTTCATCCCAGGGGTCAAACTCATGGAAATGCTCCAAAATCATACAATCTCACCAATCATGTTAAATTCTTTGAAGGCTAAATCAAAATACCTTATAAATCTTCATTCTTATAAAACCCGAATCACCAAACTCAAGCAAATCAAGCATATTGTCAAAATAAAACCAAAAACCAGCTTAGATGGCTCTTTCACCACCAAATCCAAACAAATTGCAGAGCATTGTTGTCCTTGACAAGTCCAAGAAGAACTCCAAAGTGCATTAGCCAGCATCTCTATATGTGTGCAAATCAGAATGCAAAAATGAGAGACCAAAAGTCCAATGTATAGAGCTTGGGGGCAAATAGGGCATTTAGAATAGTTGAATATTTTATTCCCTCAATAAAGGCCCCAATAAAATGTTCTAAAAACAGCTTCTGTCCCTCACAGCCTAGGTGTCCAACTTGGGGGCATAACGTTTCAAAATATTTAACACTTGAATATTAAAAGTTAGTTTTAAAACACCAAGTGCAAGCGTGAAATGAAATTTCCATCACCTTAGAAAAATTTACAAAGGCATTACAAAAAAACTTCACGCTGAATCTGAAATGGATGCTAGGCCCCCAAAATAGCACTTAGTAAAAATGGAATACACCAAAAATAGCACTGCTGTCAAAAACCACTCAAAATGAAACCCGACCTCTCCCCAAAAAAATTAATCCCCCTAACAACTCTGAATAGTCTATAGGAACAGGAAAAAAAAGCCACCAGAAAGCAAGCTGACTAGGTGCGAGAAGGGGACATTACAGTGAAAGCAATTGTAGATCATGCATCGCCAAAAAGTAAATTTGAAGCAAGAAGTTTTCATGGCCTCACAAACATCTAAGGAAAGTTTATAAAAATGTGTACCAGTCACAGAAGCCAGAAAAAGAAATAGGTTTGATTTTCATAGGATAGCAACAAAAGAAAATATTCTAATGGACCAAGACAGAACACCATGGGTGGACTATTTCACTTTAAAAGGATTAATATTCAAAGGAAGGTGTTTATGCATCCCTCAAAGGATCCGCGAAAGAAAGTTTGATAAGAGAAGGGTTTTGACTGGTCAGTTTGGGGTAGATAAGACACAAACAATTGAAAGAGAAATACTAATGGCCTAAAGTGGATAGAGACATGAAGCATATGGTTCAGCATCACAAAAATTGTCGATTTGGCAGCGGAAGAAACCTAAATACTGCACTGTACCAACCATTACCTATTCCTAAAAGGCCATGGGAACAGCTGAACACAGATTTCATGCTAGTGCTGCCTAAAAACACAGAGGTAATGATTCAATTTATGATGCTGCAAATCAATTCTCTGAAATGGTACACTTCATTCCTTGTAATAAGTGAACTCATGTATCTCATGTTACAAATGTGTTCTTTAAGGAGATAGTAGAACTCGATAATTTACCAAAAGCAGTCTGAGATAGTGATCATAAATTATGGGATATTTTTGGCAAAAAATGTGGAGGAAACAAGACACTACGCTAAGTTTCCAATCAGGCTACCATTCTCAAACTGATCAGCAGAAAAGGTTGTAAACAAGAATACAGGAAATCTTTTGAGGTGTTTAATAGAAATAAAGCACATTAAATGGGACTTGGCTCCTGCACATGCAAAATTTGCTAACAATAATTCAGTAACTAGAAGCGCCACGAAACAATTTTTCCAAATTGTGCATGGATTTAGCCCATGGGAGGTAGATAGCTTGAAGCTAAGCTGCTGAGTCTGGAACTTTTTGGCTGTTTCCAGGTACAAAAACATACCGGAATCTGATTCTGAAATGAATCTCCTGTGGGTACAGATCTGGGATTTTTGTTTTTACATGTCAAAATGTTTAGTGATTCTAGTTTGATCTTTTTGATATTTTTAAGACCTATACTGCTGATTAGCAAACTCTGAACTTATCTATCATGAGATTCTGGCTTGATGTTTTTGATACAGAAACCTGAATTCAGATTAGAATGATATATTTCAATTTTGAAATTTGTAATGGTTTTGTTTAGCATATGTATAGGTATATGATATTTTAAACTTAATTCTGTTTTTAAGCTGTATATGGTTAAAGATGTTAGCATTCAGTGTATTGAAACACTTGCTGTTTTAATAAGTATTTGACAGTATATTAAATTACACACACACACACACACACACATATATGTATATTTATTACTACCTGTCAATTCGATTCTGAATACAGTAACCTTAACAGATGATATTCCTCTTATTATATCTGATGATCTTCAGATCAAATATATTTGCAGTCATAAAGATGACTTATATAACCCCGATTGCTATCGGGTATTATCATTGATTATATGTTAACTATATCACTCACACTGATTGATAAATCAGGAGTTTACCTCGGCTATCAATATTCGTTATTAAGAATTTGTTATCGGGTGGGTTTAGCATCAGTCAATATTAGTTATGAATGGATGTTATTAGTATTATATATATTGAGGCATGACAACGTAGGGTCATGCCCCTACTTGATCATGTTTCAATATATATATATATACACTATGTTCATTTGTCATCTGCAGATCAATATCAATAACACTGGCAATAGAGATCTCAGACTGAAATCTGAATACATGTTCCAAATCATATCAGATTAGAATTCAAGCTATAAATCAATAACAAATAGGTCTGTCAAGAAAAGGAAATCAACCAGAAATATATTGCTTAGTCTCCACCAATCAAGATCTATAAAATTTTACATGGTATCAGAGCCTAATTGGTAGAGAGACTATCAATCTGATTATTTTTATATAAGGGACAATATGTCAGAGAATGTAGGAGTAGAGGACAGACTCGAGGGAGCAGCAAACTTCTTTTCTTGGAAAATTCGAATTACTACAATTCTTGAAGAATTAAAATTAGAGTCTTTTATTGAATCAGATATTTTGATTCCTAAAGATGAGGCAGAAAAAGCTACTTGGAAAAGAAGAAATAATAAAGCCAAAAAAATCATTGTGGATTCCATAAAAGGTCATATTCTTCCATCCATATCAAACCAAAAGAAGGCATTTGAAGTATTCAAGACAATTAAGGATTCGTTTGAAATCAACAACTCAAGAAGATTGATTACACTAAAAAATCAACTAATGAATACTAAAATAAGTGAAGGAGAAACAATCTCATCATACTTTGGAAAGATCTCCGAAATTAAAAATCATCTAAATTCTATTGGAAGCAAAGTAGAAGATCAAGAACTATCGATAATAGCACTTAGAGAATAGGCATTATCATGGGAAGCGTTCATCTAAGTAATGAGCAGACCTTCTATACCACCTTTTGATTAACTAAAGAATGATTGCACATCAGAAGAATCAAGGTTAATCTCTAGAGGGGTCATCTCAATCAAGAAGGAGAAAATCAAGCCCTCTTCTCAGTTTCAAATTATAAAGGGAAAAAGAGGAAATTTAAAGGGAAGAAATATGACAAAAGGAAAGAGAATAATAATTTCAAAAGAAATGACTTCTCAAAAGTAAAATGTTATAAGTATGAGATACTCGGACATACCTTCAAAAATTGTCCGGAAAGGGAAAACATCTTGGCATCTTTAGCCGAAACAAAGAAAGATGAAAATCTATTATTCTACTCTGCCTTATCAAGTGACATAAACTCAAACGAAAATGTGTGTATAATAGATAGCGGTGCTTCCCGACATATCACTTTTAGCGTGCTTTTAGCACCCGCATTTTAAACTTCCAAATCAGCCCCATCAAGTAATTCTTTTGTTGGTTTGTTTTGCTAATTATGGTGTTGTAGGATTTGACTTGTAAGGGGATAGTGTTTGGAGAATGTATTGAACCTAAACCTTGATCTGCAAAGCTCAGAAGGTGAAGTTAAAATGTTCAAAAGCATGAGATACAGTTCAAATATACATGGTACTTGGTTCGGAATAAAATTTAAAGTTCAAATTCTGACTTACAGTTTCAAAGACCATCCTCCAAGCCCAACTTCATGAGCACGAGTTGTCGGTTCAAATAATGAGATCATTAGTTTAGAAGGTCAGACGCATAGTTCAAAATTGCAAGCTTTTCCGAAGATCAAATTTGAAGTTCAGGGTTCAAAGTTCAGAATGCAGATTCAAGTTTATTTTAAGGCAATCATGGCTTAAAGAATGATGAAAATATGTAAGAGTATGTTTTTCCCCACACATGTGGCTCCACTAGAATCAACTTTCATGGTATTGAGGTAAACCACATTCTTTTAAATAAGTATTGATTCATCTGCATCAAAATATATTAGTTTAGAATATCAAACAAGCATATCAAATAAGGGATGAACATCTGAAGTTTCCAATATGAATCCAATGGTGAATGAAAATGATGCATGATATGAGATCCCTATGATGCCGAGCATTGCAAGCTAGGGAGATTTTGAAACTCCATGAATATGTGAGATGCCACGAGTTCTGATAAAAGAATCAAAGAAAAATCCTCAAAGTCTACATCACATGTACAATCAGCATTTTAATCAATTAATAGTGACATGTTTGAGACATTTATTGGGAGCCCTAAATTGTCCATAAGATGAGCCACAAACTTCTGTATAGATACCAAGTGTCTATAAATGGAAACCCGATTGTATGAAATTCAGTGGCAAATTCTATCAGTTGAACCAATCACATACAAATAAGAATGCTCATCAAATTCTGTTTGGAGGTGAGGATAAATCATGTAGGAGCAGCATGAAGAATTTGGTCAAAGTGTTCGACCAAATGCCAATAGTCTCCATCAAGTGATTAGCTCAATGCATATGGGAGCTTCAAAACAGTTCATAGCGGGATGGCAGGACTGTCTTCCTCACACCAGCCACCTGCCCAAATTCAAAAGGTATATCTATGACGGCATGAAAGATGAAATCGACAAAGTGTAAGACATGGAATAGTGTTTATGTGCTCAGCAAAGGCTCGTGCTTGATAAAAAATGAAAAGGCATCCCTACCCAATGTAAATAACAAAAGTGATGTTCGACAAGCCATAGAAAAATCACCTGGACAACGAAATGAGTTTGCGCATGCAATGTTTGATGTTTTGTGCAATGCAATCTGTGGATAACATGCGGCAAAGTCTATACATATTGGAGCTGCGAGGAACCTTGTCACCAAGCATCATGGAGAATGTGATCAAAGACCATAGAAGACCCACGGCCATGTCAAGATGAATAAGATATTCCTACTTGATGTTCAATATGGATAAATGGTTACAACACGCATCGAGATACATCAAAAATTCAATGACATAAATGGTGCTTGTTTGATGAGACAGGGTCCAGGCAAACTATTTGACATAATGCCTATTGTTCATTTGCGCGGTGGATTGCATGTCTTGGACGATCAAGCCATGGATAATTAATATAGTCATGTTTCAAATCTATTCGACCTACAGACGATCCATATTGTTGAGCGCTCATGGTGGCTATGTATGCATAGGAGCCAGCGAGGTGTGTCTTGTGTTATATATAAATAGTGCGAACTTGATTGAATGCCACAGGTGGGAGCATAGACCATTTGTTTGAATCTCTATTTCCCTTCTTGGCATGGATTAGTGAAATGTCTGAAGGCAAGCAGCGAAACAGGATATATTCGATATAGTTGGCCTTCATATTTCTTGGAACTTGCGAGGCTAACATGATAATATGCAAAATTGGGAAGGAGAACAATGTTCGGCTCTGTAAAAGATGTAACCCGACAACAAAGATCTCCATAATCATAAATTAAAATCAATGAATGAGTTGTCAACATAAGAGTAGCAATAATATTGCATATCAATTTATGAAATGCTCAGGTATGAGAGCATTCTGAACCTCCACCCTCTTCGGCAAACCTTGACAGAGTATTTACCATGCCACCCGCTTAATAAGAGAACAAGTGATGCTCAACAAGTGACATTTGTCGATTGATTCATTAAATCAGGGAAATTGAGAAGTCAGTTTTAAAGGGCTAGTTATGGAAATTGGCAAAGGGGATTTTGATTGACAGAAGAAGAGGGAACCTGATGGGGACACAACCCAAGAACAGAATGGACACAACAGAAAAGGGGAAATTATATTAACAGAGAAAATCAGCTAGTACAAACAGTACAGGAAAATAAACTTCAAAACATGCCCTAAGGGCTTACAATAGCATAAGTCTGGAGATAATTTATCCTTTTAGTACCTCCTCTCAAACTCCACTCCGAACTGCCTTTTACAATGCCAAAAATCTCCTTAAATAGACCCCAGAGGGTTAAGGACTAGGAGTACATTCTAGAAAGTGCTAGTAGGCACCCACCGACCAAATAGAAGGTTCCGGAAGCTGCGGTAGAAGTCGGCGCAAATCTAGAAGAATCCAGAAACGGTAACCGAACTTCCGGGAGGCATAACTTTTGAACCGTAGCTTCGATTGAGGAACCGTTTACATTTCCGGAAAGCTCTCGAAGCGCTCTATAGCCCTATGGACAAGCTTTGCTCGTCCCCCATTTTTCGACCCTTTTTGAGGTCATTTAATGCCCCTAACCTGACTTTGAAGCATTCTTAGGAGGTCTCCAAAACCCGAAAAACTGCAATAACTTTCAAACCGTGGGGCCTTTTGACCTGATTCTTTTTCTGGAATGCTCTAAATCACAATTACATTCATCTGGCCAATTCACACCTTCTAGGTCACCAAAATGATGGCCAAATTGCATGCTCCTATTTTTTCGGGATTTTCTAACACACTGATAGTTGAACTATGAGAGTTGGAACCTTTATTTGACCCAAATGGGTATCCAAAAATCAAAAGACATGAAATAGAAACTAAGTCTAAGTACATTTTTTGGGTGACACAGGATTGCCCTTATACCTCTGGATGCTCATGCATCAAAACCTCTAGAGATCAATTTTGGTAGCTGAAAAGACATGATTGATCAAGACAAATAGAGAGTTGAATGAAGACAAGAGGGTTCTTCTTTTCTGCAAGAGACAAAGCTGGAGTAGGGGGGAAGATTTTTGTTTTTCTGCATTTTTATTATGCATTTTAGGAGTTCAACTTTTTGTAATAGATTTAGCATAAGTTGTGACAAAATAAAATCTAAGCATTCTTATTTGTGATGTTCAAGGCAACAAGGGTTTTATTCTGAGTCGAAGCATTTAGTTATTTCTCCTCTGATTATAACCAATCAAAGCATTATTGTATTCGGTTTTGGGCATCATCTTGCATCTTGTGTTAAATAATGAATGGGTTGTAGATCAGAGTATTTGCAGACATTCCTATTACAGGAATTGGGATTATTTAACTTTCTTTTTCATTTCATTTTGCACTGCATTTGCATAAGTAGCATTCACATTGCATTACCAATGTCAGGGAGTCATAGGAAATGTGAATTCCTGGGGTTGGCTAGGTTTAGAACTGAATTCACTGCCTGAGTTAGTTCTGTCTAGGGGTGGCTTGGTTTTTCCTCTTTCGTTCTCAGGTTAAGAACCTACCCAGTTAGTTTAGGAATAAAACAAAATTCACTGAGTATCATTCATAAGGGAGTTGTACCTTTCAATTCAGAGAAAATCTATCAACCTAATGATAGATTATCCAACTGTTGGTATCAAAATGTTTCTCTCGGATTTGGGCATTTAAGAGTTAAATTGAAAAGAACAATATGTTTACCAACAATAACAGGATTCAGAGAAAAATTTGAAACCTTTGAAAATTATGTTTCTAAAGGAGTCACCATTGGAGACAGCTTCACTCATCCAATCAAAGGAATTGGGACATGTTCTATACAACTAAGGACTAGAGTTACACTAAAATTAAAAGATGTTTTATTTGTACCAGGCATAAAAAGAAATCTAATTTCAATTTCTAGATTAGTTGATGAAGGATTTCAAGTCACCTTCAATCAAGATAAAGTCTTGTACTGGCCTAAAAACTCTAATCTAAAAAATGCTATGACCATAGGGACCAAAGATGGGACCTTATATAAATTATGCAACATTCAAAAACAAGCCCTTAATCATGAAGCAACAAATTCTAATGAAGTTTAGCATAGAAGACTTGGACATATTGGATTTAGTTCTCTTCCAAATATAGAAAAAATCACCTCTGGAACACCGAGCCTAAATTCAAAGCACATAGGCATCTACAAAGGATGTGTTCTAGGAAAGAACATTAAAAAACCTTTTCCTCCTACTAAACACGAGTCTAAATCAGTTCTAGAACTAGTTCACTCTAATTTGTGTTGGCACATGCCAACACTCTCTCTATGAGGTTACTCTTACTACATTATATTCATTGATGATTACTCTAGAAAAACTTGGATCTACTTTCTAAAAGTCAAGGAATCTAATGAGGCTCTATCAAAATTTAAAGAGTTCAAAGGAATTGTGAAAAATCAAACCTCAAAGAAAATTAAAACCCTAAGATTTGACAACAGGCGAGTATATACATCTGAAAATTTCAAAGCTTTTTGTACTTCTGTTAGGATTAAGAGGGAGTATACAATACCATATAATCCTCAACAGAACGAGGTAGCAGAAAGAAAGAGTAGAACCATTGTTGAAGTAGCAAAAGCCATGCTTCATGATCAAAACGTACATTTTTCATTTTGGGCGGAAGCCACCAATACTGTTGTATACATTCAAAACAAATGTCCCCCACTCTATACTAGTAAACATAACACCTGAAGAAGTTTTTGCAGGGAATAAACTTGACTTAAGTCACTTTAGAATTTTTGGTTGCCCTGTTTATATTCACATACCCAAAGAAAGAAGAACTAAGTTAGAACCCTCAAGAAAGAAAGGGATATTTGTTGGATATAGTGAAACCTCAAACGGGTATAGAGTTTATGTTCCTAGACAAAGATCAGTTGAAGTAAGCAAAGATGTCAGAGGAAAACACAGCATTAAAACTATCTACAAATACAGAAGATGAGCCCATTACAGACTTAGATGAAAATACTCAAACTGAAATTCAGAGGGAGAACGCATCAAATAAGATAAGATAATGATATTAATGTCCAACAAAAGACCAAAAAGAGGTCTATGGGACTGCAAGATTACAAAAGTGAGGGTAACACCAGTAGGAACACACAAAGGTGTCCGAAAGAAACAAGATAAAACTAAAACAACAACCAAAGAAGAGAGACAAAAAGAACACTAAGAGAGACTAGGAGTCTTTTTTAGGCGAAAAGAAATCAGTCACAGAATGTTGTCTCTAGCTACTCGCAGAGGAGTGTCACTGGTGCAAATAACCGAAATGGAATCTAACACATCTGGAAGGCACAGTAGATCTAGTGGAGCTAGAAGGCCTTTTCACACCACGCAAAGGAGATAATGGTGTAAAGAAGGTAGTGATAAGTTGAGTACATGAGCGCCGGTGAGGAAGCAGTGACTGAATCATACTATTACGAAGCATAGTGGCCTCACGAAAATAAATTGCAAGACATCGTTGATCATAGTAGCTGAAGAAAAGTCATAGAGAGAGAAGCACTCCCGAAACAGATAGAAAAATCTCCCTCTGAACTCATAATAAATAGGGCATCGAAAAAGGAAATGAGCCTCAAACCTCCACCTCCCCTAAAGTGCAGAGCTTACAGAGTCACTCCTCCCTATCAATATGGTGATCAGTCTAAGCCCGAAGACGGTGAAAGCCAACTCTAAAAGAACCCAAAAAGATGTGCAAGGCATGAGACCACCGCCAATAGAGGTAGCTAGGACAGACAATAATCCCATCAGAAATCTCCAAAAAGTGCTCTACGTAAAAGGACATTCGCGAACGTAACCCTCCAGGAGGGTTAACCCAGGAGTGGCAATGTATCGTCTATAAATGTCAAGTTGGACATGCTCGTTCAACTCCTAACAAGAGGGGACAAGATGAGTTGGGGCATCCAATGAGAACTGAAAAGGGGGGAGACGATCAATGTCAATCCCAATCAAACCCAGCAAAGAAGAAGCCTGTGCATACCAACAGCATGCATGAGAACCAAACTCAGCACTAGCAATGGAGACAGATGAACAATAAGCTAAATAGGAGTAACAGTCACAACCATCAGCATTGTCCACAAAACCCCAAAGTCGGTGGAGGAACCAAACCAAATCAAAAATGGCCACGAGACTAAGAGGATGAACACCGAACTCGGCAAGAATGATACTCTGAGGAGTGAACTTGTGACATATGATGATGCGTCTTAAGAAAAAAGTCTGAACCCGCTCTATCGAGGCCCAATCAGAGCTAAGAAGAGAAGGCAACGTCTATGCAGCCACGAAAATGCACTTTCATACGAAGGAGAGGACTTAGTTAATTTTTTCAAAAGTTAGAAAAAGCAATGTAAAGAAAGTGCATTTTCGTGGCTGTATAGCCACGGGCAGAAGAGAAGGGCCCCAAACCACCGACCCATAAAGAACAGTCAGTCGTACAAGAGAGTCAAAAAGAGATAACTTGGACAAGGTATCCTGAAAGTGATGTCTAAACCACTGTTTCTCAAGCAGAGCAAGAGAACCCATACCCTTATTGACTCTGGGCTGAATAGTTGGTCTCATACTGAAACGTGGACCGGAAAACAGAACCTCGAGATACGTGTAAGATGAAGTGATCTCAATCTCCTGGCCCTAGAAAACAAAGTGAAGATGAGAAGTCTTTAAACAATTAAAGACCGTGACTCAAGTCTTACTCAGGTTAACCACACGCTGTCGCTGATCACAAAAAGAAGCTAAGCCATCAAGAAGTCTCTATAATCTGTCTGGAGAGAAAGCAAGGAGAACCACATCATCTGCAAAAAAGAGGATGGAGATCAAACCCTGGTGAAGATAACATCTGTCCTCAGGGAGCAAAGACTTCAGGAGGAAGTCCTCAAGCTCATCAATGTATAGCACGAACAAAGTAGGGGAGGGAGGGCATCCTTGCTTAACCCCAATGGTACTATGAATCAGATCCAAGAATCCCTCAAGAGTCGTGAATCTACCAACCACAATCTCATAAAGTCTCATAATAGCAATATGCAACATATCAGATATACCAACCTCTCTAAGTTTCTCAAACAGAGCCACCCGAGGAACAGAATCGAAAGCTTTGCGAAAGTCAACAAAGCAACAATAGACCTTCTCCGATCTATGTATGGCCTCCTCAATAATAGCCCATAGGGTGAAGATGTGATCCATAGTCTGATAATTTGCTCGAAAACCAGCCTGTCCACTAGCCCTACAACCTATCCTGTCAAGCTCCTCAAAGAGCATAGCATTAAGGGTTGTCACATAAAGTTTGGCAAACGTGTGCCCAATCATGATGGTTCTGTAGTTCCCCGAATCAGAGACAGGGCCGGTCTTATGAATAGGATAAATCAAATGCCTTGACCAGGAGGTCGAAAACCCAGAGTAGATGACTCTATTGAAAAGAATAGAGAGATAGGGACCCAAAAACAAAGCACCAAACTTGAAAAGCTCACCCTGGAAACCCTCCTCATCAGCAGCTCTACTACACTTCATGGATCTGATGGCCTCATAAATGCAAGAAGGGGTGAAAAGGAGGACGAAAGGAGGCAGAGAGGGGTGATTAGAAGGCTGCCCAGGAATGTCATAAAGAGCCATAGTTGTGCAAGGTAGGAGTGCGGTAATCGAGGGTGGAGGGTGGAGGAGAACTATG
Source organism: Cupressus sempervirens (assembly GCA_028749045.1). NCBI lineage: Eukaryota > Viridiplantae > Streptophyta > Pinopsida > Cupressales > Cupressaceae > Cupressus > Cupressus sempervirens. Next base: position 288,356,818 of record CM053786.1, on the reverse strand, counting down.
GGGGAAAAGAGTGCGCCAGAAGAGCTGGGGGTTGCGGATCAGAGTGGATCAAAGGGATTTGCACTTAGAAGTGGCGAAGGAACGCTTCTTACTTCGAACAAAGCGGAGATAAGACAAGCGGATGTGGGAAAAGTCAGTAGAGCAAGCCTCAAAAGCAAAATGCATAAAACGATGGAAAGATTTGCAATCTAAATCAAACCACTAGTTCATGGGGCAGGTCTTACGACGTTTGTTGCGAAGGAGCAAGGGAGGATGATGACGAATAGAAAGGATGGCAAGCTCAAGGATAGCCGACGCAAGCAAGTCAAACATGGAGGAGGCCTCGCACGAGTCCGAGAAGCACGAAAGGTTAAGGAGTCTCGAAAGATGAGCAGAATAGAGCTCACAATCACCGTCGAGAAAATGGAAACGAATGGGCGAGCGAGCAATGGCAGATGCAAGATGAGGTCACTGGAGGGGGGCGAAGGAAGAAGAGGAGCGAGGCGAATATGGATACTGAGGAGAGCATGGTCCACTAGAGGAAAGCGCAGGATGGTGAAGCTGCTAATGTAGGAGATGAGGGAGGGACAGGCAAGAACATAATCAACGACACTAGCGCCCCCACAATGAGCCCAACAAGTAAAGGACTCTGATTAAGGAAAGCAGGAAAGGCCCTTCAAGATCACAAAGCCAGAAGACTCACAAAGCCGCAACAAATGTCTGCCATACACTAATAACGGCCCAAGAGCATCCTCTAAATATCGCTGAAGCCCCAAAGAAGTTGGATCAATCTCCATGGAGCGAGTAGAATCTGAACTGTGATCATAAAGTGGAATCTGGAGTACTCTAGTTCTCGCATGAAGTCCCCGAGAATAATAATGTCCCCTAAAGAAACAAACTGAGACATGGTCTCCCAAAGGTCGATAAAAGGGTCTCTGTCATCGGTACCATGAATAGCATAGTGAGAGGAAGACGGTGGAAAATAACAAGCAGCCAAATAATGATCTCTGTCAATGACACTTACAGTCAATGCAAACCCACATAAATTTGGCAAACATATCTGAGTGTACAATAGAAGTGCCCCTAAAAATATCCTCCTTAATCAAACAGGCTATACCACCAGAGCCTTGTACCCCACCAGAAGCATGAACCTCCTCACGACAAATAGATAACCACTGATAACCGGTAATATCCAGAAGAGGACACATAGGACTCATGAGTCTCGGTAATGACAAGAATATCCGCAGATCCCAAAGCATTACGTAGAAGACTAGGTAATGAACATAACGATCCATTACCATTCTAGCAGTTAACAAGAAGGGAGCAAGTGGGGGTCTCCCTCTTGTCCGACTGTTGGTGGGACCGTCATTTGGCCTTGGGGGCCTGTCTCTCTGCCCAACCACTGGGGGGGAATCTCTAATAACTGCCCATTTGCCAACTTGCCTCGCCTCTAAAACAATACCACAAGCATGTTTCAGCTCTGCAACTTGAACCTTCGTGAGATCTTCATCTAAAAAAATCTTGGAAGGGAGAGAGAATAATTTCCTCTTAGCACGGAGAGCCCAAAGCCTATCAGCAAGTGAGAAAAATTTGATAAATAGGATGTCACCATGTCCAAACCAGCATAAGTCTAACGTGATATCCGTAAGACCAAGCTGATCACAGAGGAAAGATTGTCCAGCAACAAGAAGAATTGAGGTAGAGGGGAGTCCACAAACCCGCAGATTGAGCTCACGAACCCGTCTCATTCTCTCATCCTCAATCTTACCTTGTCCCTTTTGTCAATACTAGCCAGAGGTGTGGAATCTGAGCTACTACAAAGGGAGGCCCAAGACTTGACTTTCATTTTAGTTTCAGATACAAGAGAAGAGTGTTTAGCTGCCATAATGGATTGTTGTACTTTGATCGTATCAAGTCCCTCCAACTATGCAATAATGGAACTAATACTGGTTTGCAGGCCCGCTGTCTCAATGGTGAAAGTATTTGAGAAGGTTTGGAACCGAGCCGAATTGGAGGTTGTGGCACTCTTAAGTTTAGAGACGGTAACCGTTAGGGAGGTAACGTGCTCTCTCAGCTGCAAATTATCCAATTCCAGTTTAGAAATCCTGTCACATAACCTCCGATACGTGAGGAGTTGTTGGCCATGGGTTGAATCACTACTGTCTACCATGTCCGAGCAGAAAAACCACAGCCCAATAAGCAAATAAATGCAAAAGAGGAACCCCAAAAACAATACCCACTAAAGACCGACAGACAAGCATGCAAAACACAGTAATCCTGCAAAGACACCTGCACACGGAAGAGAGGAGGAGAGAGGGCACAATCACAACCAAAAAGGCAAAGCACCCACTCGTCTCAGACAAAGCAGCAACAAACATAGCCAAAAAGACACAGGCGGAGCACCCACTGATAGCAATCGTCAGCATTAATGGAAAGAAATCAGGCCTAACCCGTCTCACACAGAAACAACAGGCTCCAGTCGCATATCCCGTCACGCCAGTCGCGTAGCAAACACCAATTGCAAATCAAACCCGTGAACAGTGAAGAGAGTCAACGCGGAAGGCAACACACAATAGTAAAATGATGGTATCCCATCGAACGCACAGCAGGAGAGAGAAAGAAAAGTAACCCGACCACCAGCAAAATGCGACCACTAAAATGAAAGCAAAGCGCCTTCAAACGATGACCACCAGCAGCAAACCCTAGATGCGTCGGCCATGATCGCAACCCGTAAAGAAACCGCAGAGATGATCGCAGGAAACCATGTCACAAATTCCGAAGGGGCCAAAGGAGAAAACAAGGAGAAAACCGTAGAAGAAGAAGAAAGTCACCCTCAAGATAGGTCAAAGAAGAAGAAAGTTCAATGTAGGTACTGCCACCAATTTTATCACTTGATCAAGGATTGTTGAAATTGGCTTGCACATGAATAGTGAATGCATGGAGGGTCAAAATAAAATGAACAATTACTCCATACAGAAGATAGAGACATCTCCAATACCAAGAAAAGGTCTTTATGGGCAAGAAAAATGATCGAAGAAAATAATGTTGAACCAGATGAAATCTCCAGGGAAAGCAAGAAAACTAGAAACAAATCTTGTTATACTGCCTTAATAACTGAACTTGCTAAATCTGAACCAACAATTGTTGAAGAAGCCCTGACTTGTCAAGCATGGAAAGATGCTATGGTTGAAGAATATCAATCGATACTACAAAATGATGTCTGGGATATTGTACCTAGACCAAAAAACAAATAAGTTGTTTCTTCAAAATGGCTATATAAAATCAAATATGCAGCAAATAGCAGCATTGAGAAACATAAAGCAAGGTTTGTTGCATGAGGGTTTTCCCAAAAGGCAGGCATTGATTATGAAGAAACTTTTGCTCTAGTTGCTCATTACACTTCGGTCAGGACAATTACTACAATTGCAGCAGCTAAAAGATGGAAGATACATCAGATGGATGTAAAGATTGCATTCTTAAATGGAGCCATTAATGAAGAAGTATATATTGAGCAACCTGAAGGCTTTGTTGTAAAAAATAAAAAACTATGTGTGTAAACTCAAGAAAGCCTTATATGGCCTTAAACAAGCACCTCGAGCTTGGTATGAAAGGATCGATAGCTACCTCACCAAATATGGATACTCTAAGAATGAAGTTGATCTTAACATATATTTCAAAATCTCTAATAACGATATGTTAATACTCGTTTTATATGTTGATGATCTATTGATAACAGGAAATGATCCTCTAATTGAAAGATACAAACAAGATCTTGTAGCTGAGTTTGAAATGAAGGATCTTGGCTTACTGCATTATTTCTTGGGTCTAGAAGTATGTCAAAAGAAAGATCACATATTTCTAAATCAAGGGAAATACACTCAAGATATCTTGACTAGATTTGGGATGATGGACAGCAAATCACTTGCAACTCCAATGGAAACTAATCTACACAAGCTAAAAGAGGAAGCAGTACACTCAAAATCTATTTATCCAACTCTTTACAGACAAATCATTGGATCTCTCATGTATTTGGTAAATACTAGGCCTGATATCTGCTATGCTACAAATGTATTAAGTCACTTTCTGTGTGAGCCTAAGAAAATACATCTAATGGCTGCAAAACACATTTTGAGATATCTACGTGGCACTATTGGTCTTGGACTAAAGTTCAGAAATGTTGAAATCAAACTTGAAGGTTATACTAATTCTGATTGGGTTGGTTGTTCCATTAACCATAAAAGTACAACCGGATGTTGTTTCAGTCTCCGATCAGCAATGATATCATGGTTCTATAGAAAACAACCTACAGTTGCCTTGAGCTCCACCCAAGCTGAATACATGGCAGCCTCTATGGGAGCCCGTGAAGTCATATGGTTATGAAAGATATTATTTAGATTATTTGGACAAAAGTTAGATCCTACTGTGATTCATTGTGACAATCAGAGTTGTATCAAACTCTCCACAAATCCTGTGTTCCACAATCGATCAAAGCAAATCGAGACTCCTTACCACTATATCAGAACATGGCTGATAGGAATGTGATCAAGCTGATCTATATTAGCACAAATGATCAAAATGCTGATATTTTTACCAAACCTCTTGCAAAAGTGAAAATGGAGTACTTCAGAGATGAACTTGGTATGACAAATTTGTAATTATATTTGTAAATTTATATATATTCATGAATATTGAAAAATAAATTGTTTGCAAACTTGTAAAATGAAAGGTGACGATCTTTCATATGTGTTTAAGGTCTCTATTGTAAGGTGACGATCTTGTCAATAGATGACCAACCTTCTAACACCAAAATTGTTGAAGGAAAGTGTTATCATTGTTCTTCAGGCCGGATTTTGCCGGACACCATGAAGATTATTATGGTTATTTGGGTCAGATTTTGCCAGACATTGATAACCATCATGGTTCTTCGAGCCAAATTTTGCCGGACACCATAAAAATTACTGTTATGGTTCTTCAGGCCGGATTTTGCCAGACACCATAATCATTAAACCACAGTTGAGTGGTACTTATACTTGCATATAAGTAAATGCTTCAAACCCTCGCTGCTGAAGAGGGAGTGTTAAAGATGTTAGCATTCAGTGTATTGAAACACTTGCTGTTTTAATAAGTATTTGACAATATATTAAATTACACACACACACATATATATTACTACTTGTCAATTCGATTCTGAATACAGTAACCTTAAAAGATGATATTCCTCTTATTATATCTGACGATCTTCAGATCAAATATATTTGTATTTGTAAAGGTGCCTTATATAACCCCAATTGCTATCGGGTGTTATCATTGATGATATGTTGACTATATCACTCACACCAATTGATAAATCGGGAGTTTATCTTGGCTAACAATATTGGTTATTAAGAATTTGTTATCGGGGTTTAGCATCAGTCAATATTAGTTATGAATGGATGTTATTAGTATTATATATTGAGGCATGACCACGTAGGGTCATGCCCCTACTTGATCATCTCTCTCTCTCTCTCTCTCTCTCTCTCTCTCTCTCTCTCTCTCTCTCTATATATATATATATATATATACTATGTTCATTTGTTATCTGCAGATCAACATCAATCAATAACACTGGCAATAGAGATTTCAGACTGAAATCTGAATACAAGTTCCAGATTATATCAGATTAGAATTCAAGCTATGAATCAATAACGAATAGGTCTGTCAAGAAAAGGAAATCAACCAGAAATATATTGCTTAGTCTCCACCAATCAAGATCTATAAAAGTTCACACACACACATATGTATGTATGTATGTATGTATATGTATTAACGTGTATGTGTTTATATATATATATATATATATATATATGTATGTATGTATGTATGTATGTAGATACATATGTATATACACATCTGCAAACGCATATAGATGCATACATACATCCATACATAGATGTATCTGTATGAACATACTGAAAATGTACCCACCACCCTACAAAAATTCTGCCGTACCAACATTTCGTACCCACATACCTATATCTGTTCCCATTCCCATTCCCAATTCGGCAACTTAGTTTGAGAGAGACCACTAATTTAGACAAGAAAAGCGAAACAGCATAATACTTTTCTGATTATAGACAAGAATTACACCAAGAAGTCAAGAAAAACTTGGAAAAGACAGCAAAAAGGTACAAGGAGTTGATCAAAGAAGAAGACATCAGGAATATCAAGTTAAAGATTTAGAGTTAGCACATTTGAGGAAAGAGAGGTTTCCTCAAGAATCTTATAACAAACGAAAAATTGAATAAAACTGGACCATGAAACATCTTTAAAAAGTTCGCAGCAAATGCTTATGAGTTAGAACTCCCTGATGATGTGGAAACATTCCTGATCTATATTGCTATTACCAAGATTAAAAAGTGTGAAGCGCAAGGTGCCACTTTCAGGGAACGGAAGGAACATTGCATACAAAAAATGCTTGTGCATACATCTATGGTGGCCAAGCATGATATAACAGTTACAAAATCTTTAATATCCATAAAATTCAGACTCGTGAATCATTATCTTCATCCTCGAAGACATAATGTGAAGCATCTCATTAATCTTATCCACTGCTGCTTGCTCAATTTGGCATTGAATTCTAATTGTTTTCTTTCTTAAAACTTTATGTTAGCAGGGGCTGGAATAGAATTGTTTCAGTTTTGCACAGTGACAGGGTAGTCTTCTAATTTTAGTTATTTTAGGCATTTGTTATTTGGTTGCTGGGGACTCGGTTAATAATGCATTACTTGTTAAAAGTTTACTCTTATGCTGATGTTCAAGTGGAGGAATAGACCAGTAGAAGAAACAATTTGGGTGCATGCATCTAAGGTGGCCAAGCATGATATAACAGTTTCAAAAAATTTCATAATTATTAAATATCCATAAAATTCAGACTCATGAATTACTCTCTTCAACCTAGAAGGAATAATGTGGAGCATCTCATCAGTCAATTAATCTTATTCACAGCTGCTTGCTCATTTTGGCGTTGAACTCTAATTGCTTTCCTTCTTAAATCTCTGTTTTAGCGTGTGCTAGAATGAGTGGTGTGAGAGTTTAAACAAAGTATTGGTATTAACCGAAAAAAATGGAAGAACAATATTTGGATAAGGAACGTTGGATGCCCGGTCTTTTGTTTACAATGTTGCTTATGAATGAGATGAACCTGGAGAACGCCCAGAGTGTTGATCCTCCTGTTTGACTCAGAAATTTCAAAGAAGTGTTGGTTCAAGAACGCCTGGGTATAAGTGTTAGTTCAAGAAATTCTGATGCAAGGTGGTGTTATTTTGTTCTTTTGGATTGTTAAAATTATCTGTTATAAACTTGCTGACATTTGTTACAAATTTTGCAAAACGGACTGCCTAGTTCATGACCTTAATTGGGTTCTCAAACCTGGACTGCATTGCATACACAATGTTATCTCATAAAAACTTTATTTCATGGAATCTAATTGCAATGATGTAGTCTAAGTTTCCCATTTCACTATTTGGGGAAAATGCCTGCATATAATTTGTCCAAGATAAAAAACAAGAATCTTTCTCAAGCAGTATAACTAGCATTCAATCGAAAAAAGTTGTAAATAATACATTTCAGTACACTTACAAAATAGCTTTATGAAGTTCAAGCTCAAGGCATTTGACCCACTCTATGGTTTGGCTTAACATTTATTAATCTGTATGTAGTATGAATTAGGAAGATAGTAAAGGAGTAATATATGATCGCTAGAATTACATGTCCTCCCAGCATCCTTAGGTTAGCACATCAATTGGAAGCAAAAAATTCACAAAATAAACTAAGCATGCTCTTTTTAATATGATATACTTATGCTTGCTGGTTTATATCTTGCCGATTCATAAAGATCAGAAAAATAACTTCCACATTCCAATAAAAAAAAATTATAGGTAATTGGCCGAAGCCTAGATTATTTATTATTTATTTATTATCATTGTTAAGATAAATTATTATTATTATTATGTGTTAATCTCGAGTAGATTCGAACCCAAGACTTCACCGATGAGAAGCTCATAATTTTCTGTTGCATTGTAGGCTCTTGCCTTACCACATTCCAATAATTACGACTCTCCAAAACTACCCAATTTTGTTAGCAGGACAAAATTGCTAATTCCTGCAAGTAGTGATTTCAAAAGTGCCAGTTACCGAAGCACTAATTCTGAATTGTTATAATGGTTCCACAACCAACAGGCAAAGTAGCTGGATGCTCCTCTATCCTTCCTCGGGCATGCATACCCCCCCACATTCAATTTGGATAGGTGTTTGAATGGCCTTGATAAACATTGGATGCACTACCCAAGCTTCCCCAAACAATCTTGATTTTCCAATAGTGACAAATGCTATGTGATTTGATTTTATTAAATTTAATTAAATCTTCTTAAATTTAATTTTAAAATACTTCATTCATGCATTTTTTTTTTTAAAAATAAGTATAAACTAAACCTACACCAAATGAGATGTCTTTCTATTTCAACCACCAATTTTTTAGGGTTATCTTCCACTGCATGTTATAGAGTGTTAAATTAGCTTATAATAAATTAAGTAGCATTTATCATTTATGTGTCTATATTGCTTTTGAAGTAGTAAAAATCTCCTCCACAAATTTAAGAAAAATTATGTTAAATATATATGTATGTATTTTTTATTAATGTCATATCCAGCCGTATCCATATTGAGGATCTTAAAAAATAGTCATTTACAATATTTATATCTGTTTCCGCTTCCATGCAACTTTGCCACCAGGGCAATTTCATAACCACAGTGGTGAAATACAAAACCAGCAGTCAGCACAAAATTAGTGGTTTTGTGACAGCTGAAATATTAAATTTGTAGTTAAGAGTTCAATGTTCTCCTTCGACTTCTGCTTCCAGGACCTTCTAGTGCATGAGGAACACATTCCAGTAGATTCAAATTATGGAGAACATTCAGAAGTAAATTCCAATAGTAATTCAAACCATAGAATTAACAGGATAAATGTAACACAATAATGCAAGGGTTAGATTGTAATCCGCACTATTTCGTGACTCGCTGTACTTATCTAGGTTCCAATCAGAATTCATTAACAGTGCTAATCCACCGCTAAGCTGGTTTTCCCCTTTGGAGGTTTTCCACCATAAAATCTGTAAGGGTTCACTTCTGTTTCGTGTATTTCTTGCCTTCCTGGCTGTCATTTATTCACAATAGCTCGCACGGTCCATTAACTAATCGATTTAAAATTCATAAACGGATATTTTGATGAGATTACGCATCACTGACAAGCATAGGAGGCAACCCAAACAATTTAAAATCCAATCCTACCTCCTTCGTCCAATTATAAATTCTTGGTCAATCTAATAAAAAAGTGAAACAAGCTGAAGTTTTAAATTTAGCTTTCGGAAATAAACCTAGGAACAAAAAAGAAACTCAAACGTTCTAGTTATGCTGCATATTGGACCTCACTTCACCACTTCCCATCCCGAAAACTGTTCCAAAAGCTGTGCCAAAAGAATTGAGGAGCTACACAAACTAGCAAATCTAATACTTCCCTATGAAACAAAACTGCTGGTTTGGAGTATATACAATTTTTTTAAGAAAAATCTTTACTCTGGATGAAAGAAACATCCAAAAATGAGAAACAATAAAACATCTTCCAGTCTATAGAAATCAATAGTTGCACCTAATTTAAAATGACTAAAATTGGACCTCAATCTTAATCAACTAATCAATTTGAATGTCAAACACTGTTGCAAAATTACACATAGTCATTTTAAGGACATATCCACTCTTAATCCTTCAAATTAGCGCACCAAAAGAAAATCTAAAAACAATCAACGACCAAAGGCTGCAGCCAGCATGTATTTACAGGCAAAAGAAGCAAAATGAATGTCAAATCCTAAAATAGCAAACACATATGAGCATAATTCCGCAGATTACACCAAATTTTTTAGGTTCTAATACAGAAAATGCCCCTAAAGTAATCGTCTACGATTCCAAAAAACGATCCAAAACTATCAAAACGAGTCCACTACTGAGCAACCAAAAAACAAAAGAATTAACATCTGATAAAATCGGCAAATATATAAGCACTTGAAAGTAGGGAAATCCCACTAACCATGGACTTGCGAGGCAAAATATTGACCAATCTGGACCAAATTTATGTCGAAACAGAACAAATTTAAGCGCCGCAAAATGCAGAGATCAATTTTCAGCGGCAACACAGAATTGTGAATTCAGATCTACGGAATTCGACATTAAAAGGGTCCTCGGAATATTCAAAACCTTCTACGAGCGTATAATAGAGCGGAGGGAAAAGAAAAAACTCGATACATACTTTACGATTTTATTTAAAGCTTAGACAGTTTCATGATCAAGTTTCGTTTTCTTGACTGGTGGAAGCCAACTGTCCCCGATTAAATTTTACAAAAGTTGAAATTTCTTATGCGGGATCCTACAAAGGTGAAGTCGGTTAAAAAATAGATCATCAGTCTTTTTTGCGTTGAAGAAGTTATGCTTTGCATTTCGTCAGACGCCATGTGAAATATAAATTTTCTTTCTGGGTTTGGGGGATATCCAAAGCGAGGTTAGCAAGAAATGGTTTATATTTTAATGAAAGTGATGAAAATGATTTTTGTGTCGTTGTGAAGCCAAGATCATTTAGGGACATGGTTTATATTTTAATGAAAGTGATGAAAATGATTTTTATGTGGTTGTGAAGCCAAGATCATTTAGTTGTTAGTCCCTGCCACTAGACTAAAGTTTTCAATTGCACTAAAGTTTTCAATTGCTTCTATAAGTATTAGTCTATTGGTTGGAAATCGTTTTTTAGATAATAACATCTAACACTATAGTTTGTAGGCTGTAATCAATCTTATTTGACGTCATTTATCTAAATTAGCTTTTTTCTATTGGTAGTTATTATTTTTTTCGGTAGTCTTTCTCTTTTTCTATAGAAATATTATCTTCAATATTTGAACATGACATCTGTCATTTTTCAAAAGAGCTACACGTCCAAAAAAATTCTTTGCATGGGATGAGGTGTAAGTTATTTGATGAATTTGTACATAAATTAAGTGACAGCTAAAAAGTTAGAATACAAAAACTTATAATATAAGACTATGAAAAGCATGCTTCACTATGTTTTTTTTTTTTTTTTTTGGGTCAAAGCGCAGGTTGTATGTTTTTTCATGGACGGTATAATTTCCTTTGTTTTGAGCTAGAACGGTTTGTTTTGATTTTTTCCAATTGTTGAAATCTCAAAATTTAGATGTTTTTTCATGGATGGTATAATTTCCTTTGTTTTAAGTAAGAATAGTTTCTTACAATTTTTTTTCAGTTCTTGAAATCTCAAAATTTAGGTCTAAAAGAAAAGTGTTAATAGATAAAAGTTTTAAATACAGTTTAATTTTTGTTGTAGGTCATAAGAAAACATTTTCCAGAGGTTGTTTACTACAGAGTAGAATCCTCACCAAACAAAATCGTTGGAAAGGGGAATTGTGCATTGTGACAAGTAGAAAACATGAGCCACTTTTATTGTATGAACTCCATTTGAAAATTGCATAAAATTCCAATAACCACAAATGAAAGTGTGCATAGGAATATAGGGCTGGTTATTGTTGAGTCATTCACTTTCAATCTTTATTCATTATTTTTAATGTATTGATTTATAGTGCTTAAAACTATATGGGTGGCATTGTATCCAACAATTCCCGCTTTCCTGACTTCTTTTATGGATACATTTAAAGCGTGAAGGTTATTCTTTTGTTGAAAATTTGAACATTGTTGATTGTATGGCACATTGTTTTTAGATTTTACCTAAGTTGCTACATGACAGATAGTGTAGAGTGTAAGACTTAATGCAGACTGAGAGTTTTATGTTCTTATTTTATAAAGTTTTACAAAATAGTGAATTTAGTTGTCTTTGTTATTTCCTCATTATTCATGAGTTTCCTATAGATGATATTTGGGAATTCATGTAGTTTCTTTTTAAAATTTTGGGCCTACATAAATTACACATATCTTGGTATTTTATTTTCCTTATTAGACAAGCCAACTACAGTTTACTTTTGAGACTTTTGAGAAAGAATTTCTTATGTAATATTTTTAACTAAGGATTTATGTGTCGGGGAAATTAGATACTTTGATTTTAAATAGCCTACAAATTATTATAATGAAAACTAATAGTTAAACAATGGTTAAACCAAACATTAACAACTAATCACCATTCAACATTTTCTAAATATTTATGTTTCTATTAGTACTTACGTTGATGAAGTTGCACATTTTTTACCCCATCTTTTTATGGCAAGTATTTTGTTCATCTGTGATTGGCACTACAAAAGGTGGATAGAACTATTTGTAAACCTTGACACAAGGGAAGGCACAAGAAACTATTACATTGCTAGTGCATTGCAAGGTTGGTAGCACCTTGCAGACGAGACAAGGAAAGTGTCAAGACAGGGGAAGGCCATACAATTGCATGAACAGTCCAGGTGTCTTGTTTTGTGCTTTTACATTTTGCATACATTCTGGCTATTTTTGGTTATCACTCTATAGAAGTATTTGCCTCATAAAAGAAGTGAGATAGAGTTTTTGCATAATGCATGTCCTTAAAATTGGGTGCTTGCAAGTAGCTTGTTGGGCTCGCTGGTTTGATTTTATGTTTGTGAAATATTTTTGTTGTTTTTGCCTCCTTGTGGGTTTCGGGAGTGGAGGTCTGTGTCGAATGGTTCTATGCTTTTAGTTTGAAAATTCCCAATATAGCAATTTTTAGCCTTATTTGTGCATACGTATCCATTTTCAAACATGTCCATCTTATCGAACATATCTCTTTTATAGTGATAAAACGTGTTGTAGTTAATTGAATAGCTTTGGCCATCAAATGTGTCCTAACAAAGTTGCTCAGGATCTCCATATCTGAGAGCTTCGGCTTTGAGGAAAGGGTGGATGGGATCGAGCCGAGCATTCTAATTGTGGGAACCTTGTATATCTCTCCATATGTCACGCAGCTCAGCTTGCCCTCCTTGTCTTCATTATCGATTATGCTCTCGGAAGTGTGTAACCTTATGTTTTCTTCTTCAAGCTAAGGTAATGAAAATACCGCCATTTTTTGGCTAAAATAGATAGACTGACCAATGAAACAATATGATATTTTATTAAGTGTTGCAAGTAATTAATTATTATTTCTCAAAATCACACTAGGCATTGGGAGCATTGCCCACAAGCCTTGCTTAGAGGAGCCAATTATTCTCTGATAAAATAATGGCTTCAAAGGAACATCCATTGGAAGCTATTTGTAGAATAGAAATAGGTTATCTTTGATATGTTATTCTAACTGGTAAATAGTATTTGCTTTTCCTATGATCATTATACAGAAACTTTTAAGATAGCAATACCAATAGTGTTTTATTGTGGTTTTTTAGTCTTTGAGAAACTATTCTTTCCAGTTTCATTTGATTTCATGAAATAATTTTGTACAGATTTTGTATGTAATTCTTATCATTTTTGTTATAATGTTACTAGAACTGAGGCTTAGGCATTTCAAGACTATATCCTGATTAGGCAAACAAATTTGATAGTAGAATTGTAGCAAGATAACAAACCAAAATCTCAAATACATACACTTGTATGATAAGCATGACTTCCTCTCTATACTATTATAAAATGCATTTCCACACGCCTAATCTTCAGCAAGTTGGCATCTAATTTTTTTAGATTTTCTTCAAACCAACTTGCCAATTTGTTCAAATTTCTAAGCTATACACCAAAGTATCTAAATTAAATTGTATGGCATTAAATCTAGTCTATTGGGAATAGATTGAAGTAGGTCTTGCTAAGATTGATCTTGGTGCATATCTTTTATGAAAACTCTTTAACATTGTCGGCCACTGCCATACTAGAGGTAGTATATAGTTTTATATATTTTGCATCACTACCATGGCACAAATAGAAAAAAAGGGAAGTTGCTTTACCACAGGGATTTCTAATGAAAAAGTGTGATAATTTCTTTGTGCATTTTTTTTTGGCTCGCATGGAGTTGAGGCATTTCACCAAGGAAGGTTGGTTTTTACCATCACATGTTGGGGTTTGGCCATTTGCAATGGTATAGATTTTAGATATTTGGTTAAATTTAAAAAAATCTTCTTTTTTTTTTAATGAGTTGGAATCCATGATATTTTTGTTTCTTGCAACAAAGAGATTGATGCATAAAATTTGTATATTTTTAATGGTAAGATAGATTATCCCTATAGCCGAAGGGTAAAAGCACAAACCTGTGTCACCTTTCGTGATATCTTGTACCGTTTCAACCAGAACACTTTCGACCGTAACGGTTTCGGCCGTAACGGATCCGGCCGTACACACGTGGCAGTTTCGCGCGCCTACGTGGTGCGTACCGTTTTGTTTGGAACACATTCGCCCGAAAGGGTTACGGTCGAAACCCCAAGCCAGGATAAAACCCGCTGCAAACTTCTAGCAGCTATCATTGTTACTATTGCAGTTCCTGAAAGTTTGGAGAGCGGGTTAAGGGTTTCGGCCGTAACTGGTTGGTGGTTTTTTCCTCCCTATTTTTTAATAGTTTTTGAACGTATTTTTTGATTAATAGATGTTAATCGTACTTAAAATAGTTGTTTTTTACGTATTTTGTGAGTGAAATGCTTTAAATTATTTATTTTTTAATATGTTTAAATTATTTTAATTATTTTAGATTATTTTAGAATGGTATTTAAATTAATTTGTTAGCAAAAATGTAGTTAAACATGAGATAAAAATGTAGAAAAATATTAGGAAAAACATTAGGATAAAATATAGAAAAATATTAGTTAAAAGTGTAGAAAAACATAAGGTTAAAATATAGAAAAACATTAGGAAAAACATTAGGTTAAAATATAGAAAAACATTAGGTTAAAATTTAGAAAAACATTAGGAAAAACATTAGGTTAAAATATAGAAAAATATTAGGTTATGAGGTAAACATGTAAAAAAATATTAGTAAAAAATGTAGCAAACTTTTAGGGAACATTATTCAGTTTCTAACATAACCTGATGGATCTAGAGGTGAAACAATAATATCTTATGGTGAAATTAATTTTGACATTAAATACACCTTCTAACATAACCTTATATTAACTACAATCATAACCCATGCCACATTCTAACCATAACATAGGCCCTCTACTAACCGAATGAACCACACTTTCAATACGTTATCCATACATGTGTGTCTTAAGGGGACATAGGAGTCGTAATAGGTCATACTATTTTTTATAGGTTCTAATAAATCTTAATATGTATTATTAGGATATAATAGGTCTTATTAGGTAATGATGATTCTTACATTACCAAATGACACATAACGACCTCATGATACATTTTTAGGTATTTTTATCCATATATATGTTAAGGGGACCTAGGGACTCCTACTAGGTCATTACGTCTGATATAGGTTGTAATAGGTATTCATATGTTTACTAGCACATAATAGGTATTGTTAGGTAATAATGAGTCTTACATTACCAAACAACACATTAAGATCACTTATGTCAACTGCGTTTTTCAATACGTTATCCATACATGTGTGTCTTAAGGGGACATAGGAGTCATAATAGGTCATACTATTTTTTATAGGTTCTAATAAATCTTAATATGTATTATTAGGATATAATAGGTCTTATTAGGTAATGATGATTCTTACATTACCATATGACATAGAACGACCTCATGATACATTTTTAGGTATTTTTATCCATATATATGTTAAGGGGACCTAGGGACTCCTACTAGGTCATTACGTCTGTTATAGGTTGTAATAGGTATTCATATGTTTACTAGCACATAATAGGTATTGTCAGGTAATAATGAGTCTTACATTACCAAACAACACATTACTTGATCACTTATGTCAACTATGTTTTTCAATATGTTATCCATACATGTGTGTCTTAAGGGGACATAGGAGTCGTAATAGGTCATACTATTTTTTATAGGTTCTAATAAATCTTAATATGTATTATTAGGATATAATAGGTCTTATTAGGTAATGATGATTCTTACATTACCATATGACACATAACGACCTCATCATACATTTTTAGGTATTTTTATCCATATATATGTTAAGGGGACCTAGAGACTCCTACTAGGTCATTACGTCTGTTATAGGTTGTAATAGGTATTCATATGTTTACTAGCACATAATAGGTATTGTCAGGTAATAATGAGTCTTACATTACCAAACAACACATTAAGATCACTTATGTCAATTGCGTTTTTCAATACGTTATCCATACATGTGTGTCTTAAGGGGACATAGGAGTCGTAATAGGTCATACTATTTTTTATAGGTTCTAATAAATCTTAATATGTATTATTAGGGTATAATAGGTCTTATTAGGTAATGATGATTCTTACATTACCATATGACACATAACGACCTCATGATACATTTTAAGGTATTTTTATCCATATATATGTTAAGGGGACCTAGGGACTCCTACTAAGTCATTACGTCTGTTATAGGTTGTAATAGGTATTCATATGTTTACTAGCACATAATAGGTATTGTCAGGTAATAATGAGTCTTACATTACCAAACAACACATTACTTGATCACTTATGTCAACTGCATTTTTCAATACGTTATCCATACGTGTGTGTCTTAAGGGGACATAGGAGTCGTAATAGGTCATACTATTTTTTATAGGTTCTAATAAATCTTAATATGTATTATTAGGATATAATAGGCCTTATTAGGTAATGATGATTCTTACATTACCATATGACACATAATGACCTCATCATACATTTTTAGGTATTTTTATCCATATATATGTTAAGGGGACCTAGGGACTCCTATTAGGTCATTACGTCTGTTATAGGTTGTAATAGGTATTCATATGTTTACTAGCACATAATAGGTATTGTTAGGTAATAATGAGTCTTACATTACCAAACAACACATTACTTGATCACTTATGTCAACTGCGTTTTTCAATACGTTATCCATACATGTGTGTCTTAAGGGGACATAGGAGTCGTAATAGGTAATACTATTTTTTATAGGTTCTAATAAATCTTAATATGTATTATTAGGATATAATAGGTCTTATTAGGTAATGATGATTCTTACATTACCATATGACACATAATGACCTCATCATACATTTTTAGGTATTTTTATCCATATATATGTTAAGGGGACTTAGGAACTCCTACTAGGTCATTACGTCTGTTATAGGTTGTAATAGGTATTCATATGTTTACTAGCACATAATAGGTATTGTTAGGTAATAATGAGCCTTACATTACCAAACAACACATTACTTGATCACTTATGTCAATTGCATTTTTCAATACGTTATCCATACATGTGTGTCTTAAGGGGACATAGGAGTCGTAATAGGTCATACTATTTTTTATAGGTTCTAATAAATCTTAATATGTATTATTAGGATATAATAGGTCTTATTAGGTAATGATGATTCTTACATTACCAAATGACACATAACGACCTCATGATACATTTTTAGGTATTTTTATCCATATATATGTTAAGGGGACCTAGGGACTCCTACTAGGTCATTACGTCTGTTATAGGTTGTAATAGGTATTCATATGTTTACTAGCACATAATAGGTATTCTCAGGTAATAATGAGTCTTACATTACCAAACATCACATTAAGATCACTTATGTCAATTGTGTTTTTCAATACGTTATTCGTACATGTGTGTCTTAAGGGGACATAGGAGTCGTAATAGGTCATACTATTTTTTTAAGGTTCTAATAACTCTTAATATGTATTATTAGGATATAATAGGTCTTATTAGGTAATAATGATTCTTACATTATCAAATGACACATAGCGACCTCATGATACATTTCTAGGTATTTTTATCCATATATATGTTAAGGGGACCTAGGGACTCCTACTAGGTCATTACGTCTATTATAGGTTGTAATAGGTATTCATATGTTTAAACTAGCACATAATAGACTGACCTTACTATCAACCTTAATAAAACTATATCCCATTTACTTTATTAACATTCTTAACTCTAATTTAAACTAGTAAATTAAGTGATGAGTTCTAAATTGTAAATTAACATTTGCTAACTAAACTCATTTACTTATCTAGTAACAAATTTTTCTATCCCTATGTCCTAACTCTCATCTACACTCCCCATAATCATCAAAGCATTTACATCAAAATTTAGATTTTAGTCAAGAATTATATTTTTATTGCATGTATGTACATGTGTGCACTTAGTTATCATTTAATCAAGAATTTTTTAAATTTTTTTTTTGCATATACATGTACATGTATGAATATTTATTTTTCACATTTGCATGAGCACGTTACAATGTACATTAGATATGGTCTCTAAGATAATTTGTTTTAAAATGTACATATGTATGTTACATGATTGTTCATTTAGCACCATACATTTAATGTTGTGTATTTATATGTACATGTGTTTCAAATTAAATTTAACTTTTAATTATTTTAATTTAAATAGACTCGTATGTTTATATTTGTATATATATGCATGTGCAGATCTCTAGATATTTATCACTCAGATTGTAGCTTCACATTCATATTCTCATATTTATTTTCATATATACATTATGGCATCCGGTTCTGGTGATCGTGCTCCTGCATCCTCAGGGGATGCCAGTGTTCATGGTGGGGCTCAGAGTGTTGAGTCTGGTATAGCACGTAGATCGACCTCCACCCATGATAGACAACAGTTATTTATAGATACAGTGGCTAGATTATCTCGTGCTATGCAGGTTTTGGATAGCTCACTTTCCTCTTCTACCACCCTCCCTAATAGGGAGAAGGTCATAGAGATGCGAGAGGAGTTATTGCATATGATTCAGACAGTTGAATCATACAACCCTTTTGATGATATGAGCATTGAGACATTTTATTCTTCTTTATCTCATAGTGTCACTGGCACTGTGAAGTACACACAGATTGATACTGAGGTTTCCACTGGCATGGTGAAAACCATGTTTCCATCTTATGCAGATCGTCGCAGAGTCAGAGGCTACTCTGCGACGAAGTGTACTGATCCACTCGTCGCACCATTGATGTATCCTCGTTGGTTGGCTACTCATCATAGATGGCCACAAAAGGATGAGTTCCCCCTATATTTCTGCAAACAATTGTTTGCAGAATTTCATTTACACTATGATGTTGACTATACAGATTATCCAAGGCATGTTGGGCAAGGTCAGGGGAGACTTTCTGATAGATTTAGACCTGCAGACACTCCTGTGCCCGTTAACAAATGGGCAATGGTGGGTCCAAACCTTTTGGTTATGCCGAGAGGTCCACAGATGGCTACTGCAGGTGAGAGTGTTCCTGATGACACAATTAGGACACAGATTTTTTCGAGCATCGCCACCATCGCCACACAGTTACACGAGATTTCTTCTGATCGATGTAGTCGATATATGCTACGGTCTTGAGGTACCGCTCCCACAACTGCATCATCTAGCACACCTGTTGATGATGATTATGGAGTTGCAGACATACCTTCTCCTGTAGACATTTCCGCAGTCTTAGAGGTGGATGCATTGCATCGTTTGGCATCATATTTAGCATCTGATCTTTTAGATGCATATCGAGCATTATCTACAGTCTCAGGGATTCCACTTCATGACATGAGCTCTCAAATTAGACATATTTTGTCACGTACAACAGTCCCAGAGGATTCACAGAGGCAGGACATTCCTGCACCTTCTACTACTCCTACTGCTACACAGGCCCAGGCTACAGCACCAGTCGCAACTACTCAGGACCCTACAACACCCCCCCCCCCCTACTCAGGATCTCAGTGGCACCATACAGCCTGGTCTATTTACTTCCATGCTTTCAGATTAGGGCCGCACTATTGACTTGGATGCTGATACTATTTTTTCATTGCATGATTCAAATATCAGTCAGATCGGCAGAGCATTACATAATGCTATGGTAAATATCTCTATATGTTTAGATTTATTTTTATTATAGTAAATAATATGTCTATATGTTTAAATTAATGTATATGTGTGTGTTTGTGTATGTGTTATAGGGTTTGAGTGATAGTATGTTACGTTTTGCTGATCTGCAAACACCAACAGATCCTACACGTCGTGAGTCCCAGGTATGTTACAATATATATATATATATATATGATTTATATACATGTAGATCTTGATATAATTTATCTGTACACATAATTAAATGGCTCACTTGTTATCATTTGACACAGGGTTCAGATGCAACTGATAGACCCTTTTGGGGACAAGGCCCAGGATCAGGAGGGGGGATGTAGCTGATTAGATCATATGTGGCCTTTTATTTTATTACACACATGTTATGTCTAGATACATATTTATATGGACAGTTTGATGTTTTATATGTTATTTCCATATGCATACATTTTATATCCAGACACTTTGATGTCTTATATGTTATTTTCAAATACATGGTTTATATGGACACTTTGATGTTTTATATGTTATTTCTAGATATGTGTTTATATCATGGACACTAAATGATGTTTTATATGTTATTTCGAGATACATGCTTATATGGAGATTTTGATGTTTTATATATGTTATTTCCAGACATTTGATCTACATGATCTATTTTTATACATTTAATATGGGTACATTATATTCTCCAGATATATGCACATGTATGTTATTGATCTTTTGATGTCTTTATCTTTTATGTAACTTATGTATGTGTTATGCACATGTTTATATATGTTATTCATATTTTCAATATTCAAGTTTACATGTATATGTATAGTTATTCATCTTAATGCCTTAATCTAAGTGTAATTAACTATATAATTTTAATGGTCGATGTACATAACAATATAATATATATTTAATGACATGTCTTAATTAACTGTATAATTAACTATATTTAGTCTAATTATATTTAATGTAGATCATGTATTAACTATATTTAATGACATGCCTTAATTAACTATAATTAACTATATTAAATCTAATTATATTTAATGTCTTAATAATTAAGTCTATTTAATGACTTAATTAAGTCTATTTAATGACATGCCTTAATTAACTATAATTAACTATATTTAACCTAATTAACTATAACTAACTATATTTAATCCTATTAACTATATTTAATCTAATTATATTTAATGTCTTACTAATTAACTCTATTTAATGACATGCCTTAATTAACTATATTTAACCTTTAAATTAATTATATTTAATCTAATTATATTTAATGTCTTAATAATTAACTCTATTTAATGACTTAATTAACTGTATTTAATGACATACATTCTTAATTAACTATAATTAACAGCATTTAATTAATAAAATATAATGTACATGTAATTATATGTAACATAGTTCATATAACATATACATGTAATCTTAACATAACGATTATATACAAACATAAAGAATGTATCATATAAGAACATATAAAGATTATATATACATACAAATACATACAAATACTAAAAAGGTTGTCTTAAGGGGAGGTCCTAAGAGACCTGGTCTTAAATGAGATATCCATGTCGAATTTAAATAAAAATAACAATACATGTCTAATTTTGCATATGCAAGATAAATGATCCAATGTACAAAAAATTATATAAAACAAATATCCTATCAATATTAAATATGAAAGTATAAGAGCTATACAGGCATAACTCAACTAGAGCTCCACAATAAGTACATAGGTAAACCAGAGCTCCACAAACAATGTATTGTTAGGATCCTCTCTACTTTTTATTATCTCTAAAAGTTTTTCATGTTCTTCAATAGGCAATTTCCACTTTTGATTTCCACGACGTCCTTTTCTTTGTACTGCTTCAAATTGTAATTTGGTTGCTATAACATGGTTACTATAGTGTAAAACCTTTTCTCCAGGCTTGTATTCAATAAATTCAATACCACTACCAATTACCCTTGTTTGTTGATAATATGTTCCTTCAATAACAATTGATCCAATTGGATATGACTGTTCATCAGCATCTATAGTTCCTTCTAGCAACTTGTGTTTTGCTTTTGTGCATCTTAAAAGATAATAGTCCACATTTTCTGCATTATCTGGTAAGGCTTGAACTGCAAAAATATCTCCTGCATGTATATAAAAAGAGAAATATAAATTTATTTTAAAACAAATATACATGTATATTAACATATATATATATATGTATATATGCACACAAACCTGCCACAACTAAATCAGAAATGCGCTCATAATCAGCTGAATATACAAGATCATGAATGTCAATGTCAATGTCAACATCTTCAAAAGGAGGCTTTCTAACTATCTCCTTCAAATCCCAATGTGAAACATATCCATTCTCAATATTTTCACATGCACTCACTACATTGTCCTTAATGCAGTCATCACAAAAACATGTTTTCTCTCTTACTTTAAGTACTGGAGGTTTATGGTTTCCTGTAGTCATCACTTGATGTAAACTTCTAATTCCAGGAATTGTTTGACAATTGAAAGGATTAGATTGATCTATATCTGTTACAAATACAAAAACTAATTGTCATATTTCAAAATAAATATTTAATTAAAAACTCAACTTGATTTGAAAAAGACATTAAAAATAAATTTATAGCTTAGTTCACCTTTCACCTCCCAAAAGTAACGCTTATTGTATTCAATATCTCGAGTAGCAAAATGAACTTTGCACCATTCAACAATTTGATTTGCGCTCTCTATCCTATTCCCTGTATGTACATAAAATATGCATGTATATAAAATTTAAAATATATGCTATTAGAGTATTAAACATGTACATTTAAAAAATGCATATATTTACCTGCAAGTTCATGTTGTCGAAGCGCACGTTTTATACATGCTCCTGCTCCATCATGCTCCCCTTTTTCGTGTCCACTTTCAAAGAAATTCCATAAAAACTTAACATTGGTTCTAGCATGTTGCATTGCTAACCAATTAAATGCTTTTGCAGATTTGAATTGTCCTGTGAACGTGAAACATGATAAGTATCTACAATTATCCAAGTACATATATTAAATAGAAATAGACATGTCCAAATAAATATAAGTTAAAATAAAGTTAAATAAATGTATAACTATTTCGTGTATACTAACTTGCACATCCATCATACCAAATCCAGTGCTCTGAAACATTTATTCCACGATTTCTAAGATCTTCAGAGAACATTGCAAAACAATGAGCCACATAACTCCTGTCATGAACTTTATCATCACTAATATAGAAATGAACCTCTTTGATGATGATGCGTTCATTTTCATCCAATCTTTCTATCTGATCCACCTCAAATTGTGCATGTATATAGGTCACTTGCACAAATATTGCAACTTGTTCAGAATGATAATATTGGCTTTGGAGCTCTGTATGAGGTGCAAATGTATAATTCTCAGAAAAATCTACAATTGAAAGTATACAACCAGGTGGAAAACAATTTTTGGAATCACGAAACTGTTTAGCTTGCCATCGTGCACCATGACAATGTTGGATATGTGGATATATCAATGGACAGAACTTGGCCATGAACTCATCATAATGCAATTCACTCTCCTTCAATACAATTTTTCTAGATTCATCCCCTCTATTATTTTGGTATGTCTCATATTCATATCTCATCCATGAAACTGGTGTGGATTCATTAATATTCTCAACTTGCATAATTTGAGAAAATTTGTGTAAATCTGCACAAACTTCACACTGATTTTTTATGCATTGCACTTTGAATTCATCTGAATCTTCTAATTTATCACATAATATGGACTTCACAAATTGTGTTGTACTGCTAGGGATGACGAAATTAGGATCAAGTATTGCCATAACTTTTTTAAATGATTGCAAGTGTAGACCAAATTCAACATGATTTCTACAACAACAAGTTTATCGCATCTTATTTATGCATACAAAGGAAGGACGTAAACTCTCAAACATTCTCTGACATATTTTGACATTTGAAAATTCTTGTTTGAATGCTTCAAAAAGTTCACTTTGAGTTATATCTATGAAATGTTTTGGATGTTCAATTTTGGCCCCTGTTTCTTGATCTTTAATTTGTATAGTATCATGCCTGTTGGAAGAAACACAAGAATGTGTGGTCCAAAATTAAATAACTTGTCTTTTTATTTCTTCAGAAATCCTATCTTTTCGAGGAACTCTACAAATATTCACCCAGTTATTCTCAATGTTATCATCTAGCATATTTCTCCTCTTGATGTATCTCTGGACAGTTCTTCTAGATATATGTAGTACATCAAAAATTGCACGTACCTATTTTCTATGTGTCAATTTTCTACTAGATATAGTAGTCATCAATGCTCTACGTGCATTACTCAAATCACCTCCTCGAGTTGTGTTGTCAATTTTGTTATAAGCATTTTGCAAATTTTCAACTATTGTTTTATTAATATTATGAGCATGGCTTTTCCTGTTATCAACACCCAACAACTTTAAGACAGGTCTCATATCTCTTCTCCTAAATAACTTGACAAATAATTGTGCTTGTCCAAATATACTTTTATCCTTGAAATATTCATCCCACATGTTCTGACAATGCTTTTTGATAGTGTTATCATTTATCATATCTTTAGATGGAATTTGTTTAAAAAGTAGTTCTTCATCCAAATCCATCAAATTTTTATGCTTTCTAATTTGTCTCTATCAATAGAACTACCAATTTCTTCCTCTTCATTACTTTCATTTTCTTTATGAATCTCATCATGTTCAGGAATTTTAGTAGGTTGGTTTTGAGCATGTTTTGTATGGCCTTTCATTTTGTCATCTCTTTTTCTATCATATTTCCTTGATCTTTTCCTTTTACTACCCATTCAATAATTCAACCTATAGAAAAAAAACAAATAGATTTCACTAAATATCAGCTAATGGTTCAATATATAATACATAGAAATAAAAATAATTAGAAGAGAAAAAAAGCACCTTCAAAATATTCGATCCTTTGCAATATTGATTAAATCCGCAAAATAGTTGTTGAAAATTGCTTCAAAATTAATTGTTTTTTGCAAATCTTCTTCCAATTTTCGCTGTCCCTGTATATTTAATTATTTAAAAAAGATAAAACAATATTTTTTTATATCAAAAAGTCACACTAACCGCTAGCGGTTTCTTAAGCCGACTAGGGGTTTCGACGGGAACTGTTCCGAAAGAAACAGTTACGACCGAAAAGGTTTCAGCCGTAACTATCTATGTGGCAGCCAAACAAGCAAAAATCAGAACTTCTGTAAACATCTCACTTTGAAGGCCAATTTGACCTACTAAATTGAAGTATTTTTTAAAACTAAAAATATACTTTTGTAGTTCTCGGAGTCATGATTATGACTGTATAATTTTTTTAAAGTTTTGATTATGAATAATATGTTATAATTTAAAAATATTACAAGTAGGTATCTTAAGATTCAGGAAGATGTCTATTCAAAAATAAGAAAAAAATAGTAAATCATGTTTATTTTATTATTATTATTTTTTTAATGGTGCACTAGAGGAGAGAGTCTTCTTCAAGAATATGTAATTTTTTTAAAAAAAATGTAGATTTGATGGAAAAAGTTTGACGGGAGAAAAAAACTGTCTATTTCTGATAACTTTGACTTTGACCAGTTATAACTTCAAAAATATTAACCGAATTTCAATTTTTCTTTTTCGGTGCACTAGTTATACATGTTAACTCTAACATATTCCAAAATCAAACCAAAATATGAACATTTGCATATATTTGTTTGATGGGAAAAAAATTCTATATTTTTAGTATTTTTAAAAAATTAAAAAATACACTTTAAAAATTCAAAAATAAATAAAATTTTCAATCAATTTTTTAAAAAAAAGTTATAGACATAAACTTCATCCAATTTTACACATTTCATTAGTTTACATCATCTTCAAATTCTAAGCACAAATGCCACTTTTATTTCGTTAAAGTTGAAGACTTTAAATTCTGATATCACTTCTCCTTTATAAAAGGTGACACATGTTTATGCTTTTACCCCGAATCATCATACTAAATGTGAGGTTATGTTTGTAACTACAAAAACAATCTAATCATCCCTCTTGATTTCATTGACTCGTCAAACTGAATGTTTAGAAATCTCTTTGTCTTTGGCAGTCATTTTTTAAAAATATTTTATTACATTTCTACTTAAAATCTCTTTTGCATATGGTGTTTTCATTCTATTTAACCTTATTTTCCAATTCTTATCAATGTGATAGCCTACATCGAAGCATGACAATATTGTTCTCATCTTACTTTTACTCCACTATCAAACATGAAGGTAAAACAATTTTGATTTTCCATTTGTACTGATTGGATACCAACTATTATCCTCCAAAAAATGTAAATTAGTAAATTATATCGAAAAAAGTTTATTATCTCAGTGATCTAATCGACTGCATAAATGATAGAAGCATGTTTGAATTCTGAGACAGAGTACAGAGATATTAAGATAATGTTTGTGCAATGTGCCCTCCCATGTCCTATCACTGTTCTAATTCTTCATTTTAGGACAAATAATTGATCCCAATAATCGCCTCCAAAGTTATATATCTTAGAGACAACTATAATGAGAGAACTAGGTATAATATCTAGAATAGCACAATATCATTAGGAAAAGTTAGTTACACAATATATGCCAATTTTCTCAACATAAACCTTTATTTTAAAATTTAAGACTTCAGAGATATTTAATTAATTCACAACTTGAATAATTTACACAAAATAATATGTAGTCAAATCTAGAAATAATACAATTTTTTATTTATTGGAGGATTGATATTTTTATTTTCAATCTTCTATCTTTATGCATGAATATTTCTTAAATGGTTATTACTCTTTTGGCCTCCCAAAATAGAATGCATGTATTTAAACTCTATAAGTTTAAAGTAGGTGTCAGCCATAAACATTGTAAGTTGAACTTCGAAGAAGAAATGATAACCATTTTCAGATCTGAAACTTAGTATTTTATATATGTTCATTTGTATTCCAAGTTTGAATAATTAATTTTGTAATGAATAGAGTTTGTTTTTTTTCCTCAGGTGAATGACTAAAATACAAGTAACTTAACTTATGAATGAAGCAATTGTTTGTGTCACAAACATCTTCAAACCCTAGGATGCATATGGTGGAAACATATGGTGGTTGTGAAAATTTCAAATCTTTACTCCATATTTGTAATAGAGGATTTAATGGCAAAATATATTTTGATATTTAATGGGCTTGTCTGTTTTTAAAAATATCTTCTAGGTGAAGGGTATCTTCATAATCATTATTGTCCCTTTTTATATTTGACTATTTTTGTTTTTGTTTTAGTATTCTTTATGTCAAATGTGAATCATGATTGACAAGTGTCCATAAACTTCCATTATTACAATGAAAGGTTGACAATAGATATAATTTTTTAATTTCTAATGTCAAATAAAAATAGTGATTAGATAGTCAATGTAGGGTTTTTAATGAAGAAATCAACACATCTTGATTTTGTACCTATTATAATTATATTTAATTTGTTTATTATTTTTTATGTTTTAAATAAATAAGTTGTTTTTTTTTTTTTGATGTTTTAAAAAATATAATAGAGTTAAGCATCTTTTGTTTTTTTTGATTAAGCATCTTTTGCTATTTTTCTAGGATTTTGCAACTACTTAAAATTGTTCTAACACATATATTTTTTCTTTAAAAAAATTGTGGTTATTCTGTTGACATTTTTGCAATTGTACATTAAAAATTGTGCTTATTTTGTTGACATTTTTGCAATTATACATTCTTTTTTTTCTTCTTTGAACTTATGTTAAAATGTCAAAAAAATTAAGCAAGTGTAATGTAAATGTAATTGTTGTTTTCTTTTTTATAGACACAAGATGTATCATTTCATTGTGACTTATAAGGAAGATTTTGATCATTTTAACTTCTTTTGATTGTACAATTCATATTTTTTCATAGATATTTGATTTGTTATGTTAGATTGGAGTTCATAAATAATTTCTAGATTTTTGGGATGTTCAATAATTTAATCTTTTGACTTAGTATTAATATTATTTTCCTATACAAATATTGTATTCTTTTAGGATGTTCAATAATGTAATCTTTTGACTTAGAAGTAATATTATTTTCTTATACAAATATTGTATTGTTCTTACTCAAAATCTTCTTCTTTTTTAAATCAAGGAAGGAGTAGGCTAGGGCAAGGTTTTCCTTTGGAACTTAATTTTTTCCTTTTTTAGAATTGTTGGTCATTTATTTTTATGCACTAAAATGATAGGAGGAAGAAAAAATTATAAGATCTAGCAAGCACACAATGAATGAAGGACCCTAATTCAAAATTTCTAATTTGCTCAATATAGCTTTTCTTATGATAGAAAAATTGTTCTCTAAAATAAAAGAACAAATATTACATTTCTTAATTTCTATCTATTTTGAAAAGACTAATAAATTTAGAGATAAGAGAAAATTAACTTCTATCTATTTTGCAAAGACTAATGAATTTAGAGATAAGAGAGAATTAACTTCTATCTATTTTGCAAAGACTAATGAATTTAGAGATAAGAGAGAATGTATGGTTTACATTACCTAGAAAGAGTCTTATTTAAAGAAGCCATTCTTATATTTCTATTGAGATTATTTTGCATAATGAAAAATGAGTAACACAAAATTCAAAAGGAAAATGTATTATAAATAATCACATATGTAGTACAAAGATTTCAAAAATAAATGTCAAGTTGGTGATTATTTCTTACATGAATTTAGCATGGTTTCATTTTGAAAGTCATTCCTACAAATTGTGCTCTCTCTAAGAAGATGATCTAATTAATGAATTTAGTAAGCTTTGTCTTACACAATTATTTTTTGAGAAATATAAAGGTTATTTTCTACAATCTAGTCCAATAAAACTCCATACAGATCTTACATTTGTTTTCATTTACAACATGAAGCACAAGCATGTTTTAAACACAAACATGTTTTGGGCAAAAGCATTTGCCTTTCTCACATGAAAATTTAAAATATAATTGAAATCCCTATACCCCTAAGTTTGTGCTACTAGTAAAGCTACTTTCCTTTTCGATGTAGATGATAATTGTTGTCTTCCTTTAAAAATAAGATCCATGGGTCTCTCATTTTCAGACCCATTTTCACTTCAAGAGATTGAATAAAAATGAGATCTATGGATCTCTCATTTTTAATTTTTCATCTTAGTTTCCATAAATTTAATCCAAGTCATCTAGACATACATCTTTGTTCTACCCCACCATAGGCAGGGACTTGAGCTGCATGCAACCCTTGTTTCCATGAGACTTCTCTTTCTATAAGCATTTTATAAATAGATGTATCTCAAGGTGGAAGTGCAGGTTTTGTTTTTGTTTTTTGTTTTTTGTTTTTTTGAAAAATTCAAAATACTAATTAGAGTTTCACCCAAAGGAGCAAGGGGTGCATTGATAGTGACAAAAGGTGCAAATTTATATAAGATGGTTGTCCACATATATATTTTTTTGTTAGGCATTCAATATAATATAAAAGGAAACTTAAAATGTCGAAAAACAAATTAAACTTTGTTAATTTGAAATGGTTTAATTTAGTTATTCTTTAATTATAAAACTAAAAGAGTGTAGAAGAGGAATACAAAAGGCAGAGATAGTTACGTTGGTCTGTGTTTTGCCCACAAAGTAAACTATATTATAAGAAAAGACGCTTTTAGAGACTTTTTTTTTTTACAAAGTTTTAATATACTATTATAGTAAAAGGTAATGGCTAGATTGTTTTTGAAATAAGAAGAAATGGATTTCACAAAACCATGATTGCATCATTACAAGGGGTATCTTCTCACCGTACTTGTAACAAATAACTTTATTCAGTAGGGAAAGATGATATTGAAATGCTTAATCTTAGCCAATTAAAAAGTAATGAAGGAAATACACGTAGACTCATAAATAATAAGGGAAAGAATGAGTTTTTATACCACAATATCTACCACCTCCCCAAGTGATCCATTTAAATGACCACTTGAAACCACAAGTTTTTTGTTAACATTGTTCATTGGCCTATACATAGCAAGTATTCTTTTGGAAGTCAGTCAACATCAGTATCAATGTTTATTTCTACGTGTGCTTTTTACTGCAGTACTAAGTGCAACATGAAGATTGAGTAATTTAAGATTTTTTTATAGTCCCACTAGATTGTTTGTAGAGTAAAGGTGTATTGACTAGTCAAATACACTTTGTTAAAAAATACATAGTGTTTTGATTGTACAACACGTTAGTAATTCTCAATCTTGTTCAATCAGTTCTTCATTGTGCATGTTGTTCAACATGTGATGAAAGTTAATTGTGCCAACTTGTTGGTGAAAGATGGTTGTCAATGTGATATCTATTGTAAAATTCTCCCAAAGGTACATGACATTTGAGTATGATGTATAGATTGGTTTATACATAATGGGGGTAGTTGTGCTAACTAAGTCATCGACAAGTATTATAGAAGTTCCTCTAAAGCAATTTTTCTTGTTGATGGGGGAAAGCTTCACACAATCGATTATCTACTTTCAAAAGTAGTTTTGGTCCTATGAAGCTAAATTTATCAATAAGGAGGTCTTTTGCGTGTGTTATCTCTTCTTGAAATACCAATAGAGATTTGTCACATATCGAGTGCACTTATTGGTATTCTAAGGGTAGCATGTATGGTGAGACATGTATGTTTAATGTTGCAATTCCCCTAGGAGAAACAATAAGGAGTGAGTTTTTTTTAATATGCTAAAACCCAAAGTGCATGTTTGATGCATTGTATCAGGTATGATTTCCATGTGGTTGTTATTCCCTTGTATGATCATGTGTAGGGGTTAGTTGGAGGAAATACTAGTATAATGTTATGTAACAGTGGCAAGTGCTAATTCTTGTTTAGGAAATAATGGATATAGTGGAGCATGTTCTTGTAACATGGAGTGGTCATCTCTTTGGGATGTCTTATTTGTACTTATGAAATACTCTTCACTATTGTGAAATGTAGCGGTATAGAACATTCATCCCATTTGTTGATATTATCAAAGTCACATCATCTCTTTGGGATACCTTGTTTGTACTTATGAAATGCTTCTATGTTGTACAAATGTAGAGGTATAGAACATTCATCCCATTTGTTGAAATTATAAAAGTTACATCGTCTAAGCATTTCAAGGGCATTCAAGTTATCACTAGAAATAAACCCCAGTTGTGATAATTACTCTCATTCTGACTCATCTACAATCACACTATTTTCTTTATTAGAACTCATTAATTAAAAAAAAAATTTATGGGTCACTCGAACAAATCAAAGTTTATATCAAATATAACAATAGTATGTTGAGATGGAGAATGTGTTTTTATAGCTATGGAATTGCAAAATGTTTAATTTTTTTTGTGAGAATAAACCGTGAAGACCTATCTAGTTTTATTTTTCTTTGATTAGGCAAGGAAGGTCTGATTATGAGTTTAAATAGATTTCAACACCATTGCTATGGTGAATCAATGCCATATGGAAGTCAGTATGGAGCTCACAACAATGCCATCACAATGGGATATTTGAGTGCCTCTCAAGATTTAGTTGATTTTTCTATACTGACTATGTATATCTCAAAAAGAATTTGACTTGATAGTAGAGGATTAAACAATAGTCATGTTTGGAGGATCTTATGGTGGAAGTAAGCCCCAATTTTTTTATCTGTTGCTTAAAGGACACTCTCATTGTACCCAAATTGCTCATAGATCTTGAAATCTAAGATATAACTTCTTCTAGCTTTTAGAATCTTGCCTATCTTTAATGGGCATAAACTAGAATATCTTCTCTACCTACTAAAAATAACACACACCTCAAGGGGATTCAAACCTTCTTTGATACCACTAGATCCATAAACTAAGGTGGATACTTCTCAATGATTCATCAACATAATCTACAAGAACTTTTGAATTAACCTCATAAAAGATTGACTGACATTCGTATCAGCTATAATAAATCAATCCAAATTCACTTTCTTTCAAAAAAATAATTTAAAAAATAAATCTAAAATTAAAAATTGGAGAGTAAATATGCAGAAGTCAAGACAAAAAATGAAATCACATTATACCCTAGAGAAACATAGACGAATGAGAAAAATTACATCAAGATTGAGCTACCAACACCTAGCTCCGCTATATCCAATCAAAAATACAAAGTAGATATATAACATAATGTCAAAACAAGCTCTTTATATGATCAATTTAACACCATTCCCTTTTAACGATGTCTGCAACATCAAAACACTTGTTCCCAAGACATAAATACACTATAGTAAGCATAAACCAAGGTTCCAAATGAGCCATCCCATGCACACCATGTCCCTTGCACTCATATAGTTGCCACGTGTCTCTGGTGGCAGTAAAGGGGCCACCAATGCTTGGAATTTTAACTAAAGCTTCAAAAACCCTTCAACTTCCCCTACAAACTGACTCAAATCAACATATGACACTCCCAATACTGCATCCATAATTTTTAGAATGATTATATGAAATATGGAAACCATGTAACTATAAATGTGATTTCAACATAGTCAACTATTTGAAATAGTGCTCCAATTGCCATTCAAATTTCACTTGTTTTCTCCTCTTGAACCTCTCTTTTACCCTCATTGTGATGCTCTACATAAACCTACTTGAACCTATCTTCTAGCCTCCTTGCAATGCTCTATGTAACTCTAGGCTACAATTGAATTGACATTCTAGCTTGAAAATTGACAAAATCCAATCTTTTAGATGAAGCTAACTTCCAAGACAATCTTAGAGAAAAATGACAATAAACAACCTTTGCCAATATTCTTTATAACCATTTTGTGTATCACTTTTTGCACTACTTTTAAGGAAATATCAAGAGATGTAGTAAAAAACCCATTTAGAAGCCTTTTAAATTTGGTCACACAATGAGCTTCACTGTATATTATTAGCATCTACTTCTGGGAAGCGGAAACAAGCAAGAAACACTTGAGAATTTACAAATTACATATCAAAATAATATTTTATGTCATATAATTTATTTCTTTAGTGTAGAAGAACAATAAGCCAAAAATAATTTAACATGCATAATTTTCGTATAATGTCCAACCAAAGAATCTTCCAAACTTGTCCCATGCATTAAAGGCCTACCTTGTAATCAAACAATTGTCATCTCACATCATTAACACATACTCATATGTGATTTTTTTTTGAATTGTTCATGAACTCCTAAAATTTAAACTAAAAATGATAAAACATAAAAATATGTTTTCAATAATTGATAATATAAGGTGTATGTTGAAGCTTAAGACACACTTGTTCAAGTGTGCTTGATTATAAAAATATTTGTCTTTACACATGAGAAAACCCAAATGATTTCTTATTTTCTTCCATTGGATGACATATTTTCTCAATCCATAGGTTTACCTATGCCTAATAAAAAACTTTTTAAATAGGTGATAGTCCATTTAATGGAGGGTTTTAATTTCATGGATTGCTATGACCAAAATAACAATATATTGTAGGCTTTCCGAAATTGAACTATTGATAGTCATTTATATTCTACCTTGTGCAACATTTTAGTACCTAATTTGAAATGGTCTTCCCATGCATGTGATTTCAATACATCCATGTGAATCAGAGTGTAGTACAACTTTTAGATCTAAACAATATTTTTTAAACATTTGAACAAACTTTCTATTACATATGTGCTCATTTACGATCGTGATTTTTTTTATGGGACGAGCCTTGCAAGAGTTTTATGCTTGTTCATGTTTCCTTCTTGCACATGGAAATAAGGTAGTGGAATGAAATCATAAGTGTGTAGATTTTGTTAAGTACATAGTATTAAAGTATAATGTCTTAAGAGAAGATGTTGTATAGAAGGACATGTAATTTTGGTAGCATGGGAAAATTGCTCTATCAAATGTAAAGTCTACACCTATACACCATGGAGTTGTCAACATATGAGGTTAGAATTGTATGTAAAGCACATAGTATATACATAAAAATATGGAAAGTATTTGAAACCATTAAAGTCATTGTTGGAATTTGGTAGTTTTGTTTGGTGATTGTGAAGATGTTGTATCATTGCAACATTTCTTTTGAGTTCATCAATGTGCATTGACATTTGTGTGGATTAAAATGTAGTGAATATATTCAAACATTCTAAGGTTGGAGTGATCTTGTTTAAACACTAACCTTGCATGTTTAAGTCCTAGTGAGCATTCAAAAAATGCAACTCTAATGAAATTAATCTTAAAACTAAAAGAAATAATTGACAATGGATTCACCACCAATTCTATTCGCTAAAAGGTTTCTCACTAGAAATAAATTAGTGAAAATTAGTGTGGGGAATAATAGATGAAAAAAATAGAGGAACTCATTAAATCCAATAAATTAGAACAACCATTAACACTTGCCACCATATTTATACCTCTCTCCCTAGACAGAGGTCATGTGATTCTCCCTAGTAGTGTCTTTCCTAGTGCATACCGGAACTACAATCACAAGTATATGCATCAAGAAGCATAGAAAAAAGTTGGAAGCTTCTTTTGAATTAAAATGATTTCATGGGATATTTTAGATCTTCTATAGAATTTTAAGTCTAATTTTTACAATTTAGAGTAACTATAAATTTTGAGAAATATAGACTACAATACTGTGACTTGAAAATCAAATACTTTCTAGAGATGTTGAGAGCTTGAAATATGACTTTAGAGCATGAGCTCATATCACTCTTAAATTTTAGTTATTACTACATATTTACAAGTTTCTCAACCAAAATTAACTCACCTACTACCAATATCACAATACTAGCAAACTAAAAAACATAGAAAAAATTGCAAAGATTTTCTTTTCTCAAAGTCACAAGAACATCGATACATTATCTCAAAAGGGTGTATATTATTCTTAGATGCTCACCTATTATTTCATATCTATAATAATTTGACAAATCAAAGTTTTTAGCTTTGAGCTTGAAAGGCACAAAAAAAAAAAAAAAAAAAAAAAAAAACTTCCACTTTTGTTGTAAGTTGGGTGGAAGGCTATCCATTGATCCAAGGAGGTACTTATTTATAATAGAATTGCCTACATCCTGCCAAAGGTAGATGCCTAATAGTCTTACTTTTGTATACCTAGTAAGAGGATTGGCCTAATCATCTAACTTGAATGCATGCGGTTGCGCAAATGGTCATTAGGAATCATGGTTATTAAATCTTAATGGCTTCAATCGTAAAATACCTTGAAATTCAAACAAAATTCACAACACAAGAAAAATTGGTTGTACTCAACAAAACAATGCTTGTCTTGCTTCATCCAAAAACCCAACATTTACAAGGCAAGAGATCTTGGATCGAATCCTTACTCATCAAAGCAAAATCCCTAACAAATCAAAATAATAGTAGTACTTATTATCAAAAGAACAATCATCCCAAGGAAACCTATCTAACGCCTTCTCAACCATAAATGCTAAAACAAAAATAATACTTGTTGTGATTGGAACCCATGAATTCGCTAAACTAGATATTGCTATTTTTTTGGTTGATACAGACTACATTATTAATTCCTTGGTCCTTGTGAATCATGCATAATGAACAAACATGTTTAAATGATGTCAATGTAAAAGTTTGTGTTACAAATAATAGAGATGTCATGTTTTGTAGAATAAAGGCATGTAATGGAGGTGTTTTGAGTGCATGTTAGTGTATGTGGCCACCCTCATTGTTGATCAACATGTATATAGAATTTTTCATTTTAGTTGTTTACAGAGTCATTATGCTATCATTAGATTTTTAGCAATAAGAATTATTTCTTGCATGAAATTATCTTCCTACCTTTTTTTAATTAATGGAGCCCAAACATTGTAGGGGATGAAATTATAGGACAAACCAAATATGAATTTGATTTTTATCAACAAACAGTAATCTTTGAGAGGCACACAAAAAAGCTCTTCCATTGATTAAGATCAACATCAACAAAAATTAGTAGAATTGAATAAACAACTTCACCATTTTCAGAGAATTGTGTGTTCATCATTTTACATAAATATATAATGTCCATTTTGATATAAATATATTTTTGTTTACTTTTATCATTTACTACACTATATGAGAGAAATCCTTGATAAAATATGTAAAAAATCTCTAACATTAGAATTCTAAAACCCCTAAATGAAACCACAAAACCCTAGTTTTGCACACTCATAGCTCTTGACATATTGGTGGATAGGTCTGCAAAGGAAATATATGATAATCATATAATAAAATTCAGAACCAAGATCCACCCCATGTACAAATCTTAGTAGTCTTATATGTCACACCACTTTGTCTACTTTATGCATGTGCTACATATGGTAGATGTATATTTAAATGATGATCAAATTTTGATAAGTTTATGCTATGAATAGAAATGGGTGAAATTCTATCTTGATATTGTGAATTGATAAGAGTGTGCATCTTGGAGGCCACAATCGTTCAAAGCTTGGAGTAATTGTGCCTCTTTAATATCTTCATAATAGAATATTTAGCTACTCTAGACTCACTTCATATACAAATATAATCCCTTCGAAAATAGGCACCATTTGGAGTACCATGAAAATGCACCTTTCAATTATAATGCATTTAGACTAAATATGTGAGACTAAATATGTGAGAGTGGGTGCATATATGTTTCCCCGAAGTCATTAGACACTAAATGTACTACAGTGAAATGTGAAAAACAATATGTAAAGCAATCTTTCAAATGGACCATCTTTAGCCTGGCAAACCTTAAAACTATTTTCTTTCTTCCTTCTATTCTTAATAATTTTACAATAGCTAGGTGGTTTATTCAGCTTTTCAGATTAAAGTTGAGGCAATAGGCAATAGGGACATTTCATTTTCCCCGTCACACATCACAAATGCAACAAACATAACAAACCCATCATGCACAAATGGAAATGGCATTTCAATTTCAAAATTAACGCAATCGTCCTAGACGACGAGAGGCATTTCATTGAAAGCCCTTACCAACAATGACCTCATCAACCTGGCCTCACATCACCTAGAGGATCTCGTTGTCTGCTTCGCTAAGTGTGAGGTCAATATCATCATCGATTGTCTTGAAAAACTTCCCCCTCACCTTTCGAAGATGAGCTCCACATTTTGAAATCTAACATGCCAGGTTGGGCAACCAGGTTGTTCTCGACCATGATCTTTGAAAAATCTTAGCAATATTATGTAAATTGATAAAAATTCAATACACTGCTATAATAGTGTAGTCTATGACATACAATATTACATATGGATCTACATTTATTACTCCAATTGGCAGTATCCAGCTAAGATTAAAACGGTAAATGGTATCTGGTTTAGATAGGTAGGTTTTAAATGAAATCCCTACCTATAATAGCCTATCGGCTAAAAAGTTGATACCTAATTTCTTATTCTTGAGTAGTTTTTTGAAACTAGTCTTTATTTTGATGGTTTATTATTTTATTCAAAATAGTACTTGTAGTGTCAACCTAGTTAAGATAGCATTTATGGAATAGATTTTAAATTTCTAAAATCAAGTTTATTTATAAGTTTAAAACTACTTACATCATATTAGTCATTGTATGTGAATTTAAACACATGGTAATTAAATTGTGGTGCTAAAGTGTTCTATAGAAGGACAATGATATACTTTATTTCAATCTCATCATCTCATGTCCACTTCATTGATGCACATTTTGACACACTAGCTTATTCCTCTTAGAAAGATAATAGTATCCTTCAAGTCTTGAGAAACATGTTATAGAGTGTTTGGTTGACTCTTGGGTGTGGGAGTGAATTTTTTTACAAGGGACATGTTGGTGTCCTTTAAATTTATAGGATGAAGTGTTCTATAGAAGGACAATGATATACTTTATTTCAATCTCATCATCTCATGTCCACTTCATTGATGCACATTTTGACACACCAGCTTATTCCTCTTAGAAAGATAATAGTATCCTTCAAGTCTTGAGAAACATGTTATAGAGTGTTTGATTGACTCTCGAGTGTGGGAGTGAATATTTTTACAAGGGACATTTTGGTGTCCTTTAAATTTATAGGATATGTGTTAGTTGGAATGTGCTTCAATTCGCTCATTTATAAATAAGATACCTTAGTTAATTAATTGAAAAAATGAGAGAAATAAGTAAATTTAAAGCTTGGCTAGTTCTGAACTAGTCGAGCTCATTCTATAATACTCTACTGCTAATTTTGAACTAGTTGAGCTCAAAAAAATGAAAAGAGAGAGAAATGATAATGGAAATAGGAAAATAATGAATTAAAGAAAGATGGAATTAATAACAAATGTCAAATATTCCTATTATATCATGCACCACATAAATTCCTAGACTTTTAGGTTTCATCTATGTCACAACCCAAATGTTTTCTATAATAGTGGACCATCGATAGTTTAATGTATGTAATGGTCTGTGTTGGACTAGATATAACCCAAAGAGTGGGAGTTTTAAGTAAGGTTATGTCTAGCCTAGATAAAGAGCATTGAACTCTTTTTAATAGGGTTTCAAGATATTTGTGAGGTACATCTTATTATGAGTAGTTTATCATGATAATTATTGATTCCTAGAAACCAAGGTTTACTAATAAATATGAAACCAAGCTACCCATTCAATTACTTAAAATATGTCAACTCTTATGATCAACAAACAAATGGACTTGGACCAACTAACAAGGTATACTCAACCCCTTTGTACTTTAGGCTATGCAACACCAAGGAGGGTAATCCTATGATTCTTGCATAATTTATGTGCCAAATTTATACATAGAGTCATTTAAGAAGATATCTCATACCAAACTCGACATAATTAAAGTGGTGTTTTATAATGGCTAATTATTTGTTGATCTACAACTTAAAGTAGAGCATGAGATTGAATTTATAGACTTTTTCAACATAAATCACACAAAATTTTAAAATAGACTTCATGATTATTCTAAATTTGGTGTGAAATGATATGGAATCGAACAAATAAAAACCAAGTAAACCTTATAGCTTAGACCATTACTTTATCCATTGGATTTCTCATTAAATTAACACCTTTTTGCATCCTACAACAAGATGATTGAGGAGAAACTTTAAGATCTAAAATATCCTTGCATTACAAGGCACTTCAATGAAATTCTTGATACATATAG
The DNA here is from genome assembly GCA_028749045.1 of Cupressus sempervirens. Taxonomy (NCBI): domain Eukaryota; kingdom Viridiplantae; phylum Streptophyta; class Pinopsida; order Cupressales; family Cupressaceae; genus Cupressus; species Cupressus sempervirens. The sequence goes on along the minus strand of CM053786.1, from coordinate 288,317,678 downwards.
TACTTATCAAAATCCTTATGTATAATCTTGTAAAATTTGTTGTGAATGTTCAAGCATTTTAATTAATTCTTTAAATTAAAGCAAGAGTCCATCTACATACGCATACCAATGCAATGAGATAACCAGATATTTGATCAAATAAAATCAAAATGCGCAACATTTACATAAGAGGAAATAGACCATAAAATAGTTGCATTTTTATTAATAATGAGTTACTGTTGGTGTGCAAGAACAAATTTACTCAATTTTACTCAAGACTTGCAACAAAACATACATTGGTTCATCAAACTTTCTATGAAATTATTTACAGCAAATGCTCAAAATACATATGACTTCACATGATCAACACTTTCATTAAAATGATTTCAACTAAAATGAATTTAGATAAAATCTCATGGCCCTCATTACCATCTTATAGACAAAAGGGCAACAACAAGCTTCAAGCCAGAGATAGTACTTCTCACATTTACATATGAAAATCAAACTTCTTGCTACAGAAATGAGTTACAATATCACAAATAAGATAAATTTTGAACTTCTTGTAACTCCACACCTCGCTTCTATCTTTGCACCATGTCTCCCTCATTGAAACTTGATTTGGTGAATCCATGATTGAAACAACTTAAACAAAATTATCTACAACATAAAACATTTGAAAGAAAGAAAGAAAAGTGACCACCCAATAATTAGAGGCTAATTATCCACCACGTTATGCTTTAGTTAATATAAATATTGGCTCAATGGTTAAAATCTTCATCTCATGGCCATGGATAAATCACAATTTCATATAATTTTTCCCTATATGAAATATATTTGACTGCTGATTGATTTGCTTCTATTTTATAAACATCTTAATAACCACTAGCTACAATTATCTTGTCAATAAAATCTTCCAGCATATTTGTATCAAGATCATTATAAATGACATTCACCTTATCATTAATTACTTGATCTATTTCATTTTTCATGCATTGATTGGATTTACTTCACCATAATAATTATTTATCTTGGTGAATAGAGTGTCATTGAAAATCATTAAACCCAACTAACAATTATCTTCCTTTCCTCTCAATCCCCTCCAGTAATAACTGAAAGTTGTGCATCTCCCTTACCAAGGTAGAGGTTAGTTACAACTCCTATAGCCTTTCTTAATGAAATTTGGAGGCAATTACCATAGTCTTTAAACTATCTATCCATTTGAACATCACTTGTTCAATTCTTTCTCTATCATTAGAAAAAAAATCCTTCTACAGAGAAGCGTAGAATGTACAATTCATGTATGTGGGTCAACTTACTGTCAAATATATAATTCAAAGGATTTAAGATAGTTGACATAAGATCCCATTATTTATCTTGACTCCACCTTTGAGTCTCTCCATTCCTTTTCTAATTGATTTATGTTTTGTAAACATTGTGCCTTAGTTGGATCTATGAAAAGGTTGGCTTGCCATCACTTTCCTAAGGTGGGAAAACAAGTAGATTGTATACAATAATTTCTCTGGGAGTTAAGTGAGTAGGAGAAGCATGTGGAACAATGGAAGCAATAATAACCCTTGAAGAAGATGTAGTAGTTGCAAAAGTAGTAGTATTGAATTTCATGTTGTTCAACTTTTTCTCTATTTGATATGTCCTTGGTATATCAACAAATTAGTTTTAGAGGATGCCATAATCACTAAAAAGATCTTCATACTTATTCTAGTACTTTGTTGACTCAACTTCATTTATCTTAGTATTCTCTTCCGTGAGTAATATTGTACCCATAGTAAGGGTACCTACCTCAACATTGGAAGTATTTGATTATATCTTAATAATAAAAATTTCCTTCTAATTGGAGTCACTAGGGCTTGTCTTCCTCCCACCCTTTGATAGTAACTAGATAGTTGATGCATCATTGTCTACACTCCATCATGATCCCCTAAATTCTCTCCTTGCTTTCTCCTCAAATGTATGCATAGCCTTCTTAGATTTCCTAATTTCATCTAATTTCATGTTATATATAATGTCCAAATCAAGAAACAACAAAATATGTGAAGGGTTTTTTTTGGATAGGAGGCTCTTCTTTCTTTACATCTTCTCTTAAAATATTAGATCTTTGTTTGCAAGATCCATTACAAGAAAGCCTTTCCCCTCAAAAGAAATCATCATCCATAAATGCATCACATGCTTCTTTTATTGCATATTTATACTCTACACATTGAATCTCTAAAGTATCAAAATAAAAAATAGTTGCAACTTATTCCAAAGGAACACCTTCCTACAACTCACTTGTGATAATAGTTACTAGTCTGCCCTCTTCACTTGTACCAACCTCATGTGTCATCTTAAACTTCTTCCTTGGTATTAATGGGGGAACATAAGGTGGGGAGTCATCCTAATCCATAATTCTAATGCCTTGTGTAGGTAAGATTAATGGAGCAATAAAGGAGAGCATCATTTGATATTTCTTTACCCTTTCTTCTTTATTTAACGAATTCCTCCACACCAAAGGTAATTGGGACATCAATAATATATTCCTCATCTAAGGCTTGTGGTTCTTCTTTGAGCTTATGGTAAACAATACCAAGAATAGTTTGGCAAGTGGGTCTCGGGTCCTCTTCTCCTTTCCTTGGACTAACATGCACTAATGGGATGTCCATGGTTTCAACTTGAACTTGAACTTTTCCATTTGCATGAGTAAGAGTGGTGTATCATCTTAAAATGGAAGCACTTCCATGTTAAGAGAATTTAGCCCTCTGAGTAAGTATTTAGGGGTCATGTCATGCACCTTGAATGGATTTTTGCATGGATCTAACTATTTTCCCCCTGTTCTACACCCCTCTCTCTCTCTCTCTCTCTCTCTCTCTCTCTCTCTCTCTCTCTCTCTCTCTCTCTCTCTCTCAGCCTATTTCTAATAAACTACTCTATGAAATTGAGGACTTTGGCCTCTAGGTCAAGGATGACCTTATAGGTCAAGGTTGACCTCGACCTTGACCTAACCCAGGGTAAGCTTGACCTCATCCCTAACCCCAAGTCCTATTTTCAATTTCCAGGAGTTTTGGGATCTCAGGCTTTGAAAAGTTTATTTTCCCACTTCTGGGTTTATTTTTTCGGGTTTCATAATGGTAGACTCTTAAATTACATGTAATCTAGGTCTATTCCTAGGGGTTAAGGTTAAATTGGATTTAATACTCCTATGTTGGCCTTCTCTAGGAGTTAGTGCCCTAGATCACTATATAAGGAAGCCTTCTTCCCTCATTTTGACAAGAAACATGATATCCATATTTCCATGAGTGCATCCACTATCTAAAAACTACTTTTAATCCACCTACTATGGAGTGAAGTTCTATCAAGCATTCAAGTGTTCAAGCATCCAATTCATCAAGGAGATCCATTGTTAGCCATTGGAGGATTCAATCTCTATGGAGCCCTCTTGTTGAAGATTTCATCCACATTCATCCAAGCCTTATTCTATGCAAAGATACATTCAAGATTGGTGTTGAAGATCTAATGACATTGATTTGAGACATTCTACATACATTTTACATACATTTGGAGCATCCGTACTTGTGGATTCAAGGATTTGAATCTTCCACAAGGATTTCCACATAAGCAACGCAAATAGTTCTATTTTATTTTTTTATGCATATATATTGTTTCAATTATATTTCAAGGTTAATTCCAAATTGGGGTTTGACTGAGGAAAACCCCCCATCCAACAATCAAACTATTTTTTTGGCAGATATAGGTGTGGAACAACAAATTAGAGAGCATATTTGGATACCCTTTTCGTCGAACTTGTAGGATTCATGAACATAAATTTTGTTAGAGTAATGTAGGTCAAGGTTGAATTTTTGGGGTACAATTGTGCCCTAGGGTAAATGTTGACTTTTGATGTCTGTAATTTTGATTTTCTAGAAACCACATACAGACTTCAAAAGTCAACATTTTCCAGATTCAAGGTTAGTATTTATCTAAGGACTTAAGCGTATACTCCCTTCAAAATAGAAAGAATACCCTAATGAACCTATTTTTACCCTTTTCTCCATCACTTGATCCATTTATGCATTGAAAATTTTCTTGTGTTTAATCAATTTGGTTCATTCCTTTTGAAAATTAGGGTTGAGAAGAGGGTCACTATTTTCTTTCTATTCATTTTGGTGAACCTGCGATTGACAACTCTTTCATTTTGGTGTTAGATTTAAATCTTACATTAGATGTCCTTTCATATTATATTTTCTGGAATTAGATGCCCTATTGTGCTTTGTGGTGTTATATTTCCTTTCATTTCATTAGGTCTTTTCTTGCATTAAGATTAGATTTAGTTTATGCTCTTGCATTTTAAATTCAAAAATACAAAAAATTTGAAAAATCTCTTTCAAAATACAAAAATATTGTTGTTTTATAGTTTAATTTATTTGTCTTGAATTGGTTTATGAGCTTTATTACTTCTAGTCCTTCTTCTAATCTTAGGGTTAGACGTAGTTGTAGGCTTATGGGTACCTTTGAGCTTGAGCCTTCTTCTCCTTTCCTTAGGCTTCTAGATGAAACTTTGTTACTTCCTAATTCTAATCCTCTTATGAAGAAAAACTCTTCTCACTCATCTCATGATGAGGACGATGCTTTAAGAGTTCCTCCTAAACAAGTCCAAAAGCTTTCAAAAGAATTTGATAAAATGGGTAATTGGCTTCTTCAAGAAAACCATAATCAAAATTCTATCCAAGCTATAGAGGCTCTTAAGAAAGTTCTTCGTAATAGTGACTAGGGTGTTAATCTCTCACGTGGTATTACTTACCTTGTGCATTCTAATGTTAAACCTTTAGATCAAGAAGCTCAAGATTTAGGATTGTTTCCTCTTGTCACTAGTGTTGAACCTTCTTCTATTCCTCTTCCTAGTGTTCCTACTTGTACTCCTTCTTTGGTGACTATAATGGTTCCTGTTGTCACAAAATCTTGCACCCTTGTCCAAAGTTTTTACCCAAGGACAACCTTTTGAAACATGGAAACAACTTCCAAACTATGGGACTTGAACAATGAGGCTGAGTCTCTAGAGAAGGTCGAATTCCTCTACTATTAGGATGCACTTTAATTATTCTTGAAGAGAAAAGGGAGAAGGAATGCATGAAAGTAACTACCTAATCTATTCTAAAGAAGTGATCCACCAAAATAAGATGTTCAAACCAATCTCTACCCATACATGCACAATACCATTATCATGATAGTCCAAAGATATACGGATTTAGAATTTTTTTAATCTATTAACCACATATAGATCAGATAACCACATGAGCGATGCAATGAAAAAATATTTCACTTCTTATCATTCATGGGCCAAAAGAGATATAGAAATGCAAATTATAGATATTCATAGTACATCGAAGAGAGGTAGACAAAGCTTGCACAATACATCGACGATTGAAAGAGATAAGGTAAATAGTCATATAACTCAGAGGCAAAGAGGGAATTTACAGTATCATGCCAAGGGAATACCAGAGAAATAGAGAAGATCGAACCCTAAGAAAGAGTACAACATTTGGTTTTATATTGCAAGCATAACTTAGATAGCTTCCATTGTAAGACAAAATTCAACCACTATAATCAAATCTATAGAGAATAATCACTGCAAAACTGGAAAGATCTAATCGCAACACAAATTCATATACAAGAAGATCACTTCTTCACCAAACAAAGCTTTGAGAGGTCAAGAATGATGGTCATTAACTTTTGACTGAATGGATGGATCAATAGGTGGCGGTGGAGCATCTCTTTGCATTTATCAAACCTAGGGAATGATGAAAGTGGTTGTAGGAGATCAAAAAGATTGGGTTCATCATCAAGGAATTGCTTCTATCATCGTTAATCTTGCCAAATTTAGCTGTGTCATTTTGTCAACTGGAATTAACCATCAAGTTTTACCACATAGACCAAACATTTTTTACCATTCTACCACTTTGTCAATAATTCAACTTTATGCCTTGTGTTTGACTATCCGCGATCACAACCTCGCCACCACCTTCCTTCAATAATAGTTATTGCTTGTGAAACCATGACCATTCATCATCGTTGCTTTGCAACCCACTCTTAACATTCTTTATTAACCATTGCAACCCAATAAAGGTTGAGATTTGACCACATCTGTACCATTGCAACCTTAACCCAAGGTTCCTTTCTTATCCTTGCGACCAAGAGAAACAAGGGAATCATCTAGTTGCAACTCAAATCTTAGTCATTTCTTAATCTACTGTAATCATGTGATAGTCGTAAATTTAAAAGATCTAACAGTGCAAGATACATATTTGAAGCATTGAAGATTTTCTCTTTCCACACTATCACAACTTAAACCATAGTGCATTAACATAACCGTGCAATTAGAGTAAAACAAAGCAATCATGCCCTCGCCATCTTGACCCTGGTTAGTGCTCAACAAATTGTGACTATAAAAATTGCATGGTCATGACTAAAAACATTCTAAGGCATAATATAAAATATAACCAATGGTAAATTAAAACCTTAGGCGATCGTTAAGTAGATTATTATTTGAATTTGATTTTTTGGTAGGAGGGCATTTTGGTTAACATTTCTGGCAACTCAAAGGAGATGCAAGCTTGCTTAGCATATGACCAGTGACCATAAAAGGATCCATTGGGCTATGCAGTCACTAAAACCACAAAACTCACCAAATTTATCACTTATGTCGCATTTTGAGGCATAACATGCCTTTCTTCCTCTACAACTTGCAAAAACTTAGAACCTAAACTCTCTACTACAAAACAAAACAAATGCTCATGTACTTCTTGGAAAACAAGAAAGAATAGGAAGAAAAACTACTCTAACTATGTACATGAGCATATATTTCCTTCAGAAGCAGCGCTTGAGATATATTCCATTGACTTGAATAGGCAAGACTTCACCATTAGGCCTGCTCAACTGGAAAGTATTGGCTTGCTTGCAATTGACAATTACATAGGGACCACTCTATAAGGCATTAAACTTTGAGTGCCTCCTTGCTTTTGCTCTGTCTACGTCCCACTTCAACACAAGGTCACCTTCTCTAAATTTTTTGACATTAGCCTTCTTATCAAAGATCCTCTTCATCTGTTGCTGATGTTTTTCAAAGGTTTGTATTACTTGACCTCTTTTCTCCTCTAGCTCCATCAAATCTACCATTCTTACAGACATAGAATCATTTTCAATCAATTCCAACTAATGAGCCATCTCAAGAGCAAGAAACTCCAATGAAATAGGAAACCTAGCTTCCCTGCCATATACTAACATGAATTGAGAATTTCCTATGGTTCTCTTGGGTGTTATTCAATCAGCCCACAAGGTAGTTCTCAATTTCTGGTGCCAACACCTTTGATTATCTTCAATAGTCCTCTTGATGATTCTGATTAGATTTTTATTGGATGACTCGGCCATCCATTACCTTGAGGGTAGTAATTAGAAGATGTGCTCAAGTAAATACCATGATCAATTGCCCATGCACAAATCTAAGCTCCTACAAATGATTTAGCATTATCTGATATTATGGTGGAAGGTGCACCAAATCTTGTGATAATTCCATTCAAGAATTCCATAATTGAAGCTTCTTTAGAGTCCTTCAAGACTATTTCCTTTGTCCACCTTGTAAAGTAATATGTAGTAGCTAGAATCCATTTATGACTAGAGCTAGAAGGCAGATTAATAGGACCAATAAATTCTAATTCCCACTGGGCAAAAGGCTAATCAACCTGGATGGGGTGAAGTGGAAGGGTTGTAAGTCTCTATTTACCTAAGAAGAAAGCACACTTTTCACACTTCCTTACATGTCTATGGCAATCATGGAACAAAGATGGCCAGCAGTAACCAACTCTCATGATCTTAATTGTAGTGGTTCTTGCTGAAAAGTGGCCATCATCAAGACCATCATGAAGCTCTATAACCATCCTCTTTGCTTGATTTGCATCAATACATATTAGCAAGGCTCCATTGAAGTCTCTCCTAAGCATAACACCATCAAATACAACATAGGGGATGGAGTACAGTTTGAACTATCTTCTTTTAGCTTTATCCAACCTTTGAGGATATCCATCCCTAGCTAATAAGGTCTTCATGTCATCTATCCAACTCCTTAAATTGTCATTTCTTTCCTCTTGATGTTCTGTCAATACCATAGCAACCTCTTCATTAGGCTCATGAGACGAGATCATCTATTTTCACAAACCTTTCCCTCTTACTAGTTTGGTAATCTGAATGTCCACATCATACTCCATTACCTTAGTGATCCAACCAACTATTTTCTCACTAATATCTTTGCTCAACAATAAATCCTTAACACTAGCATGAGGGAGCAACAAATGGATTTTGTTATGAGATAACAGGTGTCTAAATTTCTTCAAGGATCTTATGACCACAAGGGCTAGCTTTTCCACATAGTTTTACTTATTTTCATACTCTTTCAGCCCTTCACTAAAGAAAGCAATATGTTGCTCTTCATTTTTATCATTTAGTTGAGTCAAAACAACAAAAATACTTGACTCGCCTCCTAAGGTGTAAAGAATGAAATCCTTATCAAAATTTGGATTAATGAGAGTAGGAGCTAAAGTTATGGCTACTTTGATCTCCTCTAAACTTGCTTTCCCTTCTTTGATCCATGAGAAGGCCATATTCTTTTTAAGCATTGCTATAAGGGGTTTCAACATGGTAGGTATGTTAGGAATACATCTTCTCACAAAATTTATTCTACCAATAAAACTTTGCAGACATTTCTTGTGACTAGGAAGAGAAAGAGCAAGTATTGCCTTTGTTCTCTCTGGATCAATAGTCTACTATTTATAAGGCAATAACCTCCTGTAATAAGGATGGTCTAGTTCCTTCGAGTAACAATCAGCAAATTGTCTCTTAGGGATTGGCACTTCCATCTCAAGGTGCCCTACTATTCTAGAGCAGGGGTGCTCGGTGATGGTGCCTAAACTTGCTCATTCATTCCGGCTAGCTACTCAGATCCAGAGAACAAGTGACTGAGACCACCCTTAGATACAATATGTCCTAATTTTTTCCCTTGATTAGTGGCAAAGATACATTTTCTTGGATTCAAAGATACTCCATACTCTCTACATCTTATAAACACTTGCTTGAGATGATCAAAATGCTTTGCTACATCCTTTGAATATATTGTGATATCATCAAGGTAGACTAATACAAACCTTTCAATCATATTTTTGAAGGCCATCTCCATTGATTTTTGAAATGTGACACCTACATTTGTTAGTCCAAAATACATTTTACTATAGGCATAGGTGTCCCATTCGGTAGTGAAAGTAGTTTTATATCTATCAGCTTCTTTGACTAACACCTGATTATAACCCCAGAATCCATCCAAGAAGGAGAATCTCTCTGAACCACTAACTTTAGACAATATATGTTCCATGGAAGGGAGAGGATGATGATCTTTACGGGAGGCTTGGTTAAGATCCCTAAAATCTACACATAGTCTAATTTCTCCATTCTTTTTCCTAACAGGGACAAGGTTTGCCACCCAAGAGGAGTGCTTGATAGGGAAAATGATATTGGCCTCAATTAATTTGGACAACTCATTTCTCATTAGGGGCTCAATCTTGGGGTTTACTAGTCTCTATTTTTGCCTAGTAGGCTTGACATTATCCACTAGATCAATAGTATGTTGAAACAGACTAAGGTCAAAACCCTTTAAATCATCATATGTCCAAGCAAATATATCATTAAATTCTTGAAATAGATGAACAAAAAATTCTTTCTTGGTTTTTGAACATACCTTCCCCATATTTAATGTCCTTCCATCAACAACTACAATTGGCATATGGTCTCCCTTGTTTGCAGCAAGATTCGTGCCCCTATCCCTTGCTTAGTCATCAGGATTGGAGACACTCTCTAAGGTAATGAGACCCTTAGGAAACTTATTGGAGCTAAGGTTGATGATTTGATCACCATATTGGTCATGCAATCTTGACTAATTTCTATTTGAGAGCTCTTCTTCATTCTGCAAGAAACTCATAATTTGTGCATCAGATTCCAAAACTTGCCAATTGATATCATTATCAAGGATAGCAGGTCTGACCACCACTTTAATCTTATGCTTTTTCTCATCTTTGAGGCTTCTTATAACATCATAAGATGCACTCACTACTGCAATTCTATCAACATGTCTATTTCTTCTTCTAGGGATGCTCTAAATATTAAATGCATTGAAACCCTCAAGAAAATCCCATACCCTATGTTTGTAAGACTTGAGCAAAATATTCTTAATAACACTTTGACTCCTCACCTAATTGATCACCAACTCACTATCCCCATACACAATTAATGCTTGAATTCCCCTTTTTTTGAGTGAGCAAGAGACCTTAATCAATGCCTCATACTTGGCCACATTATTAGTACAACTGAATTAAAGCCTAAATGAGAAGTAGTACCGTTCTAGTGCAGGAGAAACCAACATTACAATAGCCCCTGATCTATTTTTATTTCTTGATCCATCAAAATACATATGCCATATCCCACTTGTATCTTCTTTGGTTTTTATTAAGTTGGGGACAAGAGCATTCTTTTCTGACATACAATAAGTGCCCAAACCTATCTCCAAGGTTTTTGATATAGGATCAAACTGATATGCATTAGCCCACTCATCAAAGAGGAAATCAGGTGTATTAGCTAACGAAGTGGTAGGCTCATTTGATGTATCATTTTCATCTATTTCTAGGATGTTACAATTCATATTGATGAGATTAGGAGTGTAGGGCTCAATATGATGGAGGGCTAATGGTTCTTCTCCGATTGAAGCTTTGGTTCTATATCTAGTTCTAAAAAACATATATGACCAATCAACAAATATGTAACCACCTATTTGAGTAGTTAAGTCTATTGAAAGACAAATGGCAAAGTGTGGCTTAACCTCAACAATTGATATATCTTGAACTACAATACAACTTGGACATGCATGTAAGGCCATTTCAACATTTCTAAGGATTCCATAGTCTTGACAGTACTACCATCCAACTATAATACATCCTTAACAATGGGTTCATATCTCACTTCTAAAATATCAGCAACACATTTGGGCATTATTGAACTACTAGCCCTTGAATCAATCATGCAGTTGTGGACTAACTTATCTCCTATAATTAGAGAAACCTAAAATGGAGGAGGTCCAACCTTTTTACTTATTTCTACCTCCTTTGATGGTTGTACCAAACTCATAGCATCCTCCATGCTAGGTGGCTGATTTCTAAGTTCAATGCTTTCCAACTCCTGCTATAGTAGCCTCCTTTGTGAAGGTATAGTAGTTATACTGTCCCACATAGAAATGTTCACATTAGTCTTTCTCATTTGATCTACCATAGTAAAAGAAGCATTAGATGTTCTGGTAGAAGCCTTAGAAGTAGAAGCTTGAGGTGGGAAAGTCTGTGGGTTATTCACATTATCTCTACTTTCACTTTGCCTTTGTTGCCAAGGGACATTAGCAGGTTGAACAACATTGTGTTGCTGGACAACTGCTTGCACATGTGGCACTACACTTGACGTTAAAGTCTGATTAGGAGGTTGAAGAGCAACCACTTCCACAACTCTTCTCTTGCTTCTAGTATTGTAAGCATAGGAATCCTAGTTCACATTACCATGCTCTTCCACCAGGTGGTTCTTGAAAGAACAACCACCTTGCTAGAAAGTATCAACATGTTGATTAGCATTGTGTTGCTAGGAAACTTCTCGCTCTGGTATAGTTAAAGCCAAGTAAGATTCTGCTTTTTGACACATGCAATATCCATAGGAGTAGTTACAAGGACATAAAACTTGATCTTGGGCAAGGTTTTTCTGAGGGACTAAAGCCCTATTTAGGTTGGTGTTTGAAGACTAGGGGTGGTCGATAGGTCTATTCTGATTGTAGGGGACATGACTCTAGTTTTGAGGTCTACCATAAATGGGACCTTGACTCTAGAGTTGGAGGGGCTTTTTATTTTGAGCTTGCTACCTCTTCATGGTCACCAAATCATTTCCTATCTTTTGTACTACTGCACTATTGTCCTCCATCTTCTTTTCTTGATCCAACATCCTCCTATCTACATTCTACATTGGTATCTATGTCATGGCCTCAATCTTATCAATTCCATTAAAGGATGTAGAAGCTATTGGGACCATAGCAAGAGGCAGAATTATAGAGGAAACATGAATAGGGGCTACAATAGGCTGATGATTGGGCAAGTTAGGGAAGAAAGACATTCAGGGCCTTGGAGCTAACTTCCCTCCCTATATCAAAATATTTTCAGCTCTTATGGCAACCTCATAAGCATTTGGTAGAGTGTCCCCTCCCATAGATTGCAAAGTGGTGGAAAATCACTATTGAAGGCTCTAAGATAATACAAGAATGCATTACCAGGAGAGGGTTTCATCGCAGTAGATATTTTTTCCCATGTCTTCTGAAATCTATAATTGAAATCGGTCATACATTCATGGGGGCCCTCTTGATAGTTGTCAGCTATTCTAAAAATGACATATGATCACTTTTATCCTCAAAATGCTTACATAGGGCTGCCCCTAACTCATCCTTTACTTAGTATTAGAGTTATGAGGCAAACCTCTATACTATTGTAGTGTCTTTCCTTTCAAGGATAAGGCTAGAAGCATGATTGCTACATCATCCTCGGTGATACTATGAATATTGTAGACATTAGACACCTCCTAAATATGCTCGATAGGGGAGATCAAGGTTTCACCCTTAAACTCAGGTATACTCTTGAGAGTTGATATTGGTATGTCATGCCTTTGGGCTAATAGAACAAGTGTTCTGTTGGTATGAGCAGATGGTATTCTAGGCTGAGACCTAACAATAGGAGGAGTGGAGATAGATCTTGTAGGGGTATGTGTTACTGTCACACTCCTAACTGGTGATAGAGATACTCTAGCCTTTCTTCTTGGATTAGAAAGAGAAAGTTCTTGGTATTGGAAATTACCTCTGGAAGATGCCCTTGTATGTTTCTTGGGCATGAACCATAGCAACTTTGGTCTGGAAATAGGATTGTGCTTGAAGCTTAGAGTCACCAAGTACTTCTGAACAATAAGCCTCTTGAAGGCTTTATACTAAAGGTAGTACTATCTCCTTAGCACAAACATGGAATCTTTTCAATGCCAATGAAATTTGAATATTTTAATATACTATCCCACCATGTGTGCCAAAAACTGTTGTCACAAAAGCTTGCACCCTTGTCCAAATCTTTTACCTAAGGAAAACCTTGTGAAACATGGAAACAACCTCCAAGCTGTGGGACTTGAACAATGAGGCTGAGTCTCTAGAGAAGGCTGACTTCCTCTACTATTAGGATGCACTTAAACTATTCTTGAAGAGAAAAGGGAGTAGGAATGTATGAAAGTAACCACCTAATCTATTCTAAGGAGGTGATGCACAAAACTAGGATGCTCAAACCAATCTTTGCCCATATATGCGCAGTACCATTATCGTGACAGTCCAAATATATATAGATTCATACTTGCTTTAATTTATTAACCACATAGAGATCAGACAACCACATGAGCGATGCAAGGAAAAAATGTTTCACTTCTTATCATTCACAAGCCAAAAGAGATACAAAAATGCACATTATAGATATTCATAGTGCACCAAAGAGAGGCAGACAAAGCTTGCACAATACATCGATGACTAAAAGAGATAAGACATGATATCATATAATTTAGAGGCAAAGAGGAAATTTACAGTAGCATGCCAAGGGAATAACAGAGAAATAGAGAAGATTCGACCCTAAGAAAGAGTACAACATTTGATTTTATAGTGTAAGAATAACTTAGATAACTTCCATTGTAAGATAAAATTCAACCACTATAATCAAATCTATAGAGAATAATCACTACAAAACCAGAAAGATCTGATTGCCACACAAATCCATAGACAAGAAGATCATTTCTTCACCAAACAAAGCTCTGAGAGGTTAGGAACGTCGGTCATTAACTTCTAACTAAATGGATGGATCAATAGGTGGTAGTAGAGCATCTCTTTGCATTTATCAGAACTAAGGAACAATGAAAGTGGTTGCAGGAGATCAGAAAGATCACGTTCATCATCAAGGAACTACTTTTCCCATCATTAATCTTGCCAAATTTAGTCATGTCATTTTCTCAATTGGAATTATCCGTCAAGTATTTCCACATGGACCAAACATTTTTTTACCATTTTGCCACTCTATCAGCAATTCGACTTTATGCCTTGCATTTGATTGTTCGTGATTGCAACCTTGCCACCACCTACCTTTAGTAATAGTTACTCCTTGTGAAACCATGACCATTGGTTATCACTACTTTGCAACCCACTCTTAACATTCTTCATTAACCATCGTGACCCTGTGAAAGATGAGATTTGACCACATCCACACCATTTCCACCTTAACTCGAGGTTCCTTTCTTATCATTGTGACCAAGAGAAATAGGGGGAATCCTTTGATCACAACTCAAACCTTAGTCATTTCTTAATCCACTACGATTATGCATTGGCCATAGATCTGAAAGATCTAACTGTACAAGATATGTCTTTGAAGCATTGAATATTTTCTATTTCCACATTGTTGCAACTTAAATCGTAGTGTGTTAACATAACAATGCAATCAAGTGAAAATAAAGCAATCGTGCCCTCGCCATCTTGACCTTGGTTAGCGCTCAACAAATTGTGACCGTGTGAATCACATGGTAGCGATTGAAAAAATTCTAATCCATAATATGAAATATAACCAATGTTAAATTAAAACCTTAGGTGATCATTAAGTGGATTATTATTTGAATTTGATTTTTTGGCTAGAGGGCATTTTGGTTAACAGTTCCCTCTATTCCAATGAGTGTTCCTCCTGTGTCCCTTCCTAATTCACAACCTTCTTATCATAATGTTCCTTTTACTTATTCTACCCCTTTGCCAACTATAGTTTCTAGTGTTCTTCCAATTGTGTCTTCTATTCCTATAACTTCTTACACTTTACCTAGTGTATCTAATGTTGCTATTCCTCCTATTTCTTCTCATGATTCTACACTTATTAGTTTGGCTCAAACTGTGTCATCTTTACAACAACAACTTGCATCCTTGACTCAAAACAAGTTTAGTATCCCTACTTGTGACATGGGAAGTCCTTTATCTTAGGATATTATTCATACTCCCATTCTTCAGCAAGTCGATATGCCTTGTCTTGAGAATTATAATGGTAAGGGAGATCTTATTCATCATGTTAAAATATTTTAAATCCTTTGTAGTGATCATGCTCATGATCATAGGATTTTAGCAAAGTTGTTTGCTTGAACTTTTTGTGACAAGGCATTATAATAGTTTTGTTCTTTGACTCCTTATTATATTCATTCATTTCCTCAACTTGCTAATGCTTTTATTCAACAATTTTAAAACAACATTGGCCCTCAAGTGTCTTTGCCTAATTTGATACATTGTAAACATAATTCTAAAGAAAAATTGATTGAATTTATTGGTATATTGAAGCATTTGCATGCTTAGATTTCCTATCCTATTCCTGATATTGATATTCAATGTATCTTTATTTTAAATTTGCAAAAGGATATTAGAGATAAGATTTTGCTTACTGAATTTACTTCTATTCAACAACTTTGTGCAATACTTCATCGTTATCAATTACAAGTGAGCCAATTTGAGAGTACCACTCCAATGGCTCTTGTTCATGTTGACAAAATTGATGTTGCTCCTAATCCAAATAAAGTTGAAAAATTTAACAACTATATATGTCAAGATAAATAAACAAGAAAATGCAGTTGTTGATCAAGTTGTTGCTGCATCTCACAATGTCACTTCTGCATCTACTATTTTTCGATTGAATTGTATGTTTACTCCTCTCTTTGAATCTTTACATTCTATTATGAATAGGTTGTTAACTACTAATATGATTACTTTACTTCCTATTCATCCTCTTTTACCTTTTACAATGACAACTAAATCTTTTGATCTGAAAGGTTTTTGTCAATATCATTGCTAGAATGGTCATGATACTAAGAAATGTTATTCTTTAAAACATAAGGTTCAGGACTTAATTGATTCTAATTCTTTATCTATTGATAATTTTGATGGTAGTGGAAATAAATATGTTTCTCCTCCTAATCAAAATTTGTAAATCTATATGAATCCTTTACCTACACATGATACTAATACTATTGCTCAACCATCTTCTATGGATATTGTGTATGATTCAAAGATGGTTGATCTTAATCATGTGGTTAATCAAGTGGAGCATGTGGTTCAATTTGTATCTCTAACTCAATCTCAACCTCCACTTCAATCTCAAGTTTCATCTCTACCTCAACTAAAACTGAAGCCTAAATTGAAGCCTCAACCTAAACCTTGACAACAACCTAAGAAGAAATGGTCTTAGGAACTTTTGATTACCTTTGATGATTCTGAGACTATAAAAGCTCCTGATAGTCCCCTTTATATTTATGCTAAGGTTGATGAGATACCTACTCATGGTTGTCTTGTTGATCATCCCTCCTTAGTCAATGTTATTACAAAAGAAAATATTTTTATGAAAAGTTTACAACATGATTTTTATGATAAATCAAATGTATGGATTCAAACTTGTAATGTTTTTCTTTATCCATTATTTGGTTCTATTGATTTACTAGTTCAACTTTGTCAAAAGATTGTGAACACCACCTTTATTGTTGCTCCTACTTCTGATGAATTTCAAGTTAAGCTTGGTTTACCATGGTTAAATGTCATGCATGTTGTTACTTCACCTATTTATAAATATCTTAAGTTTGTTTATGATGTTGAAGTAAAGAGGGTTAATCATAGTTTACACCATACTTCTAGACCCAAGGATGTTGCTACCATGTAATTCTTTTGGCCTTCATTACCTAATTCATGTCCCGCTTGACCTGATCATCTTTTTCGTTCATATCAAGTTTGTAAGTAATGAAAGATTTTTGAGTTAACCTTACCTTCTAAGGATCTTAATAGAGGTATTTTGCCTACACCTTTTATACCTCCTTTATCTAAGGCTTCTATATCTATTAATCAAGCTTCTCCTATTGTTTGTTAGTCTATTAGTAATCATGTTAATACTCCTATAGAACCTATGAAGGATCCTATAATTGTTCCTCCTAGTTCTCAATAGATTTCAAATAAAGAAAAACATAATCGATCTACTAATGAACACCATAAAAATCATCATGCTCAAGCTAAAGCTTGTAATTCTATTCTTCAAAAATCTTTACCTTCTTTGGATACAACTATGCATGGTGTGTTAGAAGAAGTTGTTGCTGATGTTAAGTTACATGATTCTGATAATTCTATTCATATCTTAGATCTTATTTTTATTAATTTAAATGTTGAAGATGCTCTTGATGATACTGATGATGTTAATCATGAATATGAAACTATTGACATTGATGTTGATTTACCTAATATACTTTCCTCACAATTAACACTTACACCTAGTATTGAACATTGTGATTCTCAAGAGGATCCTTGTTTGGAACTGGCTATCATTCCTACTGTGTTGGATATAGTCCCTCTTGCAATTTATCCACCTTCCCTAAATGATATACAATGAGATGTGGAGAGTAGGCAACACACTTGATTGGATCGTCTTTCATGGCATTGTTTGTTGTGTGTTTGACTATTGTACTGTCCTTCTCCCATAATATGTTTGATAAATGTTGTAAGATTCTTTTATACGATCTTTGTTTATCTATTGGTACAAGGTGATAAAAGAATAGAACTTGTTGTATTTTTCCTCTCTATGTATCTTTATTCTTCCATATGATGTTTCATGCTATGTTGTATGCTATTGTTTGTACATGTTTCCTTGTGTAATTTGCTTGGATTCGCGACTTGGTAGCACTGATTCTTTTTGGTCTCCTGCTCATTGTCCAAAAAGATTCTTCTTAGTGTCTCTTATGTGATCTTTCCTCCTTTGTGATTGTAGTTCTACTTTCTTTGGGGAACTATGTCAATTCATTTGCAATAATATCATATATATATTATCTTATGATCATACTAACCCCACAATAGGTAGATCCCTTCTATGTTATTTGTATGTTTATATGGTATTTCCCTTGAGTTGTCTTAGTCTGGGGGGTATCTCGTAGTGGAAATGTAATCAGTGGAGTTGTTTATGTTTTTGTCAAATCCATTGCTCCTATTAAAGTGTTAGCAATGACTTTAACATAGGGGAATATATTTTTCTCACTTATTGCACACACACACACTTTTCAATACATATATATTATTTTTGAAGATGCTTTTTGCCCTTTTCAAATTAATGATTAATCCTCAAAGCATGGATTTATATTTTAGGATTTCTTGATCCCTATAGTTTCAAATATTGTTGATCCCTTAAGGTCAAAGGTGTCCTTAAGATTGGATCTCTTTTGGTTTTACTCTTATAGAATAGAATATTATTAAGAGTGAATCCTTGATGAGTTGACTAGTGAGTAGACACATTCACTAGGCGGTTCAATTCCATCTTTCTAGTTGCACAGTTTCCTTGTGTGGTTCACAATGTGACATAAGTTCTCTTTGGGCAAGATAATCACACTCTTTTTCTTTTTTCTCTTTTTATAGAGATGTTTCTTTTATTGTGATTTTGGAGTTGACAAAGACTTGAGTCTCTGGGGGCTTGAGGATTTCTTTGTCCCTTTAATTTTAATAAGATTATCTTTTTGTTATGATCTACTTTACCAAGAGTTTGCATTGAGTCCATACTCTTGCTAAAGTGGGGGCTTAATGAATCATCTTAAAATAGAAGCACTTCCATGTTAAGAGTGTCTAGCCCTTTGAGCAAGTGGTTTGGGGTCATGTCAAGAACCTTGAATGGGTGTTTGTGTGGATCTGACTATTTTCCCCTTTATTTTGCTTCTCTCTCTCTCTCTCTATTTCTAGCCTATTTCTGATAAATTGCTTTGTGAAATTGAGGACTTTGGCCTCTGGGTCAAGGTCAACCTCGACCCTAACCTAGGTTAAGGACAAACTTGACCTTGACCTAGGGTAGGGTTGACCTCGTCCCTAAACCCAGGTCCTATTTTCAATTTCTAGGAGTTTTGGGATCTCAGGCTTTAGAAAGTTTCTTTTCTTGCTTCTAGGTCAGCTATTTCAGGTTTCAAAATGGTAAACTCTTAAATTCAATTTAATCTAGGTCTATACCTAGGGGTTAAGGCTAAATGGGATTTAATGCTCCTATGTCGGCCTTCTTTAGGAGTTAGTGCTCTAGATCACTATATAAGAAAGCCTTCTTCCCTCATTTTGACAATGAACAAGCTATCTATATTTTCATGAGCGCATCCACTATCTAAAAACTACTTTCGATCCACCTACTATGGAGTGAAGTTCTATCAAGCTTTCAAGTGTTCAAGCATCCAATTCATCAAGGAGATCCATTGTTAGCCATTGAAGGATTCAATCTCTATGGAGCCCTCTTGTTGAAGATTTCATCCACATTCATCCAAGCCGTCTTCTATGCAAAGATACATTCAAGATTGGTGTTTAAGATCTAATGACATTGATTTGAGACATCCTACATATATTTTACATACATTTGGAGCATCCGTATGTAGTGCCTGCCCCTAGTTTGCATTTCTGTTATCATTGTCAAATTCCTTAGGCTGATTTTATGCATTGATTAGTTTAGAGACACTGGATTTACAATATTATGATATTATTTCATGTCTTGAATTACAAATATATCGGTTATAATTGTTTAGTTGATTTCATTTCACACGATGTTAATGATGTTTTGATGATTCCTAGTTAGTAAATGTGTTTTCTTTCGTAACAATGTTAACATGATGTTTTTAATAATGATTATGTTGTATTGATAGAGATGCATTATTTTATATACGCATTTGATGTTAGACTTGTGATTTTTATGATACTTACCCCATACTTGCATGTGTATGGTGTGCGTGTTTATTTTATGCGTGTTTATTTTATCTTTCTGTTTGACGTGTTTGATGTGGTTAAGGGAGGGAGTCGTAGTCACCTGCTAGTCGGGATCTACACAATGAACCACTCCCCGCCATTGTCTGTTTAGTTTAGATATATTATATACATGTACATGTTCATCTTTTATGCAGGATGCAGGTACCGGGCATCGACTTCCCTGAATTGCCAGGATGAGCGTGCCCTATTAAATATACTCAAATGGTGAGAATGGGAAGATAATGATCAGGTCCAATCCTAGCCATAAGCCTATAATACTTGTCCTGCAAGGAGGACTCGTAACAGACTGTCTACCCTTTTTAAACCCGTGAGTATTTTGTGCGTGTGTTGTTTTGTGAGTCTTTGATGAATTTCTATTAATTAAGTCTAATTAATAGATTAAATTAATAATTTAATTTAATGGAGAATTATTATGACTTTTTGAATATTTAATTATATTTAATTAATTGAGAAATTAATTAAATATAAAGAATTGAATTGGAAGATAAAAGTTTTAAGATTAAATTTAGAACATGATAATATTAATTTAATTTAATAATAATATATTTAGAGTTCATTTTTAAATAAATGCTAAATATTATTGTTATTTAAGTTAATAAATATTTATCAAATTAAACGTTCAAAATATATTAAAAAGGAAAAAGATATTAATTTATGAAAAAGATTTAAGTTCGCATGAATGAGTTTTAAATATAAGAGATTAATTTAAAAGATAAAATATGTGAACTTGATTAAGATATTTTATTAAGTGCACATGAGATTAAAGTTATAAATTTATTAAAGTAAAGTAAAGTGGAAAGTTAAATAAAGTAATTTAACAATTCACTTAAAGTGCATGAAGGAATAATAAAAGAATATTTTAATTTAAAAAGGAAATTAATTGTGCATGAATGAATTAATTAAATGAGAGAGAATTAAATATTGGAGATAAAAGTTAAAGTTTAAATTTAGAACGTGATTATATTTATTTAATTTAATAATAATATATTTAGAGTGCATTTTTAAATAAATGCTAAATATTATTGTTATTTAAGTTAGTAAATATTTTTATCAATTAAGTTTCTAAAAATGAAATTAAAAGTGAAAAGATATTTAATTATCATAAAGATTATAGTTCGCATGATTTATGCATGAGTTGGAAATAAAAGAAATTAATTGAAAAGATTAAACATGTGAGATTAATAAAGATATTTAATCGCATTAAGTGTGCATGAGATTTATAAGTTATAAATTGATTAAAATAGAAGTTGAGTGGAAATTAAATAAAGAGATTTAATAATCCATTTAACGTGCATGAAAATATGAAAGATAAGATAAATAAAGGTTGATTTTAGAGTTAACAAGATTGATCAAGAGACCTCCCGGGTAAACGCACAATTAGTGCCCCGATTGTAGGAAGAGAACTCCTTATCAAATTTGAGGGTTCATTTTTCAAGAGAGATTTTTGGAGACAAGTTTGAGAACACACACAGGTTTTGAAGAGCAACTCAGAGGGTTTGCGAAAGAAAGGAATTTCTCGTGGCTTGAAGGATTTTGTGTAGGAATTTTCATCTTATTGTCAAAGTTTAGCATCAGTATGAGGTAGGGTTTGAAACCCCGTGAATGCATTTTCAATTTGGAAGATATATCTGTGCTCCGTGTTTGTTTGGGTGGTTGAAATTCTATTTGTCGTCTTGATTGTTGTCCAAATCTGATTGATTGAAATTAGTCTTTCATTATTCATATTTATGAAGAAAATCGTAGAGAAAATTAATTTAAATCATGTAGGGTTTGAAAGAAAGGTAAATTCTAATTTAGAAAGAAAAATTTTGATCATTGCCATATTCGTCCTATCAGATTTAGATCGCAACTGTTTATATTATATATATATATATATATATATATATATATATATATATATATATATATATATAAAATAAATTAAAGAAAAATGTAAAACAAAATTATTTATTGTTAAAAAAAAAAAAAATATATATATATATATATATATATATATTATAAAAGTTTTTGTTGATTATTTTTATTAACTATGGAGTTAATATAAATAAATTGAAATTGTTTAAAAAAAATAAAATAAATTAATAATGGGCGAAATATATTGTTGGGTTTTGTTTTGTTTTTTTTTAAAAAAAAAATTTAAAAAAATAATAATATAATGCAGGGTGGGTATATTACCCCCCCCCCCCTGCTGGCTTTAATAAGCCGCAGTAGCCGGTACCTCTGCTGCTGCGTGCAGCAGGGTACCTGCTGTCGCAGGTACCAGGCCGATGGGCCTTTAAATACGCCTAAATAATATATGTTTCATTTTGTTTTAATAAAATTTAATACATTTTAAAATTTATTTAATTTAAATTGTAATAAATTTACATTATAAAATATATGTGATTTAATAAATATGAATGTTATTTAATATATATCAAAATTATTAAATGTTTTAAAGTTATTAAGTTTATTAAGTGTTAAATAATAAATGCTAGATGATAATTATAGCGTTGTTTATTATTATTATTGTCTAGATAATAATTAATAAAATAAATACTTAAGGAATTTAATAATGATTAATTAAAAGTTTTAATTAATTTATATTATTATGTATTTGGAAGATAAGAGAAAAGATTACTAAGTTTTGATAATATTTAATTAGAATACTTAATTAAACTATTATTAAAATAAATTAGAATCATAAACTGTATATTAATATGAATATGTTATGTAATTATTAATTAATTTAATTAAATATGATTTAATTAAGATTAATTAATGATGAAGGACGTTCAAATAAGTTCTAAGCTTATATAATTTTATTAATATTGAGTTTTATAAAATTATAAGCTTCTTATTCTAAGATCAATAAGTATTATTTAATAACAAATAATTACCTTTGATAATTTTGAAAGAATTGACTTAAAAATGAATAGAGATAATTGTGCAATTTATAGGAATATAAGAATGGGTTAAATTACAGGGGTAAACGATGAATCTTATCTACTTGAAGCTTGCACTACAAACATGAACTAGAAACTTTATTGTTTAACTCAACTTTGTATTTTCAAATCAAACCCAACTGTGAGATTGTCTTGTTTTCTATGTGATGTTTATGCCTTTGGATTTTGGAGTCAATTAGGTGTTGACCAGTCTAGGATGAACACCAGAGGTTTTGTGAGATTTCTTGGATACTATTTATGGGACTAGATGTTGTGATGTGTTTTGTGATTCATATTGGAGATTATATCTATGAGTTTTATCTTGTGGAGAAATTATGTGTACTTGGGTGGGAGAACCATCTTGTTATTAGGTTGCCTGTTAAGGAACCGAGTTTGATCTTTATGGGTGTTGTGGTATGGGACACAACTGTGTTTTTATGTGCTTAGGAGAGGTTGTCTAGGTACGTGACTTGGGAGTGGCTTGCATAGGGGTCCGGGACCCAAAGTGCTCAGTACCAGGGTAACCTAATGCAAGTTATGTAATAAGTGATAATCTAGTAATTAAAATTTATGGGGGGAAACACACTAAAAAGATAAGTTAGAGATTTGATCTACCCATGCCTTTAGTGCTTGTATAGACTAAGGATGGGAATGAGATGAGTGCCTCATCTTCTGAGAGGGCTTTCTGATTTCCATATGTGTGATGTTGAGGGTCTGGGGTTCAGAGTAACTAGTCCAGGGTAACTCAACGCTTGAGGGTCTGGGGTCTATTAAAAGATCAGTCCAGGGTAACTCAAGCAGCCATGTGATGACACTCCCTAGTATGTAGCCTGAGTCTTCTTTGTAGTTTTGTGTATCTCTAGTGGTGTACTTATTATTGATTGTGTTTATTATGGATATTTACTTTCATTGAGGATGATTGGGTGATTCATGGATGTTGTACTTTTGACATGTGGCTTTTGACTTGAGATGATTATCTTTCGTTGACTTTATCTTATGATCTTGGTATTTGGTTTATACTTGGTTCGTGTATGATGTTTGGTTATATGGTGTCGGTATTAGATTGAGTGTTCTTACTTTTGGATTATTTTATCTTCTTGAGTAGTATGTGTTACCTTTGAGGTAGTTTTGGCTATTAGGGGTACCTTGCCTAGGAATGTTTTATGTTTGATAGCCGTATGTGGATCGTTCATTATCTTCCCTGCACGGTGGGAGTGGAAGCCTGACTAGGTAACCACGTGGTCGGGAGGTAGTGTCTTCTTACCATTTGGGTTCTCCTTCACATTTCTAGCTATTGGATGTTTGTTGCAGAGGATGTACCTTTATCATTCTTATTTCTTATCTCAGAGACTTCTTTTCAGATGATGTATATATGTTATCATGTATTCTAACGTATTGTATCTTTTCTCACATACCCTGCGACATGTGCAGTGGATGTTATTTATTGGATGTACTTTCATTGTATTAGTTATACTTATGCTTTGCTTATGCGATTATGTATCTGTTATTCCTTTATGATCTTGAGACATTGTACTTGGAACTTAAACTAATTAATTTAAAATTTTTAAATGTGACTCAATGTAAAGGAATCCTTGAGGAATTGAAACTGTATCTGTAATTACAAATGTGTATTTGATATGTATGTTCTTATTGCTTCCGCATTAATTTTATTTGATGTTGTTTAAACTTAAAAAAAAAAATAGTTCAGTAAACATTGTAACATCTTAGGTTTAATTCTCTTGGGTTCCCGAGCGGGGCGTTACACCATACTTGTGGATTCAAGGATTTGAATCCTCTACAAGGATTTCCACAAGCAATGTGAATAGTTCCATTTACTTTGTTTATGCATATATATTGTTTCAATTACATTTCAAGGTTAATTCAAAACTGGGGTTTGACTGAAACAAACCCCCCACCCAACAAACAACCCATTTTTCTTGCAGATACAAGTATGGAATAATGAATCAAAGAGAATATTTGGATACCCTTTTTGTCGAACTCAAACATAAATTTTGTCATAGTAGTGCAGGTCAAGGTCAAATTTTTGGGGTACAACTGTGCCTCAGGGTAAGATTGTGCCCCACCAACAGGGTCAAGGTTGACCTCCCTTCGAAAATATAATTTTTTCCTAGGTTTTCTCTATCTCGACATTTCCAGTTTGGAATGGGTTGTAGATTTTCCATAAACTACATACAAACATAAAAAATCAGCATTTCCAGATTCAAGGTTAGTATTTGTCTTTTATTTATGTTAGGATTTAAGCATATACTCCCCTCAAAATAGAAAGAAGACCCTATTTAATCTCTTTTCACCCTTTTCTCCATCACTTGATCCATTTTTGCATTGAACATTTTCTTGTGTTTAATCAATTTGGTTCATTCCTTCTAGAAATTAGGGTTGAGAAGAGGGTCACCATTTTCTTTCCATTTAAGTGGAAACCTTGGTAGTTGGAATATCCTTGTATTTTTTTGTCAAGCAAGGCCTTCTTATCCTAAAAAACCTTAATGATATCATCATAATGAGCCATAAGACATGTAATGTTCATTGAAAATGGAGTGAATCCTAATAGAGGATCATATGTGGCATCATTTTCCCTAGTAGCAACCAATAATTTATTATATGTAAGCCATGGCTCTTTATACTCCTATTGCTTCTCCAAATCAAATTGGTTAGCAATAACATCCTTTGGGTGATAAAAATCATGTTCCCATTGAGGAAAACTTACCATTATCTTGAACATATTGAATAATTTATCTCGTTCTTTATACGTTGCAATACTTGTACCCATATGGTAGGGCTCAAATAACTTTTCAATGCGCAACCAACCTCCTCTAGTTATGAAAAATTATGGAATCATTATATAGTTGGAGAAGAAAATTCTCTTTCATCTTCCTTTCAATTTTACTTTCCATATGGCTTCCATAAAACCTAATCTTAGAGGACCTCAAATGGTAACACAGGTGGCTTCCCTTCAAAACCCTATATTATCAACAATGTAATAACTAAATAAGGAATATTATCTCCCCAATCATGTGATGTGTTCAAGTTAGGATTCAATTCCTTTGGTTTCATGAAAGCACTTAGCTCCATATGTTTCCCAGTTACATCTAAAACTAATCTAGACATGAGCCTAGATGCAAATACATTGTCAAATCTTTCAAAGGGTCACTTCAATTTTGTCCCAAGATAGATTCATGGTTCATTATTGAACTTTCATTTCTTCATCTCCAACCTTTCACATCAACTTTATTCTTGTTGAAAAACATTATGTCTTTCTAAATAGAAACATGTGCATTAATAAAGAATAATGGTAGAACTGGCATTCCCCCTTTTATTTCTTTACTAGTTATAACTGTCAGAAATGCTTTAGAATAACTGAGAGGGGGGGGGTGAATCAGTTATTCAGTTATTCAAGGTCCAACATGTCCAATTCAAACTTTTTCATTAAGTGTAGTGAGCTCATTCAACCATACATTCATCCAAGCTTTAATATTCATATTCAACAAGTTACTATATATCAATCATGCAAGCATAACACATAAAAGATCAACACATAACACAATGATTTATGTGGAAACCCAATTTGGGAAAAACCATCAGTAACATGCTACTCAATTCTCAGTCTTCTAAAGTGATGCCCTGTGAAAGGCCTGCCTTGTTAAAGGCTTACAACACACTGTTAGATATGACCTTATTAGAGGATTTAACCACCCTGTAAGAAGTGGGCTTGGATAGAGGACTTTAGAAGATTCACTTGGAATGCCACCCTATTAAAGGATTTACAAATGGCTATTAAACCAACCTAAGTCCATAGGATTTTCATATCTAATACAATTGCTAGAGAGTATTAGAAATTTTTTGACCTGATTACAACATACTACTTAACTTGCAGATCTCAGATCACTTCTCAGCTCTTCACATTGCCTGGCCTTCAATCTCTGCAACTCTTGATAGCTTGCCCTCCTTTCAAGCTTAGTCTCCTTGGGTCTCCATGCTCAATGTACTAGTGCAATCATCTCTTCTTGACCACTTGTAGAAGCAGACCCTCTGTGCTTTTCCTTCTCCTAGATGCCTTCTCCTTGACACCCTTCTATCCACTTCTCAATTTGGCACTTCAACAGTAGCAACATCAACAACATTTGCTTCCTAGTCTATGACTCCTTAAATAGAAGTCTTGGAGTTCCTTTCTGGCTCGATTCTTCCATTCTTTAATTTCAATTCATATGGATTAGGTAAGATTCATTGTATCTAACCCATATTTTATTTTCTCTAGAAACTTCTTGAATAATCTATTGAATTCACCCAAAAATAGCTTACATAGAATTATGTGTCACCAACTCATCATCCTTATCCTCCAACTAGTTCACAAAATTCAAGGCAACCACTTTGTCGACTTAGATTTGGAAAATCTTTGTCATTTAAAATAATGCAACAGCTCGGCACTATTGAAATATTGGTGCTTGACGCATACTGAGTTACTCAACATCGACTGTGTTTTTATTGATGCTCAACACCTAAAGTTCACTTGGCACCACCTACGATTTTCTAATGCTCGACACCTCATACTTTTCTTGGCACTTGAACTTCACTCAGCACCTAGGATTACTCGGTACACACTAGATTTTTCCTTTTGCTCGACTCCAATTGAAAATTTGCTCGGCTTCAACTAGCTTGCTTGGCACCCACAAATGAACTTAGTTTAACCTTTGTAGTCAACCTTGTTACAACTTATTCCTCTAATATTTCTAAGTGGGACCAACCTTTGTATCTTTGAGTATGTTATCAATACATCATTTAACCATTGTCTTAACTGATCCTTGCACTTCATTACGACATCATAACTCAACCTTTCCCTTAGGTGCTCTTGTTACATCTTGTTGATCAAATCCTCTTCATCAATAAACTAAGTGATAGTACTTGGATCTTATAAGCAATTGTCATTCCTACAAATAGCATCTTTGACATCAATGACAAAACAATGATTGAAAACATTCTTTCAACAACAATCTACGTCTTTGATCTTCAATTATCTTCTCACAATGATCTTTTCAATTAGATTTCCAACAATCTCCCTCTTTGGCATTGATGGCAAACCAAACTAATCAACCATCATACTAAACTATTTAACGAAATGCAAATTAGGTTAGAATAGTAAGTCAAATGCCAAAAAGTAATTGTATTACCATCAGTTTTTATATCTTCCTCTTTTGATCTACTACCCCGATTGCTTCATTTTTGCTTCTCCCTCTTAGCTTCTATATCTATGTTCTTTTCTTTTCTTCCTTCTTATAGTTTCTCCTTCTGTGTACATTGCTCATCTTTTGCTATTATTGGTTCTAATCAGCTTCTTCATTTTCTTGACATTTCTCCCTCATACTTTTGATCAAATGCTATTGATCAATTTCTTGACATTTCTCCCTCTTTGACAACAATGCCAAAGACATATTAGCATCTTATCATGCAAGTGTAGCATTTGCAAGTTCATTCAATTTCTCCCTCTGTCACCTTGCTTGTGACTGATTTGGAACTTCAACACTTCAATTACTTTAGGCATGAATCCTAAAGTAGGTTTCCTCTACATCAATGTGTAAAATCTTCTACAATCAGCTCATTTGATGCAAGGTAGTCTTGGTTATTCTTAAGTAGCCTTGGCTAGGGTTATCTCCCCTAACTTACCTCTAAGATACTCAAAAGCTTCTTTAGGAAGTGCTTTTGTGAAGATGCCAGGAATCTATTCCTTTGAGCTTACATATTCCATCTTCACTTGCTTATCTTCCACCAACTCTCTTACATAGTGATACTTAATTGCAATGTGCTTGGTTTTAGCATGCACTGTAGTGCCTCTGGTGTTTGCAGTCTGTACCTTGTCTATTTTTTGATTTGAGAGATACTTGATACTCTTTTGATATTTGTACCTTGAGACGATCTGAGGGTTGAATGTTATATTTTGATTTCCGTATCATAGATACTTTGTTGCTATGCTGTTCAGTTTATCATATTTGCATGTTGATGCTATTTTGAGATGACAACAGATCTATGATATCTGATTATCTAGTTATTTGATGTATTGGTCACATCTGTGGTTTTTGTGATGTGATGGACCTTATGCTTTGGTTATTTACTTCATTCTCGTCTTTTATGATTAATGTGAATGTGAGTGGTGTAAATGGATTAATGAGTTATTTAATGCTTTAATTGCTTCGAATATTATGTTATATGCAATTGCACTTGATCGTGTGTTTTAGTGTGCAGGAATTATATCCCTGGCAATGGCCTATGGAGTTAGTGATCCAGCTGTTCATATTTTGCCAATGTCGCTCCTATATGGTCGATGTATCCTTATTTAGTTGTTTTATATTAAAACCTTTCGATGATTAGTAAATCTGAACTCATTTGCATTATGTGATTAGACTAGTGAGCATGTCTGTGCATTTAGAAGTTCGCATTCATCACGAAAGTGTTAAGTGATTTTCTGTAATTTTGGGTTTTCGAGTTTTAAATCTTTTTGGATTTAATTTCTGGCAGCTTTGCCTTAGGTGAATTTCCAT
Organism: Cupressus sempervirens; assembly: GCA_028749045.1. Lineage (NCBI taxonomy): Eukaryota > Viridiplantae > Streptophyta > Pinopsida > Cupressales > Cupressaceae > Cupressus > Cupressus sempervirens. The sequence goes on along the minus strand of CM053786.1, from coordinate 288,288,270 downwards.
TACAGATAATAACTTGTTTTCGTTTGCATTAATTCAAAGTTTAACTACTCCAGCCAGCTATTTTCCATAATGAACTATTCACTCAAAAATAAATAAATATTAGAAAAGGGAATTCATCATTCACTTCTCACATTTTGGAAAATTGAATTTGGAGAGCAAATTTGGAAATCCTCTTGTGAAGGATTATTGTTTTGCTCGTTGTGGGAGCTATGAGCGTGGGATCTTTGCAAGGTTGGTCTCGTTGGATTCAGCTCGAGGAGTTCTTGCTTTGCCGTTAGTTTCAGTAGTTTTGGCGAAGTATTTATTTTATTCTACGAGTTTTAGTTTCAGCCCTTTTTGCTGTCAGGTAGGGCCTTCCCGTTTTAATCTTTTTACTCTATTTCTACTTTCGTTTCTTGTAGTATTATGTTAGGAGGCTGTGAACTAGTGTTCCCCTCCGTTTCTGTTTGCTAGTTCTACCCAGTTGGTCGGGTATGAATGTTTTACCTGCTTTTGGAATGGGGGTTTGGGTTTTTGGGCCGTTATGCTGGCCGTTTTTGCATACAGTGTCCGTTTTCAATTATTTTTTGGATTTTTGGGGTTTTTGAACCCAAAGGCCAAATGGGTTTTAATTTTGGAATTTTTCCAAAATTTGGGGTTTTTACCTCATTTTGCGTGCCACCCTGTTTTCTCAGGTTTTCTTGGCACATTGTGGTTCATGGACCTAGATGATCCGTTTGGATACCAGTCGGAACACTTTTGCATCTTTCGTTGCTTTGGGATGCGTGTAGCATCCGTCATCTCGATTATGTTTTTCGATCAATTGACTTCTGTTTGCATTCTCATCCTGTCCTTGTGTATGATCTCTGTGATGGTGGTGCGCCACACACATGTACATTGTTGGGTGATCTACGAGGCTCGATCTTCCGTGGTACTTCCAAAAGTTGTGATCATTGGGGTTGGGTTGGGAGTTTGCATGCCTATGGGCACTCATTGGATGAGCATGGGTAGGGTAGGGTAGCATATGGAGGGGGTTTCTATCTCGCAGCCTGGTGACCTTAGCCCCATAGGGTTGGCAGAGGAAGTTTTAAGTAAGTGATAATTAAATAAACATTGGGTGGTAATAACATTAAAGAAAATAAAATGGTACTTTTGTGTATTGGCCTTCCGTTGAGGGAGTTGAGCTACACAGATCCAAGCTTGGGCTTTTGATGCCAAGCGACTCTCTATGATGTTAGTCCCTACATAGTATCCCATTGAGGTGTTTGAACAGGACCTATAATTTATGCAATATCTATGTCTTGGATTCAGTCATCATACTGCTGTGTGTGTGTGTTAGCCATGGTTGTTGTTTTGTGTGTGTGTGTGGTTGGATCATTATCTCCATCAGCATGGCGAGTGTGGACCTACGGGTACCACGTGGTTGGGAGGTGTAGCTACCTTCACCACTGCTAGGGATCGGTGTACAGAGATGGTCTGTTGTTCTAGCCTGATCGTTGCTAGATGTGTCACTTGGTACTTCGATTTGCGGAGTACACTTTCTAGTGATTTATGCTTTCATTGGGATGTTGTTTTCCATGTTTACATGATGTTGGTTTTATGCATTCTTTATTTTGATGTTTAGTATATGGTAGATGATGTTATCTGATTACAGGGTTATCTTATGCTTTCTACTAGCATGTTAGATTTCATTTACTTATATTGTAGCATGTTTAGTAGTGATGTCCCTATCACGATAGCACCGATAATCTGATTAGTGGCTTGAGATGTTATGTGCGAGGGATGGCTAGGGCCCACGATGGTCTTATGATGCCATTGATGGTTTGGAAGAACCGCGTACTTGTGGTTGATTTGTTCTTTGCGATGTTATTTCAGTTGTGGTGATGTTCCTTTCTGTTCCTTTTTTGTTTGTTAGATGTTAGATTTCGTTTTCTATATTTCAGTTACTCAGTTCTGGTTCAAGTGTTCTAGCCTCAAAATGTGGATCTAGTACTCCCCGGTGTGGAGGTTCTTTTGTTGATTTTTCCCCATTTTTTGAGTTCTGGAAGTGTTTTTTCTTTGTATGGGTGACATTTGTTCAGTAATGTGTGACATTCAAAAAGTGTCACACGCCCATACAAAATGTATTGTACGATTTTGTAAAGTGTCACACGCCTCTTGGAGAAGTGTCACACGACACTTTCCAGTATCGCACGCCTCTTAGAGTTGTGTCAGGCAACATTGTTAAAGTGTCACACGCCTTAAGGAAAAGTATCGCCCAGTCCCTAAAAGTGTCACACTCCTTCTTGAGAAATGTTGCGCAACACTTTTCTATGCTGCATTAAAGTATCGCACAATTTTTGTAAAAACCTGCGCGGGCGGACAACAGGCAATTTTCGTCGTTCCAAAATTTTTAAGAGTTGATCCGGATACCCTTTTGGGTGTTCTTCGACCCTATGTTGTTGCATTTTGATTTTTGATGGTTTTTCTTGAAATTCAGTTTTTGGGTTTCTGTTTTAGTCCTTCGGGGTTCTTATACTTAAGATATATTTTAATATATGCGACGATTCATTTGAGATGGGTTTCAGACCTCTACGGGCTAAGATTAAGATTCTAGGAAATTTCAGGGCTTTAGATTTCAGACTTAGCCAATTTTTAGGAGTTTGTTTTGGTCTTTTAGCTCGGTCGATCTCTTATGTTTTCTTGTTTATGTTTGGTTAGTGGTGATGTTTGGAGATCCGTTGGGTGTCAGGATGGTCGTTAAGTCTTCCGTTGCGATCTGTATGATCCCTGTATGTTGTTGTCATAAGTGTATATATATATATATATATATATATATATATATATATATATATATATATATATATATAGGCTTGTTTTCATCCTTGCTTCCAAGGATCTCCGGGTGGGGCATTACATCTGGTATCAGAGCCCATGTTGCTACATTGGGATCTCTGTGTTATGCTTCCACTATGGTTTTGTTTGATGTTGTGTGTTGCTTTGTATGTTTTATTTTTTATTTTTATTTTTTATCTTGCTCGTTCATGGTTTTTACTCTTATGCTTGTTATCCTATTGTTTTGACATTATCTTGTTGCTTCCTATCAGTGATGCCTCCTGCACGTAGACCTAGTGGCCGTGGTGGTACCCATAGTGGTAACTGTGGAAATGAACACCATGAAGAGGAATGCCAAGGAGGAAGGGGAGAACATGGTAATACCGGTGATCAAAATGGCGTAGGGGTGATGATGCCTGTCCTCCAGCAGATTCTTGCTCTTTTGGGCCCTTGTGTTGAGGAGCACCAACAGGATTAGAATAAGGAAGAGGGATCTCATCATGGAGATTCCCATCACTCTGAGCATAGAGAGGAGGAACGTAAACGTGAGTGTTCTCTTACCCCACCAGGTGGTAGAGGACACCGTCGGGGTGGTAGAGATTGAAATAGTGAGCACTCCATTAGGTTGGATATCATGATGTCCCTTTAGAGTTCCAAACCACCACCATTCGATGGTAGGGGAAGTGGCCTCAAGGCTGAGACTTGGTTGTTGGACATGAAGCGCTGCTTCACCATGTATCCATATTCAACCAACATGAGGGCCCGTTGTGCACTTATGCAGATGAGGGACCACGGATCCATTTGGTGGAATATTGAGAGTCAGAAGCTTTAGCTTAGTGTCGCAGATCTCACCTGGGAGATTTTTGAGGAGAGATTCTGAGAGAGATTATTATCTCCTCAGTATCGAGAGGCCCGTGCTGATGAGTTCCATGAAATCTGTCAAGGGAAAATGACTGTGGATTAGTAGGAGATCTGGTTCTTTGAACTTAGGCAGTATTCATGCTATAACAATGATGATTTTCTCTTAGCGCATCATTTTATCTGAGGCCTGAAGGATTCCCTCATTGGAGAAGTTTGCATGCATCAACCTAGGACTCTTGTGCTCGCGGTAGAGAATGCACATATTGCGAAAGAAAATTTGGCTAAAGGTTTCAGTAGTAGATCTGGTTCTCAGAACCAGGGTGCTAGGAATGCAAGGCAGGATGCACAGTTTACCTAGTCTTCGGGAAAGGGTCAAGCCCAATCAGAACCAACTCAAGGTGGTAAACGTCATGGCCCTCAGCAGAATTTTTGGGGTAAGGAGGTGGTCAGTCTTCTAGTAATTCAAGAAAGAAAGGAGATAATCAGAATAGAGGACAAAAATCTCAGCATGATTGTCCTCCTCAGAACAATCAGCAGACTTTCAGCAGGGGTAGTGCACCATATCCTAGTGCTACTCAGAGTGGTCATGGGACAAGACCCAACTTTTTTGGGAATTGTTATTCTTGTGGCCAACCTAGCCATAAATTTTATGATTGTCCCATCAAACCATCTACAGGACCCGGTAAGGGCGCAATGAGATTTGAGCCTACTGTAGGAGATGCGGGTCAGAATCATAGAGTCTTTGCAGCGGTTGACAACCGTCAAGCTGAGCATCAAGGTACAGTAGTTGAGGCTACAGGTATGTTGCATGGTATTTTTACTTCAGTTTTGTTTGAATCTGGTGCTACTGATTCTTTCATTTCACCATCTCTTGTTCAACGATGTGGGCTAGTGGCAATGCATTAGGTTGATGGTGGTAGGTTGAGTTAGCCATGAGTTCTAAGGTGGTTGTTGACTCATTGGTTACAAGTTGTTTGGATTTGGGAACCTTCACCACCATAGTGGATCTACGCATTCTACCTTTGAGATCGTATGACATTGTGTTGGGCATGGATTGGTTAGCTGCCCATTAGGCCAATATCGATTGCCATCGTAAGGTGGTATAGTGTGTGGATGACACAGGTGGGCAGGTGGAACTTTTGGGAGTTCAGCGACCAGTCTCACTTCGTATGATCTCAGCTAATCAGCTGAAGCAGAGTGTGTGAAAGGGTTGTCAGTTGTTTCGTGTATCTCTCAGTGATCTTGAGGAAGTCGAGAGCCATATGGTAACACTCGATGATCACCCACTCCTTCATGAGTACGCAGATGTGTTTCCTGATGAAATTCCAGGTATGCCACCGCAGCGTGACATTGATTTTCAGATCGATCTTGTACCAGGAGCAAAACTGATTTTACGAGCTCCTTATCGCATGACTACTCAGGAGTTGAGTGAGCTCAAATTACAATTGGAGGAATTATTGGCCAAGGGCCATATTCATCCTAGTGTATTCCCGTGGGGTGAACCAATCATCTTCATGAAGAAGAAGGATGGTTCTTTGCATTTGTGCATTGAATATCGGTAGTTGAATAAGGTGACGGTGAAGAACTGTTATCCTTTGCCAAGGATAGATGACTTGTTTGATTAGATGAAGGGAGCACGAGTGTTCTCAAAGATTGATCTGAAGTTGGGATACCATCAACTTGGTATCCAAGAGGCTAATATTCATCGAATAGCATTTCGTACACGATATGGGCATTATGAGTTCATAGTTGTACCTTTTAGGTTGACCAATGCACCATCAGTGTTCATGAGTTTGATGAATGGGGTATTTTGTATGTACCTCGATCAGCGTGTCATTGTATTTTTGGATGACATATTGATCTACTCGAAGACTGTGGAGGAGCATGAAGTCCATTTACGTCAAGTATTGCAGTGCTTGAGAGACCATTAGCTATATGGCAACCTGAGTAAATGTGGGTTCTTCCAGTCAGAGGTGAAGTATTTGGGACATATCATCACTGGTGATGGAATTGCAGTGGATCCAGAGAAGATTTGTGCTATCATGGATTGGCCGACACCCACTAATATCTCAGAAGTTCGTAGTTTCATGAGATTAGTGGGTTACTACCGTTGCTTTGTGAAGGATTTCTCATGAGTAGCCCATCCCATCACTTCTCTTCAGAGGAAAGGGAAGAAGTTTTTTTGGTCAGACCAGTGCAAGGCAACATTTGTTGCTCTTAAGGAGTGTTTGACCAGTGCACCAATCCTTGCAGTGCCTAATCTTGTAGGTGATTTCATGGTTTTCACAGATGCTTTATTGGAAGGCATGGATGCGGTGTTAATGCAGAATGGTCGAGTGATTGCTTTTGAGTCTAGAAAACTGAAGTACCATGAACTAAACTACCCCACTCCTGATTTGGAACTTGCAGCTGTAGTGCATGCCCTTGTCCGTTGGAGGCATTTTTTTTTGGGACACATGTTTGAGTTGCATAGCGATCATAGGAGCTTGCAGTATATCTTTACTCAACCAAACTTGAATGCACGATAGCGTCGTTGGATGGAGTTCCTGTGCGAGTATGACTTTGATGTTCATTACATCAAAGGGAAGGAGAATGTTGTCACAGATGCCTTGAGTAGGAGGCAAGATGAGGTATCAGTGATGTCATTGGGAGTGGATTTGCGAAGTTGTATTTTAGAGGCTTTGCCTAGTGACACTTGGTATAAGGAGGTGAGGGCAGAGATCGAGCTTGGACGCACCTTTGAGGGGAGATTTCCAAGTTATATTCTTGAGTCTGATGGACTATTGCGACACTTGGAGCATATTTATGTACCCTTGTTGGGTGATCTTCATACCTTAGTTTTGTCAGAAGTGCATCGTGCACTGTATTCTGCACATCCTGGAGTCAAGAAGATGCATGCTAATCTCAAAAATTTGTACTTCTAGGTAGGGATGAGACGTGATGTTGCTGACTTTGTTGCTAGATGTCTTGAGTGCCAGAGAGTGAAGGTAGAGCATCAACATCTGACGGGTCTTTTGCAGCCACATACCATTCTAGAGTGGAAGTGGGATACAATATCTATTGATTTTATCACAGGGTTGCCTATGTCATTGCGAAGACATGATTGTATCATGGTGACAGTGGACAAGTTGTCCAAGGTAGCACATTTTCCACCCATGAGAGCATCCTACACTGCTTCTTCTGTAGTGCATGTTTTCATGGTGGATATTGTTCGTTTGCATGGGATCCCTCGTCGGATCATTTTAGATAGAGATACAGTGTTTACTTCTGCACTATGGACATCTCTATAGCATGCATTGGGCGCACAACTCAATTTCAGTTCAGCTTATCACCTAGAGATCGATGGTTAGATAAAGAGAGTAAATCGGGTTTTGGAGGATATGCTTCACATGTATGTTATGGATAGGCAGGTGAAATGGGAGGACTATTTGTACCTTGTTGAGTTTGCTTACAATGATGTGTATCATAGTTCTCTTGGCATGTCACCTTTTCAGGCCTTGTATGGTAGACCATGTCATACACCTTTGAGTTGGGATCGTTTAGAGGACTGAGTTCTTTTGGGTCCAGAGATGCTTCAGGATATGGAGCAGTAGGTTGTTCGCATTAGAGAGCATTTGGTTACTACTCAGGACAGGTAGAAGAAGTATGCAGATGCCCATAGGTTGGATCGTCACTTTTCTGTTGGTGACAGGGTGTTTTTGAGAGTGTGGCCGAGGAAGAGCCCTATTTGTTATGGGAAAGGCTCTAAGTTGGTGCCACATTTTTTTGGACCTTTTGAGATCCTTGAGAGGATTGGTCCTGTTGCTTATCGAATAGCATTGCCACCTAGCCTATTGTTTATCCATGATGTTTTCCATGTTTCTATTTTGCGGCAGTATATTCCTGATGTGACCCATGCTATTGATTGGGATGCATTGCAGGTAGCAGATAGGCAGCTTACTTTGCAGCCCATTCATATCCTATAGCAGCGGAGGATGACCTTGTGAGGTCGAGACATAGAGTAGGTAAGGGTCCAATGGGACCCGAGCGATGAGACCTCTGCGACTTGGGAAGATGCTACACAATTGAGGGGATTGTACCCCTACCTTTTTGCTGGCTTCCAGGAGTAAACCTATGCTAGTGGGGGAGGATGTAGTGCCTCTCGTGTTTGCAGTCTGTACCTTGTCTATTTTTGATTCGAGAGATACTTGATACTGTTTTGATATTTGTACCTTGAGACAACTCGAGGATTGAATGTTATATTTTGATTTTCGTACCATAGACACTTTTTTGCTATGCTGTTCATTTTATCATAATTGCATGTTGATGTTATTTTGAGATGATAGTAGATCTATGATATTTGATTATCTAGTTATTTGATGTATTGGTCACATCTGTGGTTTTTGTGATGTGATGGACCTTATGCTTTGGTTATTTACTTCATTCTCGTCTTTTATGATTAATGTGAACGTGAGTGGTGTAAATGGATTAATGAGTTATTTAATGCTTTAATTTCTTAGACTATTATGTTATATGCAATTGCACTTGATCGTGTGTTTTAGTGTGTAAGAATTATATCCTTGGCAGTGGCCTATGGAGTTAGTGATCCAGCTGTTCATATTTTGCCAATGTTGCTCCTATATGGTCGATGTATCCTTATTTAGTTATTTTATATTAAAACCTTTCGGTGATTAGTAAATCCGAACTCATTTGCATTATGTGATTAGACCAGTGAGCATGTTTGTGCATTTAGAAGTTTGCATTCGTCGCGAAAGTGTTAAGTGATTTTCTGTAATTTTGGGTTTTCGAGTTTTAAATCTTTTTGGATTTAATTTCTGGTAGCTTTGCCTTAGGTGAATTTCTATTATGGATAATAACTTGTTTTTGTTTGGGTCAATTCGGATTTTAACTACTCCAACCAGCTATTTTCCATAATGAACTATTCACTCAAAAATGAATAAATATTAGAAAAGGGAATTCATTATTCACTTCTCACATTTTGGAAAATTGAATTTGGAGAGCAAATTTGGAAATCCTCTTCTGAAGGATTATTGTTTTTCTCATTGTGGGAGCTGTGAGCATGGGATCTTTGCGAGGTTGGTCTCATTGGATTCAGCTCGAGGAGTTCTTGCTTTGCCGTTAGTTTTAGCAGTTTCGGCGAAGTATTTATTTTATTCTACGGGTTTTAGTTTCGGCCCTTTTTGCTGTCAGGTAGGGCCTTCCCGTTTTAATGTTTTTACTCTATTTCTTCTTCCATTTCTTGTAGCATTATGTTAGGAGGCTATGAACTAGTGTTCCCCTCCGTTTCTATTTGCTAGTTCTGCCCGGTTGGTCGGGTATGAATGTTTTACCTATTTTTGGAATGGGGGTTTGGGTTTTTGGGCCATTATGTTGGCTGTTTTTGCATACGGTGTCCGTTTTCAATTATTTTTAAATTTTTGGGGTTTTTGAACCCAAAATCCAAATGGGTTTTAATTTTGGAATTTTTCCAAAATTTGGGGTTTTTACCTCATTTTGCATGCCACCCTGTTTTCTCGAGTTTTCTTGGCACATTGTGGTTTGTGGACCTGGATGATCTGTTTGTATACCAGTCGAAACACTTTTACATCTTTTGTTTCTTTGGGATGTGTGTAGCATCTGTCATCCCGATTATGTTTTTCGGTCGATTGACTTCTGTTTACATTCTCATCTTGTCCTTGTGTATGATCTCTGTGATGGTGGTGCGCCACACACATGTACATTGTCGGGTGACCTGCGAGGCTCGATCTTCTGTGGTACTTCCGAAAGTTGTGATCATTGGAGTTGGGTTGGGAGTTTGCATGCCTACGGGCACTCATCGTTGGATGAGCATGGGTAGGGTAGGGTAGCATATGGAGGGGGCTTCTATCTTGCAGCTTGGTGACCTTAGTCCCATAGGGTTGGCAGAGGAAGTTTTAGGTAAGTGATAATTAAATAAACATTGGGTGGTAATAACATTAAAGAAAATAAAATGGTACTTTTGTGTATTGGCCTTCCGTTGAGGGAGTTGAGCTACACAGTGTATTGGCCTTCCATTGAGGGAGTTGAGCTACACAGATCTAAGCTTGGGCTTTTGATGCCAAGCGACTCTCCATGATGTCAGTCCCTACATAGTATCCCATTGAGGTGTCTGACCAGGACCTATAGTTTATGTATTGTCTATGTCTTAGATTCAGTCATCATACTGCTTGGTGTGTGTGTTAGCCGTGGTTGTTGTTTGTGTGTGTGTGGTTGGATCATTATCTCCATTAGCACAACGGTGTGGACCTACGGGTGCCACATGGTTGGGAGGCATAGCTACCTTCACCACTGCTAGGGATCGGTGTACAGAGATAGTCTATTGTTCTAGTGTGATCGTTGCTAGATGTGTCACTTGGTACTTCGATTTGCAGAGTACACTTTCTAGTGATTTATGCTTTCATTGGGATGTTGTTTTCCATGTTTACATGATGTTGGTTTTACGCATTCTTTATTTTGATGTTTAGTATATGGTAGATGATGTTATCTGATTACATGGTTATCTTATGCTTTCTACTAGCATGTTAGATTTCATTTGCTTATATTGTAGCATGTTTAGTAGTGATGTCCCTATCATGAAAGCACCGATGATCTGATCGGTGGCTTGGAATGTTATGTGCGGGGGATGGCTAGGGCCCACAATGGTCTTATGATGCCATTGATGGTTGGGAGGAACCGCGTACTTGTGGTTGATTTGTTCTTTGTGATGTTATTTTAGTTGTGGTGATGTTCCTTTCTGTTCCTTTTCTATTTGTTAGATGTTATATTTCATTTTCTGTATTTTAGTTACTCAGTTCTGGTTTGAGTGTTCTAGCCTCGAAATGTGGATCTGGTACTCTTCGGTGTGGAGGTTCTTTTGTCGGTTTTTCCCCATTTTTTGAGTTCTGGAAGTTTTTTTGCTTTGTATGGGCAACATTTGTTCAACAATGTGCGACATTTAAAAAGTGTTGCACACCCATACAAAATGTATCGTATGATTCTGTAAAGTGTCGCACGCCTCTTGGAGAAGTGTCGCATGACACTTTCCAGTATCACACGCCTCTAAGAGTTGTGTCACGTGACATTGTTAAAGTGTCGCACGCCTTAAGGAAAAGTATCGCCCAGTCCCTGAAAGTGTCACACTCCTTGAGAAATGTCGCGCGACACTTTCTATGCTGCATTAAAGTATTGCACAATTTTTGTAAAAACCTGTGCAGGTGGACAACGGGAACTTTTTGTTGTTCCGAAATGTTTAAAAGTTGATTTGGATACCCTTTTGGGTGTTCTTCGACCCTATGTTGTTGCATTTTGATTTCTGATGGTTTTTCTTGAAATTTAGTTTTCAAGTTTCTGTTTTAGTCCTTCGGGGTTCTTATACTTGAGATATATTTTAATATATGCGACGATTCATTTGAGATGGGTTTCAGACCTCTACGGGCTAAGATTAAGATTCTAGGAAATTTCAAGGTTTCAAATTTCAGACTTAGCCAATTTTCAGGAGTCTATTTTGGTCTTTTAGCTCGGTCGATCTCTTATGTTTTCTTGTTTGTGTTTGGTTAGTGGTGACGTTTGGAGATCCGTTGGGTGTCAGGATGGTCGTTAAGTCTTCCGTTGCGATTTGTATGATCCGTGTATGTTGTTGTCATGTGCACTTACACTTTAAAAAAAAAAAAAAATTTATTCTGGCTTGTTTTCATCCTTGCTTCCAAGGATCTCCGGGCGGGGTATTACATGCATTACAGGCTTCTTTGATATGTTGATAGCACTTGTATTATCACAATAAAGTATCACAGGTTCATTTACCTCTTCCTTCATACGTTGCAACAAATGTTTGATCCATACAATATTGGTGCAATTAATAGTAGTTGCAACATATTCAGCTTCTGCAGTGGACTGTGAGGTACAACTTTGCTTTTTGCTGGTCCATGTAATCAATCTTTTTCCCAAGAAAAGTGCTCCTTCACTAGTGCTTTCTCTATCATCGATGTTACCTCCCCAATTTACACCAGTATAGGCTCTCAGTTCAAACTTTTCACTCCTTGTGTAGTACAAACCAAAGTCATCAGTTCATTTTAGATACCTCAATATTCTCTCCACTGCCATTAGGTGATTTTCTCTTGGATTTGAAAAAAATCTTGCCACTATTCCAATAGCTAGTGCAATGTCTGGCCTACTATGTACAACATATTGCAACTTTCTAATCATTGATCTATTCATTGTTTGATTCACTTCAGCAGACTCATCATTCTTGGATAGCTTATGTCCTATTGCCATTGGTGTGCTAACTGGTTTTGAATCTTCTAACCCAAATGTCTTGAGTATCTCCTTGATGTATTTGGATTGGGTCATAAATATGCCATGCTTAAATTGATATACTTGCAATCCAACAAATAATTTGATTTCTTCAATCATTGACATCTCAAACTCATGTTTCATTTGATCAGCAAAATCTTTGCATAGAGCATCTTTTCCTCCAAATATTATGTCATCAACAAATATTTTAGATATCAAAATATCTTTACCTTTTTCAGCTTTGATATACAAGTTTTTGTTGTCATATGTTCTCTCAAATCCCATCTTCACAAGATATTTGTGTAGTCTCTCATACCATGCTCTAGGTGTTTGCTTCAAACCATAAAGTGATTTGTGCAGTTTGCAGACCATGTTCTTGTTCTTATTATCAACAAATCCCTCTAGTTGTTCAATGTAGACTTCCTCTTCCAGTATACCATTTATAAAATTAGATTTGACATCCATTTGGTAGACTTTGAAACCTTTGTATGCAGCATATGCAAGCAGTGTTGTTACTCCTTCCATTCTTGCAACAGGGGCAAATGTTTCCCCATAATCCAGTCCTTCTTCTTGTGCATAGCCTTTGCAAACTAGTTTGGCTTTGTTTCTAGTTATTTCACCATTCTCATCAAGTTTGTTCCTAAACACCTATTTGGTACCAATTACATTCTTATCAGTTGATCTAGGAACTAGGGTCCAGGTTTTGTTCTTCTAAATCTGATCTATCTCTTCTTCCATAGTTTTATACCAGTCATCATCTTGTAGTGCATCCTTCACTATTTTGGGCTCAACTTTTCTCAGCAAACATGATTCATTCCTTAGTCTATTCCTTTTCATTGGTCTAGTATCCTTGTCACCAATGATTTGATCTGCAAGGTGATGTCTTCTTACATGCTTGGCTAATCATGGTTTTGTCCTTCTTTCCATGTTTGATCCTTCAGTTTTAGAGTTATTTTGTTCCTCCTCGTCTGGTACTTCATCATTTCCCTCATGTGCACTAATTTTAGAGCTAGAATGTGCATTTTCTACATTATGCAACTTGGCTTCTGAATGCAGCTTGACATTCATTGGCTGTGACTCGGCTAGTACTGAAATTTGTTGCTGATTCCCAACTTGATTTGCAATATTGTCTTTAGCAGTCATTCCTTCATAGAAGTATATAAAGGATCTATAATGTAGTGCCTGCCCCTCGGTCACATTTTTTCTATCATTGTCGAACTCTTTTAGGGCTAGTTTTATGTTGATGGTTAGTAACATTGTTTGAGATATTGTGCTGTGGATTCAGTTGATATGTGATGAGATTACTTAGACTCTACATTTCATGTATGCATGATGATTATTACATTGCTTTTAGTTATTGATGATGATTAGATTAGATGGTTTATTATCACATGTGTTTTCTTATGGTTACTTACCCCATACTTGCATGTGTATGGTGTGTGTGTTTGTTCTTGGATGGCGTTTCTGATGTGGTTAAGGAAGGGAGTCATAGTCACCTACTAGTCGGGATCTACACGATGCACCACTTCTTGCATTGCCTATTTAGCTTAGCATATATATATATATATATATTGTATGTACATGCATGGTTTTTATCTAGGTTGTAGGTACCGGGTATCGACTTCCCTGAATTTTCAAGATGAGCGTACCCTATCGCATTATCTCAATGGTAAGAGAGGGGAGATAAATTCTCAAGTCCAAATCCCAACCCTTTAAGCCATTTGTTCTAATTGAAAATTAGGACAAGTATCTGAGTTGAGTACCCTTCGAATACGTCGAATGATGTAATTCGTGATATTAACCCTTTTGGTTTGATTTTGTATGTGTTTTGCTAAGTGAGATTTTCGTATTTTATTTTATTAGTCTTTGGTGTAATTTCTATTAATTAAAGCCTAATTAAAAGATTTAATTAATGGTTTAATTTAATGGAAAGTTAATATGGTATTTTAATATTTATTTTATTTAATTAATTAGGAAATTAATTAAATAAAATAATTAAATTTGAAGATAAAAGTTATAATTTTAAAGTTGGAATGTGATAATATTTATTTAAGTTAATAAATATTTTAGCAATTAAGTTTTGAAAATAAATGTAAAAGTGGAAAATATATTAAAATTATTAAAAGATTATAGGTTGCATGATGTGTGCATGTGATTAAAATATAAATATATTAAGGTTAAATAAGTGGAATTATTAAAGTTAGTGCATGAGATTTAAAAATTAATAAATTAAATTGAAAAGAGTAAAGTAAATATTATATTAATTATTGTGCATTATTTTAATATTTGTTCACACAGGAGTTTGCACTCTAAGAATGCACAAGTTGTCTACACTTAGGAGTTAGCATATTATTTGAGCACATGGTGTCTACAACCTTATGACTCATCTAGAAAGTTGGAGAAGACTCATGCTTAGTTATCATGCTTATCTTCTAGTTCTTTCTAGACACATTCTAGATGCATCTTAGAAGCTTTTAAATAGAGGCTCTCCTAGTGTGTTTGGAAAAAGCTTCAAAGCTTACATGCATTTGAGAAGCTCATATGCTTCTACATGCTCATATGTTTCTATATGCTCCTATGCTTCTTCAAGCACTTTTAATCACGTGGGAATTTTGGTTGGCTTGGATCTTGGAGGAATTGCGAATGTTGGAGAAGGAAGGGATTTTTCTATGGACTTTTGAGGCATGGCAAATTAGCATCAGTGTCTAGGTGCACTCGTGATTTTTGCATATTCTATTTGCACTCTTTCTCTTCCTGTCTTCATCGTGTCTGTTGTATGTGTCTGAATATACTCTATGAACGAATCTTCAATCTTGGAATTGGAATCTAGATATGTATGTTAATTTTTATTTGGTTGTGAGGAAAACATTAGAAAACACCTAGCTTCCATTCATGAAAAGAAATTAGATCTGAATCAGGTTTGGGTTCGAATTTATATTGTGAAATTAGATAGACAAGATTTGAAATTAAAATGAAAATTCTAAGATATGAATGGTTAGATGTAATCTTTCTATCAAATTATATTTTCAGATGCGTACGGACAAACCTATTAGATGGATTAATGGGTAAATTTAGAGAACAATTATTTTAAAGGAGAAATTCTTAATTTAAAGAATTAGAAAGCCCTTTCTATTTAAAAGTTCTATATATGTTCTCTTTTTGAATATGTAAAATCTACATATATTTGTACATACATACATACATACATACATACATACATACATACATACATACATACATATATATATATATATATATAAAATTGCAGTAATATTAGTTAACGGACTGCGTATACATACATACATATATATATATATATATATATATATAGATTGAAAAGTCAAATATTTTAAAATGCAGTGAAGAAATTGTTTATAAAAAAATCCAAATGGCATGAGAAAGTGTTTTAGAAAAAAAAAATAAAACGTTTATTGTAAAAAAAAATAATATAAAATTTGGTGAGGGCGGGCAGTCACCTCCCACCCCCCCACTGGCGGTTACTATCCATGACAGTGGAACCGCCGACAACCATTAAAGGCCGCACGGCGGCCACTGCCGTGGCAGTGCCGCAACAGGCCTCTCGTACGGGACGACACTGCATTTCGCAGACTGCGATCTTTTTTTTAAATTTTGCAGTGTATATAACATTTTAAATGAAACATATGTTATTCGATTTTGGATTTATTTTATATATATATATATATATATATATATATATATATATATATATATATATATATATATATATATATATGTATGTATGTATGTATGTATGTATATATATATATATATATGTATGTATGTATGTATGTATGTATGTATGTATGTATGTATGTATGTATGTATACATACATACAATATTAATAAAAGTTTATTTAAGTAATTAATCAAGTCAATTAAATTTCAAAAAAGTGATATAGTTAGAATTTATTTAATAGAATGCGTATGAATATTTAAGTTATCAATTAGTTTGGGGATTCTTGGAATAGTAAATCGATTTATTGAAAAAGATATTAATATTGATTAAATTTAATAGATGATGATTGAAGATTAGTATATGATTGTTAATTAACTTAATTAAATATAATTTAATTAAGATTAATTAATGGGGTTGCATTATTATTAATGATATTGATAGAATTGACGGTTATCTTATTAAGTCTATAAAGATGATTATCCTTAGAATGTCTTAAGGAAATTGATTTCAGGAAAAACTATTATAGGGAAATTCCATATATGAATAAGTTTTTAGATTTATAATCTTTAAAATTAATGAGATCATTATTTAATGGATAAGATTATTAATGAATGATGGTATAAATAGTTTTATTAAAATAACAAGACTAATTGGTCGAGTTAGAGGAAACAAAATTCATTCTATTATGATAATGATTAAATCAAAATCATCTTTTGAGAGAACATTATTATAATGATTCAAACATTTACCCTTAGTTGACTTTAGGAAGGTTAATTTCAAAACATTAAGAGGATTGTACTATTTAAACGGGATAACTATAGGGAAAAAGGGAGTCTTCTTGCTTGATATTAATCATTGAGTTAAATTAATTAATTAAGTGATGGATTGATTAATTGAAAAATTGATAAACATTATTTTGATAGTTTAAAATGATCAAGGTTATGTAATTATTAATTAAATTAATTAATTAGAGTTAATTAAATTTAATTAATAATTAAGATATGTAATAAAGTTTTAATTGATATGCTAATATCGATCCTTTTAGCAAAGTTGTAAATTATCTACATCGAAGTTGATAAGCCTTATTCTAATGACTTGAATAATGAATTTAGATATTATATGGTTGTCAACGATGATAACGATTAATATTAAAAGGCTTAAATTTTAGTAATATTTAATTAAGTATTATTAGAATGGATTGTGTACCTATGTTAATTGATCGATTTAATTGATCATTTTAATAAAGTTATAATCTTCTTATTCAAAGATTGATAACTGGCTTTCTTATAATTTAAAATGAATAATGATCTTTTGATTATGTTGAAAAGTTGAATTAATGATAAGGAAAAGTTATTCAATTAGTAACATTGATCTTAGCAAAATAAAGCGAATGATTAAGTGTCAAATGATTTAATGAATAAATATTTACCCTTAAGTTATTCTTAGAATATTATTTTAAATAATGGAAGAATAATGCTATCGAGGGAACAAATGGGTTGACTTGTAGGTCAAATGATAATCCTATACACTTGAAGTATACTTGAAACAAAAACTGAAACCTTCACACTTTATTCAACTATGTGTTTTTAGTAAACCAAAACATGTGTTGCATTGTATTTTCTCTATGCTATCTGTTTTGGATTTTGGGTTGACTAGTGTTGCGCAGTCTTAGGTTGTTACCAGAGGCTTAGGGGTTATGAGATGTGATAGCATGTTGATCTTATTTGGTCTCGATCTTTCTAAACCCAACCATGGTAATGTGGTGGTATGCTCTATGAGATGTTTATATTTACTGATTGTTATTGCTCTTCAGTCTTCTTGAGTGAAGCTGAGTTATATGTATCTGAGACACTTGACCGAATCATTTTTGAGCCATTGATCAGTTATCCTTGAATTACTTTCTAGTTGCCATGATGAGACTGAAATGTTGATTTATTTCTTGATGATGTCATGTTGTGACATGTTTTGACTCAACCATTTTGAAGTCTTTGATCAGTATGATTTTGAAATATATTTTGGTTATTGAGAACCAATGGATACTTTTGATTATCAGTGATACCTTCAGTTTCCAATACAGAATTGCTGTGGTCATGATTTTCTATGGATGCTTTTCAGACGCTCATGGAGATTTGATGTTTTTATTGTGAATTTTTGATGGTTCTTATTGTGGATTATCTTTTGGTATTTTCTTTCCAGTCGCTTGTATAGAACTGGGGTGATTTATGATTCCATGAGCTTAGGGTATGTTATCTGCTTGTAGTGTTAGGAAGTGGCTTGCAATGGGGGCCGGGGCCCTACATGGCTGCCAGGGTAACTCATTGTAAGTTTTGTTAATAAGTGATAACATTTACACTAAATGGGGATTAAATGAACCTAAAAAGATAATTGTTGATGTTCTTGCCCATGCCTCGAGTGCTAGTACAGACTAGGATGGGAGTAGAGAGAACACTTGGTTGTGACCTTGCATTCCATAGTATGCCTTGTCAGTATGAGAGGATACTAGTGGCCGCATGAGGATCAGTAGGGACCCATGGAGTATAGCTAACTGCCAGGGTAACTTCTACATGATATATGTGATGACATTTTCTAGCTTGCATAGTAGGTTTCCTACATGTCATTGTGTGCCTCTGGGATTAGATGTCAATTTTGTGATTGGAACCTTTGAGTTAGTATACTTTTAGGATTCCTGGACTTATAGAGATTTATGCTATGTGATTTTGATAGCCTGTTTGGGACTTGAGATTATCTCCTTAGCACAGTGGGAGTGGACCACTTAGGTTCCACACGGTCAGGTGGTAGTGTTTATCACTCTTATCATTTGAGATCTGTTTGAGACACTGTGGCTATTGCATTCTTTGTTGGCATCTATCTTCATGGATTATGATGGTGGACATGTATCCTTACTTTGATGATTTGTATGTGTTAGATGATGTTATCTTATGCTTTATTTTGTGTGTTAGATATCTTTCTGCATATGATGTAGGATGTTTTAGGAGTGACATTCCTACTATGTTAATACTGATGATCTCTTCAGTGCTTTGGGATGTTACGCATGGAGGGATGGCTAGGATCCATGATGGTCTAATGATGCTATTAATGGTTGGGAGGAACCGTGCATTTAGTTATTCATGTTTGTGATATATGGTTATCTTTTATGATGGATGTTTATATCTTTATGAGGATGATGTATCATGTAATGTTTATGGTTTCATTTATGTTATTGCATCATGGATTAGAGTTAGTATGATGATGTAGTTTATTTATCTGGATGTTTATTCTTTTAAGCCTTTCATACCTTGTAACATATACAGTGAATGATTGAGCTAAACTAAAATGTAACTACAAAAAGGACACTTGTATATTGTTTAAGAACATTGAATGTATCATTGCTAAGGATATGATATTAGATGAATAGTTAAATTAGATGTGATACAACGTTAAAGGATCTTTAAGAGTGTAATCCTATTATGTGTTATGTTATGTTTACTTTCACTTGTATTGTTACTATTGCTTTCGCAAATGTTATGAATGGTTTTACTTTCATGTTTAAAAAAAAAAAATTGCTACCAAACTTAGTGAAACTTTAGGTTAATTCTTTGGATCTCTTGGCAGGGTATTACATATAATCTTCTGATTGTTTAGTTCTATCAACCTAAACTTCTGCATGCTCATCAAAATTTACATTTGCACTCTCCACAATCTTGTTAGTGTTAGTATTCAAACACTTATATGCTTTGCTTCTAGTGGAGTATCCAAGGAATAAGCCTTCATCACTTTTTGCATCAAAATTTTCATTTCTAGTATCTTTAAGAATATAGCACTTAAAACCAAAGACTTTGAAATGTTTAACATTAGGTGAGTGACCATACCACAATTAAAAAGGTGTTGCATTTGCACCTTTATTGACTTGGACTCTATTCAAGTTGTAAACTGTAGTGCTTACAGCTTCTGTCCAGTACTTTAGAGCAACATTTTTCTCCATCATCAAGATTCTTGCATAGTCTATCACTGATCTATTCCTTCTTTTAGCAATTCCATTCTAAGGTGGAGTCTTTGGTGCTAATGTTTTCCTTTTGATACCTTTATCATTGTAGAATGTTTCAAATTCCTTTAATGTAAACTCACCTCCTCTATCTGACCTTAGGTATTTTAGATTCTTTCCTATTTCCTTCTCAACTCTGGCCAAATACCACTTCAAAATTTTAAATGCATCATATTTTTTCTTCAAGAATATAGCAGTCATCATCCTGGAATAGTCATATACAAATAACATTATGTATCTGTCTCCCAGGTAACTTTGCACTACTATTGGACCACATAAGTCTGTATGGACTAACTCTAGTACTTCTTTGGAAGTGTATGTTTTGCTTTTGAAACTAGATTTAGTCATCTTCCCTAGTTGACATTGTTTGCACATTGTGTTTTCAAGTTTCTTTAGTTTAGGAAACCCTTTGACTTTATTCTTTTTGCTGATGCTAATCAGATTGTTAAATTTAACATGACACAATCTTTTATGCCACAACCACACATCTCTAACAACAAGTTGCATCTTCCATATCTAGGTAAAATATATTACTCCTAGTTTGTTCACCTTTTCCGATTAGATTTCCACCAGTGTCATAGATCTCGGCAGTTTTGTTTCCAAATTCTACTTTGCAGGCTACATTGCCTAACTGTGATACACTTAACAAGTTGTAGTTCAATCCTTCAACATAGTATGCACAATCACATGAAATTTTCTTAGTAAGTTTAATTGAGCCTTTTCTTTTGATTTGACATGGAGCATGATTACCAAATGTAACACTATTTCCATCATATTGAGTAAAGGTAATGAACTTACTTTTATCTCTTTTCATGTGATGTGAGCAACCACTATCTATGATCTACTTGTCATTCTTGTTCACACAGGTAACCAATGTTGTTGCTTCATCTTCATCTTCATCTGATTCATCCTTCATGGCCATATAGACTACTTCATCATCATTCTCATCAGAATATTCTTCAACAATGTAGCATATTTTGCCTTTTTCCTTGTAGTCTTTGCTATCATCTTCTCTCTTGTTCCTATACTTATTTCCTTCTTTATAGTTCTTCTTTTGTGTACACCTTGCAGCAATATGACATACTTCATTGCAATTGAAACAAATGATAGGGAGCTTACCTTTGCCTCTATGGAATCTCCGACCCAGTAGTGCTTCTAACTATTGCTGTCACTGGATGCATGTTTTCCTTTTCTTCTTTTCTTGCTTAATGTCTCTTCCTCAGTGTCTTTTATTGTCATCTTGGCCTTGAAAGAAGATTCAAGGTTCTTAGATATATAGTTGTCAAAGTTTGACAATTCAAATATATTAAGTCTTCCCACTATTCCTTCAAAGGTTAGTGTGTTTCCTTGTACACACCTTAGCTCTTGGATGGTTGAAACTCTAATAGCATAGATAGGGAGTAGAGTTCTTAATTATTTTC
This sequence comes from Cupressus sempervirens, assembly GCA_028749045.1. NCBI lineage: Eukaryota > Viridiplantae > Streptophyta > Pinopsida > Cupressales > Cupressaceae > Cupressus > Cupressus sempervirens. The sequence goes on along the minus strand of CM053786.1, from coordinate 288,267,170 downwards.
TGTTGACAATCTATTCTTCTAATTGACCACCTAGACTTCTTATTGCACTTGCCACTTGTTTTATTCTAGTAACATATTGAGCAACATTTTCATCTTCCTCCATTTTCATGTCATCAAACTTTTCTCTGAGGCTTTCTCTTTTTGCTCTCTAGACATTCTGATCTCCTCCATATATATATATATATATATATATATATATATATATATATATGTTAGGGATTTCCACATCTTGAATGTAGTGTTACAATCTTTGATGTCATCATATTTTGCATAGTTGAGTGCAGAGGCAATCTCCAACATTGCTTGATTGTGCTCCTTCCTTTTGCTGAAATCATCTATAGTAAGAGGTCCAACTAGATTTACATGTTTTGTTCCAATTGAGGTTTGTGCATAGTCACCTATTGATCCAAGGTACAATTTCATCAAACTCTACCATGCAGTGAAGTTATCTTTGTTGAGCTTGGGAACTTCCCTCTTGGACATCTTGATCTTCCTGCTTCTAGTACCTTGAAACTAAATCAGCAGATGGCTCTAATACAAATTGTTAGAAATGCTTTAGAATAACTTGGGGGGGTGTGGGTGGTGAATCAGTTATTCAAAGTCCAACATGTCTAATTCAAGCTTTTTCACTAACTGTAGTGAGCCCATTCAACCATACATTCATCCAAGCTTTAATATTCCTATTCATAAAATTATTGTAAATCAATCATGCAAGCATAACACATAAAAGACCAACACATAACACAATGATTTACATGGAAACCCAATTTTGCAAAAAACCATGAGTAACATGCTACTCAATTCTCACTCTTCTGAAGTGATGCCCCGTGAAAGGCCTGCCCTATTAAAGGCTTACAACATACTATTAAATGTGACCTTGTTAGAGGATTTAACCACCCTGTTAGAAGTGGGATTGGTTGGAAGATTCACTTGGAATGCCACCCTATTAAAGGATTTACAAATGGCTATTAAACCAACCTAAGTCCATAGGATTTTCATATCTAATACAATTGCTAGAGAGTATTAAAAAATCTTTGACCTGATTACAATATATAACTTAACTTGCAAATCTTAGATTACTTCTCAACTCTTCACATTGCCTGGCTTTCAATCTCTACAACTCTTAACAGCTTGCCCTCCTTTCAAGCTTAGTTTCTTTGAGTCTCCATGCTCAATGTACCAGTGCAATCATATCTTCTTGACTACTTATAGAAGCAGACCCTCTATGCTCTTCCTTCTCCTAGATGCCTTCTCCTTGACACCCTTTTATCCACTTCTCAATTTGGCACTTCACTAGCAACAACATCAACAACATTTGCTTCCTGGTTTATGACTCCTTAAATAGAAGTCTTGGAGTTTCTTTCATGCTCGATTCTTCCATTCTTTAATTTCAATCTGTATGGATTAGGTAAGATTCATTTTATCTAACCCATATTTTTTTTCCTCTAGAAACTTCTTGAATAATCTGTTGAATTCACCTAAAAATGGTTTACCTAGAATTTTGTGCCACCAACTCATCATCGTTATCCTCCAACTATTTCAAAAAATTTAAGGCAACCACTTTGTTAGCTTAGATTTGCAGAATCTTCATCATTTAAAATAATGTAGCAACTTGACACTATTGAAATACTAGTGCTCGACACATACTGAGTTACTCGGCATCAACTATGTTTTTATTGATGCTTAGCACCTAAATTTCACTCAGCACCAACTATGATTTTTTGATGCTTGGCACCTGATACTTTGCTCAGCACTTGAACTTCACTCGACACCTGAAGATTACTCGGCACACACTAGATTTTTCCTTTTGGTCGGCTCCAACTGAAAGTTTGCTTGGCTTCAACTAGCTTGCTCGGCACTCACTAATGAACTTAGTTTAAGCTTTGCAGTCAAACTTGTTACAACTTATTCCTCCAATTTTTTTAAGTGTGACCAACCTCCGTATCTTTGAGTATGTTATCAATATATTATTTAACCATTGTCTTAATTGATCCTTGCACTTCATTATGACATCATAACTCAACCTTTTCCTTAGGTGCTCTTGTTACATCTTGTTGATTAAATCCTCTTCTTCAATCAACTAAGTGATAGTACTTGGATCTTATAAGTAATTGTCATTCCTAAAAATGGAAAGTTTGACATCAATGAAAAAATAATTATTGAAAACATTCTTTGAACAACAATCTCCCTCTTTGATCTTCAATTATCTTCTCATAATGATCTTTTCAATCAGATTTCTAACAGTAACCCTTCATGAATCTTATTTGCTAGGTAAGAAGCATAATCATACACAAAGTTAAATCATGAATGTTTTGTTTGGATAATCATGTGCATGGAGTTCGGTGGCATCATTGTTTTGGGGTGCTTCCTAATCACTTGACACATAGAAAAGAATCTAAACCTTGCACATGAAGAGAATGCCTCAATAGGGATTGGCTCTAAGCTACCTTATATGATATAAAACTTTGATTTCCTCACACTCTCCAAGTGGCAAGACAATAGGGTTCCCCTTACATATTACGCTTCATTATCTGATAATCCTCATATATACGATCATGTCTATTTTCTCAATTTGTGAAAAGGTTAAAATAACCCAAATATTCCCTAATATCATATGCAGTCATTTTTACTATCACCTCACCATCTACATCTATCATAATCCTAAAAATTGGAACATATTTCTTTCTAGTAGATCTTACAAGATCCACATTCATGAATATATTTTGAATCACAACCCTACCTAGGTCAAAATTTTAGGCATTAGACCAAGGGTTTAGGAAATTCCTTTGTCCTACTCACATTCTAAACATACCCAACCCTGACATGGGATCCTAAATTTTGCAATCATGTACATTTTATCTACTAAGCCTTCCCTTAGGGTTTTTTGAGACACTAATAATTAACCTCTCCTTCTTGCACAGGTTGATTCGAGTAATTGGTCAAGAAAATCAACATATAAGGCCTTTCTCTATTAATCAATATTCTTTGAGTGCTTTCTAGGCAATTCCATTTTCAAGTCTTTTCAATAAAAAAAAAAATTACAAAGACTTTGAACTAGGGCATGACTACAAACTATAGTTTATCTTCAATTAAAACCAATTCTACAATAATTGTCGAATCCTTTATCATAATAGACTGCCCATGATAGGAATCCCTTTAAATAAAGATCAATAACACTCTTTAATTGATCATAGCATAGAAGAGGCTAACTTAAGGCTTTTCACATTAAAGACACCATAATTTTGCCTAAAAACACTACAAATCTCATCCTTGAATCACCAAAGTACTAGAGAGCATTTTTTTTGTGTTTGTGTATAAAAAATGGCCCTCCATTCACCTTGAAATTCCTATGAAATCCAAAAAAGAATAAAATTTTTTCCATTAATCATCCACTCACGTGACCAAATGACTCCAATTTTGATTTGAAAAGTTTTTAAATGTTAATCATTGATTCACTTGATCAAATGGTGTAGAGAAAGGCCAAGAACATTATTCAATTGATTAAAATCTATAAGAGGGTAACTTATGGCTTTTTGCATCAAAGACACTATAATTTGTTGGAAAATACTACAAATATCATCCTTGAATCACCAAAGTGCCACATAACATCATTTTTTGCGTTAGTAAATAAGAAATGGCCCTTAATTTTATCTTTAAATCCATTGAAAATGAAAAAAATCACAGCCATTTCACTAGTAGTTCTCTATTAACATGACCAAACATCTCTAATTTTAATTTGAAAATATTTTGAATATTGGTCATTGATTCACTTGATTGGATGGTGTAGAGGAATCTAACTAATATTGACCACCCAGTTGTACACCACATCATCCATCTTGTCATCACTCTTGGGCTTGCAAGCCTCTAACATTCTACGTCAACCTGAACATATGGAAAGCTCTCACATATTCATGGTGGTTCAATAAGGTAGCATCTTTAATCACAAACATATGTGATTCATTGATTCTCATCACTCTTTGATGGAAGATCATATTAACAACAATCAACCCCTTCCATAATTGTCGAGCAACTTTGTTGAGTAGAATAAACATCTTTTTAAAAAACTATACATATTAAAACTAGAAGATTTTAGTTATACAACCTTTAGTTTAATTGTAACCTCAAACCACCAGATGAAACTATCATAGTAATATTGAGTATGCAAACTACCATGTGTCACCATTTTGTGATTTCGTGATCACATTTGGTGGTAACATTTTTCATTGCAACAATGTGACCAACTAACAATCTTGACCATGGGAAAATAAATTGTTATTGTCATCAGTAACATCAAACATAACAAGATGCAAACCAAATCAATAAGAAATTACCACATAGCCAAATTGTAGAGGACATAAAGAGTCTCATTTAGCATAAAAGATAGATGTGTGACTTAACAAAGCATAGGGTGGGGACCACAAATGTGTTAGGATTAACCTTAGACAGAAATAACAGTTACATGCAAATATAACCAATACTAGAAAATAGTAGATCACATAAAAGAGAACACAAGACACCAAGATTTAACATGGTTCACCCAATCCCTATGCTACATCCACCAACAACAAGTCCAATATTATTATTATCTAGTGATTACAACTTGATTACAATCTATAATCCCTTACAACTCAATACCATGGTAAGAAGCTACAATATCACCATTCATTATGATATCCCTAATCCTAAACCTTTTTATACAAGCTTTTTCCACTTACAAAAATAGGGTTAGAATAATAGAAAAATAGTAGTTGATGCCTTTTACAATATAAGGGCATTTTTGGTTTTGGGGGTGCTACCCTTGAAAACCCTTGTGGGGGTGTTGCCCCTCGACCCCACCTTGTACTGCAATAGGGAGCACACTTGGGGAGCTGCCCCAAGACCTCATAGGGGCACTGCCCCTTGACCCCATCTTGGGGGTGCTACCCCCAACCCCTGTAGAAATAATCTGGAGGAAATTTGCACTGAATAAACCTCTAAGTTTGATTAGGCTCCACATCACAACAGTCTCCCACTTGGAGACTGATCAGACTCCACAATAATAACCTCCCACTTGGAGATTGATCATAGAATTGTGAAACCTATAGCTCCCACTGGAATATCAAACCACCCTAAACTCTATTGTTATTTTATTTTGTTCAGTCAAGAAGACCAACTGAAGTCGAAGAGGAATTTAGCTTCTCCCTTGTCACAAACTTTGTAAGCATATCTATTGGATTATCATTTGTATGTATCTTCTCTAGCTTTAACTATCCATCATCCAAAATTGACGGAATGAAATAGTACCACAACTATATGTGTTTTGTCTTTGAATCCAGAGCTAAATTCTTTGCAAGATAAGTGACACTTTGACTATCTGTAAACAAATAATTGTCCTTCTGAGGGTGTCCGAATTCTTCCAAGAAGAACTAAAGCCATATCATCTCCTTAGTTGCCTCTGTAGCAGAAACATACTCTACCTCTGTAGTGGATAAAGCACAACCTTCTATAACCTAGAAACCCAGCTCACGACTACCCCACCAACAATAAATACACAACCTATAGTACTCCACCTAGTATCAATATCCCTTGCCAAATCTGATTCAACATAGCTCTATAAATTAGTAGTAGAGCCCCCAAAGTGTAAACACTTATTGGATGTTCCTCTCAAATATTTGAGAATCCATTTAACTGCATTCTAATGCTCAAGCCCTGGATGACTCATATAATTGCTAACAACTCCCACTACATGTGCAATATCTGGCCTAGTACATACCACAACATACATCAAGCTTCCTACAACTGAAGCATAAGGTACCTTAGACATCTTTTCCTCTTCTTCTTGTGTCTTGGGACACATCTCCTTAGTCAACTTCAAATGATCAGGTAAAGGTGTGCTAGTAGCTTTAGCATTCTCCATAGAGAAATGTTGCAACACCTTCTCAATATAATAAGCTTGAGATAATGTCAATTTCTTATTCTTCCTATCTCTACAAAACTTCATCTAATGATTTTTTTGTTGCCCCCAAATCCTTCATAGTAAATGCATTTGCTAACTAGTGTTTCAACCCCTTAATATGATCCATGTTAGACCCAACTAGATGCATATCATCAACATATAAACATCTAGTTTTCATCATCCAACCTCTTAAGATAAATACAATGATCTGAATGACACCTTTTATATCCATGCTCATGCATAAAACTATCAAATTTAAAATACCATTGTTGAGGTGCTTGCTTCAAGCCATATAAACTTTTCTTCAATCTGCACACTAAGTTCTCCTTAACTTTGACCTCAAATCCCTATGGTTGAGCCATATATATCTCTTTATCCAAATCACCATGAAGGAAGGTTGTTTTAACATCAAGCTATTGCAAATGAAAATCTTCTATAGCCACAATACTCATAACAATGCGAATACAAGTCATTTTAACAACATGAGGGAATATCTCATCAAAATCAATGCATTTTTTCTGTGCAAATCCTTTTACAACTAACCTAGCTTTAAATATTTTCTTATGTCCATCCTCTTCTTTCAACCTATAAACTCACTTATTTTGTAAAGCCTTTTTACCTACACAAAACTTGCATAAATCCCATGTCTTATTTTTCAACAAAGAGTCCATTTCTTCTTTCATTGTAGACTCCCACTGAATCTTTGTATCCACCTACACAACTTCATCATAACATTTAGGTTCACCAACATCAGTAAGTAAAATATAATACAAGGAAGGAGAAAATCTATCTGGAGGTCTACTCATCCTTGTTGACCATCTAACATTCATTAGGGTGTTTGGTATTTATTTTTGCGATTGTTGCACATCATGAGGAATTTCTGGAACATCATCTTTTGGAGTATCATCCAACATTACATAATCATTTTCTTTCTTTTCATGTTGCTACAATAGATATTTGCACAACACTTTTTCATCGAATATGACATTGCTGCTTCTTATAATTGTAAGATTTTTAAAATCCCAAAGTCTATAACCAAATTTATTAATGCCATATCCAAAAAATACAAATTTCTTTGACTTAGCTTCTAGCTTGCTTCTATTTTCAGAATCTATACAAGTAAATGCTTCACAACCAAAGGTTCTAAGAAAAGAATACCTCACCTTCTTACCAGCCCATGCTTTCTCTGGAATACCACAACCCAAAGGAGTAGAGCGACCTCTATTCATCAAATATACATCAGTATTAATAGCCTCCTCCTACATTTTAAGGCCAACCCTGCATGCTCTATTATAGTCTTGTTCATGCGTTCAACCAGTCCATTTTCATGTGGAGTCCTTGGAACAATTTTCTACATATGAATACCATTAGTAGAGCAATAATCTTCAAATTCATGAATACAATACTCACCACCATTATTAGATCTAAGACATTTTAATTTATTTCCAGTTTCATTTTCAACCAAGCATTTCCATTTCTTAAAAGTTTGAAATACATTAGATTTTTGTCTAAGGAAATAAACCCATACTTTTCTAGTTGAATCATCAATAAATGAAACATAATAATGAGAGCCACCAAGGGAAGATACCTAAGGTGGTCCCCATACATTTGTATGCACAAGCTCTAATTTCTCACTTTTATTTTTCTTCTTGATCTTCACAAAAATCACTCTCTTTTGTTTTCCATACACAAAACTTTCACAGAAGTCCATATTAACACATTTTTGACCTGGTAAGACTTTCTTTGAATGAATTACTCTCATACCTTTCTCACTCATGTGCCCAAGTCTGTTGTGCCACAACATTGTATTAGAATCTACGACAACTATTTGTTCTCCCTGCTCAACTACAACAATTGTTCTTGAACATTCATTTTTCTCTAAAACGCTCAAAGTAGAAGAAACAATATGACTTGTACAAAGATATAAGGTGCCTACTTTCACACCTTTTGCTACTACAAGGGAACCTTTTGAAACTTTCCAATTTTTATCATTAAAAGTAACTACACAACCCTCATCACCGAGTTGCCCTACTAAAATTAAATTCCTACTTAGCCTTGGAACACGTCTTACCTCATGTAGTAGCCAATGATTCCCATTCTGCAACTTAATCTTAATTTTTCCCTTTCCAACAATATGACAGGGTTTATTGTCCCCCAAATAAACAAGGCCAAAATCCCCTTGGACATAATCAATAAAATAACCTCTATGAGGTGTAGCATGAAATGAAGCATCAAAATCTAAAACCCATGAATCATCAACACTTTATAAAGAAAAAAGCAAAGCATCTTCTTCAAATTTGTTACTTACCACATTTAACTCCTTGTTTCCTTCTAGTTTATCTCCTTCATTATTCTTTTGAGTTCAAAAATCTGTCTTCTTATGCCTTGATTTTCTACAGTATTAGCAATCTCTCGGTCCTCTAGATTGAGACCTCTTCCCCTTTGACTTTCCTCTTGATTTCCCACAATTTTTGGAATTATTTCCTCTGTCTGTCATTTTTCCTCTGCTTTGTGCATTCAAAGCATTTCCTAATGTAGATCCACTTGATGTTTTCCTACGAGTTTCCTCACTCAAAATAACACTGATCAAATCATCATATTTTAGGGTACTAGATCCATTAACAAAATTACTCACAGCCATTACCAAACCATTCTAGCTTTCAAGTGAAGAACACAAAATCAAGAGAGCCCTAATTTCTTCATCAAAATTGATACCCACAAAAGATAACTAACTAGTAATAGTATTAAACTCATTTAAAGGATCCGCAATAGATCCACCTTCTATCATTTTCATATTAAATAAATGCTTCCTGAGAAATACATTATTTGAAGTGCAGGACTTTTCATATGGTTTGTCTAGGGTTTGCATCAACTCTTCTATTGTCTTCACTTTTGTAATATTAAATACCACCAATGGTGCCATGCATAATCAAATGCTTCCAAGTGCCTTTCTATCCCAAAGATCCAAGTCATCATTTGTCATAGATCTCTAATTCTTGGTTTTTCCTTCCAACGACTTCCATAAATCCTTTTGATAAAGATAGTCCTCCATTTGCATTTTCTATAACTGAAAGCTCTACTCATAAAACTTGTCAATGCTCATCTTACCCTCATCTTTCATCACTCCCACTAAATTGTGAGACTCCCACTCAACCATGAGACCTTCTTGTAGAGGATCGCTAAAAAAAAATGATGATGATCTGGCTAAAAAAAATTACAACCATCTAGCTCTGATACCACTTGTTAGGATTAACCTTAGACATAAATAATAGTTACATGCAAATATAAGAAATACTAGAAAATATTAGATCACATAAAAGAGGACACAAGATACCAAGATTTAACGTGGTTCACCCAATCCCTGGGCTATGTCCACCAACAAAAAGTCCAATATTATTATTATCTAGTGATTACAACCTAATTACAATCTGTAATCCCTTACAGCTCAATACCACCACAAGAAGCTACAATATCATCATTCATTATGAAATCCCTAACCCTAAGCCTTTTTATACAAGCTTTTTTTTCTTACAAAATTAGGGCTAGAATAATAGAAAAATAGTAGCTGACACCTTTTACAATATAAGGGCATTTTTGGCTTCTGGGGTGCTGTCCCCAAAAACCCCTACGAGGGCGTTGCCCCTCAACCCCACCCTATATTGCAATAGGGAGCACACTTGGGGTGCTATCTTAGGACCCCACAGGGGTGTTGCCCCTTGATCTCATTTTGGGGGCGCTACCCCCTAACCCCCGTAGAAATAATCTAGAGGGACATCACGCCAAATAAACCTCTGAGTGAGATTAGGCTCCAAATCACAACAAAATGTTGACATACAAGAATAACTTAAAGACAATAAAAAAAATAAAGGTCAACAGTTAAATGTTATAAAGAACTAGGATTATAAAGTGACCACCCCTTTGAATGACATACAAACCTTTTCTTTATGTTGTAAAAAGGTAACACAAGAATATAACAAGCTAGGGATAAAATGTGACTTACACAATTTTTTTGCATAAACTCTAAACCCTTGAGACCTAAAGCACAACAGAACACTTCCAAAGCCCTTTGACTTGACAATTTGTTTGAAACACATGGAAAATGTTTGCAAGACATGAATTTTGATGACCATTGGCTCTAGTTGTGGATGTTCATTTCCACTAGAATAATGTGAGAGCCTAATTATATTTGGAGGACTAGACCACTCACAAAGCACAAAAAATAATTTGACAAGACAAAAGGAACTAAAATACATGATATACAAAGCCTATTGTATTATTCATGGAAAAGAGACTACTTAAAATAAGTAGTGCTTTAGGAATTGTCCATGAATAGGCAATTTTAGAACATCTACATCCATGTCTTTGAGAAAATAAGAATCTTCTCCCAATTTATCATGTACAACATATGGCCCTAACTAAAAAGGATAAAGTTTTCCATGTTTTCATTTATCTTCTAATATGGCATTCCACAATAATATTATGTCATCAGCGTTAACTTTATAGCAATTACTTTCTTGTCATATAAATTCTTAACCTATAATTGAAGCTTTGCATTCTTGGTATAGGCATCTCTTCTAGCCTCATCTAGCTCTATTAGGTCATCAATCCTCAACTGTATATCATCTTCTATTTCACCATCATAAACATGTACAAACCTCTACATCTCCACTAGGTTATTCTTGGGTAACCTTACATGTATTACATACACCAGATGCACAATCAATTTTTTTCTTCATTGCTACGCTATTTGCCTAGACAACTAGTGCCAATTTTGAATCTTGAGCCATCATTTTCTTATCAAGGATTCTCTTTATTTTATTTAGAAAGTTTATATTTCTTGATTCTACTCACTTATTACCTCATTGATGGTATGGTGGTGAATACGAAGTCTGGATCCCAAATTTCTTGCAAAATTCATTATACTCATTAGGTCTAAAACACATAGCATTATCTAATATTACTCTTTTAGGACACCCAAAGCTAGTTATAATATTATTCATCAGGAAATCTATCACTTTTATACCGGTTTCCCTTCTTATTGGGATAACCTTTACCCATTTTATGAAGTAATATGTTGCAACCAAAATCCATGAATGGCCCCCACTTGACTTATTCACAATTTTACCTACAAAATGCATGCCCTGATGCTAAAATGGAGTTTTACCTCAACTAGTTTCAAAGGCACATTCCCATAGAATTTCAACTTGCCTAAAAATCTTTACCATGCATCACATTTTCTTATTAATTGACGAGCATCCTTAAAAAATGTTAGACACCAAAACCCAACCATTAGAACCTTATGTATAGTTGTCTTAGCCATATAATGACCCCCACATACACTACTATGCATCTCATTCAACTGTTTATCAACTTGGGCTTTATGTACATAATTGAGCATAACTCTATCATTATTTATCCACCACAATTTTCATGTAATGGTGGTGTACTTGATTACATGCAAATTTAATGTCCTTTTATTACTATCATGCATTCCCTTTGGGCATTTCATTTTTTTTAGCTAAAATATTATATCGGTATACCATTCACAACCATCCATATCACATGAGTATGTCCTATATTCTTCCTCAACTTGGTTTATCTATCTACCATCAAGATTTGCTTCATCCATTAATTTAGCTAGTCCCTAACCTCTAACTAGTTTGGTAATTTGGATCTCAATGACAAATTCACGGATCCTATTATCAATCTACATCTTCTCACTAAAACCTCTTACTAAGTGAAGATGTCTTTGACTGATGCACTAGGTACATATGAAACCATTATTTCTCCTATTAAATAACATTTTAAATCTTTAACAACCTTTACCAATGCACACGATTTTTTCTCATTTATATCATAATTTAAATCTACAACTTGTAACAGTTTGCAATAAAAAACTATAATAGATTGTTGAAACCCCTCAAAGTTATTTTGTAGAAGGATTGCAATAACTATATGGAATGAAGAAAAATATCATATGTATGTAGGCTTGGTACAATCAGGTGGCTTAAGTACTAAAGCCTCTTTAATTTCTTTATTAGTTCTTTGAAATGCAACACTTGGCTCTCCTTTCACTCAAGCTTAGCACCATTCTTCAACATTTTAGAGATATGCCTACTGAAATTTGCAAAATTTGTAACAATTCTACATCTCATAAAATTTACTTTCCAAAATAAAGATTGGATACCTTTTACATTATTAGGGTGAGGTATTTTATCAATATATGTCACTCTCTTTGGATCAATCGTTACTCCCTCCATTGATACTATATGTCCTCACAATTTTCCCCTTTTAACCCCAAAAGTACACTTCTTAGGGTCCAAAGACACATCTTACTCCAAATATCTAATGTAATTTTTTTTCCAGGCACTCACAATGTTGTTCCTCTTTTTTGGAATAGTATGTGAGATCATCTTGGTATACTACAAGGCAATCATTAATGAAATATGCAATTTTCACATCGATATCTCTTTGAAAAGTTGCATCGAGACTTATCAATCTAAATGACATTCTATCATTAACATATGTTCCCCAAGGTGTAGTTAATGTTGTTTTATATTGATTAGATTCTTTAACCATTACCTTGATATAACCAAAAAACTATCCATCATAGGCATAGACTTAGACCTAGTGACCCTATGCAAAATGGCTTCCATGTTGGGAAACCTATAGTTATATTTCAATAAGGAAAATTTTAAAATTTTGAAGTCTACACATAGTCTCATATCTCCATTCTTTTTCCTTTCATGTGTTAGGTTGAATACCCATGACAAATGTCCAATGAGCTAAATGATACCAACATCTCTTAATTTCATTAGTTCCTCTTGCATCTTGGGTGCAAAGGTAGCATTGATAGGTCTTTTCATTTACCTAAATGTTTTTTCATTATTCTTTAATGATGTCTCACACTAGAACACATCCTCTTTGTAATCTTTTAGGTCATCATATTACTGAACAAAAGCATATGTGTATTTTATCAATAACTTAATTAACATCTCCCTTACCTTGGGTGACATTTAATTTCCTATATACACCTTCTTGGGTGCCTCTTTTGTTCCAATATCATTTGATTTAAATGAGTTGGTTCTAGATGTGGCATTTTTAACTCTATCTTGATTGTGAAAAGTCCTCTCCAATACCACCAAACCCTTAAGCACTTCATTTCTCTTCAGTTGTACCACTTCATTTCCAAATACAATCTCTTTACCATTAATCAACTCTACTTATGAATTAAAATCAATCTTATGGATGAAGTATTTATCTTCAGAGTTCACAAACCTCAAAATATCATGGTCATCATATAATACTAGCCAATTTTATACATTATCAAGGATGGAGGTTTGGTCTTAATTTCTACCTTTTAAATCCCAACAAATTTTACACCCTTTGGTTTCAATGCAATGTTTACCAACAAATCTACCATTTTTGTGTGGCTTATATCCATCCATTCTATCCCAAAATCATCAATTTTTTCTATCTCATACCAAAAAACATTCCCATGATACTTCAATCTCTTATTTTTGGATGCACACTTTAATCTTATTTATGATATAACCATCTCAAAATATCTAACCACTTTGATATTCCTTATGCCATGCTTCTCTACTAGCCTTAAGCATGGTATCAATGCCTCACACTTTATAAAATTATTTGTACATGTAAAAATTAGAGTAAATGAAACTTTGTATTTCCTTCCACTAGGTGAAACCAACAAGACCCTTGCACCTAACCCTTCTTTGAAACTTGCAACATCAAAGTACATAGTACAAAATTAAATCTCATTAGACTTTTTCTCACTATCCTCTATCAATAATGTAGGCATTTTCTTCTCACTAATCATTAACTCTTCTACCCTAAATGCATTGATACCAGTGTCCATAAAACAAGTTTTATTATCAACTTATTGTTCTATCACATGTAACACTTTGGATTCTCTTTTAATCTTAACATGCTTGTCATCTATATGGAAATTTGAAAGACAATAGGTCACACTATAAACTGACCTCCATGAAAGCACTCCATTTCCTTGATAGCAACATCCCAAAATAAGGTGGAATGTCAACCACTGATACACTCATGGTCAAGTCCTTTTTTGGAAATGCAACCAACGTATAAGGTATGACCTTAATTGTACCTATCATAGGCACCTCTCTAGATTCTAGGGCACAAAATCTTTCTTGAATAGTATCCACATTTAGACCTAGAGATTCCATAATCTGGTATGGTATTACAACATTAGATGTTCTTGAATCTATCATGTTTTTTTTTACAATTTTCCCACTTATAATAAGATTCTAGAAAAAAGGGGTCAATATATTGTAAGTAGGCATTCAAAGTGTTTTCTAAGTACATTTGAAGGATTTTAGAAGTGATTCCCTCAACCTCTTTTTTTTTTGTTTCTTCCTTTTTTAATTCCCTTTTTGATAGACTATACTCACCTATGGTCTGTTATTTTGTAGATGACACACTCCTAACCTAATCCATGGTTTTCTCTTTGTGTTCATTAATCCTTATTATTTATAACAGAGGGACTTTAGCAATAATCTATGCAAGCAATTATAACATATCTTTAAGTGTGTAATCAAGAATATTTTATTGCATATCTAAATTTTTGCCTTCAACTTTTCATTTGGTGCTTTAAAAAAATGTTTTCTACTTTGAGTCCTCTTTAGAGGGTATAGCAGATGTGCCAGTCACCTTTGCATTGTCCTTAGTTGAAGTGGTCTTAGTTATAGGTGTTAGGATAAACCACAGACAGAAATAAAAACTACATGCAAATATAACCAATAACAGAAAATAATAGAACACACAAAAATGAACACAAGGCACCAAGATTTAACATGGTTCACCCAATCCCTGGGCTACGTCCACCAAATAGCAAGTCTGATCTTATTACAATCCAGTGATTACAACCTGATTACAATCCGTAATCCCTTACAGCTCAATACCGCCGCAAGAACCAATTTTGTATCACAACATTATGAAAAATACCCAACCCTAAGCCCTTTTATACAAGTATTAAACCGCTTTAGGGTTATAACATGCCGGCCATATGTTGGCCATAATATGTCGGCTACCATGTTGGCTACTGCCCAAAATTTTTTTTCGATGCCCCGAACCCCACTATTTATGAAGTATGTACAGTACTTTCCTGACCAGTCACCACAATCTAACAATAGGCTCACCTTAGATTTTTTTCTTCCCACCTTTTTCATTTTATCTCCTTAAACTTAAAACAAGATTATCTTTACCCCCCTTGGAACCAATTCCCTTACCTCTTTTCTCTTTGATGAACATAACAATGAGATAATCACATTCCTCCCCCATTGTCCTATTCCTTAGATGATAATTTCTCTTGACCTGTGAAACCACAACAGTAGTAATTTTTGTAATTTCCTCCTTATATGGTCTTCTAAGATCCACATTATCACTTCTGCTCTTAGCATTGCACCTTGTATTATCAATATTGTCTTCAACATCAAAGAATACTTTTTTATGGTATGATTCACCCCTCTACCTATATTCATTTACATCAAACTCTTAAAACTTGTAGTAGAAGGCCTCACAATTTTTTTTAATATAGGACCCAACCATGTTGTATCCTATGTCATCATTTCCTACCATTGGATCCTCTTGTTCTTTTTTGGCTTCCTCAATGGTAGATATTTATTGTGCAACAACATAATATTTTGGTGCATGGGATGATTGAATGTTTTCATAGCTAATGGTGTGATGAGATTGTTGGCATAATACGTGTTGTGATGATGTGAAGAGTGATGATTTGATTGCATGATTAGCAGTTATTATGATACTATTGATGTCAATTATTGAACTAGTGTTCTTAGTATGTTTCTAAGTATAATTGAGTGTTGTAGAGAGAACAAGGTGTATGATATCATTGGTGAAGAGAAGAATAAGATGATTGGCGAGTTACAAATGAAACTACAAGAATAGATAGTGACAAATAAGAGGTGATTTATTTGGTTTATCAAATCTATGGTGAATTAAGTGGAGAAATCATAGGATGATGGTCATGATGATTTTCACTAGATAGTAAAGCTAATTTAGTTATGATAAGAACTCATTATCATTATAGGTAAAACATTTCTAGGATGGAAATGTGACATGTGAGATAGTTTTAGGTTAGAAAAGAGACTGGTGAAGATGTAACAAACTGGTGAAGATGTGACAAATAGGTTAAAGAAGTAAAAAACATGTTAATGAAGAATGAGTTCTTGAGTGATGATTGGCAACTAGAATTAGTGATGGGTGACAAGGTTGTAATAATTTGGGATGAGTGAGTTGTCATCTAGTAATTTGGATGTAAGTGTGGAAGTGATGATCTAGCATCATAATGGTTGAGATTGAGTTTGTGGAGAATATTCTAAAGGAATCTTGTGATAGGTTAAAATGTGTTTAACCTCTGATACATAATACTATGAATAAGTTGGTGTGGTCAAGTGAATTGATTTTCCATATGCGATATCATCTTATGGAAATTGGATCTGAGTGGGATATTTGACTATCCCAATTGTGATATGTTTAGGCTTTGGTTTAAGTAAGGGAAAGAAACAAAAGTTGGTATACATAGGACAAAGAAGGAGATGTTTGATGTTATTCATTGTGGTCTAATTTGTGTGTGAAGAAGTGGAAAGTGTGATCCAAATACAAAGAAGATAAGTGAGTTGTGAAGCTAGAGAACTTAAGTGAATCTCATTAGGCATAAGTAGTGTTGTTTCACAGATCAAATTTTTGTATATTCCCTAACAGTTACAACAAGTGAAAATAATCAGGTGGATCCTAACATGTCCTTACTATAAATCCTTTCATAGGGTGGCACTTTAACAAGTTCTTAAATTACTCAAGCAAGGTACTCCTAATAGGTTAGATCTCTTAATATGTGTAGAGGTAAATCCCCTAATAGGGTGGCACTTAATCGTGTCTTTGTAAACTCCTATTACAGTTAAGCTCCTAACAAGGGATACTTTATAAGAGTACAAATTATTTGTGGGTACTAATCTTTAGAGTGGTTTTGATCAAAGTTGGTTTTCCACATAACCAAAATAGACGTGTCAGATGTATGAATGATTTTATGTGTTGGATGGTTTTATTTGATAATTTAAGTTGATTACTTGTTAGTGGTTTAAAAGGTGAATTTTTTTTTGATTTTTTGATTACTGATTCACCTCCCCTAGTAATCTAATCACTTAGGAACAATAATGACACACTACACACCATGGTGAATCCTTAATTACATTGCTATTATTCCTTTGTGGTGAATTGGGGGTGATCTTATCATTGTTATTATTCTGAGGTGGTTGAATTGGCTTGTCATAATTCCATTGAGTACTGTATGGATAATTTTGCAACATCATTTACTTATCAAATTCATTGAACATGAAACTTGTATTTCTCTTATACACTTTTCAAATTCTTCCTAAGAAAGAATGATAGCATTGAGAAATCCTTTGTACCAATCACTTACATCTCTTGCTAGGGATTGCACTAATGACAATTTGTAAGTTCAATCCTTTAAATGTCTTAATTCCAAGTGGTAATTTGGAAAACCACTCCATTGCTTGTCCACCTATACTTCTTGGAATTTAACCTAATTAGATATGTTGGTTCATGAATGAAATCCATAATCAATGTCAAAATGATTCAATGCAGTCTTTAGGATCACCTGTATCCATGTACTTGTCATATTGTGGGAATACCATATTAGGTGGAAAATGTATTATGACCAAACTTTTGTCAAACTTAAAATGACAAATAAATTCTATTTTATATTTATTTGGATAAGTTTGCTTGTACATGCTATCTAATTGATTTTGAATAGATTAAATATGTCTATTTAGGACTCCTTAAGGGTTAAATTCATCCTCATATTTCTTTAGTTGTGACACATCATAATCATGAGTGGATTTGACTCTTAGGTGAGGTAACATCAAGTTATAACTTTCCTTATCTACTTCTAGTGCTTTTTCCATTATATTCATGAGATGAGTGTTTTGTTCTGATTCCTTGATGTTTCCATCCATTGTGTAACCTCACAACTCTTCTTGAAGGATGATCTTTTTGAGTGAATTTATGAAGTTTAAAATTCAATTTTAAGTTGTCTAAACAATTGAAGGGTTGGAATTTCAATGTATTTTTGACCATAGTGAAAATTGTCCTAGATTAAATTATAATAGAGAAAGATGTATATCTACAATGAATACTTAGGCTAATGAATATGATCTCTTTAGTTATAGAGAAATGGCCAACAATCCTTTGATGACAAGTGTATAGAAACCCAATATAAATGATAGATTAACACTTCTGTAATGATTGGACATTTTTGAAACTCACTGTGAATCACTCAATTTTCTTTATAGTCCAAATCACGATGAATGTTAATTGTATTTTCACTAAAATATACCTAACATTGAAAAGGGTATATGAAAATGCTTTCTATTTTAGCCCAAAAATTCTTTAAATATTCACTATTTTGAAATGATGGTTTTTATAGGTGAGATTTTAAAGCTCATGGTGAGAAAAAATGTTCACATGTGACTTTTGGTGACAACAATCATTGTTTGATTCCAAACAGGTACTATTTGATAGTTTATAGATCTTTTTTTATTGGTTACAAGCAAAAAATAAACTCTATGTATAGGAAAAAATACTAAGTAGAGGTATAAAATTGCATAATTATTTTTTAATTCATGATTTTTCTAAAGTTTGTGATTGATTTTATATTTTCAAATGGATTACTTCTTCTTATTTTTCAGATCATCAAAAACAACAAACATGCAAACAATTTTCTTCAATATCTAATCTATAAAAGAGTGTATGTTCTCAATTATTTCCATGGGTCATTCGCTAAGAAGACACTTCAATTAAGCTACCTATAGTCACATTTGGCCTTACATGGTTAAAAATGAGGGATTACTACTTATCTAAGTTGTAATAAAAAAAATATTCAAAGAGACTTTTTAACGTCTCTTACAAGAGATTCCTGCTAATGCCATGGATATTTTACACAATCCATTAGGACTACTCAATGAAGGCTATTCTATAATTCTTTTTTTCCTTTACCCTACTAAGGACGAAGTTTTTTTTAGTGCTTTGGATTACCATGGCAAAAATAGTTGTATCCCTACTATGGGTTGTCCCTCTCAGCAACCTTGTTAAGGAAAAACTTGGGAGTTAGACCCACTATGGCCTCAAGAGTGAAAATGCACTAATTGAAAGGAAATTGACATCAATTTAAGTGTGGTATTTTAATCACCATAATAAAGGTGAGATTATATCCCTATTATCTTGATTCTCCAAACACAAAATACAAGTGGTTCATTTTTAGACCTTTTTTAATCTAATGGAACTGCAATAGGTTTGGCATCTTGATCACATTAATATTGGTAATAGTATAGGCCTATTACCTTTCTTAACAAACAATGAAGTCTCTTACTTAAGCTATGTATTCTAATTTCAATTTTCCAAAAAATAAAAATGAAAGGAACATGAAAGATTAAAAGGTTGTAGTATGCACCTTTCATAATGTTATACACATTTTTTAGATTTTTATTTTTTATTCACATCAACTTGGTGGCCATTCCATCTCCTAAGCATACCCTCCCACACCAACATAAATAAGAAAAGTGAAGGAAATCCAAATAATTGACAAATTGATGGAAATCTTTGGAAAGGAGATGCATCTAGATTATCATTGGAATATCATAGAAAGATTAATAAATATTTGTGAGCTTTACCTTCCCCTCTTATCTTTTCAATCTCATTTTCCCAAATTTTCCAAGTATATTTGTTCAACCTTTTAGCCTCCTTTTCTTTGTAATGATTAGACAATCTAAATGCAGTCTTATGAACTTTCTTCAATTTATCCATTTGCAACACATTTTAAATAAAATTGTATTTGAGATTTTAAATTCTTAATCTTAAATTTATAGGCAACATAAAACTTCTCATATGCAACAAAATTTAGCATGTAGGAGACAATATTTAACTGACACATACTAAAATTTTATGCTTAAGAAACATAATTCAGATCACATGCACTAAAACTATAAGTGACACAGTTTAAATTGCAAGCAACAAAACACAATGAAAATCCTATTGCTCCCAATTGGCACTGAGAGGGGGACTAAATCAGTACCAACTCTAGAACCAATTACTCTTTTGATTACTCTAAATATATTAAATGATAGACACTTAATTACCAACACAAACATGAATCTAGTAAGATAAGACCAAATGAACTCACACACAAGAGCATTCATCAATGGACACGTAGATTTATGTACATTGAAACCCTTGATGTGAGGATGAAAACCACACTAAGGATAATATATCCACTAGTCTTTTAATGCATATAAAAGGTTTCTCTGTGTTAAGAGCTACAATATGTTCCTTTTGAGAATACATTTTTGTTAAGAATATTAATAACCTGTTAGGGTTATGTACAACCTATTAAGGCTAACTAGTTATAGGATTTAACACTTCTTATAAGAGGCACTTGGTTAAAGGATTTAACATTTGATTACTACTGAAGCATTCTTTTTTAGGAGCTTACAAGATGATTATAGTTGTTAGAAAGCAATCAAAATGTGATCTAGAATAAATAGGACTTCCTCTCTTGATAGATCTCTAGTGTATACATCTTGAGATATTGTGTTCTCTCCCTCTCACTTGGGTGCACTTGATGACATATGTTGTATTCCTTGGGTTTTCACTTTTCTACTCATCTGGGTCTATAGTGCACACTACTTTATCTAGTTAGATGTGGTTCTTCATCTTCAGTCTTTTCCTTAGCAGCTTTGGTCTTTAGTTATGCTTTTTTGTCTCTATGATCTTAGGGTGACATTCTTTTTTCCTTTCATCTCTATTATCTTATCCAATTCTCTACATAAACATTCTCACTCATTTATTCCAACCATACACTTTAATGTGTGAAGTTTCCTCTTATCTATGGGTGTCGAAACCCTAGGAGAGTATCCTGCTCAAACTAGGGAATTCAAATTTTGAATTCAAGCTGTTGAGTGAATCATGAGAAATTTGTGACACCTACATCATAGGACCTAGACTAGTGGTGTAGTTCATCTACTCAAATATCATCTAAATTCAATTATCCTTTTTGTGCTATGTCATTCTTGTTAGAATACCAACCAATTTGAATCTTTGCCATACCTATTCTTCCATGTCATAATGGTGACTCCTTATACAGATTGCGATAAATTCTACCTTGTCTTATTCTCCTATGTGGATCAGTGAAGATGTCTACGGATACACATGAGATGATGTGTGCTCTTTGACCAATTGTGAATCAATGACAACACACTTATACCAATTCCACTACATTATACCAATTTGACTACTTGGGTCAACAAAGCTAACAAAATAATGAACATATGTAATAGAAGAAATGTGAATTGTGACTCCCTTATAAGCCACAATATTTGTTGGAAGCATGAATGCTAATGATATTCCTATGGGGAAGTGTTGTAGATATGTTATCATGATGATATGTTACATTTATGACTATGTTTGTTATTGATGTCAACATACCAGTTTTCTGTGGTATTTGATAGAAGAACATTGGAAAGATCAAGTTAGTACAAACATATCATTGAGTACTTTTAGTAGCAAGGTCAAAGGTAGATACTACTAAGTGTCTAGTATATAAAGGAAGGATATTTTCCTTTATCATGAGTATAGAAGAGAAGTGATTATAAGTAGCATGAAGAGCAGAATGTGAAGTTGAGAAGAGTAGAGCGGAAGTGAAGGAAACTTCATTATTGAGGTTTTATTCTATGATCCAAAATTGGATACTTGGATCAAAGGTTCATGACCTAGTCTAAAAGGTCTGATAGTGATTAGTCCAATTGACAGAATAGAGGAAAAAGAAACTTAATAATAAATTACTTGTTTGGCAGTAATCTCTTCTTGTAATTGAAATTGCATGTTTGGGCAGTAGGCTCTTCTTGCATACATTGTACTACAACTCCTAACAGGGTTGACACAACTCCTAATAGGGTTGGAATCTCCTAAAAGGGATTCAATGTCTCCAAGCATGGACTCATATGTACTAAATGTTGTAATGGACTCCTAACAGGGTCCATCCTCTAACAAGGAATATTTATATTAATACATCATCTTGTGAGTGTCATTCCCACTAGTGTTTTCCCTCTAATTGAGGGTTTCCCTAGTTAACACATCTGGTGTAATTGTCTATGTTCATCTTGTTATGGTTTTTGTGTACTTTGGTTGAATGGATAAGATTGTTTAAGGTTGATAAATGTTTTAATTATTGGATAACCGATTCACCCACCCCCTAGTTATCTTGCACTAGTACATTTGGGCCCACTTTTTGACCTTTATTGGTCAAAATTTTGACCAAATTTCAAAAAAATTTTGGTCAAAATTTTGACCAACCTAAAATCTTCCAGAGCCATGGGGCAAGTTCTACCAGGAAGTGGTCAAAATTTCAACCAATGAAGGTAGAAAATTTTGACCAATTAAGGTAGAAATTTTGACCAATTGAGGTGGAAAATTTCAACCAATGAAGGTAGAAATTTTGACCAATGCTGCAAGAAAATTTCAACCAATAAAGGTGGAAAATTTGACCAATGAAGGTAAAAATTTTGATTAGTGATACTAGAAAATTTTGGCCAATGAAGGTAGAAATTTTGACCAATGAAGGTAGAAAACATCCAGGCATTGGTAGAAATTTTGACCAATGAAGGTAGAAATTTCTACCAACACCTGGGTGTAAATTTTTTTTAGGCATTCTATAAAATAGTTCACATGCCTTGCGTATGATATGACATTTTGCATGCATCCTGCACTCTCTCATCCGGTTGATGATGGATTACGGAGAGTGATCTGAAAGGATGATGCTAAGAAACACACACAGTCAAATCCAAAATGAAATTGCATTACAAATGGATTGTGGAAATCTGATATTGTTAATTTTGCATGCATGTCCATAGGAAAATCACAACTCTAAATAAGCGGGCAAGCTCTCCATGTGCTCTACACCCCATAGATAAATCTACTCTAATAAAAGAGGCAATAAAAAACCAGTTCACTTTGCATTTGTATAACCTTGGGTAGGCTCTTAGCAACATGATTGCATTGAACCTTTGACGTAAAGGAGAAATAGACAAGCTCACAACCCTTAGGAAGGCTTTCTTAGATAAGAAGTTTTTGAGCAGACACAAATCCTCACTAATAATGCTGCTGTGATTTTCTTATTTAAATCCAAACAAAGTTGTATTATCTTGGGTAGAGGAGACTACTTTTGTTTGTGGTTAAGGATCCTTTAGGTCAGTAGAATCACATGCAAACTAGATGTGACATTGTAATAAGAAAATTGTAATAAGAGCTAGGATCTTGCCTAGTGATCAGGGCTTGAGACTGGACACTCCATGAAGCATTTGTAGGCATTTGAGTCTCAAGCATCACCAGCTCAAAATCAAACTGAAAAGGAAACTTGGAAAATAAAACTAAATAAAAATAATCTTCTCGAGTAAATATCAACATTTTATGAACAATACCATTACAATGCACTATACTTGGAACAATGAATCTCATATTTAATTTGCATAAAATAGGAAGGACAAGAAAAATTTCAATAGTTTTCTTCAAATATTAAATTATACCAAACAAATTTGCATAAAATGCCAAGCAACTCCACTGCTTTAATATCAACATTTTCTTATAAAAAACCCAGAAAAGCTTACCTTTGCATTCCTTATTCATGATTCTAATGATGCAAAGTAGTCTTGTTGTTGGCAGTTAGTATAAACTAAAGTCTAAAACTTAAAGCACACATTACAACATCAAAGACTTGAAGAAACTATTAACAATACACCATAGCTGAGGTGGAGCCCCTTCTGATGGTAGAATAAAGTAATATTAATTACCTCACGACCAACTAAAGTCAACAATACTGTTCCAAAACCTCCAAAAAAGATCCCCTTCTAAATAGAAGAGCCCATAAGCTAAACAAACAAGGCCAATACGACCACCCCCACTGTAGTATAAAGAGCATTGGTGGTGAATTCAAGTCCAAGCTGCAAAAGCAAAGACATTTACATAAAAACTAAGCAACCCTATATGGCAAGAAAAGATATATAGAGATTTCCGACTAAAATTACAAATTGATGCTGAAAATATTAAACCATAAGAATTTTTCCATATAATAATAAAGAAGAAAGATGAAGAATCAAATAGTTGAAGGATACAATGTTTATGCAGCTTTAGAAAGATCATTCGGAGGACATAATATGCTCGGGCTGAAGGAGCTTTGAGATTCATTACTACATTCGGGAATGGGCTCATCTTCAATCTTCTAAAGATTGAAGATGAGCTCATTCCCAAGTGTAGTAATGAATCTCATGTAATGCAATCTCATCTATGAAGCGTATTAAAAGCTAATAGAGCATCTTCACTAGCTGATCTCCCTTGTGAGCTCAACTAAAAGAGAATTCCTTATTGAAGAATAACTTGCAATCCTTGAATATTCTGCAAGAGCCACAGGAGAATGCCAAAGATAGTCACGATGCTAATAGGCACATCATGACTATCTTCGACATTCTCCTATGGCTCTTGTGGTTCTAATCTTATAACATGAGGCTTCCTCTTCTTTTTTCAAGCATAAGGCTGATGCGGCTTTGTAATAAGAAATAAATGGGTTTAATTTGGATTATGTAGAACACAAAGAAAACCAAAATGTAATAGTAATTTTTAATAGAGAAATGAACTATATAAACTTATAAAGCTCATAATAATAATAGGCCATAAGCAAGAGCTAAATTTTGAGTAGACAAAGTCTAGACAAATGAAGCGTACCTGATTGATCAAAACCAAATCACTGGCAAGCCTTTTAACCACTCCTTAATAGCACTTTCACCATCACCAAGTTTTCAGCAATGTTTTTATTTATTTTTGGATCTAATGTTAATATGGCATCTCCATCCAGAAATTTCTTCAGAGCCTAAAAGATTTATTCATGAAGCGATCAAAAACTCAAAATCTATCATGAGAAATAAAGCTCCAACATTGATAGTTTATATATTGTATCTAGATTTGGCAGAGTAGGCTAAAAGCCAATGATTCTGATTGATAGATATCTAATACACTATTCGGTGAAACTCAAAAATATACCCTAAATATAATAGTGAATCTAATTCAAGTGTGACACAAAATTTGTTTAGGATTTAATAAAGTTCATGTTTTTATTTGGGTGATCAATTAAGATTTGTATTTCACATTGCAACGTAACATTTCTTTATTAGTATAACTGCATGTAACATAGTAGTTGGTATATTGTGCCTAAATTTGGATGAGCAGACTACAATGATGAATATAAAGTAAAACACATTAGAGTGAAGTCCAAAAACACACCAATGGAAAATTTAAGTGAATCTGATTCAAGCGTGGCATTAGAGCTATATCTACTGTTATTTGAAACCCCAAACAGAATCAAAATATAGAACCCACATATATTTTAAGACAAAACAACCAATTAGAAATTTGTTGACTGATAGCACATAAAAATCATGATACCCATTTCCATGATTTAAGCTATTAGCTTGTCACCTCTGCAAATTTTCACAAAAACCATGATTTATTGTCACTTAATAAACAATGCTTTTGACGTGCTTTAAAAGAAATTAATACACTTAAGGAAAGCACATTTTACCCATTTTCATGATTGAAGTTGTTAGTTAGTCACTTCCATAAATTCCCACCATGATTTCTTGTCAAGAAATAGTGCCAAACACACTTTAAAATACAAAGTTGGGGAAAAGAAGATTGTCAAACACGTTTAAATAACAAGTAGAATATTTTGCCCACATTGAAAATATTGTGCTGATTGTCAAACACATTTAAATAAAAAGTAGAACACTATGCCTACAGTGCATCATCATCCTTTAGAAAACCAATAAAATAGAATACCTAAACCATCAATGACATGAAAGCATTTCTACTATAACCTAAACCCTAAAAACAAATCAACACTACAATGAAAGTATTCTCATTGTAAGCACTCACAAATCATGACCACCAACCCCGTTATCTTCAAAATCTCTAGAGAGGCCTCTAATTCTTTAATAACAGATGATAGACTCAAGCTACTCAGTTTCATAGGATCAAGAAATTCTGGATGGAACATGAAAGCTAGAGCTGGGAAAAAGAAGGTGAGGTTGATGTTTTAGAAGAAATTTTAGTATGTTGCTTTGTATGATCTAATTGTCCTTAACTTGATGTGGGATGTAAGGTAGTGATGGAACTTGGAGGCAATTCTCCTTGCATAGTGGAGGACCTTGTTCCTGATCTAAAGGGAATGATTGACAGGCTTGTGCAAGGAGGGTTTTATCAGAGTGGTCAATCATGTATCCACATGCAACGAATGTACGTAAGGGAAGAACTTTATAGTCGAGTAAGATTCTAAATGGAGGTTAATACATCTTTAGTTGAAATATATTTACATTTTCATTGTCTCATAGAGTAAATTAGGTCTTCACACCACCTTGAAATAGTAGATAACATTTCTGACTGCTTGGGTTCAATTTTCTTAGTACTACCTCATTCTAAAATTGGGAAAACATATTTCTCTTCTCAAATCTTAAAAACCAAGAGAGACATTTTAGAAAGATAAGCTTCTATGATTAGAAATTTTGGAATTTAGGTTTAGTAGCCTACAGAATCATCTGCTTTCTAATAACATAAGAGAGATATAATTCTCTCATTTTTGAAGATATGTTTTGAAAAGGAATAAAAGGTGATTGTATCTTTACACCAATAGTTGCCCCTTGTTGAGTACAATAATATTATTGAAATTGGAAATTTCATCACTCAATTCTTTCAACTTTGTTAAAGACAGTCACTCATATTTCTCTCTCTAATTCATTACTTATAAAATCTCCCATTTTTCTATAAATTTTTTTTTCAAATTGTAGAACTCCATATCATCGTGAAGCAAATGGTATTAAATAAGGTCAATTATAGATTATCTTTAAAGAAAAATAGCATTTTGTTGAGGTTCCTTTTTTTCCAGATTTTTGTGACTCCCAACCAAATTCCTCTACCTGACCTTGAGTACATATAACCCTGAGAACTATCAAGGTTTTCTTGATCTTTCTTTTTCATCGGTTTGTGTCATTTTCATTTATGGAGCCATTTGAGATCAAATGCACCAAACAGGTTGGTATGTTGCCCAGATCTATATCCAAATGTACCTAGATATTAGTATGTAGTATGTACACAAACATCTAACCAAGCCAACCGTAATGAGCTATGTATCTTATGATACCTAATGGCAATGGAAAAGCAAAACAGATCAATTCTAGAGGCCCTAATATTCTCAAAATAGCAAGGTAGTGGTACACTTCTACAAGAATGTGCAATATAATCTCTTCAAACTAGCATTTTCATGTTGCTATTCTTCATAGGGTTTGATGCTTTGGCACTGTATGTTTCATTAAATAATAAACTATGTTTGCAATTTAGATGGATGATTTTATAGCATTTGTTTGAAATATTTTAGATAAGGTATAATTCTCTATTAAAACATTACATTTTTCTCATATACAATACTCAATATGTTCATAATAGTAAGGAAAAAAGAAAAGGGGACCAAGCAAAATCACAAATTTCTTCAAATTTGCAGCAGATATTAAGTTCAGAATATCACATAAGTACTAATTAAATTCAAAATACCACACAACATCTTAAAATTAACTAAACTACCATAAATATTTAAAATACTATAATGCAAATGAGTTAAATGTCATGAAAAATGTCCCAATGAGCTCTACAATGTCAATTTAAAGACTCTCCAATAGTTAGAGGGAAATGTTCTAACTTCATTATTAAAATTAAAAATAATAATTTCAATAAGCACCCAAAAGCCTCAACATCACATATCTTCAAAAATCTCATCATCATCATCAATACTATGTTATGTTCTTTCTTGCTATTGGATTTTCCCTTCTTTATCTCTATCTTTGGTTAAAGCTAAACCCAAAGAAGGGGTCCCTTTATAGAAAAACATTAGTTATTTGAATATACAATTCCTATTTGAGTCTCACCTCTCAGTCAAGTCTGACCCCCTTACTGGTGATCACCTAGTGAAGCATAACACTTCCTCTGTATCCAAAAACAATTTAGCTACTAAAGCATAAGAGCAAAAGTATTTGCCAACATCTGATAACCATTTCATTACCTGATAAAAGTGAGTGGAGCAAGTTTATTACAAAAGAAAAAGGTATGAATGAATGTAGAAATCCAATCTCTAAAAAGGCTTAGTTCCATCATTATTTTATTGTTTCTTGTATGGCTGAATCAAATCAAGATCACTATGAATCTTGAAATGAAGAGAATGTTAGATTAGGACAATTAAATAGGAAAAATTATTTGGGGAATATGAAAGGAGATGTTTCAACTTTCAAATATTGAGATATCTCCGAAAAAAATCTACTGCAAAATTGGAAATGTCTATTATACCCTAGGGCCTAAAATCAAGTTTTTGAGCTTCATCCTTTTAGACTTACAAAAAACACTAGGATTGAGGTATAAGACCAAGGTTGAGGTATAAGACTATCCAATAAAGTATAACACTTGAACTGAAGACCTAGAGAAAGAATACTATACTATTCTGTCTATAATAATCTTCACATGAAGATAGCTACGAAGGAAGAAAATCAATATAAACAAGTATAATCCAATGGCTATAGATCCCCTCGAGAAAAGTCCAAATATCCATTCTCTAGTCATTTTAAAGCTTCATAGATAGAAAAGTAACTCTAGCTAATTAGGCTATTTGTTACTTTCGTAGATAATTGAATAACCCTATAATCAAGCCTCAAATTTTATCTCTAGTAAAAATATTTTAAGATCCTAATCTTTATAGAAATAACACTAACCCCTTTTAAATCTAAATCTCTTTTCACCAACAAATTTTAGAATCCTAGTTTCAACCAAACAAACGCAAAAGCAGAGTCGATATAGATTAATAATCACAACATTTATAATAAAATCACATTCAACAAATGGGAACTTACTTGTTAAGTGCAATAAACACACCATTGAGAACAAATGTTCCTATCACAAGTAATCATCCAATAATGACCAACTTGCCATAAACAGTGAATCTTATCAAGGTGGCAAAAAATAAAAATAAACTAAAAAACCTACTTTTCATGAAGCATATAAATTTTTTGAAGAAACCAAAATAAGGCTTACCCACGTATAATATGCTTGAAGCAAAGAATAGTCAATACTGTCATTCAGTCATCTCAAAAGCATCAGTATAGATATGATATATTTTACCTATAGCAGAATAGAGGAACCAATAACAAAAACACTAGAACCACTAAAGCTGGAACATTCTATTTTAAGGTTTGTAGGAAATGATGCACATAGAGAGAGAGAGAGAGAGAGAGAGAGAGAGAGAGAGAGAGAGAGAGAGAGAGAGAGAGAGAGAGAGAGAGAGAGAGAGAGAGAGAAGGAGAGAGAGAGAGAGAGAGAGAGAGAGAGAGAGAGAGAGAGAGAGAGAGAGAGAGAGAGAGAGAGAGAGAGAGGTACATGCAGAAACCAAGGTGGTAGATTAAGAATTCAACATACCAAAGATGAATCCATGCAACCCTTGTGCAAAGTGTGATGTATGTGTGTCTTCTCATTTATATGTTTGTAAAAGCAATCTGAAGGCCTTCTGAAATACCTGAAAGGGTAAGTAGTGTGTGGATTACCTGAGTAGCAAGTGCATGAAGTGGTAGAGTACTGAAGCTACAAAGAAATTGCTTT
The DNA here is from genome assembly GCA_028749045.1 of Cupressus sempervirens. Taxonomy (NCBI): domain Eukaryota; kingdom Viridiplantae; phylum Streptophyta; class Pinopsida; order Cupressales; family Cupressaceae; genus Cupressus; species Cupressus sempervirens. The sequence continues at coordinate 288,237,424 of CM053786.1, read as the reverse complement.
GTAAAGTTGTTCATCAAAATAATATATGTAAGCTATGTCCAAAGGACCCTAAGAAAATCTTAGAAATTAGTGATAAAATAATCAATTTCATACCCCAAAATCAGACATACATAGACATGCATGTGATTCTTAAGATTACAAGAATTATATCCAAATTGTCACTACATTGATTAAAGACATTAAAAATAAAAAAGTGATTACAAAGATATCTTAAAATAATTTTACAATAGATAATGCAAAAAACTTTTTGGTAATATATAATAAAAAACCAGGAGCTCGTATAGATATGTGTATTCTAATCCATACCCAAAACCAAAAGAATGAAGCCAGCTCAAATGTATTTTGAAAAAGCACACACCAAAGAGAACACATTGTTATCCCAATCCAATTCAATGCTATAGGGACTAAGAGTAAACACAAAAGAAGAAATTTATACCTAGAAAAGTATGAAATGGATTAGAGAAAGAAGCAACTTTGTCTTGTTAAACCAAAACAATTCATCCAGTGGCTTGATCTTTGAACTAGATAAATGTCCACTTCCAGTCACATTCTCTAGTGCTAGTGTTGCAATAACATGCTGCAACTTTGTCCCCACAACAAGAACAAGCTATAATAGACACATAATATGTGGGAAAAGAATTAATTCCATCAAGAAGAAATATTTAAAAACCTATTTCCTTGTACTTATTAAAGATATGCTGTATTTGATATGCAACAAAATTTCTCATTTAATGGCACCATTCCAACTATTGATATTTAGATATAAATTTTCCATTAGTATATTCTTCATTAGATATATAACAATCAAGTTAAAACACTTTTTCAAGTTGAAATTTATTAGTGAATTCCTCCTTGTTGATTCAAAACAGTATGGATTTAAAAGAGTATGCAGTAGATCTTATTACTAACTCATTATTAATCTTCACTTTTTGGTACGTGGGGAAAGATTGGCTTGGCTTGGATTTATTTACACTCAACATTATTAAGATTTTCTCTTTTCACTTTTTGAATAACTTCGGTCCTATTTCTAGTAGTCCATAAGGAGATATTTAATCCTACTGATTTAAAAACTAACAGGATGGTACATTTTCATCATTTCTATTACCCTCAACTTGTGCTAGCTATCATTTTGTTGTTAAGAATTCACCATTTTTCCAATGCTTATACATGAACAATAAACCACTAAAACACAACGCAGGCAAGATCTGAGGATCTTCCTACTGTGAAAACTCCAAAGGATTACCACTAATAGTATATCTGAAATACACATGCAAACATAGTCACACCCCTTTTCTTTCGGAGGAGGAAGAAAATAAGTAAATGTCCTTAAGGTCTAATCACCCAAAAGGTTTTCATCATCATCTTACACCATTTTCAGTCCAACATTTCTTGTTATTTGCAAAAATAGAAAGAAAAATGAACCAAAATTTAAAACTTCATCACACTAAATGCTAGTTCACATTATCGAGAATCCTCAGTGGACCTTACAAATCAAAACTATAGGCCATTGGAAAGATTTAACTTTTGAGTCCTTTACTACATATTTTGTCAATGGGTATCTATGTTATAATACAACGTTAAAACATTATCAACCAAGTTCATACCATTACAGTTTTGGAACAAAGATATAGATAGGCCATATATTACATCAGTTATGATACTTATAAGGAAGTACTATAAATATAACAAGTTCTCAAATTGATTTCACAACTTGGTGGGAAACCAAAACCTACTTTCAAGTAATGAAAATAGTCTATGTTTATGTAGTACGCACCATTGATTAAATTCAAGCAGTCATAGAATTTTCTTCTTGATATAGCATTAATGAAATGTTTTAAGTCTACTTCAATAGATATATTTATGTCACATGAATTTACCTGTAGATTGCGTATCATAACCAACAACATGTCTACTCAAGAATTAGATAAAAGAGAAATCATTAGTGAAAATAAGAAATAAATTTAATCTCCTTTTATCCTCTTTTCCTTTGTTATTATGAAGATAATTGTAAGCGGTATGAAGATAAATATTTCTAGTTCCTTTCTCATCCTCACAAAAAATGAATGGAGGGTGTGGGAGATAGAGGGGACAAAGGGTGGGCATAGATGGATAGACAAGACATTGAATTTTGGGATCCAATATAATTGAAGCAACTACAATTTATGAAATTAGAGCATTGCTACAATTCAATAGATGGAAGAACTACACTGAACAACTAGATTAATCAAATGCATGAGCTATCCTTTTGTGAAATTTATCATTGAAGGATGAGAAAGGATTACCTTGATCCTTTCTCATGACTTAGTAATTATGGTGTCTATCATTGCCATAAGTTCATTATTGGGAGTAGGATGATTATTATTTTTAAGTCTTGCTCTTTGATAGTTGGAATTGGTCATAGGAATACATGGCTCAGCTCCATTTTCCTTTGTGTTTTCTTTCCATATCTAATTCTTGCCATTGTCTCCGCCCTATCATTCCACTCACCATAAAGATAGAAACATCTTTATTTTCTCCATATCTTGATTCCTTCCTTGCTGTGGCATTGACATTAACTTGTCATAAATTTTTAACCTTGGATCTCCAACATGTTGAACATAATTTTTTTTAATTAAAATTCATTACAAGTTCTAGCTCCAACGTGGACATGTAAAGAGGTTGGCCTATTGCCAATGCCACAATCCTTAGCTTTAACACCTATATTTATATTGGAGGTGGGAAATGGTAGTGCTGGGTCTCGCAAAACTTTACACAACTCTAGTTCTGACAAGGATAAAAAACAAGCAGATGGTGGAACTAAAGAGACGCAAGATGGAAATATAAAATAATCACAAAAGTAATAATGTAAGGTGTTACATCTTAATTAGGGTAAGAGTAACTTGTTTATGTAATACAAGATTACAATCAAAGAAATAAAGGTTCAACTGCTGCAGCTTTGATTTTCCTATATTGACTAAACTTCGATGTCAAGTATATGTTTTTATTGTTTCCTACAATTTTTTAACCTTGATGAACACTCTTTTTACTAATATATCTATCCTCGAGTGAGAGTTATGAAAATCTTGCCATCATTGAATGCATAGTCTTTTTTATAGTTTCCTTAATCAATGCAATCAACTTCAAGATAGTTCTTTGGTAGTTTCTCCAAAATGTGGTTAGTCTCAAACCATTTTTAGTAGTAACTAACATCATGATGTTTCATTTTTCAGGCCAAACATATGTTTCAAATGCTTGTAATTAAATACCAACCACAATGTAAAGGTGAAGTCAACAACCCAAGGCATAATGAGCATAACTAACGCAATTGAAAGTTAGACTATGCAGTCCATTATTCAAATTGGTTTATCCAATCTACTCTGGTTGCATGTGGTCCAAGTGTTTGTATGCAAGTAACTAACATTTGAACTAGTAATAAATCAACTGAGATATCTTTCACAAGATAAGAAGCCAAAAGATTGGAACATAAGAATGAAAATAGAATTAGTTGCTAAAAAGGAGTTGAACCCTGCATCACATAGCCAACTCACAGATCATAAAGCAAGGTATAAAATTCCAGTAGTTAGCTGGATGAAAGATTTCATCTAAAAGCAATTGATATTAAACTAGTCAAACATGGACATTGGAGAAAGCTCATTTTTTCTCCATGTTTGAAAGAACTTCCAAACAATTTATGATGAGGTGAATCATTAATGACTTTAGGGCAATAGGGACCAAAATTTTTCTTCTTTAAAACAATCATCCAAGAATGATTGAAAGGCAATTGACCCTGTTCTATATACCTGGATCAAAACATAGCGAAACACAAATTTAAGATGTCGAATTCAGGGCAAAATTTCCAAATAAAAATTAGCCAAAAACAATCTTGGAAAAATCAAGATACTGGATTATTTTCATCAACGCCAACACAGATCAATAGTAATTCTAAATTTAAATCAATCTTGGAGAAACACTACTCCTAACCCATTTTCATCAACAAAAAACATAGATCCATAGAAAATCTGAATTTCTTGAACTGAGTGGCATCAAAAGAAATTAGAACGAACCAAGGCATGTGTTATGATTAGAAATTTAAACTTGCAGCAAGTTTACCAGAAAGTCACAACTGTATTTCTATAAGACTATTGAACTAACAATGTACATGTAGACTGCAAACTAGAAGAGAGATGAAACAATAGTACATATCCAGTGACTTAGATTGGGTGGTCATAGAATCTAATTTGACTCGTAATTCCAGAACCTAACTTTTCATATAGTGGTTAGCTAGTATCCTAGAAATTTCAACATAAATTCATAATTAGGTGGAGCAAAAAACTAAGCTTTCCTAATGCCATCAAATTCAACACATTCTATCCATATGCACAAAATTTCACAACTACTTGTACCATAAAAAGTATTGAAAAGAAATCAATAATACAATTGATGAAACTGAAAACAAAAGCTAGAGCAGCATAAATAAGAGCAACCAAAACTCTTAATTTAGTAAAATTAAGCAACCCATATATCTTTCTAGTCTAAAAGAAACTTAGTCAGAATAGTAGATACCTTAGTTTTTTGTGAACTTTAACATATCAGTTAATCTATAGTGTTTTCTTCTCATCCCTACCATGGTTCTACTAAATTCTAAAGGTATGAAAAGATGAGCTCAATTTTAATGTCCCTATCCAAGGGTTAAGAGTAAGAACTGTGCTAAAAACACTACTCGTTATGTATTAGGGTTACAAGTATGTAGAAGGTGTGACACAAAAACAAAAACACAAGATATTGGTAGCTACAGTAAGCACACTATACAGTCATCTTTTACCCTACAAGCTCTACCCTAAAAAACTTATGAAAGGTTAAAACAATTTTATAAATCTAAAACCCTCTAAATAAAATAAACCCTAAAATGGGGAAACATGGGATGCTTGAAAATTACCAGAAGACCTTGACCCTAATCCAAACCCTACGTCAAATCTCCATTTACAAAATTTCTACAATGCCAATGCCCACGACTTTGTGTTGCATTCACATAATATTTTCACCAAGAGAGGAGGAACTGAGAAGTTGTTCATAGGTGGTTCATTAGCTAGGGAAAATTCAACACTGTATAAGGGCCTAGGGACAACTATGGTGGAAAGAAACTGACCCCCTCGTCACCAAGCATTCATCAAGCACTCATCCTAAGTCTTTGCTCATGTGTCCCTTCTAGCTCATACAAATAGCCCAAGAAATATAAAATACCAGCTGTGCACCATGAGAGCAATCATGTTAAGAGACTACCATAGAGACTATCACTCACACAAGATGAATGAAACAAGATGTGAATCCTTGTGGTCATGAGTCTTCAACCACTCTCAACACTTGACAACAGGCATCCATGAACCACAGGTCTAAGAATATTAGAGGATGAAACAATCATATAATCAAGGCACATATTCATGATCATGACCTAATTAATTATAAGGTCTCTCTTAAGTTGAATAAATCCAATAACCTGTGTTGAATAAAGACCTAATTAAGGTCTCAATTAATGTGTGCAAAATTGAATGAAGCCAGTGTTGGTCAAAATTTTGACCAATGCAAGCATGGATTTAAAAAAACCATATTTTTCATTGCATATTCCAACGAATATGACCCTATTTTAATAGATGGTCTAAAAATGGGGTCAAATGTACTAGTGTTGGTGGACTATTGTTTCTAACGATTAGTATCAAAGCATGAGGTCCTTGAAGATAAAGTTTAAGAACTTTGGGAGATACATGGAAAGCATGTTTAGGAAAGATAGTCCAAAGTTTGATGGAACAAATTATGACAGCTAGAAGGAGAAGATGAAGACACATTTGTTGTGTATGGGTCTAGGATGTTGGATCTTGACAAAAACATCAAAGACAATCATTGCTGAAAAATATTTGGAAACTTGTCCCAAGGAAGAAAGAGATATTTTTTATGTGTGACATGAGAGCTAGAAAAGCACTATTGACTGCACTTCCTGAAATTGAATACAACCAAGTAAAGTCACTCGTTACTTCACATTTGATTTGGAAAGCTTCGAAAACTAGTTTTGAAAGTGATGAAAATTCTAAGAAATTGAGACTACAAAATTGGATCTATGTATTTCAAGATGCTAAAATGATGAAAGATGAATCTATAAGATCATATTGTTGGAAATATTCAAGACTATGCTAAGTTACTGAGAGGGGAGGGGTGAATTGACAACTTTTGGAACTTCAACAATTTCAACTCTTAATCCAAAAATTTAATTAACATTTAATCCATCACATATAATCTGATCTAATTGCATGCATAAGAAACTAAAAACATGAAAGAATTCATAACATTGTGACACAAGGATTTGGTGACCCAGAAACCTTTCGAATAGAAAGTAAAACTGGGTTGGGGATGGTACCCACAAAATTTAGTATTGCAGTGTAAAGTTAGCCAATTAAAGCTTACATTGATCACTTCTAATGATCTACCCTGTTAGGAGCAATAAGGACTTCTAGGTCCACCTTGTGAAAGGATTGACAAACATACAATTAAGTATGCACTCAATAGAGAGATTTACAAAAGACTGTTAGGTCTACCTTGTTAAAAGATTTGATTGATCCACCTATTAGGATGAAATAGTAGATGATCTCTGATCTGCAACTGGGTTTTCTGAATGAGATTCCTTTAGGTACGAATCACCTTGTTGTGATAGATATGACTTTGCTACTCCTTATACTACTATAGTCTTTATAATTCACTCTTTCTGCTCTTGTCTGATTATATTCGCTTACATTATATTCAAATATTTATCATACTTGGATATGATACTATATATATAGACCAATCCAATTATACAAATTACAAAGTCAGCCACAATACAAGTTAACATAAATATTACAAAGTCGGTCCACATGAAGACACTCAAGTTCTAAAGATTGACTCAGTGAGGTTTTGATACTTGACATCCACTTTCAGTGCTTGACATCATCATGCACTTGGTAGACGTAGAAGCTCGGTCCATATTGATCACTTCCAAGTAGTCTTGAACTTGGTCTACACTGGTGACTTGGTAGATACTGTGAAACTCATCATATAAACTAAATCACTTGTTTACCATGACAAGACTCGATAAACACTATCACCTTGAGGTTGGTATAAATTGAGTCACTTGGTTAACACTAAGTAGCTCGATTAACACTAGACTTGCATCACATACATTGAAAACTTAGTGAACACTGCACAACTCAGCTTGCACTAGTAAACTCAACATATATTGAGATGCATGGTTTACAGTGCTGATCTTCACTGTAACCATGACTGCTCGGTAACCATTGGGATTCATCCAAAGGACTTGCTAGCAATTGTAGAACTCAGTAATAACTGAAATGCTTAGAAAACATTGATAGCTATACAATAAGCTTAGTAGCTATATACAATTTGAATAAATGCATGCCACTAATAACAAACTTGACTGATATGTCAACAATCTCCCCCTTTGGCATTGGTGACAAAAACACTTATCATCCAAGACTGAATTCAAAAATTTTCCTAGATAACTTTTATCCATCACCTTGTGATACTAACTCAGTAGAGTATACTATTTTTGAGATTTTTCAAAATTGATTTTGTAAGGTATATATCTGTACATGGTAAGGTTTTTTCATATAGTGTACTATACATCTTCTTGCTATATACAACATATCTTACTATACATATCTTACTCCCCCATTATTTTTACAACTTATTACATTTTCTCCCCATAACATATGTCTTTCTCCCCCTTTTTGACATTAATGCAAAGGATTTAATCTATGTATTTAAATGTTAATGCCAAAATGACATAGAAAACCTGAATGTACCTTAAGAATGATTGCTAAGGTTTTATCCCAATTATCTTGCAAGACCTTACATGTGTGAAGTGCAATTTGTACTTTTACTAACAATTCTATCATATGGTCCACTATGGAGAAGTTATTGTCATGGATGAGAGTTTTTGAATGTGCAATATGTTTCTACAGTGCATCCATGTTGGGAAGAATCATATTTTGTATATCTATCAATGTGGATCTAATCCTTGCTTCTTCTCTAATTAATTTTACTTCCATATCTGACAAAAATCTTATTTTCTTGAAATGTGTAGAGCTTGAACTAGGGTCAAGTTGCAATTGTTGAGCACTAGCCTTTAGATCTTCATCTATTTTGGAAAATTTGTCCTTTATTTCCTTAGTAAAGTTAGAAACACCACATAGCTTTCCAAAAAGTGATGACACATTTGTACAAGATGCTTCTAAATTGCCCAAAATTGTAGAAAGTTCTACTTGATATATAGCTATCTATTGAGCAATGTGCTCCAACACTTTATTATCAAACTTCTTTTCTACCTTTTGCACTGGCTTATCTTGACCATCAATATCTTCATTAAATTTTTGGACTACCTCTGCTAGCTGATACAAAATTGGTTGTGAAGAATCAACCTCAATACCTATGGCCTCTGCCAAATTGTTCTTTGCATCCTCAATTATTTTAAATTCCTTATCTCTCTCCTCTCTTAGTCTTTTTTGTTTAGCCTTCTTCTAAAGGAGTTCACCAAATGATTGTATTTGGTTTGGAGAAAGCTTGGAAATGTCCCAATTTGGGATTACAATTTCCTCATCTAAATTGATTTCTTCCTCCAGCTCTTTTCCTTTTCCCAAAAAATTTGTGCTCAGTTGAACCTTGGGCTCAAATGTCCTTACACTTATTGCTTTTGTACCTAGAACAAAAATAATAGTAGACATGCTAGGACTAGCTGTAAAAATTGATACTGTGCTTATTGAAGGAATATTTATAGAAATACTTGAAGAATCCAAAATTGATGTGCTCAAAACTGAAGTACTCAAAATAGATGTAGCCAACTTAGTTGATGAAGGAAGAGTTTGCAGCTTAGTAGATGAAGTGGAGGTCACTTATGTCAATGATGTGCAAAGCTAAGTGGTAGCAAAGAGTGATTGGATGTTTGGGTTGGCACTGGTGGTCACAATCAAACTTGTTAAAGCTGTCTTCACACTTGATGTTGTTACTAGTTTGCTTGGAGAGTGAGGAAGTGAGGCAATGACTACTACAACTATCTTAACTAGATCTATTTCCTAATCATCTTGCTTTTCTTCCTCGATAGCCTCTTGTCGTTGATCCTCTTCATCTTCTTCGTTGTCAAAATGAGTTACTTCTTTAATATTTTCTTCATCATCTTTTTCGTTATCCTCCTCCTCCTCATCATCATCATCTTTAACATCAACTAGAAAATCACTTGGTTTATGTTATAGATAGATATTTTTCCAAGTGTTTGTTGCATTCCTTACAACATGCTCAATGTCTTTAATCAAAACCAGACAAGTATTTAACATTAGAGTTAATTTTTCTTCAATGATTCTTTTACCTCTGCATCTGATATGCTTGATAATAGTTGCCTCAAGGTTTTCCATATATGTCTTTGACAGTTTGCATGGAAAATTCCCACTTGGCTTGATCTTATCCAACAAAATACTAGGGAGCTGAGAAGTAAGTTGGTCTAGTGAGTATTTCCACTTACCCATTTTGTTCATCACCAAGTCTTCAATATGCTTCTGCTCCTCTGCTATCCTGATTTCATATATTAATGCTTTAAAGTTTGTTATACCTGCTCCTTCCTAAAGTTCTTTCAGTCTATCTTGGAAGATGGGTGGAGGTTTTTTGAATATAATATCTCCTCCTTCTTTATCAGATTTCTTCCTTGAGGATCTTTTAGTAAATACTGTAGTGGATGGCTTGGCTAGCTTGGTAATAATTACCTTTCCTTTCTTCTTTCATGGCTCTTCTTCCTTAGATTCTTCATCCTCTACTTCCTCATCCTCACCTTTTCCCTCAGTCAACAAAAGGGTTGAACTGGATTTCAGTTTTGCAATTCCCTTCTTTCCTTTGTTTACCACTTGAGGAAGCTTTCTTTGAAGTTCAATCCGGGCTTTTGCTTCATCATATGTGCCAAGATATGTTGCCTTAGGATCAAATAGCTTTTTCACAAGAGCTTCAATGATATCTTTAGTCTCATCAATATTAACCTCATAACCAAGAGGTTTTACCTACGTAATTCTAGACTTAACTACGTGAATGTACACTTTGTCACTATCCACCATGAAACATACATCATCCTTATGATCCTCAACTAGTTTCTTGGGGATTAAGAACCTATTGTTCATTTTCTCTTTGAATGCATCAAAATAATTATCCTAATACTATTGTAGTTTTTACCCATTTCATCAATAAACTCATTTATCTGATATAACACAAGTACATCTTTTCTCCAAATGACAGTGCCTTTTGAAGGGAAGAATATTTGAACATAAAAGAATAGACAAGTTAACAAGGAACCAAACTTACACAAGTTATTCTTTGATGTCCTTATGCTTTCCATATTTTTGTTGAACTGTCTCAATAATAGCTCGGTAAGGTTGAATGATAAATTGTTCTTTACCACCTTGTATGCCAAGTCCATAGCTTCACATGACACAATATTCAATCTGCTAGAGCTATATATCTTGTGCACAATGATGTGAATACCAAACTTTAGTTCCATATCTAAAACACTACTAATTTTCATTCCTTTGTCATCCCATTCTACTAGGGTTTTCTTTTCAAGTTTTGTCTGACCTAGAGTTTTTGTCATTTTGGCTTTGGATAGCATTGGGAGACCAGTGATTTGATGAATCATCTTCATTGTGATCAACACTGGTTGTTCCAACCACAACTATCCATTATGCACCCGACTGAGGATAAACCTAATCCATTTAACTTGAAATTCATGGGGCATGTGAGGGATGTGACTTAACCCTTTGGTTTCTAGGTGTTGGTGCTTGGGTTTCAAAACTCTATTCACACAAAGCTTATCTAGGGAATCATCCATTTCCAATGTACCATTCTCTTGAATAACACATTTGAAATGAGTGTGAATATCATTGATCAGAAGTACCTATGGAGGGATTTGAGATTGCACTCCACTCAGATCTAGGGTTTCGGTAATCATAGGAATGAGCTTGAAATCTAGTGCTTTCCATTCCCCTCCATGAACCAACATGTCAGATCCTCACTTAACCTTGTTATTGTTGAATGCCATCTTCACTCAGTAGGGTTTGAGAGAATTCAAAAACTTTCATTGAAAATTCACTCAAATCGCTTGAAAGCTCTGAAGATTGCACTTCGCAATAGCACTCGAAATTTCATGGTAAGAAATGACTTTGATTTCATGCCTTTTGTTAAAATTTCAGCATAAATGCTCAGTACGAAAGGTAGATAGACTGACATCATGTTGATAGATTATTATCCACTACTTTGCATTGAACACTTGGCGAAGTCTTCATGACTTGGTAACCATATGCATCTTTATTACTCTCGACCTCGCTTGGTAGAGTTTGTGAGCCAACCTCACTCGGTAAAGAAGATAACTCGGTAGACACTTCTACTTGGTGATCCCTTTGTATCCTAAATACTGATTTGGATCATTTTTTTTTTTCAATCTGGAACTGTTTTGGATGTCTTCTTTCATAGCATAGTTCCAGTTTCTCCTTTGAGAACTTAAGTAGAAATGGTAGAGTCACCCAATTCTTGAGTGACTTGATCACCATTACTTGGACTTGTATCCTTGGTAGACTTTGGAATCCATTGCTGCCTCATCTGTTTTCGGATATTATTAGCTTTTGCCCTTTTCTCATCTTTAGTTCTACTAGTATTCATGTAGTTCTTGGCAAGATGACCAAGTTCTGTACAAATAAAACATCTTTTAGTAGTATCTCTTTTTCTCAAATGATACTTTACACAATTTATACCAATGTATCCAAATTCTCCATAGTAATGAAATCTGCACCAGGTGTTGTAGTCCCAACCAAATATTGCTTTTACAATTTGCTCTGTTAGATTCAATATCTTGGTTTTGTGTTTTTATGACTTGTGTCTATGTTTCTTACATTTGTGACATTTGCCTTCAAATCTTGGTTTCTCGTTGCATTCATTAGCCTTATGACCATGCTAATTGCAATTGTAGCTCTTTCCATTGAATTTTTCTTTTCCATTGCTCCAACATTTTTTTGATGTAAGGCCTATCTTACCACAATGATTGCAAGTAGGTCTTTGATTTTTCTGAGCTCCTTTCTTAGATGATTCTCCTTCTTTTGTATATCCAATTCCTACCTTTACTTTTTGTCTATAGAGGTTTTTCTCATTCAATTGATTCACACCTGCTTGGGATTTCATCATTCTTTCATTGATTTGCCTTTTAGAGTTAAGATCATTTTGCAATCTTTCATTGATTTTCCTTTCAGAATTTAGATCATTTCACAATCTTTCATTGATTTTCCTTTCAAAATTTAGATCATTTCTTATTCTTTCATTTTCAAATCTTAGGCTCATGATTTCCTCATTTGCATTGGAGAGCTGATCAATAAGGTTTGCTTGCTGAAGCAATTGGTTCTAGATTTCATTGTTCCTTCCATCTATCTCTTCTTTTATCTTGTTCTTCTGCTCCATGACTTCACATAACCTTACTGACTAAATTTCTCACTCTCTTTTTAGTTTTCTTACTTCTTCTTACAGGGAACCATTATTTTGTAGGATTTCTTTGATTGCTTCATTGGATTCATCTGAATTGCTTGAATGGAGTTCTTCAATTCTTTCTTCGATGTAGAGATGATCATTCATTTGAATTGCAAGTTCTTTTCTTCTTTTTAGGGATTGAGAGAGTTGCTCCTTTGCTTTCTTGAGTTGGGCAATGGCCATTTCCAAATCTAGCTTCTCATTGTCAATAGCTTTGTCAAGTCTAAATATCTCCATGGCCTTGATCTTTGCTCAAGCTGTTAAACTTTTCTTTTAAGAATCACAATGCTCTAATACTAGTTGTTGGAAATATTCAAGACTATGCTAAGCTACTAAGAGGGGAGGGGTGAATCAGTAACTTTTGGAACTTGAACAATTTCAACTCTTAATCTAACAATCCAATTAGCATTTAAATCCATCACATATAATTTGATCTGATTGCATGCATAAGAAACTAAAAACATGAGAGAATTTATAACACTGTGACACAAAGATTTGGTGACCCATAAACCTTCCAAATAGAAAGTAAAATTGGGGTGGGGATGATACCCAAAAACTTTAGTACTATAGTATAAGGTTAGCCTGTTAAAGCTTACATTGATCACTTTTGATGATCCACTGTGTTAGGAGCAATAAAGATAGCTAGGTCCACCTTGTGAAAGGATTTACAAACATACAATTAAGTATGCACTTAGTAAAGAGATCTACAAAAGACTATTAGGTTTACCTTGTTAATGGATTTGATTGGTCCATTTGTTAGGATGGAATAGTAGATGATTTTTGATCTATAGTTGGGTTTGCTGAATGAGATTCCTTTAGGTACAAATCACCTTGATATGATAGATATGACTTTGCTGGTCCTTATACTGTTGTAGCCTTTGTAATTCACTCTTTCTACTCTTCTCTGATTATATTCACTTACATTACATTCACATCTTTATCATACTTGGATATGATACAATATATATATACCAATCAAATTATACAAATTACAAATTCGACCACAATACAAGTTAACACAAATATTACAAAGTCAGCCCACATGAAGACACTCAGGTTCTGAAGACTAACTCGGTGAGGTTTTGATACTTGAAATCCACTGTCAATATTGGGCATCGTCATGTACTTGGTAGACATAGAAGCTCAGTCCATACTGATCACTTCCAAGTAGTCTTGAACTTGATTTGCATTGGTGCCTCGGTAGATACTGTGAAACTCATCATATAAACTGAATCACTTATTTACCATGAGAAGACTCGATAAAAACTATCATCTCAAGCTCGATATAAACTAAGTCACTTGGTTAACATTGAGTATCTTGGTTAATACTAGACTCGCATCACATACACTGTAAACTCAGTGAACACTGCATAGCTCGACTTGCACTAGTAAACTCGACATACATTGAGATGCATGGTTTAAACTACTGATCTTCACTATAATTGTGACTACTCGATAACCACTAATATTTGTCCAAAGGACTCGATAACAATTGTAGAACTCAAAAATAACTAAAATGCTTGGCAAACACTGATAGTTGTACAATAAGCTTGGTAGCTAAATACAATCTGAATAAGTGTGTGTCACTAATAACAAACTTGACTGATATGTCAACACATATGTAGGAAAAATATCAAAAATCACTGCGAGTATTAAATCTCAAGGAGGAACCAAAGAAGATGATGAGGTTATATGGAAGATATTGAAGACCTTGACACCACCATTTAAGTCAGCAGTTTAAATGATAGAGTTGTTGATATCTTGTACCAAAGATTTTACAAAGGAGACATTGCTTGGAAGACTTGAAGCAATTGAGAATGAGCTTAGATAGTCTAGAGAATTGACTAGAATAGAAATAGCTTTTAGTGCCTTGAATATTTGACCTAGTTTATCAAGGAGCACAAGTGCTAGAGGAGACTTTTCTAGCAACAACAGATCTAATGAGGATAGAAAGATTGAAGAAGGAGTAGCCATTCTAGTAAGGAGAGAAAAAGATGGTAAGAAAATATTTAAATATTGGACTTGTAATGAATTTGGTCATTATGCATCTAAGTGTCCTAAAAGAGAGAAAAAATGTAAAGGAAATTTCAAACCTAGAAGAGATAGAGAATGTTTATATGCAAATAAAGAAGATAATTCTGATGAACAAGCATTAAGTGCTAGTGATGATGAAATAGGATTTGTAGCAATCAAAGAAGAAAGCCCATACAAAGTAGCTTTGATATCATAGGTTGAAAAGAAATCTGATTGGATAATTGATAGTGGTTGTTAACATCATATGAGTGGTGATATGAACAAGTTTTTTAACTTCAAAAGTCAGGATGGAGGCATTTTCAGAGTTGGAAACAATGCAACATGCCAAGTTAAAGGTATTGGATCTATAAATCTTGATGGTAATACTAACACTGAGGATATATATTTTGTTGATGGTTTGAAGCACAATCTTTTGAGTGTTGGACAACTAGTGGATAAAGGCTATCAGTTGCAATTCACATAAACGATATCCATGATTAGAGACATTGATGGAAAGGTAATTGGAACAGGAACCAGATCTAGAGGTAATGTATTTTAGTTGAATCCTACTAAAATGACATGTTTGGTTGCAAAGGTAGATGGTAGTTGGTTATGGCATAAGAGATTTTGTCATATAAAGTTTGACAGTATTGTGAAGACTAGTAGTATGTTTGTAGTTAGAGATTTGCCTAAGATTGTAAAACCAACTATTACAATTTGCAAGGAGCATGTTTTGGCAAAGCATAACAAAACTTCTTTTCCCAGCAAGAAGTTTACTACAGAAAAATTGGAGATTGTACATATAGATCTCAATGGTCCTACTAAGACTAAAGGATTTTGTGGTGAAAGGTATTTCATGATTTTAGATGATGACTTTTCTATAATGATGTGGCTTGCATTTCTTAAAGAAAAATTGGAGGCATTTGATAAGTTCAAGATATTCAAGAATAGAGTTGAGAATGAATCAACATGAAGATTAAATGTTTAAGATCAGATAGAGGAGGAGAGTTTACTTCAAATGAATTTAATATGTTTTGTGAAGATAATGGAATCAAAAGATATTTATCAACTCTGAGAACCCCTGGATAGAATTGTATAGCAAAAAGAAGAAACAGGTCAGTAACAGAAGCAATAAGAGCTATGTTAGCTGAGAATGATATATCCAAGATGATTTGGAGAAAAGCTATGAATACAATAGTCTACACTATGAATAGAGTATAGGTTAGGAAAGACACAAACAAGACCCCTTATGAACTATGGTTTGGTCACTCACCTACAGTTAAGTATTTCAAAATTTTTGGTAGTAAGTGTTATATTAAAAGAGATGATGATATTGGTAAGTTTGATGCCAGAAGTAATGAAGGTATGTTTCTTGGTTATTCATTGAAAAGAAAGGCTTATAGATGTTATAATTTGAGAACTAAGACTATTATGAAAAGTGAAAATATGAAAGTTGATGAGAAATTCAAGATAGAAGAAAGAGTAATTGATTACAAATCAGATGATGATGTTGTTATAAACCAAGGAATGATGAAGTATTCCTTGAGACTAACAATGATTTTTAGAATGAAGGAGATCTGAGCCAAGAACAAAGCTCGAAACCTTCAATAGAGCTAAGAGTTGAGATAACAACTCCTACTTTGGGTAAGAATATGACAAAGAATCATGCACTCGAGAAAATAATTAGAAGTAGAGATAAAGGCATGATGAAAAGAAGTAGAGTCAATGAAGAAATATGTTTGATAGCTCAAGTTGAACCTAAGAATGCATATGAAGCATGTAAAGATGACTATTGGAAGCAAGCTTTAGATAGTTAAGAATGAGGCATGGGAATTGGCCCCCAGACTAGCAGAGAAGAATGTGATAGGAACTAAATGGGTATTTAGAAAGAAGATGAATGAAAAAGGAAAAGTTGTAAGGAACAAGGCAAGATTGGTATGTAAAGGTTACTCGCAACAAAAAGGAATAGACTATGATGAGACCTATGCTCTTGTGGCTAGAATAGAAGCTATAAGGTTATTCTTAGCATATGCAGCATATAAGAAATTCAAAGTGTATCAGATGGATGTCAAGTCAACATTTCTAAATGGAGAACTTGAAGAAGAGGTGTACATATAGTAGCCTAAAGATTATCCTTTGATAGATGACAAGGACATAGTATGCAGATTGAAGAAAACATTGTATGGCTTGAAGCAAGCACCCAGAACCAAGTATGCAAGGTTGGACAATCATTTGAAAAAGCTTAAATACAGATAGTAATCTGTATTGGAAAGAAATTGATGATGGATTAATGATCTTGGTAATATTTGTTGATGATATCATATTTGGAGGAAATGATGATGAAAATGACAAGTTTGCAGAAGAAATGAAGAAGAAATTTGAAATGAGTATGATAGGAAAAATTAAATATTTTCTAGGATTACAGATTGTACAGGAGAAAGAAGGAATCTTTATTTTTCAGACTAAGTTTTTGAAGGATTTAATAAAATGGTTTGGTTTGGAAACATGTAAACCTATTGGAACACCTATGATAATTGGACACAAGTTATCTACAAAGGATGAGACACCTACTATTGAGAAAAAGAAGTATAGATATATGATTAGAGGATTGCAATATTTGACTCACACAAGGCCAAATATAGCAAATGTAGTTGGAATTGTTGTAAGATTCCAAGCTGATCCCAGAGAAGCACATTATGCAATAGTCTAAAGGATATTTAGATACCTAAAAGGAACACTTGAATTTGGATTGTGGTATGATAAGTCTAATGATTTTATTTTATGTGCTTATACTGATGTTGATTGGGAAGACACCATGGATGATAGAAAGAACACTAGTGGTGGATCCTTCTTGCTTGGAGGAAGATTGGTTTCTTGGCTAAGAAAGAAGCAAGATTGTACCTCACAAAGTATAGTATAAGTAGAATATGTTACAACAACAAACAATTGCAATCAAGTTGTTTGGATGAAGTAGATGCTGAAGGATATAAAGATAGAATTCAACGAGTTTCTTGTCATACATTGACAACACAAGAATAATAAATATGTCTAAGAATCCAATGTTGCATTCTAAGACCAAGCACATTTCTATCAAGTGTCACATGTTAAGAGAGAAAGTTGCAAAAATGGAAATTAGATTGGAGTATGTGAGCACTAAAGAGTAGATTGCAGATATTTTCACTAAGCCTCTTCCCAAAGAGACTTTTGAGTATTTGCAAGGTATGGTAGGAGTTATGCCCCTTCCTACATCAAAGTAGATGATGCAAGAGTATATTAGTCTAGTGTAACAGAGCACTATTGTTTGTTTGGACTAAATTCTAATGCTTCCTGTATGGGGGAGTATTTGTGGTGGAAAAAATCATCTAGGACTCTTATTGGATGTTTTTTTTTAATAGTGTCTTTGGACACTTGAGCTAAGTAAGAATAAATTGTTATAGAGTTTGATGGTTGTTGAAACCTTTGACATTGATGTCAATGGGGAGGGGGGGAAGTTGCATGAAAAACAAGTACAATTTGGAAAGCATAGAAAAATAGTTTGATGTAAAGCATATTGAGGTATATCAATGGGGGAGAAGTTGGAGAAGTACAACATGGGAGAGTGATTGACGAAGAGGATTTGAAAAGAGAGGTTAATAGTGTTTTGCAGTTGGTATTCTTGGAATTAGATATTTTTCATCTATTTTTCCATCAATTCCAAAGGGGGAGATTTTTGGAAGCATGAATGCTGATGATATTCCTATGGGGGAGTATTGTAGATATGTTATCATGATGATATGTTACATTCATGACTGTGTTTTTCATTAATGTCAACATACCAATTTTTTGTGGTCTTTGACAGAAGAACAATAGAAAGATCAAGTTAGTACAGATAGATCATTGAGTACTTTCATTAGTGAGGTCAAAGGGAGATACTACTAAGTGTCTAGTATATGTAGCTAACCTTAGAAGCATAAGATATTAAGTTTGGAAGAAGTAATGCAAGTTTTGGTAAAGACTATTCTGAGATAGATTTTATAAAGGCATGTTCTAGTAAACTTGTTATATCTCTTAGCAAAATTTTTATTCTGAGAAGCCAAAGTTAAAGATGTGAAGAAGACATGTTGGTGATGACATGGTTAAGTTCACTTGTCATAATGCTACATGTATGAAAAGATATTCAAGTTGTAAGGTGAAATATTAATGTTATTGCTAAGTGTAACATGTTCTTAATGTGGTCCGATAATAATTAATTGAGAAGGTGTAGTGACTAACTCAAGGAATTGTTTTATGGATTTGATATAAAGGAAGGACATTTTCCTTTATCATGAGTATAGAAGAGAAGTGATTATAAGAAGCACAAAGAGAGGAATGCGAAGTTGAGCCGAGCAGAGTGGAAGTGAAGGAAACTTCATTGCCAAGGTTTTATTGTGTGATCTGAAGTTAGATACTTGGATTCAAGGTTCGTGACCTAGTCTACAAGGTCTGATAGTGATTGGTCTGGTTGATAGAACATAGAAAAGAGAAACTTAATAGTAAATTACTTGTTTGGGTAGAGAGCTCTTCTTGTAATTGAAATTGCATGTTTGGGCAGAGGGCACTTCTTGCTTAAATTGTACTACAACTCCTAACAGGGTTGGCACAACTCCTTATAGGGTTGTCACAACTCCTAATAGGGTTGGAATCTCCTAAAAGAGACTCATATCTACTAAATGTTGTAATAGACTCCTAACAGGGTCCATCCTCTAACAAGGAATATTTATATTAGTACATCATCTTGTGGGCATCATTCCCACTGGGGTTTTCCCTCTGATCAAGGGTTTCCCTAGTTAACATGTCTGGTGTAATTATCTATGTGCATCTTGTTATGGTTGCTATTTACTTTGGTTGAATGAATAGGATTCTTTAAGGTTGATAAATTTTTTAATTATTGGATAACTGATTCACCCCCCCTGCCATTTATCTTGGTGGACTATTGTTTCTTACAATATTTTGTGCATTGGTGTTGAAATTATCTTCATAAGAACTCAACTTTAACATTGTTGAGATTTATTTTGTAGGCATTTAAATTCTACATATAGGTGATAAGCTTTGTTGCATAGGTGATGATTGTATTTTTTAGAACATGTAAATATAAATTCTATGTCAAAACGCTAAAAAATACAAGAAAATTGTTAGTAAGGTGTGGGCACCATGGAGGGAACCATTTGTGTGTGTATTTTGTATAGAAACCATCATTAAACTTGAATTCATTTTTTTTTCAATTTGAAATAATTAGTTCTATCCTAATTATGCAATTAAAAATGAAAGATTCATAATCATTTCATGGATCTCTAACCACAAGGACTTAAAGTCCACTCTCAAAAAAATAAAATACTTATGTGATAACTTATATAGGGCAAACCCACAATAGCAGTTCTCACTTTTTGTAATGAAGAAAAGTGACAAAAAGTTGAAAATGTTATTTTCTAGGGCTTTTAATGGAGCCAAGGATTCATTAGAAGTGTTGGAGGTAGGATCTTTGAACAAAGCCTCTTGTACCCACCTGTACAAGGGGCTTTGTTCAAAGCCTTAATATCACAAAATGCCCTTATATATTCTAATATTTTAAACTTTAAACCTCATTTTTATTATTCAGATTTCATGGAGTAGGGTGTTATAGCAATACACATGACATAAATGGCTTGCATCCACACTCTAATAGCATTTTTTGCCTCTCTCAAGCATCCAGTGTTGGTTCCAATTGATACTGAGAGAGAAGGGGGGGGGGGGGGGGGGAGTGAATTAGTACCAATTTCAAAACTAGTTATTCTCTTAACCATTCCAAATAAACTAAACAATAACCACTTAACTAATAACACCATAATAAATGCAACAAAATAGAAGTATGTAAAATTGCACACAAAAGAATTCATCAATAGGCACATAGATTTGTATGTAGAAACCCTCAATGAGAGGATGAAAACCATGGTGGGGATAATGTACCCACTAGCCTTTTATTATAGATAAAAGGTTGCTTGATTAAGAGCTACAACTTTTTCTTTCTGGGAACACATTTAGTTAAGAATGACTGGAACTTGTTAGTAATACAACCATCCTATTAAAGCTACCTTGTTATAGGATTTTAGTACTCCTTCTGAGAGGTACCTTGTTATAGAATTTGTCATATGCTTGCTACTGAGGCATGCCCGATCAAGAGCTTACAATTTTTTTACAATGGTTAGAAAGCAATCAAATATGATCTTATACTATATGGCACATCTTTCCTTGATATATCTCAACTATATATTTAGAAGATACCTTGATCTTCTCTTTCCACTTAGGTGATTCATGTGATAGCTTATTTATCAACTATTTATTTCTCTACTTGCCACTATCTGGTAGTTCAGATAGTTGCATTGGCTTGATATTTCTCTTTGTTATTTTCTTTGTTCAATAATACTCACTCTACTCCATCTTCTCATCTCCTTTCCTTTTGACCTCAACTGACACACACACTCTCATGCTTACATACATTATATGTGTGTGTGTGTGTGTGTGTGTGTAACCTTATATTTATGGGTGTTAAAGCCCTACAAAAATATCCCACTCAAAATAGTGAATTCAAAATTTGAATTACACTACTAAGTAGTTCACAAGAAGCTCATGACACCAACATCATAAGATCTAGACTAGTAGCCCCACTAGTCTATGCTAGGTCTAACCTCAACTTCTTTGTCCTTCCTTATTTCCTTCATTTTGTCACAATAATAATATCATTGTAATGATTTCCATGTCTAGTTCTTCCTTGTGATAGTGTTGACTCATCATGTTGACTATAATTATCTTCATCTCCTTTAGATTGATGTAGATGTCTATCGATAATCATGAGATGGTTTTAGTGTGTATAATATTTAGAACACCAACTTCCTTTGTAATGCCAATGAGACATGTAGGGTCAACAATACCCCCCTTCAGAATTTATGGCAAAACTTACAATCCTTCTTGATTTGATCATCTTTGTGCTTTAACTTTCTTGGATTGATACCAATATAATATTCATTGATAAGTGAACTTAACCAAAAAAAGCAAAAAAAATTCACTTTTCTTCACCACTATCCTTGTGACTCCCCTTGTCTTTTTTTATCTCTTCATGTGTGCTTCCTATACTATTTTATGCCTGAATTGCTCTGTATAGTCATTTTCTCTGTTGATTTAATCTTTTGGTGTCTAACCTATATTCTCAATATATTCTTCATTATTAAGTATATTCCCCCTTTCTTCTTTGTATTTTCTCTTCCTTCTATTGCATCACCCACTTTTTCTTTTTCTTTTTATACCTTTTATATCTCCTCATTTCTTTTATATTTCCCTATTCTCCTTGCTTTTATATCTCCCCCTTTTTGTCATCAATGAAAAAGGGTCATAGAATGTTCAAGTAACTTATTTTTGTAGCATCCAAGTTTTCCTATCATAAGTGATGGAGGTTCTTGAGTGCTAGTGCAAGGATTGTGACTTTTGGTAGGTGGCTTTCTATGTCTTTGATGGTATCCATCTATTGGAAATTTGATGAATAGTTTTTCATTGACATCAAAATTACTGTCAAAGTAAAGTTGAAGTCACTATCGAAAAAGGTATAGAAGGAATTATCAAAGAATGTTTATCAGAGAAAGTCAAGGTGAAAGTTTATCAGCAAACTTATAAAGGAATTTAGAGTTGATCTAACCCTAAGATCTATGGTCAAGACAAAGATTAGGGTTGTTGATCACAATGATTTAAGGAGGAAATTAAAAATGAGAGAGTGCGAGAAGGAACAAGAGACTACGAACAAGAAAAGTGAATTGATTAACCAAGAAGGGAAGGAACAGGTTGATATGACAAGCTTAAAGAGATTCAAAATATAGGTCAAGTTATCTTGTATATTACCTAATTATTTTTTGCAATATTTACAAAGTCTCTTATAAGATTGTTGAGTTTTTTTGTAAACTCGTGTTAAAGCCTCTAACCGAGTGAATGCCTAGACAGGTAGGATAAAATCTCTTAACAGAGTAGTCTTAATAGGATAATGATACAATTAGAAATATATCAATCACTTTTAATAGAGGTGTGTTTCTCAAAAGGAAATGCCAATGTATGCCTAATCAAAAAACCTTTTTTATTGCAGTGAAAAAGTTACGGGTTCCATCCCCAACGTTGGTTTACCCTCTGACCAAGGGTTTTCTATGATATCAAAATTATCGTTTTATGTGTGAATTTTCTTTTATAATTTTTAATTTAATTTTGTGCATATGGATTGATTATGTTTAAATGGTTGAGCTATCTAGTAGATCTGGATTATCAGAACAAGACTGTTATAGATTATCAGTTAAAAGTAAAATTTTCTAATTGTAGTCTAAGTATTGATTCACCCCTGCCCCCCTCAATACTTAACCTTTCCTACCTATAATTAACATTTGGTTTCAAAGATAAGTTCTCTTGGAAGAATTTCAACAACTTGAGAGTAGATCTAGAAAATGGAAAGGTACACAAAGGAAAGACAACTTGAAGAAGCCCTAGACAAAGTCATAACTCGAAATGATGAATAAAAGAAGAAACTAAAAGTATCATTTTTTAGAGTAAAGCATTAATTTAATTATATTAATTAAATTAACATTACTCCCTTCTTAATATTTCACTTTCATGTACTTGCATTAGTCATTTAATGATTAAATTAATTATTAAATGCCTTTTAGCCTATTAGGGTTTCCTATTAGTTTATTTGATCTCCTTCTATAAGGATTGATCTATTGTATTTTTCTTCATTCCTTTTGGTTGATAATATAGTCTTAGATATAATCAGAGTAAAACTCTTGTATTTTTCTTCTCTCTACTTCTTTATGATAGGTTTTTGCATGCAGGTTTCTTAGGCTTCGAAGATTTTTTTTTAATCAAATCAGAAATGGTATTAGAGTTAGATCTACTATATCTTGTTTGTGTTTGAAGGAAAAGAGGAATGAGGATTTGACATAATAGATCTAGTATTTTTCAAGTATTTCTTGTAGAAATAGGGGGTTTCTAAAATTCAATGCACTTTGAGTCCAAACAGACATCACAGTTGGATTTAGAGCACATCAAAACCCCCCTTTCCATATAAAGAACTTCAATTTTGGATGATGTTGACTGGGGAGGCAATTTTTTTTTTGCATACTAGGGCTACACAACCCTCGACATGCAAAATAAGTGATTTTTTAAAAAAAACTTTATAAAAAGTGCGACCAATATTAAAAAGGTTGCCAATCACACACTACTAGTAGAGGCTATGCCTCCCAAAATGTTGCATGATCTCCTTTGTGACCAATCTCCATTGACTGACCTCATCCACCACTGCTCTGCTAGCCAAACCTGCCATTGAGCCACTAGTGAAAGTGGTTAGTCATATTGCAGCCTAGGGGGCTATTTTTTAACCATAATAGGGTACCCAAGCCTTTTTTTGTGATATCATGAGCATACAAAGGCATTCTTTGGTAAATGAGAGACTGTCAGCAAGTTGATTCCAAGACAAGCGCATTGGCGTAGATTTTTTTTAAAAATATGGTACCTATTTTTACTATTGAAGTCTGACAATTTTTTTTCATTTAAGAGGACATAACTTGCTCATTTTTGCTCTATTTGTTTATCTGAAAGAAGCACCCAAAATATCTTCTTGAGAACTACCCAAATTCTCTAATATTTTTTATCAATATTTTATTAAGGTAGACATGATCTCCCATTGAAGTATTTTTTGAGCTCTCTTTCCTATATTTTCTTACCAAGTGTTGAGGTTTCATTGTTTGTATTGTGGGGGGTATTTTTCTTACTTTCTATTATTTATATTAGAAACCCAACATCAAAAACACAAAACAAAAAACCCCTTCTACATCTTCTATCTAGTTATAAAAGATCATGTTAATAATAATAAAAATTCAAAGAATTGAGGCACCACTTACAACATGAGAGATTCCTCTTTAGTTGAGATTCTTACTGTGCATAACTACCATCCCTAAAAAGGTTGTATGAATCACCTTCTTAGATCATGAGGGTTATGGTCTTGTTTGGATGAGGTTAAGCCTTAGTTGACATTCCCTTTTGAGGTTATGCAACATGGGAACAACATGGATCAAGCTATGGGATTTTTATCATTGCATGTTATAGATAGTCTTCTCTATCATCTTGATGGTTTTACTATTCCTTGCGAGATTTTGACCAAGTTTGAGAGGTTTTTTAGCACTATTAATGAGTTTAGAGCACTTTAGATTGACCCAGAGTTGACATCATTTGTACTATATTTATTTCCCACTAATAAGGAATTTCTAATGAAGTTCAAATAGTAGAGATCTTTGCTTTAAGGTTGTGGGAAGAACAAGACTAATAATGAGTGTATTTACCTGATTTTGTTTATCTTTGAGGGAACTTTCATATTTTCTCCTCTACTTTTCACTCCAATATGGATGCCTTGGGTCCCAAATTCCAAATTCCCACTTTTGAGGTGTTCTATTATTGGTTGACGAGGGAGTAGGCCAAGCTTACATAGTTGGATTCTCTCACAAGATTGAAGAACTAGACATTGGTTTCTTAGATATCTAAGAGGAAGTAGATGCAGAAATATAAGCCTAAATTAGATTGAATAGGTAGTGAGAATTCCTTCAAGCTACCTTAGAAATTAGATAACAAGAAACCCTCTCCTAAAGGAGAATCTTCTAATTCTAGTGAGTCTTCCTCCAAGGCTAAGAAGTACATAGTTGACCCTTGCAATTTTTGTGGCAAGGAAGGGCATCCAATTTCCAAGTGTTGGAAATGACTTGAGAGTCCTAAGGAAGCCATGTAATAACATAGTATTACTTCTTTGAAGCCACCTCTTTCTCCTCCAAGGAAAGAACATGTTCTTTTTGCATGAGTTGTTTTTGTTACTGCTACATGGATCCTTGATTTTGGTGCTTCACACCATATGATACACTCTCTTGATTTGGTTACCTCACTTGCTCACACTACAACTACACTTATTACAGTTGGTGACTCAGCACAACTTACAGGTTCAGGTTCAGGCACTATTTCATTGGATGATGGTTCTCTATAGGATGTTCTTTTGGTTCCTACCATCTTTATGAAGCTCATCTCTATTTACCAAATTTTTCATTTTGGATCTGGTGAAAATTTTAAATTTTCCCCATATGATGTGGTTATACGAGATCTCCATGATCTTGATTTGGTTGTGGCTTCTAGGAGTGTTGATTTAGAGTCTCAGTTATACAGGTTTGATGGCTTTGAGAGCTCCAATTCTATATGTGTTTCTCTTGTTGCTCATGTAGAGACAATGAGCAAGCTTTGGCATGAGCATTTTGGCCATACTAATTACAAATATCTCCAATAGATGAGTACACATGACTTAGTGATTGGGTTGATTCAGATCTCTTGTACTGATAGTGTTTGTCAAGGTTGTGCTCTTGAAGAACATCATCGAGATCCTTTTTTGATAGGTAGAAACTCATGTGGTAAGGAACCATTGGAGTTGATACATAGTAATATTATGTCATTTCCCACTCCTTTTTTTGGTGCTCATTATGTGCTCACCTTCATTGATGACTTCTTCAAATGCACATGGGTGTCTTTTTTGAAGTACAAGTTTGATGTCTTTAATTAATTTTAGATCTTTAAGACATTTGTGGAGAAGTAGTCTACTCTTTCTATTAGGTAGATACACACTAACAATGGGGGGAATATGTGAATATGTCTTTCCATGATTTTTGTAGTAAGCATGGTATATTACATTAGATGAAAGTTCCGCATACTCCATAGTAGAATGGAGTTTCTGAGAGAAAGAACACGACATTGTGGGAGATGGCCAATTGTATGATTTAGTCTTAAGATATGAAACCTTATATCTAGGCATAGGTAGTGAATTATGCCAAGCCTAATATTTCTACATTTAGAGTTTTTGGTAGTGAGGCTTGGGCATTTATTTCAGATGCTCAGAGGAAAGCCATGGAGAGGAAGATATGTCCACTAATATTTATTGGCTAGTGTGAGGATATGAAAGTGTACATGTTTTTTGATCTTGATTCCAAAGGTCTTGATTTGGCAAGATGCCTAGTTTGATGAGCAATATCCTTAGATGGAGCTTCCATCACTAGCTTCTCCCTCACTACCTAGTATTTCCTCTTTTCCTCAAGATTATATATCCTCTGATGATTATTTAAATGATAATCCACCTTCCCCACCTCCTCCATATATTCAACATGTGCCAAAGTGGGCTCATGATATTATTAGTGCAACTGGCCCTTTGGCAGGTGATCCTTTAGATACTCATCACACTCGTGCTCAAACATCTAGTACTAGTCTTTTGATTCATGCCATTTTAGATGATCCTCATATATTTTCACAAGAAACATGGTACCCTAAGTGGGATAGGGCTATGGATTATGAGTACTCTTCTTTGATGAAGAATCATGCTTGGGATCTTTGTCATCTTTTGAAAGGAAGAAAGATAGTTCGGTGCAAGTGGGTGTACAAAATAAAGTATATTACAGATGGTTCTATTGATAGGTATAAGCCATTTATTGTTGTAAAGGGCTTCTCATAGGTGGAGGGTATTTATTACTCTAAGACCTTTTCTCCTATTGTTAAGATGAATTCTATTCACCTTCTCCTCTCGCTTTCAACTTCTCAAGGATGGAAAGTATACCGAATGGATGTAAAGAATGTCTTCTTGTATGGGGATCTACATGAAGAGATCTATATGGAGTAGTCTCAAGGTTTTTTTTAGGAATCTTCTATTGTGTGTAGACTTAGGAGGTCATTATATTGTCTCAAACAAGCCCCTTAGGCTTGGTATGAGAAGATACTCTTTTTTTGCTTGCATCACAATACACTCATTATCATTTTGATCCTATAGAAAACATTCAATGTCATGGGGATGATCATTTTGATACTTGTGTTATATGTCAATTATCTCATTATTATAACTAGTTCTTCCTTCATGATTCAGATTGTTCAATGAAACTTGAGAGAGTAGTTTGAGATGACCGATCTTGGACTTCTGCATTAACTTTTGGGCCTGAAAGTTATTCATTCTTCAGATGGGATTTCCATACTCCAACAAAAGTATGCTCTTGGTATGCTTTAGAGGTTCAACATTCTTTATTGCAAGCTTGCTCCCACACCTTTTTGGTCAAGTGTTGTTTATCTACTACTTGCTCTACTCTTATAATGGATTACACATTATACCCAATTTATGGGCATTTTTTTGTAGTTGACTAACACATGTCCCAATATTTGTTTTTTGGTTGTCCTTATCTCTCGATTCTCACATAATCCTTGTGAGAGTCATTGGAAACATTCCAAACATATCTTGAGGTACATTCAGAGTGCTACTTATTATGGAATTCACTACACATCAGGAGACCCTCACATTATTGGTTTCACAGATTCATATTAGGTTTGTAAAACTAATGATCAAAAGTCTACTTATGGATTTTTTTTGTCTTGTCTTTGGTCCCATCACATGGTCTTGCAAGAAGTATGCATCTCTTGCATTATCATCTATAAAGGTAGGGTACTAAGAAGTTGTACTAGCTAGTCAAAAGGTGTTATGGCTTTGGCACTTGATGACAACATTTGGTTTTCCTCTTGATAGTCCCATTATTCTTTGGTGTGACAATAAAAGTGCCACCCATATTTCATGCAACCCATTTGAGCATTAGTAGACCAAGCACATTGAGATCCATATGCATTTCATTAGGAAATTAATTCAGGATGGTTATCTTAGCTTGGAGTACATTCTTACTTTAGAGCAAGTTGTTGACATCTTCACTAAGCCTTTGCATCTGTGTGGTATCTTCAATTGAATTCTATGTTTGGGGTGAAGGAAGTTATCATTGGGGGGTCTCTTTAAGGCCTTCTTTCCTTTCTTTTTCAACTTTTAGCTTATTTCTATCTCTTTTTGGAGTAGGGTTTTTCCCATGTGGTTTTCCCTATTTCTCTATTTTATAGAGATTTGGTTGTGATTGGGTACCTCATTAAGTCATGTTGTCAGGACCCAAATTTTCATTCAACATTGTAGTTCCTTTGCTTTCTTCTTGTATTTTTTGTAGTTGCATTGTCACTCATCTTAAGGGGGGTGTTATAGTAAAGTATTAATTAAATTTACTCCCTTCTTAAGATTTCACTTCTTGAATTTTCATTAGTCATTTAATAATTTAATTAATTATTAAATGCCTTTTTACCTATTAGGTTTTTTGATCTCCTTCTATAAGGATTGATCTATTTTACTTTTTCATTCATTCCTTTTGGCTAATAATACAATCTTGGATATTGTTAGAGAAAAACTCTTGTATTTTTCTTCTCTCTACTTCTTTCTTACAGGTTTTTGCATATAAGCTTCTTGGGCTTAGAAGATTTAGAAGTCTTGAATATCTAGAAGAACTTTCATAGAATAGTTCAATTTCAAAAGGAATTGATGTTGCAATAGCTAATTTATTAGGAAAAAACACTATCCTTGAAGAAAACTTACAACAAGGAAACAAGGAACTTGAAAGTCAAGCCCTAAGGATGACTGCAATACTAGACAAAATGAAGATCATTGAAGGTGAAAAATGGAAAATAGAAACCAATAAGAAAAGATGGAAAAAATGAATTAAATATAAAGACAACACAATCATTCAAATCCAACAAGAAAACAATACACTAAATGGATACATAAGTGACACAAATCAAGATAATAAACAATTCATTAATGAAAATGAAAAATAGAAGAAAGATGTGGAAGATCTGACAAACTAACTAAAGATAAAACAATAATTTAATAAGAAGCTTACGAAGTTTGACCTAATCATGAAAAAAATTGATGAAAAATTAAAATGACAACAAAGATTAGGAGATATAACTGGACTTGGTTATACTGATAACAAAAAAATCAAACTCAATGAATCATCTGAAACTGGTAAAAAAAAGACATATCAACTAGGAAACAATTGACATAAGGAACCTATATGCTCTCATTTTGTTAAACCAAGACATACAACTAAAATGTGTAGAAGTAAATAGTCAAATGTTTCATTGAAAGAATCTTTTAATGGCCTCTTCTATAACTATTAAAAGTTAGGTCACAACACAAAATATTTCACAATGAGATCACTAAGAACATCTATGGGAATAAGCTTTGTGGGTCATTGTTATAAGTGCAATTTATTTGGTCATAAGACTAAATATTGTAGGAATAAAGCTCCATCAACAAGGAAGTCATGAAACACACAATGTAATAACTACAAAAAGAGAGGACATATGACAAGAGAATGTTGATATAGGAGTACAAGTATAAATACACAAAGTTCATGTTATGTGTACCAAAAATATGGTCATATCGTACAAACTTGTAGATACCAACAAATGATGAATAAGAGTCAAATGAGCACTGTGAAATTGAGAAGTAACATAAAACAAGTATGGGTAAAGAAGGAAGAGAAGAATCAAATCAATAAAAAAGTGCCTAATTCAAGTCAAGAACATATATCATCAAACTAAAATGAGAGGAGTATTTCTTAGGGATAGCTAATAATGATAAAACCCTATTACATCCTTGACAAGGTAATGGAGAGTAAAGAAAATGGAGTACAACACTATCAAAAAAGAAAAGAAAAAGGTTAAACCCTATCGGATTGAAGCTTATCTAGAAAGTTACTATTGTAAATGCATTAATTTCTTAGTTTACCATTTTCTTTTTTTTTGGGTTATAAATACATGCGATGCTAATTCATTTGACACCTTGCTTTCTAACGAAATTTCTAAGTGTAAAAAGTGAAAATCTAAAGCAATCTACTTAGTGTGTTACTAAGAAAAAGTAATTTAAGCTATCATGTGCCCTAGAAGTCATAGTAGATATACTTTTCTTAACATAAATTGTTTGAAGTAATTATGAGAGAAAATGGTATCCATGAACAAGAATCTTCTTATTTTTAGCATCATGAAACACCAAAACCTAAAGTCAAAGTCTATCCTATAGATTCAAGTGTACGAGATGACACTAGAGCTCTCTCATCATTACCACCAAGGGTAATATTGACTAAAGATAGTAATTCTTTCATTCACAATAAGATTGTAGTTTTAGGTAATCTAGGGATTGAACAAATGTATAAAAAGGAGATATGTGTGGATGGAGTAGTGAAAGACATATACAAGCACCTCAAAACTCAAGGCCCCATTCACTTGGTGCATATGCCTAAAGTTTTTTTTGATGAATGGATTAGATTTGTATTCAGTAGAGTAGATGATGGAGCACTATAGTTTGATTTGGATGGACCATTAAATATCACAAGGGATATTGTCAACATAGTTATGGGTTTGTTAGTGCAAGGAAAGAAATGTCCATTAAGGGTTAGCAACATGACTAAACTAAGACAAATAACCAAGATAACAACAAATAAAAGAACAATGGTGATAGACAAAGTGAAGCATGTAGGAACAAGGTTCATTTAATGATGATTGGATACAAAGTTTATCAGTCCAGTCACCCCAACAATGTGTTAGGTACTACAATATGGACTGCACATGAAATCATGACATAGGGTGAATCATACAACCTTGTAGGTATAGTTGTAAATAAATTAAATGTAAATATGGAAATATTGAAAAAGGATCAAGAACAAGATATAAATTTCATACTTTACTTATATGTATATTCTTCTATATTAATAACTTTTTCCCCAGTATAAGAAATGTACAATGGAATGAAAATGGACCTGTTATATATCATATTAACGAACATATTGAGTAACTAGGTGATGTATTCAAGAAATTTATGTGGATCTACTTTAAAGAATTCTAACTAAAAATGCAAGCACATTACCATATACCAAGAGAAGTGGTCAAAATGTATAAGGATACTCTATGATTTATTGTTGACACTAATTATTGCAGGACACAACTAATGGAGCTAAGAAATTTTGGGTTCCTTATTTGGACTATAAAGTATCAAAAGATGAATTGGTCAATTATGTTGATCATATATTGAGCCTTCTAAAGAAGACTTCAGTGAAATTATTTGGGATTTAAGAAGAAGTTTTCTCAAGC
This sequence comes from Cupressus sempervirens, assembly GCA_028749045.1. Taxonomy (NCBI): domain Eukaryota; kingdom Viridiplantae; phylum Streptophyta; class Pinopsida; order Cupressales; family Cupressaceae; genus Cupressus; species Cupressus sempervirens. Next base: position 288,205,813 of record CM053786.1, on the reverse strand, counting down.
AAAGCTTCTGAGGCCCCAAGTGTCAAAAGGGGGAAAAAGATAAAGAGGACATATGGAGTAGCACATGATGCATTGAGCATCTTATCGGTACACAAGCTCACATAGGCTATGTCTATACTTCAGCTGGCTATACTAGAAAAGAAGGGAAAAGGAAAAGAAGTATAATCTATGAGTGAAGCTATTATAATTTCAGAGGAGAAGGAATAAAGTAGTAAAGAAGAATTTGAGGAAAGTACTTAGGAGGAAGCTATAGAATGAAGATTCATAAAGACTGATAAAGGTATTCTAAAGGAAGAAAACACAACATGTGGCTATGGGAAGGAGAATTATGACTAGGAGTTAAGTACAGACTCTACCACCTAGGAATAAATCTGAATGAACTTTAAAGGAAGTTAGTTCATGGGGAAGAAATCAGGATGAAGAATGTATAAGATTATTACTAATCTTAGGAAACTTGCCAAATTTATTACAAAAATAGGGTTAGTTGGTAAGATGGACACTTAATCATTTACAAAGATGATAGAACAAGACAAGAGGATGATTGCAGATTTAATCATAAAACATTTCAAGGAATCTTGCAAATATTCTAAAGATATAAAGGACATTGTACCACATGAGTTATATACTACTTTATTGGCTAGATGGAATTAAATAAGTATGAGGGTAAAACAATTGAGAAATTAAGTATTAGAGGAATTATGACCTAATTTATCTATCAACGATATAGAAGTCTAGATGATCAAATATCGAGAAGCTTTTAGAACTAAGGTATTAACAACTATGGTATCAGTAGACGAAGAACCCATTTTACTATAGAATATCAAGGAGATTTGGTTAGAATAAATTCAAAGAGAGAGAAATGAAGCATTTGAACAAGGAGATACATCTAATGTTAATGATATATTTTTAATAAGTGAATTACTTGGAGCCACCGACACAAGAACTGATAAGACATCAAAGAAGGAGAAAGTCACAGTAGTAGATATTGTAGATAGGAAAAAATGAATTAGAAGAGGAAGACAATCAAGTGAAGTGAGTAGAAACCCAAAAAAAGTTGACAATCTCCGCTAATATTGAATATATGCAAGAGGATATGTCTGACAAGGCTATATTTAGCCAATCTATAATACAATAGATAAGTAGTACTAATCAATTTGATCTAACTACTCAATCATTAATATCAACCTAGGAAGTAGTAAAGGTTATGAGCACACATGAGGGGAAAAAATTGATCCCAACATCAACACCAAAAGCATCAATAGTTATAGAAGGCACCACTAGTGAATAATAATATATTGGAGAAGCACAGAGCCATCCTAAAGATACAAACACTTGGGAACTCAAGAAAAGGATAAGCACACTGAAAAGCAAGCAAAAAGTTCATCACAATGAAAACTATAGTAATACAAGGAACAATTGACAAGGATAAGGATCTATAAAAAGATGAAGATAGAGATAAAGACAAGAAGAAAGACCATGAAAAGAGTGCAAAATTGACAAAAGTCAAAGGCAAGGGGAAAGAAAAAGAAGAAGAAGAAGAAGAAGAAGTTGGTGATGATCCACCAAGTGATAATCCCCGATTCAACATACTAAAGCAATCACCTCTGACATTGAATAAGAAGGAAAATACATTTTTCAAAAGAGAATTTGATTATAATATGGAAATTAATGAGCCAAGATCAAAGAGAAATAAAAAACAAGTTCTTCAAAATACATTAAGAATGTTCGAGAATCTCATGCCAAAAGTTACATCAAATAAGGAGAAAGCAATATGGAGACAATTAAAAGTATACTCGGATAAAATGGAAGAAGCAAGAAGCAATCTAGAAGGAGAAATATAAAAGGAAGTCACAAGAAAATTGGAGGAACATAATAGGAATAATTTGATAATCAAGCTTACAACTTTAAAAGGGAAGCTACAAGAGTCTATAAATGGATTAAAATAAAATTTAACACTGCATTAAGTGAATATACTACTTTGTGCAGTTTTGACACATTTACTTCAGATATCGACAATAGGCTTATCAGAGTTCAGAATGAATGACTGAGTTATATCGAGAGTCTAGACTCATCTATCAATATAGTTCAACATGCATTGAAGTTGAAAGATGTTATTACAAGAGAAGGAGAAATATTGTTAGAACAAGACAAACTAATTGCTAAAATCTTGGAATTATAAGGAACGATTAGTTTACATATTGATGTAATGAAGTAGAGCTTATCATAAGCACAAAAAAGTATATAAATGCTAGAGGAAACAACAATAATAAGAATGGAGAACATGGAAACATAATTTAAGAAGCATAATTTGACAATTAAAGCATTAAGAAGAACATGAGATACATTGGTACAACTTATTAACTCAAAGTATACAACTGTATCATCTTAAAATGGAAGCACTTCCATGTTAAGAGTGTTTAGCCTCTGAGAAAGTGGCCTAGGTCATGTCAAGCACCTTGAATGGGTCTTTGCATGGATCTAGATATTTCCCCCTATTTTTCTTCTCTATCACTATTTCTAGCCTATTTCTGATAAACTGCTCTGTGAAATTGAGGACTTTGGCCTCTGGGTCAAGGATGACCTTTTGGGTCAAGGTCAACCTTGACCCTAACCTAGGTCAAGAATGACCTCAACCCTAACCTAGGGTGGGGATGACCTCATCCTTGATCTCAGCTCCTATTTTTAATTTTTGGGAGTTTTAGAATCTTAGGCTTTGAAAAGTTTCTTTTCTCGCTTTCGAGTGAGCTATTTCAAGTTTCAAAATGGTAGATTCTTAAATTACATTTAATTTAGGTCTATTCCTAGGGATTAAGGTTAAATGGAATTTAATACTCCTATGTCAACCTTCTCTAGGAGTTAGTGTTGTAGATCTCTATATAAGGAAGCTTTCTTCCCCCATTTTGACATCTATTTTCTATCCACTTCCTATGAGTGAAGTTATTATCTACTTTACATCCAAGCGTATCTGATTGTTATGAGTGCATTCATCTACATGAAGTGTAGTTTATTCAATCATTCAAGTGATCAATCATCCCATTCATCAAGGAGATCCATTGTTAGCTATTCAAGGATTCAATCTCTTGGAGCCCTCTTGTTGAAGATTTCATCCATATTCATGCAAGCCTTCTTCTATGAAAAGATACATTAAAGATTGGTATTGAAGATCTAATGACATTGATTTGAGACATTCTACATCTATTTCTATATATGTTTGGAGCATTCGTACTTGTGGATTCAAGGATTCAAATCCTCCACAAGGATTTCCACATAAGCAAGGTGAATAGTTCCATTTACTTTGTTTATGCATATTATAATTTCAATTATATTTCAAGCTTAATTCCAAAGTGGAGTTTGACTAAGGCAAACTCCCCATCCAAAAAACAAACCATTTTTCTTGTAGATACAAGAGTGGAACAATGAATTGAAGAGCATATTTGGATACCCTTTTTGTCAAACTTGCGAGATCCATGAACAAATTTTTTGTTAGAGTAGTATAGGTCAAGGTTGATTTTTTAGGGTACAATTATGCCCAAGGGTAGATTTTTCCCCACCAAAATGTCAAGGTCAACCTCCCTTCAAAAAGGAAAAATATTTCTAGATTTTCTCTGTCTCAAAATTTCTAGTCCAAAAAAGATTGCAAATTTTTTAGAAACTACATAGTGACATCAGAAAATAGCATTTTCTAGATTCAAGGTTAGTATTTATCTTTTATTTATTTAAGGATTTAGGTACATACTCCCCCACAATAGGAAGATCATATAACCCCCTTTCTCCCTATTTTCCATCACTTGATCCATTTCTACATTGAACACTTTCTTGTGCTTAATCAATTTGGATCATTCCTTTTCGAAATTAGGGTGGAGAAGAGGTTTCCATTTTCTTCCTATTCAACAACTATCAGAAGTAAATGGTAAATTGTTTATTGAAGTTTTCACTACACATTTTTTATTTTTTCACATTTATTGGCATTGACTACCATAAATAAAAAGGGGGAGAGATATTTCAAAAGAAAAAACTAAAGAAAATTGATGAGATATATAGAGGTTATGGAAAAATAAAAAGATGGAAAGGATTACACGCAAGTAGATACAAAAGACATTGGACCATAAAACGCAAGGGAGTATAGGTACATGTATAGAAGATATAGAGAAGAAAAGATACAATCTTTCTTTTGTCATCAATGCCAAAGGGGGAGATTGTTGGAGATTTGATGAACAGTTTGTCATTGATGTCAAAATTACTAAGTTATAGTTACTATCAGAGTAAAGGAGAAGTCACTAGTGGAAATGGTACATAAGGTATTATTGAAGAATGTTTATCAGAGGAGATCAAGTGGAAAGTTTATCAGAATACTTATGAAGGAATTTAAAGTTGATCTAACCATAAGATCTATGGTCAAAATTAAGGTTAGGGTTATTTATCACAATGATTTAAGGAAGTCAAAAAAAAAGTGAGAAGGAATGAGAGACTGTGAACAAGAAAAGTGAATTGATTAACTGAGAAGGAAAGGAATAGGTTGCTTTGAAAAGCTTAAGAAGAAGCATAATATAGGTCAAGTTACTATGTATATTACCTAACCAATTTTTGCAAGATTTAAAAAGTCTCTTATAGGACTGTTGAGTTTGTTTGTAAACTCACATTAAAGCCTCTAACTGTGTGAATGCCTAGATAGGTAGGATAAAATCTCTTGATAGAGTAGTCTTAATAGGATAATGATACAATTAGTAATGTATCCATCACTTTGAATAGATTGAGTTTCTCATAAGGAAATATCAATGTATGCCCAATCAACAAACCTATTTAACTAAAGCGAAAAAGTTGTGGGTTCCATCCCCACCATTTATTGTGTTATGTGTGAATTTTATTTAATGGTTTTTTATTTACTTTTGTGTGTATGGATTGATTATGTCTAAATGGTTGAGCTATTAGGTAGATCTAGATTATTGAAATAAGATTGTTATAGATTATTGGTTAAAAGTAAAATTTTCTAATTTTAGTCTAAGTATTGATTCACCCCACCCCCCTTAGCAGTTAACCTTCCCTACCTATAATTAACACAATCAAGCTAGTAAATAGCAATATCTCTTCTTCTTGTACATCCTCTTGGATAGTTCCTATAATGGGGGATAGTATGCATTGTAGCTCAAAGAGCATAGAGGGTATCTTATGTTGTGATCATGTTGATCATATGTAGTTTTTCCTGTGTCTAACTTGTATAGCCCATAGTTGAACTTGTTGTGATGTCAAATGATGTCTAAGTAACCCATAATGTTTTAGGAGTATTTTTTAGAGTATCATCCAAATATACCATGTAATTATGTGAATCTAACATCTTTTGTAGAATGGGTGAAATATTTGCTAGAAAATATACTATTGTATCTTTTTATCTTCCAAGTTCCTTTCTATGGCACTCAATGAGTTGTGTGAGCTTATCCTTTTGTTTTCTTAAGCCAATTTATCAATTTGATCCATTAATATCTTCAGTATTGAGTATTCAATAGTGTTGACTTATGAGATCAACATTAATATCATACTCATCATCAATAACTAGTTCTTTGATTACTTCTCATACTTTGATCAATGTTTATGCTCGTTCCTACTTTTGGTGAGATTGAGTTATTTATTTGAATTTTTGAACCAATTTATGATGGTCATTGAGATCTTCACTTCTCATCTTCGTTACCCTTCCATAAATCCTATCTAGCTCTTCCTATTTTTTGATAAGGTCTTTTGCTACTTGAGTGTTTTCTTAAACAATGCTACTTCATCTTCTAAGCTTGAAGATGATGATGATGGGGATGGTAACCTTCACCTTTTCCTCATATTTTCCCTCCTTTGTTTTGGTTTTTCCTTTTCCAATTAGAGTTTCCTCTTCGTGGGTTGGGGCTTAATTGAGCTCCAAGACTTTCGGGTGATGCCAATAGTCATTGTTGACTTGTCTAGAGTAGCATGCATGACTAGTGGATCAGCTTCCTATTGTATAACTCTTTATATAGGTTTTTATTGGATTGCTTATGTGATGTCCTATTTTGGACCCTCCTTATATTTTCCAACTTTATCTCCTTGAGATGTCAACACATCTATTACATCTTTGTCCACTTCTTCCATATCTTTTTTTAGCAAGTCTATGTCTTCTTTTTGATTTTTTGTTAGTATACTAAGTTGAGTAGTACCTTTATCCTTTCATTTCTCCTACTATGTCATGCATTATTTGGCTAAATAAGCTACCTATGGTAGCTCCATTTTCTTGTTAGCCTCTATTTGTTCTAATGTTCCTAAAGTAGTTTGTAGATTAATCAGCTTTAGTGATTTCTCCCTTTTTGGCATAACTCCATTGCTAGTGGTTTCATATTCTACTCTTTTTGGTGATGTAAGAGGTATGAAGTCAATGGGTATATTTTTAGGTTCTGCAATGTATCCTTATTCTTGAGTTTCTCTATTGGATCCAATGAGATTATTTTTCTTCTTCTTTTCTTGTAATTGAATGCCCTTACCTTTTGGATCTACTAGAGTTTGAGCTTTGGCTTGCTCACTTTTCATTTATAGAAATATATTTCCATTTCCTCTTCTATAGTCTTCCAACACTTTATTTCATCCTCAAATGTTTCTTTCTCTCTACCTATTCTAATCAATGCAACATTTTCCTAAGTGCAAAAATCTTCAAAGTAAGCTTTCACATAAATTTTCCTTTCAGATGGGGTATATTCTAGCCTAACCTTGGTCAATGCATCATCTTGGACTACTTTGAGTCTTGCAACTCCATCTTGAAAACTCTTCCAAATGATATGCACTAATGTATTTCATTTTTCACCATTGCAAGTGTCTTACTGTAAGTCCTCATACTGGGTAGAATAACACCAATAACACCATTACGATCTTTCTCACTCATACGTGGATATCTATACTATATTATGTTGTAGTTTCCATTATGAACTATATAATTTATTATATCCTCAATTAAAAGTGGAGGGTGTTGGTGTTTTAAAATGCACTAAAACTACTAAGCAACAAAATGCTTAATACCAAGATGATATTGCCCACACAATCTAAAGACCAGCCAATTCTTGTTTAACAATTGCATGTGCAAAGCATTTGGACCCAACTTCAACAAAACCAAAGGTGGTTTTCTAATCTTCTAGCTCTGCAAAACTAGGGTGGGTATACCCAGGGATGATTCAAGACTAGGGAACTATATGAGGATTATTTTTAGTTTCATTCTTTTTCTCATCTCAAATCCTCAAATACATACATAATTCATAACAATTTGCTAAATACATCCCATATAATAGATATTGCCAAAATTTCTTCTATAGATCTGCAGATGTTCTTTGACAATAGTGGCTAACTAAGGCTAAAACATTCCATGCAGACAAGTACTGGCTAGCCTTTGAAGATCTACAGGAAATACAAGTAAAATTTGATTTGATGCCGCATTTTGATAACCATTTATGATATATTTCTCCTTTAGCTGAATCAATTTGATCAGTGCCTAATCCATTGTGGTTTAGAGTCTATAGCAAATTCTTAGATCTAATTCGTTGCCTTACAAGAAATCCTATCAGCAACTCTTATCAAAATTCATCATTCAAAATCCTTTCCATTACTGAAGAAACCTCATCGCATTCATCAAAGCTTTTATTTAATCCTTTGAATTAACAGCAGTGATAAATAGATATACAACCTAACTAGATTGCATTCAATTGCACAAGCCTTTACTTACACAATATTAAGATAACCAAGTAATTGGAAGGAGACAAGATTCAAAAAATAATAATATGGGAATAGTTCACAATTTGTATTCATTTTCTTTGAAAATGGAATATCATTACAATAAACTCAGAATGACCTTCAAAAAGAAACACAATTCATTCTATACTCATGTATTCTCAGAGAATTGACAGAGAAAATACATCATGGATTTGCTTTCAAAAAATTGGACCAAAGACAGACTAAGGATATTACTTAGAAAAATAGAATTTAGACCATTCTTTAGCCTTGGAATCTCACTTAAATAGTGTGAAACGCAACAAGCTTCAGGCTAAAAAAAAGTGACATGTTTCTTCTAAAAGATACTGACAAATGTCTGCCATAAAAGACAAAAGAAAACAACAGAAAAGCTATTACATCGAACATTCCTTGGTGGGTCCCTTTCTGTTATGCTTCTCAATTGTTGAAACAAAAGAATATGATCTGATTCTTCATTTATTCTTCATCCTCGGAGTAAGTGGCCATAAGGTTAAAAAGTGATGTATCATCTTCAACTACCTACAAACTTACTTTGATCTGGGGATTTTCCATGTCTTCATTACTAATTATGAGGGTAACCTTTACTTTTGCATCTTCCTCCTCATCATCTTCTGACATTTGTACTAAAAACTGATTTTTCCACTCATTATAAATAGCATCATCTAGCCAATTAAAATTTAGAGCCTCTCTTTGTATAATCACTAAAGAATTTGCCAATTCCTCTAAATCATCAAGCTCTTTTCTGATGGCATTATAGAATAACTGTATCTTTACCAACTCTTCATTTGTTCTTGACCAAAACTAGTGGCCAGTTTCATTCATGATATTCTTGATCCTTTCATGAAATATTTCATCTAACTCTTTTTTCCACTTTTCTTTTTCCTTTATTGTGTCAACAGATTCTAAAGCACAAGGAAATAAAATGAAAATTTCAGCAATATATTTGGAAAAACAATGTGTTAATATTTTTTGCAAAGAATCCCTCTTATCACCAAAATCTCCTAGCTTATTTAATAAATCAAAAAATTTCTCTACTTGATGACAAGGCATTTGGACAGCAGATATACACATGAATGTGATATCATTGTTTCTCTCCCTCCACTTCTGTACTAGAGGAGTTAATTTAACCTCACCTCTGCTCAACTCATTCATGAGAGCTGTAACTCTTGTCAACTAATCAAAGAAAGTTGACCATTGTATTTTATCCCTTAAATACATAACACCCTGCTTCAATTTTCCTTCATATTGATTCTTTAATTCTACTAGCAACTCATGTAATTTGGTTTTTTCTTCTTCAAAGTCCTCTGCAGTATAGAATTGAGGCCTTTCAGGGGCGTCTGGTATTTCAACAATAGGGGTTGCTCCAACAAGTGATTGTCAAGGGTAGGTAATCCTAGGTGCACTGGATTCTCCTACTTTTCTCTTCCCAAGTATCTTCTCCATTTGAGACATTTTGTTTTCTAGTGACTGTATCTGTATTCCCCTTTCCTCATATGCTTTTAAAAATTCTTCAAATCTAGCATTGAGTTGGGTAAATCTATCCTCTTCCTTGCTAGATACAACACCATCAAATTTTAGCACTTCTAAGGCCATCCCCATTATTTGCTTGCTGCTTACTTCACTAGCCCTGTATACTATCAATGTACCCGTATGTTCTATAGTAGAGATTTCTTGCATCCTAGTTTTATCCCTTTCCTCAATTGACCAAATTACAAGGGCTTGGTGATCATCACTCAATTTAACTCCTCTATGAGCTTGTAAAATTTCTTCTTCAATTTGTAACTGGACATCCTTTTGTTTTCTTATTGAATAAAAAACCATAGCATTCACAGTATCCCATTTAGGTAAGATAAGAACTCCTGAATGTTTAACTAATTGCCTCCTGACCTCAGGTGTAAATTGGGAAAAATCATTCAAAAATTTAGATTTCACCTCTTCTTTGATAACAGAGTCTAGTTTATCTGGTTGCTCTGCTTTTATTTTGTTACAAGTATTTTCAAAATTGCCTATATTCAGCCTCCACAAAAATTGTGCAAATGCTTTAGACTTCAAAAAGTTTTCATCATTTACAAACCTCTCAGAGGCTTGGGCAACTATAGGATCAATTTCCTTACCTTTATAGTCAGCAACAGTAAGCTCCAAGGAAGGTGCAGGGGGTTTTTGTTGTATATGAGCAAATGTTAGTATGCTAATAGAAACCAAATTTAAATAAAGCTTCTACAAACTAAACAAAATTCATAAACTTCAAGATAGACTAAGATGAGCTCTTAATTGAGAATATGAGCCATTAATGGGCTCTCTCAAAGAGAAGCTCTCTTGTTGAGTAGCTTTGTCTAAATAGATAGCATGTATGCTTCAAAAAGGGCTTCAAATGGAGTTGGAATTTGGGTGTGAGTGTATGGTTTTGATGTAGAATGGCTTCTCAAAATGGCATTATGACTTTACTTCATGGATTGTGTTGTTTTGCAAAGGGGAAGGATCCAATTTATAGGCAAGAGGCTTGAGGGATTGAGGGCTAAGATGCACGGATGGGAAAAAGCTCATGGAGGGCTCAGATTGTATGAGAGGAGAGCACATGGATTGTGCTTCCTTACAGCCAATCAAAGAGTGACACATGTCACATGGTGAGAGGATGGAGGAAAGGGGAAGGATGAGTCAACAAAGGAGGCTCAAGGGATAAAATCTTCATAAAGACCCTCATAATGACTTGTAAGAGCAATAAAAGGGCTTGGAAGAGTCATTTATGGCCTAGTGGGCTTCATAAAGTTTTATGGTTGAGATATTTGGAGGGAGATGAGAGAAATTTCGACTTGGGCTTGATTATGAAGGTTTTAAGCTTTCTTAGGCTAGTGCAAATGATTAGAGGATGGATTAGGATGGTTTAGGATTAGCTTAGGGATAGGCAAGTGGATGGCATTAAATGAGGGTGGGTGAAGGAGGAGATATTTGTTAACTTTGGCTTGAGTTAGTAAGTCTTAACCCATTTTTAAGGAATGTGACAAGGTTAGGAGGGGATTAGGATTAGGTTTAAAGACATCTTCTAGAAGAGTCTAGACTTTGGATGAGGATAAAGACTTTCTAGAATAGTCTAGAATTTCCTAGGATGAGGATGAAGACTTTCTAGAAGAGTCTAGAACTTCTTAGGATGAGGATAAATTAGATTTTTAGGAAATAAATAAAGTTTTATTTATTTCAAGGGTTTGGGTTGAGGAGATATTTATTAAAACTTTTTTAATAAACATGAGGATTAATATTTAATCTTAATTAAATATTTTGAGTTGGGATTAGGGGTAGGAAATGATGGGATTAGCCTTTAATCAAAATTAAAGAAGGATTAGAAGATTTTGGAAGAGGTTAGTGGTCTTAAGGAAATTGGCAAAGTTTTGGGCAAAAAATAATTTTTTTATTTATTTTGGGTTTTTTGGTCAATTTATTAATTAAATAATTAATAAATAAGGAAACAATATTTAAATAAGATTTAAACATTTTTGGGAGGGATTCTTTAATTAAATATTTTTAATTAAGATAAAGGGATTTAATGCCATAAAAATAAATAAATAAATTAATTAAATAATTAATTAATAAATGATGATGTCATCAGAAATTTTTCAGAAAATAAAAATACTTTATTTTCTAAAGGTTTTTAGGTGTCTACACTTGTGGTTACCCAATCTCCAGATCTATGGAAGTAACAATTATATCCCCTTCTCCTCCAATTTGTCTTAATTGTTCCCCTAAAGATGCTTCATCATCTATCCTGATTGGGGATTGGCTCGGGGAATATTGTTCTGGCAGAGAAGAAGAAGATCCCTATTTTAATTTCTGCCTTTTTGGAGCACTGGTTGTAGATGGACTTCCTGGTCTTTTTCCTTGATGAGAAGGACCTTGTTGCACACTCTGAATCATTACATAACCTGTCCTTTTTTGCAAGGTATATTGGCCAGGAGCCACTATGTTTTTACTATTAACTCTTTTTTGCACTTTTGCAGCCTTGTCTAGGTATGCCTTAATATATCTAGCCCTTTTTTCATTCATAGCCTGTGTTATCTCAGCAAAATTATTCACCAAGGCCTGCATCTTGGCTCCCTAGTATTTCTTTTCTTTCAATGGGTCATAGTGGGGATCAAAAGTATTAATGAATTCAAGAGTTTTGCTAAACACCATCCACTTTTCTTTCCTCAATTCTTGTTCTTGTAAGGTGAAAATGTTTCTAATCACATCTTCAGGATAATAAACTTGTTGGACCATGCGAGAAGCTTTTATACTCTCCCTGAAGATATCATAGAAACCTTCAGGATCAATAAATCTGGCATGAGATTCTGCCATGTTATATTTGTCTAAAAACAAGTTCAGATGTTTCCAACCTTTCCTTAAAAAAACAAAATCATGGGCCACAGTGACAATTGGAAAAAATGTGCCCTTCTTGGTCAACTCCCTCTCATCTATGGTACCTATCTGCCATAACAACTCAACAACTCCTATCTTCAACGACACATGAAATGGTAGCACATGAGGTTTTCCCAAAAAACCATACACTCTTATTACTATTGAAACATTGTAGGGAATTATATCCCCCCAGTTATGATTGACAAGTAGCCCTTTAGCATGGTCCTTAGGTCTGACAAATTTTAACAATGCTTGTGGGATTCTAGGGTTATCTCCTCTTAAAAGAAGTCTAAGCTTTGATGCAAAATACCTATCAAACCTCACATAACTGGCACCTATGGCTTCAGAGGTCATATCTACACTCCATAACTATACTGGATTCTTCTCCCCTTCCCTAGTTGTTTCCAATTCCATACTTGTGGAGAAAAAAGCAAATCCCTTGTACAAGCACATATACATAAGCAATGAATACCAACAAAATGGTTTATTTACTTTTCCTTTTGCTATCCCAACCAAACCATTGTGAATTTCTTTTGCGAGAAATGTTGCAAAATTCAGGATGGAGCTCATTCCAAATTGAAGAGTTTGTGTCATGATGAGGACAATTGGGCTTGGAATTTGTTCTATCTCATCTATTCCAAAAATGTTACACAGGAAAACATATAATGCCTTAGCCCTAATGTTAAAATGTCTTTTTAATAGTGGCTCTGGGGTGCTGATAGTAATTATAGACAAATTACCAACCTTGGCAGCATGGTCCTGCAGTGGCCCTCCTTTCAAGTAGATTTTTTGTGCATCATACCTTGCTTGTAGGTTATCCATGTCAATGGTTTCATGCACAAAATGGTTAGGGTTAAGATTGAAAACTTCTCTAATCAGTTCAGTGCAGACCCTAAAGAGGTTTACTCCAGCATGATTCTTTATCCACCCTGTAATTGGGTCATAGTTCTTGGCCAAATCCATTAATAAATCATTGTCGAAGAAAACTGTAGGGACTGTCAACTTTCCAATATCAAACTCCCAAACATTTCTCAGAGGATTATCTAGTTTTCGCTCTGAAAACCACTTTTTGAATAATTCCAAACCTCCCATGGATACCTGAGCATCTCGTACCCAATTGGCCTTGTCATAAAAACCCTCTGCTACAATTACTTTAGGGTTTTTAGGAATTAACTCCCTCCCTTTAGTTATCTCATGTACTGACAAAGGAAATTGTTCTAAAAAATCATCATGCACACCCCTTTTTGAATATTTAGTTTGCCCAGAAAAATCCTTTCATGGAGGCATCTTTAAGAGTTCAAAAAATTTATAATAACAAATTATTATTTCTACTAGTTATAGATCACTTACCTGCCATATTTGCCCTCCTTTCTCTGCAATGTCTTTTGCAAATTATGCTGAAACCCTTGAAAAATTCTATGCCCTAGCTTTGGAAATCCTCTCGTACTGTAAAAATCTATAACTATGCTTCAACAAAAGAAAATTCGTGTGCTATATCAAAGTATTTAGGTTGCACAAAGGAAGCTCTGTATCATATTTATTTCTACAACTGTTATTTTCAAGTTGTATCTTGAATTTGAATTCTACCCGTTGATCTCCCATGCATCGAACGATTTCATTTCAAAAACAATAAGCCTTTTAAAACTTTAGGATCCCCGAACACGTGTTGGAAACCCGCTTGCCCGCATTATTTAAAATCCTCGCATCTTGAAAATGTGAGAATGTGGGCACCATCAATTTTACTTTGATCAGCAACGAACTAAGATTTCTTTATTTGGTGGCCCACTAGATCAACTTGACCAATGAGAACTTACTCTTTTGTCCATGTGCTTCTGATAGCAATTAAAGTTTCCGCGCCCATGACATTGCCATTTTTGACTTGGCGTACCTATCTCCCACCACCAATGGTGTGTTCCATTTCGTTTAGTCTTTTCCAATGTGGCATGACTTGGCATAATTCTTAAAGCTTTGTCCAGGTCCCACCATGCCCACTTGCCCACATTATTTAAAGATCACACATTTTGATAATGCGAGAATGCGAAAATCGTTGATCTTGCTATAATCAACGATGATCAAAAACATGTAATGACTGCGCATTCATTCAATCTGAATGACTCAATGAAAAGTTTTCTCTTCATTCCATGTCATCTGACAATTGCCACGGAGGACACATCGTAATTACCTTTCTACAAAAGGCGGGCCCATCATGTCACCATTGCCATGCATCATGATCCCACTTCCCTGCATTATTTAAAGATCTCGCATTTTGATAATGCAGGAATGCGAGAATCGTAGATCTGAACTAAAATCAACGATGTTGTAAAACATTTCAACTTGGCATCCTTTTTGTAATAAAATATCCAATTAGAGTGCATAAAAGGTTTATCATAAGGAATAAAGGTATTCTGATGCAAACAAATCTTTAAGATAAAATGCCGCACCAAAATGCTTTGAAACAATAACCTTTTGAAATTTTTGAAAACCAGGGCAACACAAAACGAAAGCATAAGGGTTTTTCATGCACTTAGGGCCTTTTTGTGGACAATTTTAGAGCCAAACCCTGAGAAATTGAAAGGAAGATACAACTTACATAACAGGACATAATTAGGGTAATCTAACAAATTTTTCAGGATTTCACAAAATAAAACCCTAATCTGCAAGACTCAAAGACTTAACTAATTTTTTACCCCAAACATCAGAATATTTCTATATTGTGAGAAATCACACCAACAGTGGCTCTGTCTGGGGATAATAGACTACCCGAGTCTATGCAAGAATTTGGAATCTCCAGGAGAGTAGACCACATACTTGGTAAAGCTGACAACTTTAGAGAGCACTGAGCAACACACAGAAACAAAGAAACAAACTGCACAAGGTATTTACAAGGATTTACAGAATAAATAGAATGTACAAAACACCAGGAAACCCTAACACTACTGTTCATGGAGAAAAATAAGTATCTTTCAAAAAAAAAACCTCTTCAAGAATTGTCCATGAACTGGCAATTCAAGAATATTGTCCAATAAATCTTTGAGTATATAGGAATCCTCACCCCAAGTAGTTTCAATCAAATATGGGCCTATCCAAATAGGATCAAATTTGCCATGTTTTCCTTTATCCTCAATTCTGGCATTCCACATTAAGACTAAATCTCCATCTTCAAACTTTCTGCTTATGGTTCTTTATCATAGAGTGTCTTAACTTGCAATTGCAACTTTTGGTTCTTTAGAGATGCTTCTCTTCTGGTTTCTGTCAGTCCTACCAATTCATCCATTCTTTCTTGCATTTCATCTGTAGCATCTTCATCATACAACTGGATGTAATTGTAGAGTCCCATCAAGTTGTTCTGAGGCATTTTGGCTTGAATTCCATACACTAAATCAAATGGAGCTACACCAATGGCTTTCTTTACAGTTACTCTGTCAGCCCATATTGCCAACTGTAACTTGGAATCCCATTCCTTTTTATTATCATCCAAGGTTATCTTAATGAATTTCAACATGCTCTTATTTGTGGACTCAGCTTGTCCATTCCCTTGTGGATGATATGGAGTAGATGATGACCTTGTTATTCCATATTTATCACTGAATTTAATGAATTCGTCAGACCTGAAACACATAGCATTATCTGTTACAATTTTCTGTCGACAGCTAAATCTAGAAATAATATTATTCAGTAGGAAATTATTGACAACTTTTCTTGTTGCATTTCTTGTGGGGATAGCCTCTACCCACTTTGTATGTAGTCAGTAGCCACTAGAATCCAAGAATAGCCAGTGCTAGACTTGGGGAAAATCTCTCCTATGAAATCCAGACCCCATTGTTGAAAAGGTGCCTGAATCTCCACTAGCTTCAATGGGGTATTTCTTGAGAATTTTAGTTTTTCAGCAAACCTTTAACAAGGGTCACACTTCCTAACCATAACTTGGGCATCCTTGAAAAGGGAAGGCCACCAAAATCTAGCCCTTAGTATCTTATGTGCATTAGTTTTGGCCATATAGTGTCCCCCACACACTCTAGCATGCATTTCTTTCAAAACCTCTTTTGCCTTTTCTTTATCAACACATTTCAACAATACTCCCTCAAAATTTCTCCACCATAGGTTGTTTTGGACAATTACATACCTGATGGCTTGTAATTTAGTATTCCTCTTTTCATTTTTAGGCAAATGGGAAGGAGCTTCCATATGTTGCAAGTAATATATGACATTGGTATACCCACCCTGGTTTTGCAGAGCCAAAAGAGTAGAAAATCACCTTTGGTTTTGTTGAAGTTGGGTCCAAATGCTTTACACATGCAATTGTTAAACAAGAATTGGCTGGTCTTTAGATTGTGTGAGCAATGTCATCTTGGTATTAAGCATTTTGTTTTTGAGTAGTTTTAGTGCATTTTAAAACACCAACAAAATGGCGACTCTACTGGAGAGTTGTCCAACACATTTGTGAGAAAGTACTGCAGTTTCTTTGGTTTTGTTGTGTATGTGTGTGTCATTTTATCTAAGTTTTTCACATGGTTATAAGGGGATCTTTTAGTGAAAAACCTTGAGAATTTAAAAAGGATAAAGCCCAAGTACCATAGCTACACACCGACGTATCTAGCTTATCCAAGTGTCTTATCTAACAAGCAAGAGTTGCAGTCTTACGACATCAGTGATTGGTCTGTCTGTGCCAGATATTTTTGTTTCTACTTGTGTGTTGTTTTCCTTGAGTCAGAAAAAAGTTTCATTACATATTTTTCCCAAAATAGGGTGGTGACTCAGTCAAGGTTTTGAAGCTAGTGCTTATTGTAACATAAGGTGAATATGGCTGACAAGAGAAAGAACACAAGAGCTTACATGAGAGCCAATCTCGATGTATCAATGTATACTAATCTACCCCAAGGTGGTAGAAAGAACCAAAATAAGAAAAAGACAGATCCAAATCCCAGTTGGAAACCTAGAGGCAATGCATCCGTTAATTCCCAGTATCAACCAGTATTAGGAAGAGAGTCTTCTTCACTTAGTTTTGAATCCGAAACTACAAGACTCTTTGGAGGCATTTTCAGTACCCCATTACGTGATGAGAGAGTTTTTCAAGATAAGGATGTGTCTACTATAGGAATTGCTTCATCAAGGCCAGATCCTGTAGTAGATATGAATTACAGGCTAGGATTTAGGAGTTCATTTGATAACCCTTTTAATCCCATAACAACCCCATTCATGGAACCAAACCTTATAGATTTGGACGATCTTGCTAATTCAGAAGCTACTTCTACTGATCCTAAAGAAGTGCACTCTGAGATAGGATTTTTGAAGAAATGGATTTCTGAGGAAGAAGCTAAATGCATTCATCTTGAAAAGGAGAAGGAGAAAGCTACCTTGGATGCCATAATAGAAAGGGATGTGTTGCTAAGAAGGATGGCTACTTTAAAGGAGCAGAATAAAAAGTTAGAAGAAAATACCACAACTCTCCATACTGATGTATTTGGAGATGTAGGCAATCTAAGAGCTAGAGTTCAGGAACAAGAAAAATGCTTGAATCAAAGGCAAGAACCAGTCATTGCTCAAGTCCAAGCCTATAAACCTATTCAAATGGACCCTATAGAGCCCACTGCAAAAGCTCAAGATAAAGGGAAAGGCAAGGCTATAGGAATCCAAATAAATGAGCCTCAAGCTATACCAAGCAAACCCACACAACCCTCCATTTCAAAATTAGACTTAGATTTGGAGAAGGCTAGAAAAGAAAAGGAAGATCTTGCAAAAGAGCTTGAGAAGGTTGAGAATGAAGCTCAAGCTACAGAAACTATAATAAAGATCCAATTCATAAAATCTAATTTTGCATTGGCTCAGTGGCCTAATTTATCTACCCCACCTACAATTCCTACACCAGCTAGTGGTCCAATAATCTCAACTCAGGCAGTACCCCAATCTGCTCCTACCTCATCTTCCACTATTGGCACCCAAGTCCCGTTTGTCCCACCTCAACAATCCCAAGCTGCTCCTTTGAGCCAAGCTAATATAGCTAGTACCTCAAATGTTTTTGGTTTCCAGAAGAAACCTGTATACCTGGAAAAGTATAGACAAATGTCATTTGCTGGTATTCCTGGTGCCCCACATCCCATATCATTTAATTTAAGAGATAAAGTGGTTAAATTCTCTGAGAATAATGTTGTTACTGGTGAAGAACATCTGAAAATTTTCATTGACATGTTGAATGATTATGAAGTTGAACATGAAGATATGGTAATGAAATTTTTTGTGCATTCACTAACAGAGGATGCAAGGGATTAGTTTAGGAGGTTGCTTGACGATAATATTACTTCTTGGAATGATTTGGAGAAATTATTCAATGAGCAATATGGAGACCACACTAATGCAGGATTCATATTAAATGAGTTCAACAACATCAAGAAGAATCCAAATGAGTCTACATTTGATTTTAATGTAAGATTCCAGAAAGGTATGTACAAACTATTTCAAGTTATGAGGCTAAATGAAGATGTCTATCTCACAACATATTTCAATGCTTTTGATAGCAAAATGACTTATCAATTGAGGGATAAGGATCCTAAGACTTTAAGGGATGCCTATAAAATTACAATAAATATAGAGAATAATAAGAAGGCATCTGGAAAACTAGGTAGAAGGGATGATCCTAAGCTTTTCAATCCAAAGAACAATAACAAAAGAGAGGGTGATAAAACTCCTATAGGAAAGAAACCCAAAGAACCTACTATAGGCCAGGTTTTGGAATTGCTAAAAAAGATGAATTCCACTAATTTTAATAAGCCAAATGTTGCCAAGAGAACCCCTATGAATAACAACAGTTTCAATAGGCAGCCTAGAATGCAAAATTACCCCTACACCACTCAGTGGAAAGATGGTAAGCCAATTCTCAACCAGACCCAAAATGTGAAGGATAAGGGTACTCCAGATCCCTTGCAAAGGACTACTATGAATATGAATGATGATGTACCATGGTGCATTATATGTAATCACATCATTCTGCTGATTATTGTGCTGTTGCTCAGTCATTTTCCCAAGCTCAAGGTGTGCAAACTGGAGAAGAAAGTGAAGAGAAAAGCCATGATGATATAAGTTGCAATATGGTAAGCATGTGTGATGATTTGATAGATTCTGATATAAAAGAGCCTAAGAATGATATTACTAGTCAGAGAATTGCTTATCATTTACATCATCAGCAAGTTCTTTCAGATGATGAAGGGTATGATACAAATAAGGTATGCAGTACATTTTTTGATGTAGGTCTCACAAGCTTAAGAATGCCCTCCAAAGAGGAGATTAACAGAATTACAGAAAAAATGATTTCACAAGTCCATAGTAACTACAATTTGAGAAATAGAGTAGTAAATAATGATGCAGGAAAGCCATCTAGTGTATTCATCAAAGATATCACTTATAAGATGAATGATCAAAACAAGAAAGTCAATATAGATGTACCTAAGATCAAGGACAACAAGGGTAAAAAGTGGGAACCAAAGAAGAAGGTTCAATTTTAGATAAGTGAAGCAACAAAATCAGTTGTGCAACCAAAGAAATTAGAACCTGATACTATCAAGCAAATAGTGGTGCTTGCTGCTCAAAAGATTCCAACTCCAGGTACTCTTGTAAAACCCACTACTGTTGAACCTGTTGATATGATATCTATGTTATCTCAAATTACTGTAAAAGTGCCCTTGTCTGAACTTCTTAGAATTGAAGAGCATAAGAACAAGGCTTTGTCATGGTTGGGTGGAATAGGAAACTATAATACTGTTGTAGATAAAATTGCTACCCAACAACCCCATTAGTAATGGAAGAAAGTGGTATCATATCCCAAATTCCCCAGATGTTTTTAGATGATTCCTTGATGGCATTTTGTAATGCCCCGCCAAGGGATCCAAAGAATTACACTAAGTTTTCCAAACATTTTTAAAAAAAAAAACATAAATTATAGACCATTCACAACATTTTCAGAAGCAATAGTAACATCCAACTGCAAGTAAATATAACATAACATAACAGTTACATTCTTTAAAGATCCCTTAACGTTGAATTACTTCTAAGCATAACTTATTCATCTAACATTACATCCTTAACAATGAAATAACAAGGATACATCCAATGTTCTTAAACCATATACAAGTGTACATTTTAAATTGCTCAATCATCCACTATACATGTTGCAAGGTATGAAAAGCTTAAAAGAATAAACATCCATGTAAATAAAGTACATCATCATCCAATATTAATATATGATGCAATAACATAAATGAAACCACAAACCATACATGATACATCATCACAAAAGACATAAACATCCATTATAAAAGATAACCATATATCACAAACATAACTAACTAAGTGCACGGCTCCTCCCAACCGTAAATAACATCATTAGACCATCATGGATCCTAGCCATCCCTCTGTGCGTAACATTCCAAAGCACCGAAGAGATCATCGGTATTAACATAGTAGGAATGTCACTCCTAAAAACATCCTACTAACATGCAAAGTAAAGCATAAGATAACATCATCTAACATATGCAAATCATCAATATAAGTAACATACCAATAAATACATCCATCATAAGGTATCATCTACCATAATGCTTCAAGAACATAATGAAGATAAATACCAACCAAGAATGCTCCAGCCACGGTGTCTCAAATAGATCTCAAATGATAAGAGTGGACAATACACTACCACCCGACCACGTGGAACCTAAGTGGTCCACTCCCACCATGCTGAGGAGATAATCTCAAGTCTCAAACAGGCTATCCATAACACATAACACAAATCTCTATAGTCCAGAAATCCTAAAAAGTATACTACTTAAAGGTTCCATCACACAAAATCGACATCTAATTTCCAGAGGCACACAATGACATGTAGGAAACCTACTCTACAAGCAGGAAAGTGTCATCGCATTTATCTTGTACAAGTTACCCTGGCAGTTAGCTAAACTCCACGGGTCCATACAGATCTCATGCAGCCACTAGTATCCTCTCATACTGACGAGGCATACTACGGAATGCAAGGTCGCAAACATGCGTCTCACTACTCTCATCCTAGCCTGTACAAGCGCTCAAGGCATGGGAAAGAACATCAAAACAATTATCTTTTTAGGTTAATTTAATCCCCATTTAGTATGTAAATGTTATCACTTATTAACCAAACTTACAATGAGTTACCTTGGCAGCCACTTAGGGCCCTGGCCCCCATTGCAAGCCATTTCCCGACACTACAAGTAAATTACCTACCATAATGCTCATGAAATCATAAATCACCACAGTCCTGTACAAGTGACTGTAAAGATAATCCATAAAAAGAATCATCAAATATCCACAATATAAGCATCAAATATCCATAATAAGAATAATCAAATCTCCAAGATAAGAATCATCAAATCTCCATGAGCATCTGAAAAAGTATCTATAGAAAATCATGACCACAACAGTTCTCTATTGGCAACTGAAGGCATCACTGATAATCTAAAGTATCCATTGGTTCTCAATAACCAAAATATATCTCAAAATAATCACCATATCCATTGGTTCTCCAACAAGCAACCAAGAATATCTCAAAATCATACTGATCAAATATCTCAAAATCATATTGATCGAAGACTCCAAAATGGTTGAGTCAAACATGTCACAACATGACATCATCAAGAATAAATTCACATTTCAATCCCATCATGGCGATTAGAAAATAATCCAAAGATAACTGATCGATGACTAAAAAATGGTTAGCTCAAGTGTCTCATACACATACATCTCAGCTTCACAAATGAAGACTGATGAACAAATACAAACATTTCATAGAGCATACGATCACATTACCATGGTTGAGCTTATAAAGATTGAGACCAAAAAAGATCAACATGCCAACACATCTCATAACCCCCAAGCCTCTGGTAACAACCTAGGACTGTTCATCACTAGTTAACCCAAAACCCAAAAAAAAAAACATATAGAATACACGATACAAACACATGTTTTGGTTTTGCTATTATCTCATAGTTGAATTAAGTGTAGAGCTTTAGTTTTCATTTCAAGTATACTTCAAGTGTCTAAGTTTCATCATTTGACCTACAAGTCAACCCATTTGTTCCCCGATAGCATTATCCTTCCATTATTAAGAATTACATTCTAAGAATAACTTAAGGATAAGTATTTACTCATTAAACTGATCATCATTGACCTTTAATTAAATTGTCATTTATATTTAACCATGATCCATATTTTAATTAATTAATTCTTCTTTAATGTTACTTCAACTTTTAACATAAATCAAAGATCATTATTCATTTATAAAAGAACCAATTATCAATCTTCAATTGAGAAGATTATAACTTAATTAAAATGATCAATCTATCAATCTAATCCACTAATTAGCTTAGGTGCACAATTCCATGATCCATTAACATTTTAATGGTTAAAACTCAATTAAGTATCTCTAACACTTAAGCCTCTTAACTATAATTATTATTAAATTGTCACTAATAACCGTTAAAATATCTAAGTCATTATTCAAGTTATTAGAATAAGACTTATCAACTTTGATATCAATATTTTTTTTTACAATCTTGTTAAAAGAATTATATCAATTAAATCTCTATTACATAACTTAATTATTAATTAAATCTAATTAACTCTCATTAGTTGATATAATTAATAATTGCATAACCATAGCAACGTTCCAATTAATATCAGTTGACTAACTAACTAACTAGAATTCTGTAAATTAAAAGTAAACTATAATTCAATATTCAAATGATCATATTAATAATTCAATAATAACTACTGGAAATCTTAAATGACCATATTCGTCATCTTTCAAAGAATACCAACATTCCCTCAACAAATTCGTATTATCATTAATCTTTTCGAATAAGACTCTATCGCACAACTTAATTATTAATATCATAATTATATTATCAACTCAATGAATATCAATTGATTAAAAATCAATTATAATCTAAATCTAAAAATTAATATCTTTTACCAAACTTTAATCATCAAATAATCTCCTCTAGATTAACTCTAATCGAATTTATTGATAATTATTTAAACTATTATTTATTAATAGTTTGTTAGACCCAACAAACATTAA
Source organism: Cupressus sempervirens (assembly GCA_028749045.1). Classification (NCBI taxonomy): domain Eukaryota; kingdom Viridiplantae; phylum Streptophyta; class Pinopsida; order Cupressales; family Cupressaceae; genus Cupressus; species Cupressus sempervirens. The sequence goes on along the minus strand of CM053786.1, from coordinate 288,182,586 downwards.
TAAATAATAAACTTATCAAACTATTATTTTCATAAATCCCATTAGTTAATGATTAAGTAACTCTTAATACCATAAGGTATTCAAACGTTTTAACATAACAATTCAATCTTAATCCAATATCATTTAGAGTTTCTAAATTTTAAATCAACATAATATAAATTATCATCTTACAATTTATTTAATCAATATTAAAATCAACCATTAGACTCCATTTTCTAATTGTTCTAATAATATTTTGTCTATATAAAGATCCCTATCACAAACCAATAAGACTCATTGTAGATTTTAACATGAATAATCTCCAAATTCTTAACATTATCATCTTCATTAAGCAACTCTAAAATTGTTTAATATATATTAAATAGTATTTAATATATATTAAAAAATTTCACTATATAAACTATATTAAAATCTCTTTTCTTTTAATTTTCTCTCATTTAAAAAAATCCATTTACTTAGATTGACTAATAATTAATTACACTTCTTTTACTATTAACTAATCTTAATTAAATTTGATTTAATTAGATTATATAATAAACCATATAAAACTAATGCATATTAATAAGATTCTAATAAGGGAATATTGCAATAATATCTTTAATTCATTCTATGCTTTGATATATTATTTTTGTGAAGTTTAAGCATAAAGAACTCTTGGTTATGGGAAATGGAGAAATATCTATCCTTGAATAAAACAGTCTCAGTACGACGGCCATATCTCTCGAATGAACTGTTGGATCGGGCTGAAATTTAAATATGTTGGAGAGGGTCAAGTTGCGCCACTTCTGACTGAAGCGATCGAATAAATTCGATCCCGATAAAAAGTTATGAATGACTGAGTTCGAGTCTATCCAAGGGGCAGCGATAGGACAATTTGTGATGAATTAAAAAATTTCTCTTAAAGGTAATTGTTCTCTAAATTTATCCAATAATTTCACTAATGGATTTGCCCATAAATCTTGAAACCATTTTCAAATCTATTTCAATTTGATTCTAATTCGAACCCAAACTCGTTTAGATATAATTTCTTCCTTAATTGGATCTAGGGTTTTTCTATTGTTTTCTTCTCAACCAAATAGCATATCTAGATTTCAATTTCAATTATAGATTCAATCACAAGAGTATTCAGACACATCTAACAGACATGATGAAAATAGGAAGAGAAATAGTGCAAAGAGAATGTGCGAATATCACGAGTGCACCTGGACACTGATGCTAATCCGCCATGCCTCAGAAATCCATAAAAAAAAATTTTCTTTCTCCATCATTCGCAATCCCTCCAAGATCCAAGCCAATCGAATCCTCCAAGTGACTAGAAGTGCTAGAAGGAGCATAGAAGCAAGTAGAAAATATATGAGCATATTAATCTTCTCCCATGCATGTAAGTTTTGAAGCTTCCATTTTTAAGCTTGTAGCTATTCAGCTTTCATTCAGCTTCTACTTCAGCTTTTTATTTAAGCTTTCATTAAGCTTGTTCAAACACACTAGGAGAGCCTCAATTTAAAGGCCTCTAAGATGCATCTAGAGTGTCTCTTAGAACAACTAGAAGATAAGCATGACAACCAAGCATAAGTCTTTTCCAACCTTCTAGATGAGTCTTAAGGTTGTAGACACCATGTGCTCAAATAAAAATGCTAACTCTTAAGTGTAGACAACTTGTGCATACTTAGAGTGCAAACTCCAGTGTTGTCTACATGACAACTCTTGATAATTTGCCAACTCTTATGTGAGAAAATATTAAAATAATACACATTAATTAATATAATATTTAATTTACTCTTTATTTACTTTTTCCAATTTAATTTATTTATTTATTAAATCTCATGCACTAACTTTTATAATTCCACTTTTTCAATCTTAATATATTTATATTTTAATCACATGAGATTTAGAATCTTTTATTAATTTAAATATATCTTCCACTTTTGAATTTCATTTTCCAAAACTTAATTGCTAAAATATTTATTAATATTATTTAGTCATTTATTTAAAAAAATGAGCTCCAATAAATATTGTCACATTCCAAATTTAATATTATAACTTTTATTTCACATTTAATTATTTTATTTAATTAATTTTTCGATTAATTAAGTAAAATAAATATTAAAATATCATATTAATTTTTCATTTAATTAAACTATTAATTAAATCTTTTAATTAGGCTTAATTAATAGAAAATACATCAAAGACTCTCAAGGTAAAAATATGAAAACTCATCATAGCCAAAATACATACAAAATCAAATCAAGGGTTTAAATTTTGAATTATGTCATCCAACGTATTCGAAAGGTACTCAACTCAGATACTTGTCCTAATTTTTCAATTAGAACAAATGGCTTAAGGGTTTGGGATTCGGACTTGAGAATTTATCTCCCCTCTCTTACCATTGAGATAATGTGATAGGGTACGCTCATCCTGGCAATTCAGGGAAGTTGATACCCGGTACCTGCAACCTGCATAAAAATCATGCATGTACAAGCACAATATATACTAAACTAAATAGGCAATAGCAGGAAGTGGTGCATCGTGTAGATCTCGACTAGCAGATGACTACGAATCCTTTCCTTAACCACATCAGACACACCATACAAAAGTAAACACGCAAAGCAAACACGCACACCATACACATGAAAGTATGGGGTAAGTATCCATAAGAAACACATGTGATAATAAATCATCTTACTAATCATCATTCATAACTGAAAATAATAAAAATAATTATCATGCATACATGAAATGCAAAATCTAAGTAATCTCATCACATAATAAACTAAATCCATAGCACAATAACTGATAATCTCAAAAGAATGCTGCTAACCATCAACATAAAACTAGCTCTAAAAGAGTTCAGCAATGATAACAAAATGCGAACTAGGAGCAAGCACTACATCCACCCCCCCTGGGATTAGGCTTACTCCTGGAAGCCTACAGGAATGAAAAACTAAGATACTCACTTTGCGGGTCCCATTGAACCCTTTTTCCCTATGTAGGGAAATATGATTCCACTGAGGATATTACAACACCCTTAGAGCAATATGATTCTGATTTAATGGTATACCAAAAATCATATCGATTCAACATCATTCATTTAACAACTACTAAAATAGATCCCCTAATACATTCTAAACAAGAGCAACTTAATGCTTGCAAAGATAATCAAAGGTATATTATCTTAAAACATAGATAAAAGATACATGTCTTACAACTAGAATAAGTTTCAATCTTCAATTTTGTCCATGTTTAGGTTTAAGTAGAATTTTCAGTTTTGAGAGCTAAGTGTTGAAGTATGAAAAAATATGCAAGTAACAGTTTCAAGTTCTGTTTCAGTTCACCTAGTTTCAAGTTTTCAGTTTGAAAGAGATACACACGATAGTTCAAGTTTCTTTTTGTTCAACTAGTTAATAACTAGTAGCATTCAAATACACCCAGAGCTCCCAATGTTGAAACTCGGGCTCTGATACCAAATGTAATGCCCTGCCAAGGGATCCAAAGAATTACACTAAGTTTGCCAAACAATTTTTTTTTAAAAAACATAAATTATAGACCATTCACAACATTTGCGGAAGCAATAGTAACATTTAACTGCAAGTAAATATAACATAACATAACAGTTACATTCTTTAAAGATCCCTTAACGTTGAATTACTTCTAAGCATAACTTATTCATCTAACATTACATCCTTAACAATGAAATAACAAGGATACATCCAATGTTCTTAAATCATATACAAGTGTACATTTTAAATTGCTCAATCATCCACTATACATGTTGCAAGGTATGAAAAGCTTAAAAGAATAAACATCCATGTAAATAAAGTACATCATCATCCAATATTAATCTATGATGCAATAACATAAATGAAACCACAAACCATACATGACACATCATCACAAAAGACATAAACATCCATCATAAAAGATAACCATATATCACAAACATAACTAACTAAGTGCACGGCTCCTCCCAACCGTAAATAGCATCATTAGACCATCATGGATCCTGGCCATCCCTCCGTGTGTAACATTCCAAAGCACCAAAGAGATCATCGGTATTAACATAGTAGAAATGTCACTCCTAAAAACATCCTACTAACATGCAAAGTAAAGCATAAGATAACATCATCTAACATATGCAAATTATCAATATAAGTAACATACCAATAAATACATCCATCATAAGGTATCATCTACCATAATGCTTCAAGAACATAATGAAGATAAATACCAACCAAGAATGCTCCAGCCACGGTGTCTCAAACGGATCTCAAATGATAAGAGTGGAAAATACACTACCACCCGACCACGTGGAACCTAAGTGGTCCACTCCCACCGTGCTGAGGAGATAATCTCAAGTCCCAAACAGGCTATCCATAACACATAACACAAATCTCTATAGTCCAGAAATCCTAAAAAGTATACTACTCAAATGTTCCATCACACAAAATCGACATCTAATTCCCAGAGGCACACAATGACATGTAGGAAACCTACTCTGCAAGTGAGAAAGTGTCATAGAATTTATTTCGTACAAGTTACCCTTGCAGTTAGCTAAACTCCACGGGTCCATACAGATCTCATGCGACCACTAGTATCCTCTCATACTGACGAGGCATACTACGGAATGCGAGGTCGCAACCATGCGTCTCACTACTCCCATCCTAGCCTGTACAAGCGCTCAAGGCATGGGCGAGAATATCAAAACAATTATCTGTTTAGGTTCATTTAATCCCCATTTAGTGTGTAAATGTTATCACTTATTAATCAAACTTACAATGAGTTACCCTGGTAGCCACTTAGGGCTCCGGCCCCCATTGCAAGCCACTTTTCGACACTACAAGTAGATTACCTATCCTAATGCTCATAGAATCATAAATCACCACAGTCCTGTACAAGCAACTGTAAATAAAATTCAAAAGATAATCCATAAAAAGAATCATCAAATATCCACAATATAAGCATCAAATATCCATAATAAGAATCATCAAATCTCCAAGATAAGAATCATCAAATCTCCATGAGCATCTGAAAAAGTATCCATAAAAAATCATGACCACAACAGTTCTCTATTAGCAACTGAAGGCAAAACTGATAATCAAAAGTATCCATTGGTTCTCAATAACCAAAATATATCTCAAAATAATCACCATATCCATTGGTTCTTCAACAAGCAACCAAGAATATCTCAAAATCATACTGATCAAATATCTCAAAATCATATTGATCGAAGACTCCAAAATGGTTGAGTCAAACATGTCACAACATGACATCATCAAGAATAAATCCACATTTCAATCCCATCATGGCGACTAGAAAATAATCCAAAGATAACTGATCGATGACTCAAAAATGGTTAGCTCAAGTGTCTCATACACATACATCTCAGCTTCACACATAAAGACTGATGAACAAATACAAACATTTCATAGAGCATACGATCACATTAACATGGTTGGTCTTATAAAGATCGAGACCAAAAAAAATCAACATGCCAACACATCTCATAACCTCCGAGCCTCTGGTAACAACTTAGGACTGGTCATCACTAGTTAACCCAAAACCCAAAACAAGAAGCATATAGAATACACGATGCAAACACATGTTTTGGTTTTGCTATTATCTCATAGTTGAATTAAGTGTAGAGCTTCGGTTTTTATTTCAAGTATACTTCAAGTGTCTAAGTTTCATCATTTGACCTACAAGTCAACCCATTTGTTCCCCGATAGCATTATCCTTCCATTATTAAGAATTACATTTTAAGAATAACTTAAGGATAAGTATTTACTCATTAAACTGATCATCATTGACCTTTAATTAAATTGTCATTTATATTTAACCATGATCCATATTTTAATTAATTAACTCTTCTTTAATGTTACTTCAACTTTTAACATAAATCAAAGATCATTATTCATTTATAAAAGAACCAATTATCAATCTTCAATTGAGAAGATTATAACTTAATTAAAATGATCAATCTATCAATCTAATCCACTAATTAGCTTAGGTGCACAATTCCATGATCCATTAACATTTTAATGGTTAAAACTCAATTAAGTATCTCTAACACTTAAGCCTCTTAATTATAATTATTATTAAATTGTCACTAATAACCGTTAAAATATCTAAGTCATTATTCAAGTTATTAGAATAAGACTTTCAACTTTGATATCAATATTTTTTTTACAATCTTGCTAAAAGAATTATATCAACTAAATCTCTATTACATAACTTAATTATTAATTAAATCTAATTAACTCTCATTAGTTGATATAATTAATAATTGCATAACCATAGCAACGTTCCAATTAATATCAGTTGACTAACTAACTAACTAGAATTCTGTAAATTAAAAGTAAACTATAATTCAATATTCAAATGATCATATTAATAATTCAATAATAACTACTGAAAATCTTAAATGGTCATATTCGTCATCTTTCAAAGAATACCAACATTTCTTCAACAAATTCGTATTATCATTAATCTTTTCGAATAAGACTCTATCGCACAACTTAATTATTAATATCATAATTATATTATCAACTCAATGAATATCAATTGATTAAAAATCAATTATAATCTAAATCTAAAAATTAATATCTTTTACCAAACTTTAATCATCAAATAATCTCCTCTAGATTAACTCTAATCGAATTTATTGATAATTATTTAAACTATTATTTATTAATAGTTTGTTAGACCCAACAAACATTAATAAATAATAAACTTATCAAACTATTATTTTCATAAATCCCATTAGTTAATAATTGGGTAACTCTTAATACCATAAGGTATTCAAACGTATTAACATAACAATTCAATCTTAATCCAATATCATTTAGAGTTTCTAAATTTTAAATCAACATAATATAAATTATCATTTTACAATTTATTTAATCAATATTAAAATCAACCATTAGACTCCATTTTCTAATTGTTCTAATAATATTTTGTCTATATAAAGATCCCTATCACAAACCAATAAGACTCATTGTAGATTTTAACATGAATAATCTCCAAATTCTTAACATTATCATCTTCATTAAACAACTCTACAATTGTTTAATATATATTAAATAGTATTCAATATACATTAAAAAATTTTACTATATAAACTATATTAAAATCTCTTTTCTTTTAATTTTCTCTCATTTAAAAAAATCCATTTACTTAGATTGACTAATAATTAATTACACTTCCTCTACTATTAACTAATCTTAATTAAATTTGATTTAATTAGATTAGATAATAAATCATATAAAACTAATGCATATTAATAAGATTCTAATAAGGGAAGATTGCAATAATATCTTTAATTCATTCTATGCTTTGATATATTATTTTTGTGAAGTTTAAGCATAAAGAACTCTTGGTTATGGAAAATGGAGAAATATCTGTCATTGAATAAAACAGTCTTAGTACGATGGCCATATCTCTCGAATGAACCGTTGGATTGGGCTGAAATTTAAATATGTTGGAGAGGGCCAAGTTGCGCCAATTCTGACTGAAGCGATCAAATAAATTCGATCTCGATAAAAAATTATGAATGACTGAGTTCGAGTCTATCCAAGGGGCAGCGATAGGACAATTTGTGATGAATTAAAAAATTTCTCTTAAAGGTAATTGTTCTCTAAATTTATCCAATAATTTCACTAATGGATTTGCCCATAAATCTTGAAACCATTTTCAAATCTATTTCAATTTGATTCTAATTCGAACCCAAACCCGTTTAGATCTAATTTCTTCCTTAATTGGATCTAGGGTTTTTCTATTGTTTTCTTCTCAACCAAATAACATATCTAGATTCCAATTTCAATTATAGATTCAATCACAAGAGTATTCAGACACATCTAACAGACATGATGAAAATAGGAAGAGAAATAGTGCAAAAAAAATGTGCGAATATCACGAGTGCACCTGGACACTGATGCTAATCCGCCATGCCTCAGAAGTCCATAAAAAAATCCTTTCCTTCTCCATCATTCGCAATCCCTCCAAGTGACTAGAAGTGCTAGAAGGAGCATAGAAACAAGTAGAAAATATATGAGCATATGAATCTTCTCCTATGCATGTAAGTTTTGAAGCTTCCATTTTTAAGCTTGTAGCTATTCAGCTTCCATTTAGCTTCTACTTCAGCTTTTTATTTAAGCTTTCATTAAGCTTTCATTAAGCTTGTCCAAACACACTAGGAGAGCCTCAATTTAAAGGCCTCTAAGATGCATCTAGAGTGTCTCTTAGAACAACTAGAAGATAAGCATGACAACCAAGCATGAGTCTTCTCCAACCTTCTAGATGAGTCTTAAGGTTGTAGACACCATGTGCTCAAATAAAAATGCTAACTCTTAAGTGTAGACAACTTGTGCATACTTAGAGTGCAAACTTCAGTGTTGTCTACATGACAACTCTCGAGAATTTGCCAACTCCTATGTGAGAAAATATTAAAATAATACACATTAGTTAATATAATATTTAATTTACTCTTTATTTATTTTTTCAATTTAATTTATTTATTTATTAAATCTCATGCACTAACTTTTATAATTCCACTTTTTCAATCTTAATATATTTATATTTTAATCACATGAGATTTAGAATCTTTTATTAATTTAAATATATCTTCCACTTTTGAATTTCATTTTCTAAAACTTAATTGCTAAAATATTTATTAATATTATTTAGTCATTTATTTAAAAAAATGAGCTCCAATAAATATTGTCACATTCCAAATTTAATATTATAACTTTTATTTGACATTTAATTATTTTATTTAATTAATTTTCTAATTAATTAAATAAAATAAATATTAAAATATCATATTAATTTTTCATTTAATTAAATCATTAATTAAATCTTTTAATTAGGCTTAATTAATAGAAAATACATCAAAGACTCTCAAGGTAAAAATATGAAAACTCATCATAGCAAAAATAAATACAAAATCAAATCAAGAGTTTAAATCTTGAATTACGTCATCCAATGTATTCGGAGGGTACTCAACTCAGATACTTGTCCTAATTTTTCAATTAGAACAAATGGCTTAAGGGGTTGAGATTCGGACTTGAGAATTTATCTCCCCTCTCTTACCATTGAGATAATGTGATAGGGTACGCTCATCCTAGCAATTCAGGAAAGTCGATACTCGATACCTGCAACCTGCATAAAAATCATGCATGTACAAGCACAATATATACTAAACTAAATAGGCAATGGCAGGAAGTGGTGCATCGTGTAGATCCCGACTAGCAGGTGACTACGACTCCTTTCCTTAACCACATCAGACATGCCATACAAAAGTAAACACGCAAAGCAAACACGCACACCATACACATGCATTATGGGGTAAGTATTCATAAGAAAACACATGTGATAACAAATCATCTTACTAATCATCATTCATAACTGCAAATACTGAAAATAATCATCATGCATACATGAAATGCAAAATCTAAGTAATCTCATCACATAATAAACTAAATCCATAGCACAATAACTGATAATCTCAAAAGAATGTTGCTAACCATCAACATAAAACTAGCTCTAAAAGAGTTCAGCAATGATAACAAAATGTGAACTAGGAGCAGGCACTACACATTTATAGAATATATTGACCCCTTTTTCCTTAGCCTGATCATAAAGTGGAAAACCTTAAAAAATTGCATGATAGACTCAGGAGCTTCCAACACTATAATGCCTTTCAAAGTAATGGAAGCCTTGGGTTTGAATGTCGATACCAAGTAGGGCAGATGCAGAGGAATGGATGCTAGGGAAGTCCCAGTCATAGGTACCATAAATGCCTTACCATTCAAATTGGTTGCATATCCTAAAGTAGAGTTAACCATGTCTATTCTTGTGGTAGATATACCTCCACACTATGGAATGTTACTCTCTAGAAAATGGAGTGTTGCCATGGGGGGAAGCCTACAATTTGAACTGACTTTTTCCACTTTCCACATAGGGGACAAAGCTGTCAGGGTAAATCGAGAACCAAAGGTTAATCACATTTTAGGAGAAGAAATTGACAAAGATGCCACTTGTTTCTTAGATACTGGGATCAATGTTTTCAGGGCTGAATTGATTATTCAGGAAGTTGAAAATTTACCTGCTATCATTGAACATGAAGTTGAATGTTGCATGAACTCACCAAAATTATGGACAATGTTCTTTGATGGGGCTAGTTCTAAAGAGGGTGTAGGGGCAGGTGTAGTTTTTGTGTCCCCTAAAAATAACACTTTTAGTTATTCATTCACTTTGAAGTTTTCCTGCACTAACAATATTGCTGAATATGAAGCATTGTTGCTAGGACTAAAAGTTGCCACACATCATAGAATTAAGAAATTATGTGTCATAGGGGATTCTGAACTAATTATTTCTTAGATCAAAGGAACCTACTCATCCAAGAATAAGAGATTGAAGCAATATAGAAATGCAGTTTGGGATCTCATGGAGAGATAGGACTCAAAATAAGATGGTTGATTTGTTAGCGAATGTAGCAATCAAGCCAAAAGAGATATCATTTGCAGGAATCTCTCAGATTGAGGTGCAAAATAGACCTTCCATACCTAATAACATTGAAAATTGGCAAGTCTTTGAAGATGACAAAGATATTACAATTTTTTTGTTAAATGAAGACAAGTACCACGATCAGGAAATGGATTGCAATGGACTGATTGAAACCATAAATGGGAAGGAAACCATTTTTGGTCAAGAGATTATGTAATTGAAAACAAATAAGGTGCCGAAGGGGTTAGTGCTCTTGGAAAATATTTTTGATAACCAAGACAGAGTAAAATCAGGAGTTAATGACCCCAAACCTTAGAAGTTAGAAGAGATAAACTTGGGTACTGAAGAAGTTCCCAAAAGGGTTTATATTGGCCAAAAACTGCTTGTTAAAATAAGGAAAATATTGATTGACCTACTTAGAAAATACAGACATGTTTTTGCTTGGTCATATGATGACCTTAAGGCTTATAAGGAGGATCTGTTCCAGCATGTCATACCATTAAAAGACAATGTCAAACCTTTCAGGCAAAAATAGAGACCAGTGAATCCTACCCTTGCCCCAAAAATGCAAGAAGAGCTGACAAAACTAAGGGATGGCGGAATAATCAAACCAATCAGACATTCCACCTGGGTTTCAAACTTAGTTCCTGTCAGGAAGAAGAATGAAGATATTAGGCTATGCGTGGATTTTAGAAACTTAAACATTGCATCTCTAAAAGACAATTATGGCTTACCTAATATAGAAGCCATGTTGTAGCAAGTGACTGGCTCTGAATTAATGTCAATGATGGATGGTTTCTCTAGGTATAATCAAGTTCTAGTAAAGGAAAGTGAACAGTTCAAGACAACCTTCACAACCCCATGGGGAACATATGTATATGTGAGGATGCCTTTTGGCCTGATTAATGCAGGAGCTACCTTCCAAAGAGCCATGGATGTAGCATTTCATGATTATATTGATAAATTTATGGTTGTGTACCAGGATGATCTTACAGCATATTCTAATAAGGTTGAAGATCACTGCAAACATTTGGAAAAAATCTTTATTAAAGCTCTGGAATATGGAGTATCTTTAAACCCAAAGAAATGCACATTTGGGGTCACAAAAGGAAAATTACTAGGACATATAGTGTCTAAGGATGGGGTGAAAATAGATCCTGAAAGAGTAGAAGCTATTGATAAAGTCCCCAAGCCAAAAAATGTGAAAGAAATTCAATCCTTCTTTGGCCAAGTCAATTTTCTTAGGAGATTTGTTACCAATTTTGCTGAAATCAGTAGACCTATCTCAAAGATGCTCAAGAAGGGAGCCACTATAGATTGGAATGGTGAGCCTTCACAAGCATTCTAGGATATTAAAATTGCAATAAAAAATGCTCTAGTACTGAGAACCCCAAATTATACAGAACCCATGCATATTTTTTCTTTTGCATCCTTCCACATTGTAGCTGCAATCTTATTGTAGAAAAATCAAGAAGGATATGAGCAGCCTACTGAACTAAAATATGAAATAAATGAAAAGCAAGCATATGTTTTAGTAAAGGTTGTAAAAGCTTTCAGATGTTACTTGATAGGTGCTACTATTATCGCTTTTGTACCTAGTGTTGCAGTGAAGGATATATTTTCTCAATAGGAAGTATCAGGCAGGAGGTGTAGATGGATCAATAGAATCCAGGAATTCAACATTGATATACAGATAACAAAGTTAGTAAGGGGTCAAGGTTTGGCCAAACTCATGGCTGAAACTAATCTAGAGGCTAATCAGATAAATCTGGTAAATGATGATCTCAAAGTTGACTTATGTGACATGGACCAGTGTGATTGGTACACAAATGTCATATATTACTTGCAACATATGGAAGCTCCTCTCCATTTGCCTGAAAATGAAAAGAGGAATACTAAATTACAAGCCATCAGGTATGTAATTGTCCAAAGCAACCTGTGGTGGAGAAATTTTGAGGGATTATTGTTGAAATGTGTTGATAAAGAAAAGGCAAAAGAGGTTTTGAAAGAAATGCATGCCGGAGTGTGTGGGGGACACTATATGGCAAAAACTACTGCACATAAGATAATGAAGGCTAGATTTTGGTGGCCTTCCCTTTTCAAGGATGCCCAAGTTATGCTTAGGAAGTGTGACCCTTGTTATAGGTTTGCTAGAAAACTAAAATTCTCAGGAAATACCCCATTGAAGCCAGTGGAGATTCAAGCACCTTTTCAACAATGGGGTCTGGATTTCATAAGAGAGATTTTCCCCAAGTCTAGCACTGGCTATTCTTGGATTCTAGTGGCTACTGACTACTTTACAAAGTGGGTAGAAGCTATCCCCACAAGAAATGCAACAAGCAAAGTTGTCAATAATTTCCTATTGAATAATATTATTTCTAGATTTGGCTGTCCACAAAAAATTGTAACAGATAATGCTATGTGTTTCAGGTCTGAGGAATTCATTAAATTTTGTGATAAATATGGAATAACAAGGTCATCATCTGCTCCATATCATCCACAAGGGAATGGACAAGCTGAGTCCACAAATAAGAGCATGTTGAAAGTCATTAAGAGAACCTTGGATGATAATAAAAAGGCATGGGATTCCAAGTTACAGTTGGCAATATGGGCTGACAGAGTAATTGTAAAGAAAGCCATTGGTGTAGCTCCATTTGATTTAGTGTATGGAATTCAAGCCAAAATGCCTCAGAACAACTTGATGGAACTCTACAATTACATCCAGTTGTATGATGAAGATGCTACAGATGAAATGCAAGAAAGAATGGATGAATTGGTAGGACTGACAGAAACCAGAAGAGAAGCATCTCTAAAGAACCAAAAGTTGCAACTGCAAGTTAAGACACTCTATGATAAAAGAACCATAAGTAGAAAGTTTGAAGATGGAGATTTAGTCTTAATGTGGAATGCCAGAATTGAGGATAAAGGAAAACATGGCAAATTTGATCCTATTTGGATAGGCCCATATTTGATTGAAACTACTTGGGGTGAGGATTCCTATATACTCAAAGATTTATTGGACAATATTCTTGAACTGCCAGTTCATGGACAGTTCTTGAAGAGGTATTTTTCTTGAAAGATACTTATTTTTTTCCATGAACAGTAGTGTTAGGGTTTCCTGGTGTTTTGTACATTCTGTTTATTCTATAAATCCTTGTAAATATCCTTGTGCAGTTTGTTTCCTTGTTTCTGTGTGTTGCTCAGTTCTCTCTGAAGAAGTTGTCATCTTTACCAAGTATGTCGTCTACTCTCCCAGAGATTCTAAATTCTTGCATAGACTCAGGTAGTCTATCATCCCCAGATAGAGCCATTGTTGGTGTGATTTCTCACAGTATAGAAATATTCTGATGTTTGGGGTAAAAAATCAGTTAAGTCTTTGAGTCTTGCAGATTAGGGTTTTATTTTGTGAAATCTTGAAAAAATTTTAGGTTACCCTAATTATGCCCTATTATGTAAGTTCTATCTTCCTTTCAATTTCTCAGGGTTTGGCTCTAAAATTGTCCACAAAAAGGCCCTAAGTGCGTGAAAAACCCTTATGCTTTCGTTTTGTGTTGCCCTGGTTTTCAAAATTTTCAAAAGGTTATTGTTTCAAAGCATTTTGGCACGGTATTTTATCTTAAAGATTTGTTTGCATTAGAATACCTTTATTCCTTATGATAAACCTTTTATGCGCTCTAATTGGATATTTTATTACAAAAAGGATGCCAAGTTGAAATTTTTTGCAACATCGTTGATTTTAGTTTAGATCTACGGTTCTCACATTCCTGCATTACCAAAATGTGCGATCTTTAAATAATGCGGGGAAGCAAGCTCACGACGCGTGGCAATGGTGACATCATGGGCCCGCCTTTTGCAGAAAGGTAATTACGGTGTGTCCTCTATGGCAATTTTCAAATGACATGGAATGAAGAGAAAACTTTTCATTGATCCATTCAAATTGAATGAATGCACAGTCATTACATGTTTTTGATCACCGTTGATTAAAGAAAGATCAACAGTTCCCGCATTCTCACATTATCAAAATGTGCAATCTTTAAATAATGCGGGCAAGCGGGCATGGTGGGACCTGGACAAAGCTTTAATAATTATGCCGAGTCATGCCATGTTGGAAAAGACTAAACGAAATGGAACACGCCATTGGTGGTGGGAGACAAGTACGCCAAATCAAAAATGGCAATGTCATGGGCATGGAAACTTTAATTGTTGTCAGAAGCATATGGACAAAAGAGTAAGTTCTCATTGGTCAAGTTGATCTAGTGGGCCACCAAATAAAGAAATCTTAGTTCGCTATTGATTAGAGTAAAATCGATGGTGCCCGCATTCTCGCATTTTCAAGATGCGAGGATTTTAAATAATGCGGGCAAGCGAGTTTCCAATATGTGTCCGGGGATCTTAAAGTTTTAAAAGGCTTCTTGTTTTTGAAATGAAACTGTCCGATGCATGGGAGATCAACGAGTAGAATTCAAATTCAAGATACAAATTGAAAATAGCAGTTGCAGAAATAAATATGATACAAAGCTTCCTTCGTGCGACCTAAATACTCTGATATAGCACACAAATTTTTTTTTTTGAAGCATAGTTATAAATTTTTGTAGTACGAGAGGATTTCTAGAGCTAGGGCATAGAATTTTTCAATGGTTTCAGCGTAATTCACAAAAGACATTGTAGAGAAAGGAGGGCAAATCTGGCGGGTAAGTGATTTGTAACCAGTAGAAATAATAATTTGCTGTTATAAATTTTATAAACTCTTAAAGATGCCTCCACGAAAGGATTTTTTTGGGCAAATTGAATATTCAAAAAGGGGTGTGCATGATGATTTTCTAGAAAAATTTGCTTTGTTAGTACATGAGATAACGAATTGGAGGGAGTTAATTCCTAAAAACCCTAGAGTAACTATAGCAGAGGGTTTTTATGACAAGGCCAATTGGGTACGAGATGCTCAGGTATCCATGGGAGGTTTGGAATTATTCAAAAAGTGGTTTTCAGAGCAAAAATTGGATAATCCTCTGAGCAATGTTTGGGAGTTTGATATTGGAAAGTTGACAGTCTCTACAATTTTCTTCGACAGTGATTTATTAATGGATTTGGACAAGAAGTATGACCCAATTATAGGGTGGATAAAGAATCATGCTGGAGTAAACCTCTTCAGGGTCTGCCCTGAACTGATTAGAGAAGTTTTCAATCTTAACCCTAACCATGCTATGCATGAAACCATTGACATGGATAACCTACAAGCAAGGTATGATGCACAAAAAATCTACTTGAAAGTGTAAGGAAACTCAGGTGTGGAAACAACTTCCTACACTAATCTCATAAGGAAAGTATGATGCAAATCCTATTAAAATCTTCTACACTTACAAATTCAATATCATGTAAACAACAATATTGCAGCCAACCATGCATTCAGAAAATAAACAGAGAAAGAAACACATAACACAAAGATTTTCCGGTGGGGAAAAACCTTTCGGTAAAACAACCCCACCCCTTTAGAACCTGCACAATGTATTATCTTCAACACAAGGTTACAATACACTTGCAATGCAAGCTCAACATCAACAACAGAAGACTCCAGTAGCTACACGCAGTATCAACGATACACCTTTTCACATCGCATCTCTTTGCAACCCTAAAAATGCTTATAACATGCACATCACTTTAGGTCTACTATTGGGGTAGAGTGTATAGTAGTCAAATATCTTAGTTGCCACATGTCTTCACCTATCATTGAATCTTCCTAACATAGCTCTTACGTGTCATAAGAATCCGTCATAACTATTTTAGTCATGATCTCCTTACACACAATTCAAGAAGTCGACACATCAACATTATTTGCAAGAAATATATTTTACAAAACAAATAATAAGAATAGGAATTATACAAGGTTGAGACACCTTATTCCTAATAGAAAGGAGGGCCATTGCGGGAGCATGCTGGCAAGGTTGGTAATTTGTCTGTAATTACTATCAGCACCCCAGAGCCACTATTAAAAAGACATTTTAACATTAAGGCTAAGGCATTATATGTTTCCCTGTGTAAGATTTTTGGAATAGATGAGATAGAACAAATTCTAGGCCCAATTGTCCTCATCATGGCACAAACTCTTCAATTTGGAATGAGCTCCATCCTGGATTTTGCAACATTTCTTGCAAAATAAATTCACAATGGTTTGGTTGGGATAGAAAAAGGAAAAGTAAATAAACCATTCTGTTGGTATTCATTGCTTATGTATATGTGCTTGTACAAGGGATTTTCTTTTTTCTCCACAGGTATGGAATTGGAAACAACCAGGGAAGCGAAGAAGAATCTAGTACGGTTATGGAGTGTAGATATGACCTCCGAAGCCATAGGTGCCAGTTATGTGAGGTTTGATAGGTATTTTGCATCAAAGCTTAGACTGCTTTTAAGAGGAGATAGCCCTAGAATCCCACCAGCATTGTTAGAATTGGTCAGACCCAAGGACCATGCTAAAGGGCTACTTGTCAGTCATAACTAGGGGGATATAATTCCCTACAATGTTTCAATAGTAATAAAAATGTATGGTTTTTTGGGAAAACTTCATGTGCTACCATTTCATGTGTCGTTGAAGATAGGAGTTGCTGAGTTGTTATGGCAGATAGGTACCATAGATGAGAGGGAGTTGACCGGGAAGGGCACATTTTTTCCAATTGTCATTGTGGCCCATGATTTTGTTTTTGTAAGGAAAGGTTGGAAACATCTGAACTTGTTTTTAGACAAATATAACATGGCAGAATCTCATGCCAGATTTATTGATCGCGAAGGTTTCTATGATATCTTCAGGGAGAGAATAAAAGCTTCTCGCATTGTCCAACAAGTTTATTATCCTGAAGATGTGATTAAAAACATTTTCACCTTACAAGAACAAGAATTGAGGAAAGAAAAGTGGATGGTGTTTAGCAAAACTCTTGAATTCATTAATGCTTTTGATCCCCACTATGACCCATTGAAAGAAAAGAAATACTAGGGAGCCAAGATGTAGGCCTTGATGAATAATTTTTCTGAGATAACATAGAATATGAATGAAAAAAGGGCTACATATATTAAGGCATACCCAGACAAGGCTGCAGAATTGCGGAAAAGAGTTAATAGTAAAAAAATAGTGGCTCCTGGCCAATATACCTTGCAGAAAAGGGCAGGTTATGTAATGATTTAGAGTGTGCAACAGGGTCCTCCTCATCAAGGAAAAAGACCAGGAAATCCATCTACAACCAGTGCTCCAAAAAGGAAAAAATTAGAATAGGGATCTTCTTCTTCTCTGCCAGAACAATATTCCCCGAGCCAATCCCCAATCAGGATAGATGATGAAGCATCTTTAGGGGAACAATTAAGACAAATTGGAGGAGAAGGGGGATATAATTGTTACTTCCATAGATCTAGAGATTGGGGAACCACAAGAACCCCCTGCACCTTCCTTGGAGCTTACTGTTGCTGACTATAAAGGTAAGGAAATTGATCCTATAGTTGCCCAAGCCTCTGAGAGGTTTGTAAATGATGAAAACTTTGTGAAGTCTAGAGCATTTGCACAATTTTTGTGGAGGCTGAATATAGGCAATTTTGAAAATACTTGTAACAAAATAAAAGTAGAGCAACCAAATAAACAAGACTCTGTTATCAAAGAAGAGGTGAAATCTAAATTTTTGAATGATTTTGCCCAATTTACACCTGAGGCCAGGAGGCAATTAGTTAAACAATCAGAAGTTCTTATCTTACCTGAATGGGATATTGTGAATGCTATGGTTTTTGATTCAATAAGAAAACAAAAGGATGTCCAGTTACAAACTGAAAAAGAAATTTTACAGGCTCATAGAGGAGTTAAATTTAGTGATGATCACCAAGCCCTTGTAATTTGGTCAATTGAGGAAAGGGATAAAACTAGGATGCAGGAAATTGACAGTATATAGGGCTAGTGAAGTAAGCAACAAGCAAATAATGGGGATGGCCTCAGAAGTGCTGAAATTTGGTGGTGTTGTATCTGGCAAGGAAGAGGATAGATTTACCCAACTCAATGCTATATTTTAAGAAGTTTTAAAAGCATATGAGGAAAGGGGAATATAGATACAGTCACGAGAAAACAAAATGTCTCAAATGGAGAAGATACTTGGGAAGAGAAAAGTAGGAGAATTCAGTGCACCTAGGATGACCTACCCTTCACAATCACTTGTTGGAGCAACCCCTATTGTTGAAATACCAGACACCCCTGAAAGGCCTCAATTCTATACTGTAGAGGACTTTGAAGAAGAATAAACCAAATTACATGAGATGCAGGTAGAATCAAAGAATCAATATGAAGGAAAATTGAAGTAGGGTGTGATGTATTTAAGGGATAAAATACAATGGTCAACTTTCTTTGATCAGTTGACAAGAGTTACAGCTCTCATGAATGAGTTGAGTATAGGTGAGGTTAAATTAACTCCTTTGGCACAGAAGTGGAGGGAGAGAAACAATGATATCGCATTCATGTGTATATCTGCTGTCCAAATGCCTTGTCATCAAGTAGAGAAAATTTTTGATTTATTAAATAAGCTAGGATATTTTGGTGATAAGAGGGGTTCTTTGCAAAAAAAAGATTAACACATTGCTTTTCCAAATATATTGCTGAAAATTTCATTTTATTTCCTTGTGCTTTAGAATCTGTTGACACAATAAAGGAAAAATAAAAGTGGAAAAAAGAGTTAGACAAAATATTTCATGAAAGGATCAAGAATATCATGAATGAAACTGGTCACTAGTTTTGGGCAAGAACAAACGAAGAGTTGGTAAAGATACGGTTATTCTATAATGCCATCAGAAAAGAGCTTGATGATTTAGAGGAATTGGTAAATTCTTTAGTGATTATACAAAGAGAGGCTCTAAATTTTAATTGGCCAGATGATGTTGTTTATAATGAGTGGAAAAATTAGTTTTTAGTACAAATGTCAGAAGATGATGAGGAGGAAGATGCAAAAGTAAAGGTTACCCTCATAATCAGTAATGAAGACATGGAAAATCCCTAGATCAAAGTAAGTTTGCAGGTAGTTGAAGATGATACATCACTTTTTAACCTTATGGCCACTTACTTCGACGATGAAGAATAAATGAAGAATCATAGCATATTCTTTTGTTTCAACAATTGAGAAGCATAATAGAAAGGGACCCACCAAGGAATTTTCGATGTAATAGCTTTTTTGTTGTTTTCTTTTGTCTTTTGTGGCAGACATTTGTCAGTATCTTTTAGAAGACACATGTCACTTTCTTTTAGCCTGAAGCTTGTTGCATCTCACACTATTTAAGTGAGATTCCAAGGCTAAAGAATGGTCCAAATTCTATTTTTCTAAGTAATATCCTTAGTCTATCTTTGGTCCAATTTTTTGAAAGAAAATCCATGATGTATTTTCTCTGTCAATTCTCTGAGAATACATGAATATAGAATGAATTGTGTTTCTTGTTGAAGGTCATTCTAAGTTTATTGTAATTATATACCATTTTCAAATAAAATGAATACAAATTGTGAATTGTTCCCATATTATTCTTTTATGAATCTTGTCTCCTTCCAATTACTTGGTTATCTTGATATTGTGTAAGTAAAGGCTTGTGAAATTGAATGCAATCTAGTTAGGTTGTATATGTATTTATCACTGCTGTTAATTCAAAGGATTAAATAAAAGCTTTGATGAATGTGATGAGGTTTCTTTGGTAATGGAAAGGATTTTGAATGATGAATTTTGATAAGAGTTGCTGATAGGATTTGTTGTAAGGCAACGAATTAGATCTAAGAATTTGCTATAGACTCTGAACCCCAATGAATTAGGCACTGATCAAATTGATTCAGCTGAAGGAGAAATATATCATAAATGGTTATCAAAATGCGGCATCAAATCAAATTTTACTTGTATTTCCTGTAGATCTTCAAAGGCTGGCTAGTACTTGTCTACATGAAATGTTTTAGCCTTAGCCACTATTGTCAAAGAACATCTGCAGATCTATAGAAGAAATTTTGGCCATATCTGTTATATGGGATGTATTTAGAAAATTGTTATGAATTATGTATGTATTTGAGGATTTGAGATGAGAATCAGAATGAAACTAAAAATAATCCTCATATAGTTTCTCCATTCTTGAATCATCTATAGGTATACCCACCTTGGTTTTGCAGAGCCAGAAGAGTAGAAAATCACCTTTGGTTTTGTTGAAGTTGGGTCCAAATGCTTTGCACATGCAATTGTTAAACAAGAATTGGCTAGTCTTTAGATTGTGTGAGCAATGTCATCTTGGTATTAAGAATTTTGTTGCTTAGTAGTTTTAGTGCATTTTAAAACACCAACAAAGGGGTTGGATTACTATATCTTCTTATAGGTTTGGTTGTCCTTGAAAATGATTCTCCTGTAGATGGATTTGATCTCTTATGGATGAGTGAGTGCTTCTTCTTTTCTTCACCCACTTCTTCTTCTTATTCTTGATATCCCCTCCAAAAATTATAGGTTTGGGTGAGAATGAATCTTTTCCTAATTTAATGTTCATCTCTTCATCTTCCTGTCTTCTTAGAATTGGTGTCTCTTCAGTGGTGAACCTCATCTTCATGCTTGAACTAGGTTGAGGTTTGTTTCCACATTTCTTTTTGTTTTGTTTTCTTACCTCCCTTTTTTCTTGATCCTTGTATTTATCAATTCTGATGACCACACTCCTCCCCATTGTGCTATTGTCATGTGTTGGAAACTTGGGGTCAACTAGAATTAACATAAGTAACTTGATCATACAAGTGTCTTGGACTCTTCAGCCTGTATCATACAAGTGTCTATCCAAGCTAAAAAATACAACTCATTATTATACTTTTCTACTAGAGTAAATGGTATCCTTTCCCTTCTCTACATAACCTCTTCAAATCTATTAAAATATGTCTTGAACTAATCATCTTTATTGTCTCCTCATACCATATATATTTTGCAATTTTTTTTAGAGATGGGCATGTCCCTTAACCAGTTGACTAGTCCTTGTCCAGGATATTCTCATTTGAAATAGAAGAATATACGTACCAAAATGCCTCCGTATTTGAATGATTGTACCTTGTAGTTTTCTTTGATCTCTATTAGGTTAATGATCAATTATTTATGCAATCATTCACTTAGGTCAAGTGGGGAATGGTTATGGATGATATTGTATGTTTCATATGCTACTTTATTGGATGCAATTTTCATCTTGTTGGAATAATATATTTAGTATGAAATTAACATGGAAAAAATCCTCATTTTACGGTCTAGTAAGTCATCAATGAAAACTAATTATCCTTCCTTCCTTGCTCTGGTAACTCACACAACTTCATCGAGTAAAACCTTTCCCATAGTTTTTTTCATTATTGTGTTGTTGAATCTTGTTTCTCTCTATATGACTTGCTTTTTTATATTGTACAACCTATCTATCCACATGTATTCACTATGTACTCTACCTAGTACAAGTCTTACCCATTCCTCTTGGAATAAGTCATAAATGTCTATTGCATAATGCAATGTGGTGATCTAGAGATGGGTCTATTCCTTCTTCAATATTCCATTGCCAAGGAATGTAGCAAATACTTCATAAAAAATTTCTACTCCCAGTTCCATGATTATTTCCTTTAAATACACACTCACATCCTCAGTGAGTATCACATTTGTGGGTAGAGAAGACAATGTTTCTATCTAATTTGTTGTGTCTCTACTTAGTGAAGTAACCTATAATTAGATTCCTACCAACTCAATATTATGAATACCTTATTCCATGACGCCTTTAGAATGTTGATATTGTTTAAATTGATTTTCTTTTCTACTTAAAGGTGTAGAAATTTCTTCACAGGTAGGATGGAGCAAAAAAGCTTAATTAGGTTTTTCCTTGAATTTTTCTCATCTGAAGTATTTGAGTTTGTAAAGTAGTTAATAGAACCTTGTTAAGATATTTATACCCTTCAGTAAATAATCATTAGTTTAACATTAATATGCAACAATAAACAAAACACTTATCTATCAATCATTTCACAATTAATTACAATGACCTATACAACGAGAGTCATAATCCTTGCACACTCTTATCTTGTCACAAGTTCATCTTGTTTAGCTAATCTATCTATTGTGTCACCGATGCATCCTTTTAGGGGGGCAATGTATGATTATTCACTTTCACATACAACCTCATCTTAGCCTAGATTAACTTAGTCTATGTTACAAGTCTAACCCTCCCTCATCAAGCTTCCTTACCCACAATTTTTTAAAGTCCTTTTTGACTTTCTCTATGTCCACATTCCTGCCCATTTTAAATTATCTAGGTTTTACACTTGGAATCCTCTTCTTTATCTATAGTCTCTAGCAAGATGACCCATCTTTCCATAGTAGTAGCAAGTCATGCTTATTTATCTCCACAATCCTAAATGATTTCTTTGACTGGTTCTCAGTTTGTAGTATTCTATAGTATGCCATTTATTCTCATAGGTTGTACATACTTGTGTAGTAAACTTGTTCTTCTTATTGAAAATAGAAATTCTTTGAGACTGCCAGATTGAATTTTCCTTGGATCTTCATACATCGGCCTTATGTTCATACTTATTACAAAAGTAACAACACCCATAAAAGCTTTTCCCATTTGAATGATATATGCACTCTTGTGAAGAGTGATCATACTAGTGGCATGTGTTGCAATACTTGTAGAAGGTATTTTGTGATGTGGGTGCAACTTTTTAATGCCAACATATTGTGACCTATTTTACCATAATAATGAAAGGTTGGTTTCTCAAGATTCTTAGCTTTAGAAAATATTTTCATGTATCCTTCATGGGTCCAATCCTTACTTCTAGTGACTCACCTCTTTTAATCTTGTTGTGACCTTCATAGCCTTCCATGACCAGTTGTACTCTTGGTCTTCCTTTGATCCTTGAGTTGCTCATCTATCTTCTCAAAGTTGTCATTGAACTTTTCAAACTTCTCATTTCTTTCACTGGTGTTCTTTAATTCCCTAGTCATATTTTAGATATGCTTATCCTTATGTATTGCATTCAACCATTTTGTTAGCTTCCAATGCTTCCCTTAGTTGATTTTCAACTTTCATCATTGCATGTGTAGTGTTATCTTTCTCATTATGTGCTTGGCTTATCTTTTCTAATGTTTCTTCTAGTTCTTTTTATAACTATGTGACAAACTTTCTCAATTTCTCATTATTAGTAGCAAGGTGAAAGATTGTCCCCTAAGATCCATTTATATCATTGTGCTCTTCCATTCTCACAATGATCTCATGGCTCTTATGAAGTTTCTTTATTCTTTGAAATGATTCTCTCAACTTCTCCTTCAAATCCTTAATAGTGTCAAGAAGCTTCCTCATATTGCTTCTTGTACTTTATGTGTATTACCTAATCTTCTTGAAAGATGATAGGGTTGTTGTTGATAGGATTTGAGATCTAATACTAATTATTGGTTCCAATCAATTTTGGGAGAAGGGGGGTGAATTATGTTGGTCTCAGAATGGTTTTGACATTCAAGTGTCAACACACTTAACCACTTTCACATAGAAGCTGAGTACACTATATATGTCAAGCCACAGTAGGTGTCGAGTGACTTCAGGTGTTGAGCAATATATAAGTGTCGAGTGATATATAGGTTTCGATTCATAGTTAATGCCAAGCAAGTTAGAATTCTTCATATGTTGAGTGAGCCAGAATCATACATGTGTCGAGCAAGACAGAATGTAATAGGTGCCAAGAAAATCAGGATAGTATATGTGTCGAGCACCAGTAATCCAGTATGTGCTGAGTAATAGAGAATCAACATATGAGTTTGTGCCCTCAAAAAATTAGATGTAAACCATTTTTGGAGCTGAAATAGAAGGATTTCAAAGGATGATATGGATAAGAACGAATCTTGTATATGCAATTTGCATGCAAACAATTAGAAAAATGGAGAAGGCATGCAACCAATGAGAAAAATACAAGGAATGAGTGAGAATTCAAGATTCAATATAGATCATAGATCCATACCTAACCCTAAGTCTTCATAATCTTTAAAAGGAGGATGAAAAACCCATTGTGTGAGTGGATGAGAATAGTGTATGGGAAAACTATAGCAAAATTTAGTGTGAAGTGTGAAAGACTTAGAGGAATAGAGCATCAATTACACATCCAATTGATTAGAACAATACAAGGGATAAAAATAGAGATCGGATCAAGCAAGGGTCACATCAAAGAGAGAAAATCAAGTGCCTAAATCTAGCAATTAAAGATTGCATACTATCATGTTAAAGGTTTCTAATACTCTCTAGCAATTGTCTTAGATAGTGAAAATCCTATGTTGATAGGTTAGCTTAACAACTACTTTGTAGATCCTTTGTAGAGGTGACTAAATCCTTTAATAGGGTTACACTTCATGTAAAGTATTTGTAAATCCTCTAACCAAGTCACTATTGACATAGTATAAAGCCTTTAACAAGGCAGGCCTTTCATAGGGCAGACCATCAGAAGTGGTCAAACAATTATTGCTGTAGTGATTTTGTGGGTATCATCCCCATCCAAGTTTTACCTTCTTATTCTTGGAGGGTTTCTGGGTTACCAAAATTCTAGAGTCATGCATTTACTTTATGGTTATTTGTGTATTTACATGCATGCAATTTACTTTTAGTTATTTGACTTAAAGGATTAGAAAAGGTTAAAAGTGTGATGCTTCTAATTGATTCAACCCCCTCAGCCCCCACCCCCACCCCCACCCCCCCTCTCAGAAGTACTCTTCTCATTTTGAAAATTCCAACAATTGGTATCAGAGTAAGCTTCTCACAAGGAGAAGCCTAATAGCTTAGAGAAAAGGTCTGAAGATGGAAGTCTTCAAACTTGGGAAGATTATAGACAATCAGGTGATTAATGTGCATCTCGCTCTACATAAATTGGAAGAAGCCAGAGAAGAATTGAGAAAGTCCTTAAAAAGAAGGAATGACATAGCCATTGCTAAAAATGACATACAATACAAGGAGATTGATACCACACATGTGTTTTCTAATGGAGATTCCAAGGAATTTGATGTAGCAATAGCAGAATTGATGGAGAAAAATAGAGCACAAGCTAAAGAAATTAGAATACTCAAGCTTGAACAAGAATCACAAGCCATAATTCTTTGTGAAGTGACTTAACAAAAGAAGAGAGCCATTGAAGACAAGGCCATGATAGAAGATGACAATAGAAATCTTACCAGTAGACTAGACGAGAAGACAATTGAGTTTGAAAGAATCTGAAACATGCAGCTGGACACCTTGAGCCAGATGATGAATGCTCATCATGAACTGAACATGAAGGACATTGAGACCTCCACTCTAAGAATGTAGAATGAACAATTGCAAAATGATTTGAAGAGAGAAAATGAGATAGTATAGAGTTTCAACAAATCAAGTGAAGCCATCAATCACTTTGAACAATTGTTCAAATCACCAAGATCCAGCAATGACACTTCAAGACTTGGTTACACTAGCATTGAGCAAGGAGAATCATCCAAGACTGCAAAAGAAAGTAGTAACAAAGGTAAGAACACTAAACCTACTTGTCATTTATGTGGTAAAAAGGGACATACCTCTAATGTATGCAGGAGCAAGAATAGTCATCAGCATGATAAGCCTACAAATGCAAGCTTTTGTCACAAGTGCAAAAAGCAAGGACATCAAACACATGAATGCAAAACCAAGACCATGAGGAAACCGAGATTTGTAGGTCACTACTACAACTACAAAAAGTATGGACATAGAGCATTTGAATGCATATCAAAGCCTATGTGGATACCTAATCAACCTACAAAAGGAAGCAACCACGGTCATCATTATAACTAGAATTACAACACTAGGTATAGCTGTCACTATTGTTAGGAGTATGGACACATTTTAGAAAATTGCATAAGGACACATTTCATAGGGAATTATAATAGATGGTTAAGTCAAAATAAATGTTTCAGTTGCTTGAAAATAGATCATATCAATAGGAATTGCCCAACAAAGTCAAAAGCACCCAAGACAAAATTAAACAAAGGAAAAGAGAAGGTTGATTTTGAACAAATAAGAGGGAAAATGAAAAAAACTTGGAAGAAGAAGGATGAGTGCAACACATTAAATGGAGTGATCACTTTACCCAAAAGGTCAAGTGATCACACTCCATCTAACTAAGCAAAAGAAAGATGTATGGGATTGGTATGCAAAGTTGTATCCTACATTAGTCCCAAAGAACAAAGGAGTACTACAAAGAAGAAATCAGCATGAGAAAAGATGCCAAGTCAAAATTTTGAAGAAGCTGTCAAGTTACCCTTGTAGGTTGAGCAAAGCTCAATTACATGCCAAGTTGCCAGTAGCAACCAAGTTGATGGTTGATGCCGAGTTGAGATATGTCAATAGAAGTTAAGTGAAGTAGAAGTCTAGTGGAAGCTAAGTAAATTAAATCCAATGGAAGTTGAGTCATGTTGAATCCTTCAAGAGCCAAGTTTATAGTTGTATGCATTATGCAACAAATGCTAAGTTTTGAATTGTATAAGGTTGAATTTTGCTCATTTTTGCACCATTTGAACTCAGAGAAAAGATAATAAGAGTGAAGAAGTGATCAAGAAACAACCTAATAGCCATTTGCATGGATTTCAACAGTAATTCAACACAAATTCATCAATTTAAAGGTATTTATTAGGTGCCAAGCTACACAATGTTAAAAGTTTATTACATATTTAAACCCTAGTTTAGTAAAATGTCATCAAGCTCCAAAACCCCTAATGGAAAAGAGAATCATGAGGTTCAATTAGTTAGCAATGAGGTCAAACAACCTAAGTTCAAACCCATTCCTAAGGTTGCATATAAAAATGACCCAAACGATGCTTTATCCGTTATCCCATCCAAAGTAGTCATGGTGCAAGATGTGAGAAAGTGTTATAACTGAAAAATTGGTGCCATAGGTGATCTTGAAATCTTCCAAGCCTATGACAAGTTATGTGATAATGGGATACTAAAAAATGAATTCGAGATAGTTGAGAAAAAGGGTTTGACAAATGCCCTAGTTTTTCCCATGGTGTTTAAGACTGAATGGGTTCACATTATTTTGAGTTGAATTCATGATGGCTATCTATGGATAGAGACAAGACCTATTAAGATTACCAAAAGGATAGTACATAGAGTTACAGGATTCCCAACCCTAGATCAGCCAAAGACCCTTAGAAGTGATAGAAGTGAGACCATTGAAAAGAATACATGAGCCAAATAGAACAATAAGGGAATGACCATTAACACTGTAACAAAACCCCTAATTGACTTTGTAGTTAGAGTGATTTCACACAAATTATACTAATCAAGTAGACTAAACAGTGTGCCCTGTATAGCTGTTGATGTAGCTTACAAGCTGGTAAAGAAAGATCATACCTATGATCTGGCAGAACTAATGCTTTAGCAAATAAATGAAAATTTGGGAGCAATAAGAAGATCCTAGGGAGCACAATGCAAATTTGGATCAATACTAGTCTGCATATTCTTCTATGTGATGGAAGAATTCCCTTTAATTGGGAAGGTAAATTGGAATTCCAACAAGTCTGCAATTACACAAATCAATGAGTTCATTGATCAGATGGGAGATAATTTTGAGGGTCATATGACTAGCTATTTTGAGGACTTTAAGAAGTCCATGAAGTAGAGAATGAGAATACCAGTTTCATTGGTAGAGAAACATGTCAATGACATATGCTTTTTGGTTGACATTGACTACACATACATTCAAGCTATAGTGCCAAGAGTAAGATGGCTTAGGCCACTAGGTTATGAGTTGGATGTGGACCAAGCCTCAGCAACAATCACAACTTTGCTTGCAGAAGAAATAGATAAGACAACTCCTCACTTTGGCACATATGATATGGTCAAGTCAAGGGTTGAGATAGACTTGAAGATAGCTTCTGTTATCAAGAAGAAAAATAAATTAGTAAAGAAAATAAAGAAGAAATTTGGAGCAAATATTGAAGGAGAAGTAGGTGGTGAAGAAGAAGAAGTAGAAGGAGAAAGTGAAGAAGAAGAAGAGCAAGGGAAAGAGCCTATGGAGTTGACACAGGTCTTAGGAGAAGATAAGGAGGAAGGTGCCAAGGAAGAGGAAGCACCAAATCAAGCCAAGCAAAAGAAGAGAAAGGCTAAAACTTAGCCTATAGCTCAGCTAAAGGCCAAGAAGGCAGCAAAGCCCACTCAAGAAAAACCAAAGAAACCTATAACAAGGGCTACTACAAGGGCAACAACACAAAAGGCCAAAGAGGAAGTAAAAGAGAAAAAGAAAGTCACTGAACAACCTACTAGAGAGCCAAAGAAAAGAAGAAAGTATGTGGCACAGCCAGATACTGATGATGAAGAAAGAATAGAGTCAAAGGACCACAACCAATTTAGAGTGGTAAGCTATCTACCTAAGTCTGCAATTGATAAACTTTGTGAAAAGATTAGGAATGTAGATTTAAATGATTTAAAGACTCTTGATTTTAATAAGCTTAGTAGAGAAAAGTAAAATAAAGTAGAGGAATCTATGTATTCCATGATATCAGAATTCAAAAATGTACCTCTAAAACTTGACAATACCATGCCCAAGGAACTGTATGAGATAGTTGAAAATAAATGGCATTATTGTCTAAAAATGGAGAAGGAGATTAGAGAATCGACCTTACCCCAAGTGATGCCTGACCTAAAAAAAGGTCAAATAACAAAGGCAAATAGAAAACATGGTGGCAAATTTACACCTAAGTATAGAGCCTTCAACATCCTACAAAACAAGATTGAGGATGTAGTGAGAAAATCCACACAATTGTGGAAGTCAATTTACAAGGTAACTGATGACAAAGATGAAGAGGAAAATAAGGTTGAAGCCAGTATCGAGAAGAAGGTAGAAGAAAAGGAAACAAAGAAGCAAGAAGAAGAAAAGAAAGGTGAGGAAGAAAAAGGAGAGGAAGAGAATAAAGATAAAGAAGAGGAGGAATCCACTAAGGGAGAAGATATGGAAAAAACTAAACAACAAAAGTAACAAGAGGAACAAAGTCTGAAAGACACACAAATGCCACCTCCTAGTCCTCCTCATGTAGCCATTACACTTGCAGAAACTATAATAGTGAAGGATGTTATTAACACATTATGTCAAAACATTAATCCCCTAATTGCAAAGGATCTCTCCAATATCCTTCACCAATCCACTCTGTAGGCACAATTATGCACAAACCCTATATTGGTGAGTGTTGATGAGCTACAGAAGGTAGTAGTAGAACCACAAAGAGAAAAGGTGAAACCACAAGAACCACCCTTCACCTATATAGCTACTTGTGCTAAAATTTTGATGCTTCCACCACCACCTCCACCAAGTACAACAAGTGATACTATTCAGATGCCGAGTGTAGAAAAAGGGGAAGACACAAGAAAAACAAAAAAAACTTCTTCATTTGATCCTACAGTATAGATAACAAGTACACCCCCAACAATTGTGATTGATCAAGGTAAATCAGAAGAGGAAAAGTAGGAAACAAAAGATGAAGAGGAAGCTGCAATGCAGACATTGATTGAATTACCAAAAATTCGCACTCCTACATAAACTCTTCAAAAGCCAAGCACTGAAATGATATCATTGCAATTCCAAACACCAGGCTTGAGCTCTATAAAGGTTGCTAGGATACTTCACTATGGAGATCCTGAGCCAGATGAAGAGATTATTATACCTCCTTATGACTCCAAGACCATAACCATTGAGCAGATAACTGAGATGCAGAATGCACTGGATAGGAGAAAAAGGTAGGAGATACTCAGAAAAGAGTATAAACACAGGCAAACATTAAATGACATTAAAGACATCTTCATGGATGCCTTTAGCTTGTAGTCACCAGATCAATCAAAGCCCATAATGGAACACCTATCAGATATAGTTGACCAGGTGACGAATGAAGAGAAGACCAGGATACTAATGCTAAACTCATGGAATGGTCAAAAAGAAAATTTCAAGGGAAAGTAAATGAAAAAATATCAGGTGATATAGCACTAGCATAGGTAGAGTTGGCTAAGAAACTTGAAAAATTCAAAATTGTACTTAAGAACACTTTCTTATTGTACAAAAAACTGTGTGACTTTTCCAACTTCACACAAGAGACTAGCCAACACATATTGAGCTTGGAAAGAAATTTTAAGATTTGTAGCATGCAACTGCCCAGAGATCCAACTCAAAGCAAGAAGCATTTTGCACAATTGCTTCAAACTCAAAGGGAGTTAGTTGTATTCATAGTAGAGGAAGCCAATATAAAGGCTAATTTGATGCAAATTCAATCCTCTATCACCCCACATTTGGAAATCCTCCATAAGGAACAAGTATATGTAGAAATAATTCTAAAGAAAGATCCTAATCTTTCTACACTTGATGGACTCATACACCTTGCTGCAGAGATGGCCATCCAACACAAATCACTAGATATTGCTTTGGAGAATTGGGATGCAACTCTGAAAATAATAATGGAGGTAAATAGTAACTTTTTGGCTAAGTATGCTATTACTCCTTAGAACCCTTTGACATTAGTGTCAAAAAGGGGGAGATATATATTTTGATGAAGAGATATAAGGGAGAGATATATTTTGATGAAGATATAACTAAGGGGGAGAATACTATAAATTTTGATAGCCAAAAGTGGGAGATAAGTAATAAGACAAAGTGAGGGGGAGATACAAAATTTTGGCAATCATATGGAAGATAGCTATATTCCATCTAATACAAAATGTAGGAATTCCATAGCTCTGATAGATTAGATACAGAACACAGGTACATAATACAGGAACAGGGAAAAAGACAAAGAGTATCAGACACATAATTTTGGTTTCAAGAATGAATAAGGAACAATTAGCTTAGGGGGAGTTATAAGGTATATTTTTCCTTACAAAATTTTGAACAAATTTTGAAATTTTTCATATATGCCGAGTAGAATGAAAAAATATACTCATAAGGTTAGTTAAAAAATGCATAGTTAAGTGTTTTTGACACTCATGTCAAAGGGGGAGATTGTTGGTCTCAGAATGTTTTTGACATTCGAGTGTCAACACACTTAACCACTTTCACATAGAAGCTGAGTGCACTATGTATGCTGAGCCATAGTAGGTGCCAAGCCAGAATTCCAATAGGTGTCGAGTGACTTCAGGTGCCAAGCAATATATAAGTGCTGAGTGATATATAGGTGTCAAGTCATAGTTGATGCCGAGAAAGTTAGAATGCTTCATATACTGAGTGAGCTAGAATCATACATGTGATGAGAAAGAAAGAATGTAATAGGTGTTGAGCAAACCAGGATAGTATATGTGTCGAGCACCAGTAGTCCAGTATGTGTCGAGTAATAGAGAATCAACATATGAGTTTGTGCCCTCACAAACTCAGATGTAAACTATTTTTGGAGCTAAAATAGAAGGATTTTGAATGATGATATGGATAAGAACGAATCTTGTATATGCAATTTGCATGCAACCAATCAGAAAAATGGAGAAGGCATGCAACTAATGAGAAAAATGCAAGGAATGAGCAGGAATTCAAGATTGAATATGGATTGTAGATCCATACCTAACCCTAAGTCTTCACAATCTTTAAAAGGAGGACAAAAACCCCATTGTGTGAGTGGATGAGAATAGTGTATGGGAAAACTATAGAAAAATTTAGTGTGCAATGTGAGAGACTTAGAGGAATAGAGTAGCAATTACACATCCAGTTGATCAGAATGGTACAAGGGATAAGAATAGAGATCAAATCAAGCAAGGGTCACATTAGAGAGAGTAGATCAAGTGCCTAAATCTAGCAATTAAAGATTGCATACTGTTAGGTCAAAGGTTTCTAATACTCTCTAGCAATTATATTAGATAGTGAAAACCTTATGTTGATAGGTTAGCTTAACAACTATTTTGTAGATCCTTTGTAGAGGTGACTAAATCCTTTAACAGGGTGACACTTCATGTAAAGTGTTTGTAAATCCTCTAATTAGGTCACTATTGATACAGTGTAAAGCCTTTAATAGGGCATGGCTTTCATAGGGCAGACCATCAGAAGTGGTCAAACAATTATTGTTGTAGTGATTTTGTGGGTATCATCCCCACCCCAGTTTTACCTTCTTATTCCTGGAGGGTTTCTGGGTTACCAAAATTCTTGTGTCATGTGTTTACTTTATGGTTATTTGATGTACTTACATGCATGCAATTTACTTTTAGTTATTTGATTTAAAGGATTAGAAAAGGTTAAAAGTGTGATACTTTTGATTCAACAAACCCAACCACACCCCCCCCCCCCCCCCACGCGCACGCGCTCAGATTACTCTTCCCATTTTGAACATTCCAATAGAATTAGTACCAATTCCAAACTGATTATTCTCTTAACTATTCCAAATCAATTGAACAAAAACTACTTAACTAACAACACAATAATGAATATAGTAAAATAGAATTATGTAAACTTGCACACAAAAGAATTCATTAATAGACACATATTTTTATGTGGAAACCCTTGATTAGAGGATGAAAACCATGGTGGGGATAATATACCCACTAGCCTTTTACTATAGATAAAAGGTTTCTCGATTAAGAGCTACAACTTGTTCCTTTGGGGAACACACGTGGTTAAGAATGTCTACATCTTGTTAGGATTACAATCAACCTATTAAGGCTACCTTGTTAAAGGATTCTAGCACTCCTTCTAAGAGAAACCTTGTTAGAGGATTTATCATATTCTTGCTAGTGAAGCATGCCTAGTTAAGAGCTTACAAAATGACTACAATGGTTAGAAAGAAATCAAATATGATCTAGACTATATGGAACAACTTGCCTTGATAGATCTTCAGTATTTATTTAAAAGATACCTTGATCTTCTTTTTCCAATTAGGTGATTCCTATGATAGTTTCTATATAACCTCTTTCTTTATCTGTGTGCCCCTATTTATAGTGTACACAACTACATTGGCTTGATATTTCCCTTTGTTATTTTCTCTATTAATTAATACTTTCTCTACTCCATCAGACTATCTTTTCTTCTTTAAATCTCAACTTGCACAAACACCCTCACACTTACATACATTTTTTAGTT
Source organism: Cupressus sempervirens (assembly GCA_028749045.1). Classification (NCBI taxonomy): domain Eukaryota; kingdom Viridiplantae; phylum Streptophyta; class Pinopsida; order Cupressales; family Cupressaceae; genus Cupressus; species Cupressus sempervirens. Next base: position 288,149,030 of record CM053786.1, on the reverse strand, counting down.
ATGTGTAACTTTATATTTTTGGGTGTTGAAACCATAAAAAACATCCCACTCAAAATAGTGAATTCAAATTTTAAATTGTGTTATTGAGCACTTTACGAGCATCCCATACATCATAGGATCTAGACTAGTAACCTTTCCAGTATGTGCTAGGTCTAGCCTCAACTTTTGTGTCCTTCCTTCTTTCCATCATTTTTGTCAGAATGCTAACCCATTGCAATTCTTTTAATGTCTTCTTCTATCTTGTCATAATGTAGACTCATCATGTTAATTGTAACTATCTTCATCTTCTTTAAATATCTCCATGAAGACCATTGTAGATGTCTACTTGTAATCACGAGATGGTATTCTCCACTCGACTGGTTGTTAATTAATGACTATTAGATAACTGAGAGGTGGGATAGGGGGTGAATCAGTTATGTCTAGTTATCATATAGTCCCTTCAAGCATTTTAGTACCAATAAAACATAATAAACTTCAACAATAATCAAATTACATAAACATTAATCAACTTTATCAAACACATTCATCCAAATTGTTAACTCACTATTCCATGCATTACCAACTATCTACAAACTTTTTGGTTATTACCTAGTGATTATTTAGTTATTTTCAAGTTGTGGTAAACTATCAAGCATATAAAAAAACTTGAAACACAAAAAACATTCACATATTTAACAACAATATATTAACATGGAAACCCTGTGAAGGGAAAAACCACCTAGAACTAACAACCCATAAATTTTCACTATTTTGAAGTGAGCTCTTCTAGGAGCCAACCTTGTTAAAGATTATATACGCATTGTTAATGTAACCATCTTAGAGTATTTCACAAAAATATCATCTAGACCTTATCACTCATTTTGCAAGACTAAAGAGTGGCTTGATTCAAAGGACTTACAAACACCAGTAATTGTTGTTACTATATAGGATTTCACAGACTTATTAGGTCCACTCGGTTCTTTTGAGATTTTCTACTACAATGGTTAAATAGTAACCATATAAATGATCTACTAAGAATAACAACTACCTTTTCTTGTTCATATTGGAATTAAAATAGGAAAGGTAAACTCTGAGAGGGCAAGGGTGAATCGGTGCTTTAAACTTTAATCATAAAAACATTCATGATACATCCATCTCTCAATTCAAATAAGTAAACTAAAATACTAGGTAAAGCATATACATCTAAAGTATATAATAAAGTAAGCATCCACACAAATATGACACAAGGTATGATTACCCATAAACCCTCCAATGAGAAGGTAAAACTGGGGTGGGGATGACACCCACAAATCTTCACTACTGCAGTAATAAAGTGTATCTAATGAAGGTTATAATGTTTGATCATGAACCATGATCTACCCTGTGAAATTTCTACCCTATTAAAAGCTTACAAAGACTATTAGGTCTCACCCTATTAAGGGATTTCAACACCTTGTTAGAAGTGTGCCTGATTAAAGGACTTCAACTCACAATTAAGTAAGCACCTTGTTAGAGGATTTCAATATAGCCTGTTAAAACTACTTTGTTAAGAGATTTAACTAATTCACCTATTAGAATGTCTTAGCAATGATCCTGCGATTAGTAGTCTATTGCTTGATATCAAATCACCTCTATATTGATGTGTACTTGATCCTTCTTGATCAGATGTCTCTCTGCTATCCACTGTTTCTTTTCTCTATTCTCCTTTAATTGGTTCTGCAATGTAATTTAGATCATAATACCTTGGTCACCATGAATGTCCTATTTGTGCATGCAAACTCTCTTTCTCTCCCTTTGATCATTCATTAAAATTTTAGGGTTTGTCCTCCTTAAGAAGACCTAGGTGATTTAGGCTTAGGTATGAATGAATAGTTGTGATTTACCCATATTGATGTTTAAATCTTCCCTTTACCTAATTTGATGCATGCAATACATAGGGATTCACATTTAAGATTTATCCTTATCAAAAAAAGATCATAATTCAATCCTTAAGTCATCCCAAAAATGATTTACATAGTAGTTGTGCCAATAAAAATAACTATGTTAAACTATGTTACTCAACATCTGAAGTCCCTTGTGCTCGACACTAACTATGACTTCAATGTTGTCACTTGGCATCTAAATGAATTGACATGCACTGCTTGCTTGGCTCTTAAATCACTCGACGCACTATTTTCTTAGCACTTGAGTGACTCGGCATATGAGTTACTAGACACTCACTATTTACTTGACATGCTCTAACTTATATGTTGTGCTCAGCATATGTTACTTGTTTGACATGAACTAAGTAAATGACTTAAGCATATAGACACTCACTTGTCAAAACCAATCTAAGATTAATAGTTCATATATCTATTCTTTCTCTTTCTTATCTTCTTTACTCACTTGGTTGATTCACACTTTTACCAATGTTGCTTCTTATATTTCCTCTACTCTGCTTGGTTCACTTGGATCAACTCTTTACTCCTTATTTTTCAATAAATTTTCACTCACAATAACCTTCAATTATATCTTAACTAGTATCAACAACTCTTGATCAACAATCAATGACCTCACAAAATAAACAACCTAAAACTATCTTATTCTCCTCCTTAAATATTTTTTTGAATGCTTCAAAATCATTCCATCTTATGTTGCTTAATCAACATCATTGATCATAGGGTTGTAATAGAATTCCTTCATACAATGAATTTAAACACTCAAAAAATTGAACTTCGTGCACATCATTATCCTTCTTCAATATCCATCATCAGATCCTTCTTGAATTTTCTCAATCGATGATCTTGTAACAAACTTTGACTCATGCCTTAGATCATCTTGAACTTTCCAAATTTCCATCAAAATTTAGCCTCAGATTGCAATTCTTCAAACTTATTCATCCAATTATCACTCGATAAACATAACATTTACTTGGGAAACATAACACTCGATTAATACTGAGTTGCACATGCAACACTGTATTTTTAGTTTTCCCTTTCCAATCACTCAAGAAACACTATAGTCACTTGGTGAATATAGTCTCCCTTCATTAACCTTGTCACTTATTTGAGCTTGTGTTCTTCAATATATTGCAACAATACATTGTAAAACAATCAAATCAGTAATACATTATCATTGTCTAACTCATTCAAGAACCCATTGAATACCTTACATAGCACTTTTATTTTCATCATACTTTCTTTAAATCCTCTTCATCAATCAAATATTCTTCATCAATATAATGATATGGTACTCAACTGAGTTAGCATAATGTCTAGCCAACCAAGACTTTGACATCAATGACAATATAATAACTGATATGGCTCTTTTACATACATTCATAGCATCATCAACTAAAAATATTCCACTATCAATTATGATGCAGGAGCATCCTAGGTGTAAGAGAAATCTTGCATTACCAAAAAAAAATTCATTTAGTTATTTGAATAAGGGTCATCTTAATGTAGAGTTGTTGTTTGTGGAGGCTTGCTACTTAGTAATTTAGTCAAATGAGCTTGGAATGCCATAATTCTAGAGGTGGAGGTTCATCTGAGTCATATCAGCCTATTAGTTGAGGCTCAGTGCCATATCATAAGTATCAGTGAAGTTATTGTGGATTTTGGGAATAAATTTTTGATACAAAAACTTTGGGCTCAATTTTTAAGGGCTAAACATGTTTGGATGAGGCCCAAAAACTTGATGGATGGGTGTTGCACCAATCCAAGCCTGTACATCAGAAGCTGAGGATTCGAAAAAGGGGTATAATAAAAAATTGGAGCAATAGTTTAAAAGTTATGGCCTTCTAAATTTGGATCAACAAAAATTTCCCAAATCAATGTCAAAAGTTTATTTGGGAGACTCTATATGTATTGTTATGGTTTTTTGGATATAGGTATTGAGTTTGAATATTTAGAACCTTCCTAGGTGGCATAAAATTGGCCATTTAAGAAATGCCTATAGATTGTCTAAGATAGCTCTGAGTGTTAGTTCACAACTTGTCTTGCAAATTGTTATAATAAAGGTCCTCATATGGGTTAACATATTGTAATTCTAAATTCTATAATTTTTCATTTGTGGCAATAATAAGAAGCCCATATATTTTCTTGCAAATTGTTGTTATTTCTTTGTTTCTATTATGTGTTTAAGGTATTAAGGGGTGCACCCTTCATCAAGTGGTATTAGAGTAGGATTTTTTGAGTATGTAAATAGATTGATGACTATGAGGCAATTTCATCAAGACCATGGTTTGGGTTGTGCATGTAGTTAGATCACTAACTGTGAGATAGTTTGCACTAGGGTTTCAAGAAGTAGAAAGATGCCTCCATACAGAGAGGGTGGTGGGAAATTCATAGGTGTTACACCTGAGGGTTTTAGAGCCCTACAAAGGCAAATGCAAGCATTACAAGAACAAATGTGTAGAGGAATAAATCTTGTCATAGGAGATGATGAAAGTGAGGATGAAAGAGAAGAATAAAATGTTGAATAAGCGGTAGTAGATGAAGTTCTTAACCTAGAGGAGGACAAACTTTTAAAGGCCATTTCCAAGATTAGAAAAGACCTAAGTTTGATGTTCCCACATTTTTGAGAAATCTTAACCCAAAGGAATTGATCGATTGGATAAAAGAATTAGAAGAGTACTTTGAATATGAAAATATTGAAGATCCAGATAAGGTCAATTTTGTAAAGGCCAAATTGAAGGGTCACATGAAGATCTAGTGGTAGGAGATCCAATTGGAGTGAAATAGAAGAGTGAAGGGAAAAATCACCATATGGGGTCAAATAATAGCTAAAATGATGTGACAATTTATTCCTATAGATTGTGAGCTTGATCTACTAAAGAAAATTTAAGGGTTGAAACAAGCGGCAAGATCTGTCTTTGAGTATATAGAGGAGTTGAACCAAGTTCTCATCAAAAATGATCATGCAAAACTTGATAAGGAGAAAGTTGTCCATTGTCTTAATGGGTCAAGGCCAAGCATTCAAGAGGAGATGGGTCTAGTTTGAATTACCAATATTGAGGTAGTGTACCAATTTTCCTTAAGAGTAGAGGATAATTTGAGCAAGAAATATGATAACAAGAATAGTGGAAGAGGTTGCAGTGGAAGATTTGGTGGATGGTATTATGGAGGCCAAAATAATGATCAGAAGAACAAGGATGAAGTCAACAGTAGCAGTCAAAACCAAAGGGGGAACAATTCTGATCATTTCCATGACTAGAACAATAGAGATCAGAGAGGAAGAGGAAGAGGGCAAGGATCTGGAAGAGGAGGCTTTCATGGAAAATGTTTTCACTATAGAGAAGAAGGGGATAGAGAATTTGAGAGGTTGTAGAGCCAAGGAAGGATACATTAGAGAACTAAAGGATAGGCCAGAGTTGTGCATGTTTATGAAGATGTCAAATCATCTCATTCTAAAGATGTTGAAAGAGGAGAAGTCCTAGTTAATACGAAAGTCTTGCTGGGTGGAGAGAATGAACTTGATCAAAGGAGGATTTTGTTTAACACTAGGTGAAAATGTGAGGATAAGTATTGTGATGTGATTATTGATGGAGGAAGCATTGACAATTTGGTGTTAGAAAAGATGGTCATGAAGTTAAATCTCAAGAGGTAGAAACACTCATGTATATATCATATTTCTTGGGTGCAGGATGATCATAAGGTCATGGTTAATGATTGATGCCTGGTGAAGTTCAAGATGGAAGCTACCTATGGAAATATGTCACATATTACTGGGTAGACCTTAGCAATTTTACATACATGTTATACATGATGGGCAAGCAAATATCTACACTCTGACAAAGGATGGTGTGAAATATAAGTTGAAGTTGTTAGAGGAGAAAGAAGAAAATGTATGTGGTGTTTCCAAAATATGTTATATTAATGGAAAGGAGTTTCTCAAAGGTATGAAGTGTGAACATATGTATTTTGTTGTAATCCCAAGAGATTGAAAAGAAGAAGTAGAGGAGGTACCTGCAAAAGTTACAGATTTGTTGGGAGAGTTTCCTGATATTGTGTTAGATAATGTACCCGATGGATTACCCCCAGTGAGGAAGATTAGTCACCATATGGATTTGATTCTAGGACCCAATTTTTCAAACAAGGCAATGCATAGAATGACACCGATAGAAAGTGAAGAGCTGAACAGACAATTTCATGAGTTTTTGTGGAAGGGGTTGATTCGAGACAGCCCAAGTCCATGTTTTGTACCTACAATATTAGCACCAAAGAAGAATGGAGAATGGAGGATGTGCACAAATTTATGGGCTATCAATAAGATCACAATAAAGTACAAATTTCTATTGCCGTGGATGGATGATATTATGGATTACTTGAGCATAGTTGTATATTTCACAAAGATAGATCTAAAGAGTGGGTACCATCAGATTTGTTTAAAAGGAGATGAGTGGAAGATTAACTTAAAAACAAGGAAAGGATTGTATGAGTGGTTAGTCATGTCTTTTGAGCTAACCAATGCACCAAGAACTTTCATGAGGCTCATAAATGAGGCATTGAAGGATTTTCTAGGTAAGTCTGTCATTGTTTACCTAGATGACATTTTGATATTCAACAAGCAATTGGAGGAGTATTTGGTGCATATTCGTAAGGTGTTTAATAAGTTGATGGAAGAAAAGATGCTAAAAAATCTAAAGAAGTGTAGTTTTGTAAAGGAGTTGGTGTACTTTGGATTTGTAGTATTAGTAGAAGGTCTAAAAATGGACCCTAGGAAAGTGAAGGCTATTCTTGAATGGCCTACTCTAAGGAGTGTAACAAAGGTAAGATCTTTCCATAGACTAGCAAGTTTTTAAAACAATTTATTAGATGTTTTAGCAGTATTTGTGGGCCTTTGACTGAAACAATGTGAGGGGATAGGAAATAATTTAAGTGGACCATAGAAGAAAATAAGAGTTTAAATTTGTTAAAATAGAAAGTTACAGAGTATCCTCTTTTAGCACTTCCAATTTTCAACAAGGTGTTTCAAGTAGACTGTGATGCTAGTGGTACTATAATAGGAGTTGTTTTGAGCCAAGAAGGTAGACCTATTTCTTATTTTAGTGAGAAGTTGAATGATGCAAAAAGAAAATATTATTTTTATGATCAAGAATTTAATTTCAAACATTGAAGAAGTGGAGACATTATCTTCTTCCTAAGGAATTTTTTTTGTATACTAATCATCAAGCTTTACAATGTTTGAATAGTCAAGGAAAATTAAACTAGAGGCTTTTTAAGTGGTTTAAGTTTTTGCAGAGTTATACATTTGTTTTCAAACATAGGAGTGAGAACTCTAATAGATTTGTAGATTCTCTTAGTAGAAGATAACATTTGTTGATAGAGATGCAAATTGAGGTGGTTGGGTTCAAGGAACTTAGTAATTTGTATCTAGAGGATCCTTATTTTGGCGAAGCTTGGAGGGCTTTTACTAAAATTTTTATACTTGACAGGATAAAGTGGTTGGATTTCATAATCCAAGATGGTATGATGTTCAAAGGAAGTCAATTGTGCATTCCCATAAGTTCTATGAGGAATAATCTCATCAAGGAGAAGCATAGTGGAGGATTGGCTGGACATTTTGGGAGAGATAAGACTTTCTTTAGTTGCTGAGAATTATTGTTGGCCACAATTGTAGCAAGATGTGAAGAATTTTGTGCAGAGTTGCAGAGTATGTCATATGGCAAAAGGAGTGAAGCAAAATACAGGGTTGTATCATCCATTACCCATACTAGAGAAGTCATGGGAGGATGTTAGCATGGATTCATTCTTGGATTACCAAGGACACACTGAGGGAATAATTATATTTTTGTGATGGTTGATAGGTTTTCAAAGATGGGACAATTTATTCCTTATAAGAAGATTACTGATGATGCTCATGTGGTAGAGTTGTTTCTCAGAGAAGTGGTGAGACTACATGGTCTAGCAAAGAGGATAGTTTCAGATCAAGATGCCAAATTTTTTGGGTATTTCTGGCATACATTATGGAAGAAATTGAAGATAGATTTGAAGTTTAGGTCATCACATCATCTACAAACTGATGGACATATAGAAGTTGTGAATCACTATTTGGAAAACTTGTTGGGATGTTTAGTTGCAGATAAATGAAAAAATATGGGATCTGATTTTACCACAAGGAGAATTTGCATATAATAATTATAACACCAGGAGCACTAGTAAATCACCATTTCAAATTGTATATGGGAGTGGTTCCATAAATTGTTCTGAATTGAGACAGTTGGATAAAGGAGAAATATGTAATGTTGAAATAGAAGATTTTGCTGGACATTTGAAGTCCATGCTTGAGGAGGTGAGGGAGCACATTATAAAGATGAATACATAGTGCAAGGCTAAGGAAAATGTGAAAAGGAGGTATAAGGAATTCCAAATTATAGATGAAGTCATGGTTCATTTGAGAAAGGAGTATTTTCCAGTAGGTACATATAATAAGCTGAAAATGAAGAAATTTGGATTGTGCAAGATCATGAAGAGGTATGATTCTAGAAATTCCTATGAAGTGGAGTTCCCCAATACATTGAATATTTCACTAGGATTTAATAGTTTACATTTGATAGAATATTATGAAGGAGGTAATGGACATGAAGTTGACAAAGCACAGTGGAGTATTCCAACAACTATTTCAACTACAAAGGATATTGAGGAGATACTAGACAATCATGTTGGCAAAAGTACAAGGAAAAAAACTTATGGAGAATACCTGGTCAAATGAAAAGGGAGGCTAGTATAAGATTCCTCATTGCTAGCAAAGGAGGAGGTTTACCATCTTGGTTTTCCTCTAAACACCTAAGACGTTACGGGGTAACTTCTCAAATTTCCCCAAGTGTCTAATGCATGAGCATCCTAGGTGTAAGAGCAATCTTGCATCACCCAAAAATATTTCATTTTAGTTGTTTGAATAAGGTTTGTCTTTATGGATATTTATTATCTATGGAGGCTTGCTACTTAGTAAGTGAGTCATACAAGCTTAGAATATCCTAATTTTTGAGGTGGAGGTTCATCTCAGTCATATCAGCCTACCACTTGAGGCTCAATGCCATATCATAAGTATTGGTGAAGTTATTATAGATTTTTGAAATAAAATTTTGGAACAAAAAAATTGAGCTCAGTTTTGAAGGCCTAAATGTGCCTAGATGAGGCCCAAAAACTTGATGGATGGGTGCTTTCTTTGATCCAAGTCTATAGATTAGAAGCTAGGATTTCAAAAAGGGGTTATAATAGAAAATTAGAATAATCATTTAAAATTTATGGCCTTCCAAAGTTGGGCCGACCAAAATTTCCAAAATAAATGTCAAAGGTGTATTTGGGTGACTCTATATGTATTATTAGGGTCTGTTGGCCCTAGGTATTAAGTTTGAGTGTCTAGAACCTTCTCGGGTGGCAAAAAATTGCCTTTTTAAGAAATTCCCATAGATTATCTAGAATAACTTTGGGTGATAGTTTGTAGCTTAACTTGCATATTTTTGTAATAAAGGTGCCCAAGTGGGTTAGCATATTGTAATTCTGCATTTGCAGCGATAATAAGATGCCCATATTTTGTTCTTGCAAATTGTTGTTATTTCTTTGTTTTTTTAATGTGTTTAAGTTATTAAGGGGAGCACCCTTCATCAAATTATATTATAAATTGTGGCTAAAAATATCCCCCTTTGACATTGATGGCAACACATAACATAAGATTATACATTACAAAACTTTACATAAAATAATAAAATGTATGCATTAAAAACAATACAACGTTTTAGCTCTTTTCCTTCAACTGTAGAAACTCTGCAACTCATTGTGTATCTTTAGAAACAACAACTTCTTCAACATTTTCAACATTTCCCCCCCTTAGTTGTGATATCTTATGCAAGGTTTAGTCTTCTTTAAAGTTCATCTATGTAGCAACTTTCACTCTTTAGTATGTGCATTACCCCTTTGGGTAATCCCTCTTTAGTTACTCTCTCTTTTTTATTATCTTTTCCTTATGATTTTATATGATACATTTCTCCTCATTATATATATTCTCCCCCATATCATCTCATGCATATCATTAAATTGATAGAACCTTGTAGTTATCTTTGTACCTTCATGTATTGTATAATTAGTTTCATCACATTCAACCTTCACAACTTTAGAAATGCTCCTAAAGTATGAAAACTTTTGCATCAACTCTATAAAGGTATTTAAATTCATCAATGAATTGATGTAGCATGTCTCTTCACCCAGTGAATTTTTTATAGGGGTGGGACCCTATTTTATCTCTCAGATACTCAAAAGCATGCATAGATAGTGGCTTAGTGAATATGTTAGCGATTTGTTCCTTAGACTTCACATATTCAAGCCTCCCTTGTTTCTTTTGAATTTGTTCCCTCAAGTAATGATATTTGATTGATATGTGCTTTTTTTTTTGCATGCATCATCAAATTCTTTGAAATATTTATAACACTTGTATTGTCACAATAAATAGTAATAGGCTCAATTACCTCTTCTTGCATTCGTTCCAACAAATTCTTAATCCATACAATATTTGAACAATTAATTGCAACAACAACATATTTAAATTTAGCAATAGATTGTGAAATACAACTTTGTTGCTTACTTATCCAACTAATCAACCTTTCTTTTAAAAAGAAAGCACCACTTGTATTTTTTATGTCTTCAAAATTTCTACCCAATCAACATCAGTGTATACTTTGAGATTAAATTCATCCTCTTGTTTATACCATAGGCCATAATCTTCAGTTCCTTTGAGAAATCTGAATATCCTTTTCGCAATAGTCATATGTGTCTCCTTTGGATTAGACGAAAACCTTGCAACAATTCCAATAGCTAGTGTAATGTCTGGTCTATTATGTACAACATACTATAGTTTTCCAATCATAGATCTATATAGTGTTTTGTTTACCTTACTAGTACTATCTTCTTTTGTTAATTTTACAACAGTCATCATAGGTCTATCGACTGGTTTAGACTCATCCATCCCAAATGTCTTCAAGCTTTCCTTCACATACTTAGACTGAGTAACATAGATACCTTTCATTATTTGATGAACTTGTAATCCAATGATTTTTTGTGTGTCACCAAACATAGATATCTCAAATTCAGTACTCATTTGTTCATAAAATTTGTTACTCAACATATAATTTGCTCCATTATTATATCATCAATAAATATCTCAACAATTAACACTATATCCTCATAATCATTTTTCAAATGTAGATTATTGTTTTTACTTGTTCTAGAAAATCCCATCTTAAAAAATAAGAGCATAACCTTTCATACCATGCTCATGGAGCTTGTTTTAGTCCACACAATGCTTTGTTTAACTTGTAGACTATGTTCTTTTCAGGCTCACCAAATCCTTCATGATGTTCGATATAGACTTCCTTTTCAAGAATTATATTCACATACTTGACATTAATTTGATATACTTTGAATTTATTGTATATAGCATAGGCTAGTAGTGTACTCACTCCTTCTAATCTTACCACATGTGCAAAAATTTTGCCATAATTTATTCCTTCTTCTTGTGCATAGCCTTTTCAAACCAATCATGTCTTGTTCCTTACCACTTCTATCTTCAATTACTTGTTTAGGTGAATGGTTCTACCTCACATATTTGGCCAGTACAAATTCAATTCTTTGATATTCAATATTCCTTCACTTGGTAGAGGTTTAACTTCTTGCTTGAGTTGTAGTGTCTGGTGATCAAGTATAGTTATCTATGACTCAGGTGCTATAGTTTAGTTCTCACTATCTTTGTGTTGTGATAATGTGACAATGTGAGGATCAATCAAGTGGTGACACATGACATCATGTTAGAGGAGAAACCATTCTGTAGGAAAATTAGGAGATGCCATGTGGCACCTACATGGAAGAGGGGTCCAAGTTGTGGTGATGTGGTAATGATTGTATAGAGTTCAACAAATTAGAGCATGACACATGTCACAAGCTAGTCAAACCTAGTAGAGTATCAGGTGCCTCATCATAGACATAAATTTTTTTTTTTGTAATCTTTAGGTTCCTTCTTTCTTTCCACATCATTTCTCTTTGAAAACTCATCAAATCTTACATTTTCACTTTTAATCTTCTTATTAGTAGCTTTGTTCAAACACTTATAAGCTTTACTCTTAGATGAATACCCAAGAAATATACCTTCATCTCCTTTAACATCAAGTTTAGCATTCCTTGTATCTTTATTAATGTAAAACCTACTTCAAAATATATTCAAATAACTTACATTTGGTGTATGATCATACCACAGTTCATAGAGTGACTTATTTTTTCCCTTCTTCAATGAACTTGGTTGAGAGTGTAAATAGCAGTACTGATTGCTTCTCTCTAAAATATCTAAGAGACCTCCTTCTCAATCATCAAATTCCTTGCACAATCCATGATGGATCCATTTATCATTTCAATAATACCATTATTTTGTGGTGTCCTTTGTGTAGATAATTGTCTTTTGATACCATTCTCAACACAAAAGTTAGTGAATTAAGTAGACATAAACTTGCCACCTCTATCATATCTTAAATATTTTAAAGATTTACTAGTTTCCTTTTTAATTCTAACTTTATACGACCTAAACATATCAAAATCATGTAATTACACCTTCATGAACATCACAATCATCATCATTGAATAATCATCAACAAACAATATGAAATGTTTATCACCATTACAACTATTAATACCAATTGGACCACATAAAAATTGTGTTCACTAATTCCAAAATATCATTTGAAGTATGTGTCTTGCTATAAAAACTAAACTTTGTCATCTTACCAAGCTATCATTCTTTGCACATAGTATTTTTAGGCTTTTGCAAATTTAGTAAGCCTCTTATTCTTTTCTTTCTACTGATTTTCACCATTTTCTCAAAGTTTACATGACACAACCTTTTATTCCATTACCACACATCCTCAATTCTAGCAAATAAGCATGTCTCAACTATAGGATCAAGATAGAATAAGTTACCTTTTGTTTGCATTATGGTTTTAATCAGATTTCCTTTATAATTATAGATGTTGACCTTCCTTTTTTCAAATTCCAACTCATGACTTGAGTTATTCAATTTTTCAACACTCAAAATATTATATTTGAGTCCTTGAACCCAATATTCATCATCTCATTTGATCTTATCATTCATCATTAGTGATCATTTACCTTTCATTGAGTATGGAACATCATTATCAAGCTTAACAATTCGATCATAACCAATTTATTCAAGTTTATTAAACTTACTTAGATCAACATTCATGTCATGTGACCTATTAGAATATTTAGAATAATTGAGAGGGGGGGAAGGAGTGAATTAGTTATTTTTAGGTCTAGATGTACCAATTCAACATTCAACAACTTATTCAATCTCATGAATCCACTTGACCACTATATCGACTCATCAACAACTTAACTTATTCATTCAACACTTAGTTCTTTGTTTAGTATATGTCAAACAACATAAATATAACAGTAAATAGCATGCAACATGAAAACATCATTCACACATGTATGAAACTATGATTTAACATGAAAATTCAATTTGGGAAAAACCATCGAGTAACATGCTACTACTTTTTCACTCTTCTAAAGTAACCTTTAAAAGGGTTATTCCTAACCGATCCTATTAGGAGTGGCCTTGTTAGAGAACTTTAGATCATTACATTAGAATGTCACCTTGACTAAAGGATTTACAATGATTAGCAAGTCAACCTTGATTAAAGGATTTTACTACTAGAATGGTTAGACAATAACAACTAGGTTTGATTTGATAAAACACAACTCATTTTGAAAATTTAGATCTCCATTCGGCTCATTTTGGGTTCATTGTCTGAACTTCATCATATCCTACATCTTTGATCTTCTGACCAACCCTTCAAGTGATCACTCTTCACGAACTTTTCCTATGCTACTATGTTCTTCACAAGTTCATCACAAATTCCCCAATCAACAACAACATAAAACATATCTTATACCTCCTTAAATAGGTAGCTTTGATCTTTTGCCTCTTAAACATTTCCATAGATCTTAGGGTTTGATCAAATCCATTGAATCTACTGATCATTTTGTCCTTCTACTTCTTGATATTTTTGGAACTTCTCCTTGAATCCATGTCTTAGATCGCAAAAAAATCTCAATTCATGCATTAAATACTCTAACTCATCAATCCTTATCATTTATGCATTTTGACCAATTCATAAATTCAACTCTGCTGGCCTCAAATCTTGATTCTTTCTCAAACTTCTATTTTTCTCACACTCAATCATCACTATGTTCTTTAGCTTGATTATCACTAGGTAGCTTAGTCTCTACTATTCTATCTTTCTTTTCTTATGCTAGCTTTCTTGATCTTCACTACACTTAGTCACTTCTTCAATTTTCTTCTTCATCTTGCTCATCCATAACTAACACTTGGCTAATACTATTTTCTCATCCATCACTTAAGTTCATTAATATTATGCTTCAACTTCTTCATTGACCTTGTAAAACTATTACTCGGTCAAGCTAAGTGTTTTACTCAACTTCTTGTCTTCGCTTCTATACATCAAATCCACTATCTTCTTGTTTAATACAATGATTAAACAACACATTATCTTTTCAAAGAATAATTGATCAAATGCCCATTGTAATTTCATCATACTCAACTCTTCTTTTCTCAACAACTCTACTAGCTCAGCTTGCTATCTCTTTTTTTCAAATCCTCTTCATCAATCAACTAATATGACACTCTATACTATTAGTAAATGTCTTGCGAATAAGGTTTCACATCAATGAAAATATAACAATGATAACAATTATAGTTTCCAACAATCTCCCTCTTTGGCATTGATGGAAACACCTTCAGTTACCAAACAATGGCAAAACATTTCTCATCATTTTCACTATCAAGTCCTTTTGTATTATTTATAATATCTTAAGTAATTTTCTTAGTTTTAATCTGATTCTCATCCATACAATCTCCAATATGCTCTTTCAACTTTGATTCTTCTTTACACTTCTCCCTCTATGATATCAATTGCAATTCTCCAACTCTAATGAATCCCTCTTTCATATATCTTCATGTATCTTGACACACTTCTTCCTTACACATCTTCTATTCATCTCCTTCTTCGATATACAAAATGTATTGGATGGTAATACATATTATCCCTCTTAATATTGGATTGTAATTGTTTCTTTACACTTCTCCCTCTTTGAAAACAATGCCAAAGACATCATCTTGTATCATATCTTCTTCTCTTTATCACTTTTTGTATCGACTAATCTCTGTATTATCACTCTCATTTCATCTTTGATGCACAACCTTACTAATTTATGCTTCTATGCTCCCTTTCATAGCTTTAGGAAACTCCTAAACTGTGATCTCCTACATCCATTTATAAGATATTCTGATCATAAAATTTGATTCAATGTTGTATCTCTTCTTAGTTTTCTTTAGATAGGGTAATGGCCCCTAACTTACTCTTAGATACTCAAATTCATCCTTAGGTAATGCCTTAGTGAACATATTAGCTATCTTCTCCTTTGTGGTCACATATTCCAACCTCACTTCTTTGTCTTGTACTAATTCCCTCAAGTAATGATAATTAATTGAAATATGTGTTGTCTATGTGTGCATCACATGAATATTATATATGTTTTATAGCACTTGTGTTATCACAATATATCACTATAGGTTCACAACAATTGCTTGTTCCACACAATGTTTGAATAATACACTTCTACTGCAACATATTTAGGCTCTTTTGTAGATTGAGAAACACATTTTTTCTTCTTACTTGTCCATGAAATCAATATCTTTCCTAGAAATAAAGCTCCTCCACTTGTACTATTTCTATCATCAATGTTTCCATCCCAATCAATATCTATGTAAACCTTCAACTCAAACTTGTCATTCTTCTTATACCATAATCCATAGTCTTATGTACCTTTCAGATATCTCAATATCCCTTTCATAGTCATCATGTGATTTTTATTAGGATTAGTACAAAATATTGCAACAATACCAATAGAAAATGCAATTTCAGGTCTTTTATGAAAAACATATTACAATTTTCCAATCATTGAGCTATACAATGTTTTATTTACTTCAGTAGAATAATCATTATTTGAAAGTTAATGTCCAGTAGCCATAGGTGTTCCAATTGATTTTGAATCTTCTATTCCAAAGGTCTTAATTATATCCTTGATATAATTTGATTGTGTAATGTATATACCTTTCTTCATTTGATAAACTTACAAACCAACAAAGAATTTAATCTCTCCAAACATTGACATATCAAATTCATTCTTCATCTCACTAGAAAATGATTTACATAATAAATTATGTCCTCCAAATATGATATCATCAACAAAAATTTCAGCTAGCAATATCTTATTATCCAATTCACTCTTCATGTACAGATTGTTTTTATCATTAGTTCTAACAAAACCAATTTTCATGAAATATGTATGTAACCTTTCATACTATGCTCTATGGGCTTGTTTTAAACCATATAATGCTTTGTGCAACTTACACACAATCCTCTTCTTACCAGGTTCAACAAATCCTTCAGGTTGTTCAATGTAGACTTCTTCTTCTAAGATTCCATTTAGAAATGCAGATTTGTCATCCATTTGATATACCTTAAAAAATTTGTAAGAAACATATTAAAGTAATGTTCTTACTCCTTCCAACCTTGTAACTAGGGAAAATGTCTCCCCATATTCAGTTCCATCTTCTTGTGCATATCCCTTACAAACTATTCTTGTTTTGTTCCTTGTGACTTCACCTTTCTCATTCAACTTGTTTTTGAATACTCACTTTGTTCTAATCACATTTATGTCCTTTGTCCCTTGTACTAATTTCCATGTCTTTTTCTTCTCTATTTGATCCATTTTCCCATTCATTTCTTTAATCCAATATTCATTTTCCAAACATCTTTAACTAATTTAGGCTCAAGCTCACATAGTAAATATGTATCATTCTTTAACTTATTTATTGTCACAACTCCCAAATATTTGTCTCCAATGATTTGGTCTTTTGTATAGTGTTTTCTCACATATTTTTCTAACATAGGTTCATATCTTCTCTCTCCTTTTGGTAATTCACTTGGTTCAACTTTCTTAACTTCTGTAGATATCTCTTATTATAACTTGTTATTATTTGTCTGGTGTTTGACCTCTTCTCTGTGTGACTTGACTCCTATAGCTTGATCCTCAATAGCATGTTGAGACTTGACAAAGATTGTTTGCTAATGGTTGATAGTCTCCTTGTCTAGTTTAGGCATTGTACTAGGTTCTCCTTCATAGATGTATACAAAGTTTTTGTAACCTTCTAGTTCTTTCTTGCATTCTTCTTCATTATTTTCTGCAAATTCATCAACTCTAACATTTGCATTGCCCACAATTTTTTTAGTGTTATAATTCAAATACTTGTATGCCTTGCTTTTAGTGGAATGTCCTAGGAATATACCTTATCACTCTTTGAATCAAATTTCCCTTTTCTTGCATCTTTTAGTATGAAAACTTGTTTCCAAATTCTTTCAATTTTTTGAGATTAGGTGCATAAACTTACCATAGCTCAAAAGGGGTTGTTTTTACTTTTCTTGACCTGAATCTAGTTCAGTGTATAGATAAAAATACTTACAACTTCTTTCCAATGCATTTGTGAATTTTTTTCCATCATCAGTGTTCTTACACAGTCCATGATTGATTTGTTCCTTTTTTCAGCTATCCCATTTTTGGGTGGAGTTCTTGGAGCTGACATTTTTCTCTTGATTCCTTTGTCATTGTTGAACATATTGAACTCCTTAGATATGAATTCACCTCCTCTATATGATCTCAGGCACTTCAAAATTTTACATGTTTCCTTTTCAACTCTAGCCAAATACCACTTAAACATTTGAAAAGCATTAGATTTTTCTTTGAGAAGCATCATAGTCATCATTCTAGAGAAATTATCAACAAATAGAATAAAGTACTTATCACCATAATAGCTTTGCACTCTAAGAGGACAACATAAGTCAATGTGAACCAACTCCAAAACATCATCAAAAGAATAGGTCTTCCTCTTGGAACTAGACTTAGGTATTTTTCCTATTTTACATATAGTTGCATATCACCTTATTATGTTTTCTAAATCTTTGTAATCCTCTTACTCTTTCCTTCTTACTAGTGCTTACTAGATTATCAAAGTTCACATGACATAGCCTCTTATGCCATAACCAAACATCCTCAAATTGTTCAAATAGACAACAATAGACAACTATCATTAGATAGGTCTAGACAGAACAAGTTACTTCTTATTTTCTCTCCACTTCCAATTAGTTCACCTATAGCATCATATATCTTTTCTTTCTTGTTTTGGAATTCAACTTGGTAACCTAAACTGTTCAATCATGCCACACCTAGCATATCATATTCTAGTCCATCAACCCAATATGCATTATCACATCTAATCTTATCACTAAATGCAATTGATACTTTACCTTTCACATAACATAGTGCATCATTTCCAAACTTAAATTAACTATCATTATAATGTTCTAGCTTTTCAAACTCGCTTGTATCACCAATCATATAATGTGAGCAACCATTATCAATTATTTATTTATCATTCTTACTTACATGTGAGATTGGATAAGTTTTCACATCTTCATCATAATCATCTTTCATTGAAACATCAACAAATTACTCATCATGTTTATAAGAGCCACAATTAGAATCATCTTCTTCAGCAATGTAACAAGATTTCTTACCTTTTTCCTTGTAGTTTTTGTTACCTTCATTGTATCTCACTCCTCGATAATTTTTGCCTTTCCTTTCCTCATTTTCATCTCTATCAAGACATCTTGCAGAAATATGACAAACTTTGTTACATGTAAAATAGATTGTAGGAAGTTTACCTTTGTATCTTCCTTTTCCTCTTGCTAGCCTTCTTGCCAATAATGCTTCAAGATTGTTAAGATCATCATTTGATTCACTATTACTGTTCACATGCTTACTCTTTGAACTGTTCTTTCCTTTAGATCCATCAAGGGTTATTTGAGACTTGAAAGTACATTCAACATTATAAGATTTATAATTATCAAAATTTAATAATTCAAATGCAATGATTCTACCAATTAGACTATCCAAGGTTAGACGATTACCAGGTTACATCTCAATTCTTGTATTGCAAATACTTTGATTGCATAGATAAGAAGTAAAATTCTCAATACCTTGGTTATCATAGTCTCATCCTATATGTATCCTCCAACTCCTCTAATTTCATTTACAACCTCTTTGATTCAACCATGATATTGTACAATAGTTTCTCCTTCTTTCTTTATCATGTCATCAAACTTGCCTCTAAAGATTTATGCTTGATCTCTCAATACATTCTTGTCTCGTCCATGAATTTGTGATAACTTGTCCCACATTTTCTTTCTAGCAGTGCAGTCCTTCACATCATCAAAATCAACATAGCTTAGGGAAGATCCCAGATCTATCATTATTTGATTATGCTACTACTTCTCTTTTATTTTATCAATAGTCATGGGTCTAGGTACTTTAATGTATTCATTGTCTAATTATTATAGTGCATAATCTCCAACTCCAAAAAGATGCAATCTCATCAAGCATTGTCATGCTATAAAGTTATCTTTGTTCAGCTTAGGTACCTCTCTCTTATACATCTTGAACTTTAGTTTAAGTCCTTTTAGACTTTCCTTACAAGCATGCAAGATCTGATACCAATTGTTAGAATATTTGGAATAATTGATGGGGTAGGGGGAGCAATGGATTAGTTATCCTTAGGTCCATATGCTAGATGTACCAATTCAACATTTAACAATTTCAAATAACTTATTCAATCTCATAAATCTACATGACCAATATAGAAACTCATCAACAACTTAGCTTATTCATTCAAGACTTAGTTCTCTATCTAGTATATGTCACATAAAATAAATATAATAGTAAATAACATGCAACAAGAAAACATAATTCACACATGTATGACACTAGGATTTAACAAAGAAACCTAATTTGGGAAAAAAATCATGAAGTAACATGCTACCACTTTTTCACTCTTCTAAATTGAGCTCAGTTAAGAGCCAACTTTTTTAAAGGTTACAAAACACACTGTTAGGTTTGACCCTGATAAAGAATTTAATCACCCTGTTAGGAGTGGCCTTATTAGAAGACTTTAGATCATCCCATTAGAATTTCACCTTGATTAAAGGATTTATAATATGTCTATTAGGCCAACCTTGATAAAAGGAATTTATTTCCACAATGGTTAGAAAGTAACATCTAGGTTTGATCTAAAAAAATACAACTCACTTTATAAATTTAGATCTCCATTCGGCTCATTCTTAGTTCAGTGACTGGACTTTATCATATTCTCCATCTATGATTTTCTTGGAAACCCTTCAAGTAATCACTCTTTACCAAATTTTCCTCTACTACTTTTTTCTTCATAGGTTCATCATAAGTTCACCAATCAACAACAACAAAACATCTCTTATACCTCCTTAAATAGGTAGCTTTGATAGTTTGATGCTTAAACATCACCATAGATCTTAGGGTTTGATAAAACCCATTTAATTTTCCTAGTTTTTTTTCCTTCTATTCCTTGAAACTTCTAGAAAAATATCTTTGAATCCATGCCTTAGATCACTTAAAAAACTCACTTCATGCATTAAATACTCCTTCTCATCAATACTTATCATTTATGCATTTTGACTGATTCATAAATTCAACTATGTCAACCTCAAATCTTGATTCCTTCTCAAACTATTATTTTGGTGACACTCAGTCATCACTATGTTCTTCAATTTAGTCATCACTGGGTAGCTCAATATCTACTATTCTATCATACTCAATGCATACTGTCTCGATCAATCTTCACTATGCTTGGTCACTTCTTCAATTTTCTTCTTCATCTTGCTTGACCATAACTAACACTCGACTAATACAATTTTCTTGGCTATCTCATAAGTTCCTTAGTCTTATGCTTCAACTTATTTTCTGACCTGGTAAAATTGTTACTTGATAAAGCTTAGTTTTTTACTCAACTTCTTGTATTCTCTCCTATACATCAACTCCACTATCTTCTTTTCTTAATATAATGATTAAACAACACATTATCTTGTCAAAGATTGACTGACCAAACGCCTATTGTAATTACACCATACTTAACTCCTCTTTTCTCAATAACTCTACTAGTTCACCTTGCTATCTTTTCTTTTCAAATCCTCTTCATCAATCAACTGATATGACACTCTACATTGTTAGTAAATGTCTTACTAGGAAGGTTTTACATCAATGAAAACATAACAATTGTTCCAATTGTAGTTTCCAATAGTGAACAACCACTATCAATAATCCATGATTTATTCTTACTAATATGTGAAATAAAGGTAGTTTCATTCTCATAGCTTTCACCATCTGGATCTTCCTTGATTGCAAGATAAACTATTTCAACTAATTCTTTGTTGTCATAACTTGACTAGGTATGCTCTTCCTCACCAATGTAACATGCCTTCTTTCATTTTTCTCTATAGTTCTTTCTCTTCATGTACTTGAATCTTTCATCTCATTTCTAGCATTTCTATTACACTTACTTTTGTTAGGTCATTTGGTAGTAAAGTGACCAACCTCATTACATTTGAAATAGATCAAGGGAAGTTTAACTTTGTTTTTACTTTTACCTCTTCACAACCTTCTTGCAAGAAATGCTTCAATCTCATCTAGATCATCTTCAGTTTTAGATTTACCTTTGTCTTTACTTTTCTTCTCTTTCTTTGAATTATTAATGGTTAGTTCACACTTAAATGCACTTCCCATTGGAACCATACTATTGTAAAAAAAAATCCGCTCAAATGTAGTCAATCAACCAACTAAGCTATCAAGTGTTAGATCATTTCTTGGCATAGCTCTTACTTCTTGAATTGCAAAAACTTGAATAGCATAGACACATGGAAGAGTTCTAAGAACCTTACTTACAAGTTTAGAATTTATGATAGCTCCTCTAGCAGCCTTGATTGCAGTTACAACATCCTTGATTTGGTTCACATATTGTGTAACATTATCACCTCCTTTCATTCTCATGTCATCATACTTACCTTTGAGACTTTTAGCTTTGGCTCTTCTTACATTATCATCTCCTCTAGGTACTAGCTTCATTTCATCCCACATTTTCTTAGCATTGATGCAGTTCTTGATATCATTAAATTCATCATCATTGAGAGAAGATGCATTCTCAATCATCAAACTATTGTGATTCCTCTTCTCATTCATTTTATCCACAATCAAGGGACCAACGGTTATGGTATATTCATTCTCCAACTAATGTGTAACACTATCTTCAATACTAGAAAGATGTAGCTTCATTTGGTCATTCCACTAGGAAAAGTTCTCCTTGTTCAATCTTGGTACCTCCCTCTTATACATCTTCGATCTTTAGCTTATGTTTCTTTAAAATTCTTTCTCCAAGCACTCATCTTGTTGAAGTTGATGAAAGATAAACCCCACATCTCCCAAGAATCACCCTCATGCAAACACCTATCACAGAAAGAGAGAAGCAAAAGTTATGGAGGCTGGAATTGCCAGAACCATAGATAAGACATTTTTTATGAGGAAAAAGAGAGATTTCTATTATCAAAAGTGAATTGGTCAATAATTACAAAGAGAGATTGTCCTTATAAAGGAGATCAAAACCCTAAAAAGGTCAAACCTAGGTTGCATCATAATAATTAATAAAAGAATTAATTATTAGATGCCTAAAGTTTAGCTTAAGAAAACTATAATTCATTAGAAAATATTTAATTAATCTAAAGATAAAATTAGGAAGTAGCTAAAAACTTGGAAACTATTGTTGAAAGTAAATTTGGGTCCTGAAAATATAGCCAAATGAGGTACCCAAGCACAACCAAATCTCCAAAAAGAGGAGAAATAGAGAAAACCACATGGGAAAAACCCTACTCCAAAAAGAGATGGAAATAATGTTGAAAAGAACTAGTGAAGGACTGAAGAAGCCTCCAAACTAGGGAATGTCCCAGAAGATATGAACAGAAGATGATCACAAAGAACACCATTGAAGCATATAGAAGCTATAAAGATTTGTCAAAAGTAATTGTTAATTTGAAGAACCTCCACTGAAATAAAACCTAGCCATGTAGAGAAGACTATAATCTACATCAAATCAAGAGCACACAAAGGTAAACAACCAAACTTGAAGATATAGATGACATGAAACACCAAAACTTGAAGAGTTGATCAATCAAACATGGAAGGCTACAACCAGAGTAGGAATGAAAAAAAGAGTGTCTATATGGTAAATGATCAATCTCATCAAAATGCATATGTACCTAGCCACTGCATCTGCCTAGTACATAGGAACAAAAATGGAATACATAGCTCACTCCATTGAACCCAGGGAATCATGAGAAATAATAGAAGAATCCTCATAATGCAGAAAAGGGTGAGGTGACAGGCAACTAAAAAAGTGGGCCAATAGAATTGCATGCTAAGGAACCATGGCCAAGATGCACAAAAGAGTACATATGTGTGTGCTGAGGTGATCAATATCAGACATATTATGAGGCTAATGTCACAAAAGGGAAGCTCATTGGAGAAAGGAAGATGGGAAACAAAGGCAAAGCATCAACCCCCCTTAGCACTTTAATTAGAATAGTGCATGTATAATAAGGCACAAGATATAATGAATCCCAAGAATACAATAATCTGTACAAGTGTCCTCATATGACTTTGCTCAAATTAGAAGGCAAAACAAGGCAAAACAACTGAAATGAAAAATATAGATGCAATATGGTACTTTATCTCAGTACATTTGCAAGAATGCATACAATGTTGGAATTAAAAATGGGAAACATGTACTTCTTGGGGGGGTGGGGGGTGGGGGGAGGGGGGGGTGTGAATTAGAAGTTCAAACTTCAGCTATTAAAGCTTTCACCATTCATTAGATGCATGTAATATATGAATTGAAAATAACATGTAAAGCGCATACATCTAAATCATGTAAGCATATAATCAAACACACACACTTAACACCATATATGATTACCCAAAAACCCTCCAAATGAGAAGGTAAAACTAGGGTGGGGATGACACCCACAAATATTCACTACTATAGTAATAAAGTGTAGCTAATTAAGGTTATAATGGTTTGACCATGAAACATGATCTATCCTATGAAAGGCTTGCCCTGTTAAAGGCTTACAAAGACTGTTAAGTCCCACCTTGTTAGAGGATTTCAACACCCTATTAGAAGTGTGCTTGGCTAAAGGAATTTAGAACATCCACTTGGAATGTCACCTTGTTAAAGGATTTACTACAACCTGTTAGGACTACTCTGTCTAGGAGATTTAACTAAAATCACTTGTTAGGATATTTCAGCATAGATCTTGTGATTAGCTCTAGTTGCCTGATTAAAGATCAAATCTATACGATGTCCTTCTTGATCCTCTTTGATCTGATATAACAATTGTTGTATCCTTCTGTTCTGTGTTCTCCTCCAACTACTTTTGTAATTCACTCTCACTGCTAAGTCACCTTGAATGCTTTGTGAACAAATTCAATCATTCACCCCTTGTTACCTCCTGTAACATGATCCCATTCACTCTCTCAATTCATTATAATTGTTGGGGCTTCATCTTCTTGATAAATACTTTGGTGGCTTAGGGTTAGGTATGAATCTACAGTTGAGATTCATTCTTTTTGTTGCTTAATCCTTCCTATTTTCTAATTGGCTGCATGCAAATAGATTCGTCCTTATCTTTAAAGAATCAAAATCTAATCTTATGTTGGCTTGAAAATGATTTACATAGTTGTTTGTGCAATCACAAACAAATATGTCCAATCTGTGTTACTCAGCACTTGAAGTTACTGATGCCTAGCACATATTGTAATTATGTTTCTGACTCGGCATCTGAACTACTCAACATCTACTATTCACTCGGTACTTGAATCACTCAGCATGTTCTATCTACTTGGCACTTGAGTGACTTTACATTCATTGCAAATCAGCATAGTCTTGTATTTACATATTATACTCGAAATGCATTACTAGTTTGGCATAAACTAAATAAATGTCTTAAGTGTGTTGACACTTAATTGTCAAAACCAATCTAAGATCAACATAGAAATGATGTCTAAATATACTAGAAGAGACATTAGACAAATACAATAGATAGTCCAATTCGAATCATTTGAAGCAACAAAATTTATCCTTGGACCTAAAACAACCAAGATATCCACCAGAATGCAAAAATGCAAAAGACTAAATGGAATGTGCTTGGATTAGAATCTAGAAAAAAAAAATAGCATCACTAGAAAGAGCCAAGGAAGACCTTTCCAACGATATAAAGAATTCCCAAATTAGAGATCAGATGCTCAAGATATGTCTCCCAGAATGTAAAATTATACCCCTAACTTTGACAGTAGAAAAAGCCATAAAAAAACATCAAAACTAAAAATCACCTATACCACTGTGATGGGCTTGGAACCATCTTTTTTGTGATATCTCATTTTTGGAAAACAAAGTCTATATGCCTGAGATATGAGAAAAATACCAAAGGTAGATCCAAACAAGCCTTGAAGTGGTGAGATGATATATTGATGTAGTGCTCACATGGTGCTAACGTCAGCAAGTGATGAATCCAAATTTGATGGTCAAACAATCATCGAGGCAAAAAAATGCCAAAAAAATTACACCTATTAGAAAAAACAAGATCGCCAAAAATAGTATGTTGAATCAAAGGGTCAGTGCTAGAAAAATTTGGTGGCCAACAATTAAAACATGTGCCAAAAAATTTTTATTAAAAAAACTTTTTCTAGAAGAAAATGTTAATGGAACATGTGGAAAAAACCATCTATTCAAAGTTCAATACAAAATTTTAAATTTGGAATCCACCATACAATCAGTCCCAAGAGAAAACTCAACAATGAAGAGCCCACGCACTTTGGCATGTCTCAAACAATAGGATCAAAAATAACACATCTGATTACCTCTCCTATGGTGGGTGCACATGAGGAATCAAACCAGCAAACATGAAACTTCTTACCAAATGAAAAACCATAGTCCTATTTCATATGCCACAAACTACCCCAATCACCATTGAAAAGATCAGAGTGAGAACCAATAGGGCATGGATCCCATGGAGGTCTGATAGTGCAAGCATGTAAAAGTCCTCCAACCACATATTCAAAAAAAATACCATGCACACTCCATAATTTGAATTTTTCATGGGCCAAGAAAAGAGAAGTGTCTCCCACAAATCATTGCACCATCCAAATAAACTCATAGAGACTAGGAGGGGTCACATCTCCATGCAAGAAGGTGACTTGTCCCAAAAAAATGGGCATGAAATGCACTTTGAACAAATAATTGAATCGATGAAGAAAAATAAAACTCCAAAATAGTCCATTCAAGACATGGCAGCAGGTCATCAGAGGGAGGAGTCCATTGACTACACAATAAATCATGCTGCAGAAGAAAATAAAACTACCTTCTTATTCCCCAAATAATCTAACTGTACCATTGAAGCAACCCAACACATGATCATTGGACAAAGAATTGTGCCAAAACATAGGCTCCAACCAATCTTCAAGCATGAAGGCTAATGAAGTGCCAAAGAAAAGCTTCATGCATTCTCCAAGGTATAAAATGTTGCCTAAGACAATCCAAAAATCATGCCCAAAAACTAATTAGGTGCCAAAGGTGGAGGCCTTCGTGGTGGTCAAAACCACATATAATGCCAAAATATGTGAAAGAAAAAAATAACTACGCCAAGTAGGAGGGACCGCCACACATATCATAGTTTAGACAAACAAGGTTGATAGGGATGTACAACATAGGGCTATTATAGTCAAAGGGCCCATTAGTTGGGTGCAACATGTAAACCATGGTGGGGGTCTCTAAAGGACACCTTTTGAGGTCTTAATATCAAAGCTAGAGTTCCAAGTATGCATGTCCAAGGGTGTACAAAACAAGGCTTAGGGTATCATGTTCGAGGTGAGAGTTGATTGATAGGTGATGCTCATTAATATCCACCCTCACAAGTAAAGGCCCATGAACAAAAAATGTACTCCTATAGGAAAGCTTGATGTTTTGACTATGCTAGTGATCAAAGGTAGTTGTGTAGGTGGGAAGTATAGTACCCTTAGATACATGTAGGGTACCATAAAAAGAGCCCCCAAATCACATGTTCCCAATAGACAGTCAAAAAGGTTTTTTCGTATAATAAAGCAAACAAACAAAATATGCCTCCAATTTTTTTTGAAAATTTTAAAAAAATCACTACCTTGATTTGCATACCCAGGTCAAGATAGCTTGGGTGTAAAAGAATTGTTTGCTTTAAGTTTCAACAACTTCCAAACTGGACATAATTTATATGGAAATGAGGTTTTCAAGTGCTGTAAGCTTAATGGTGATGTTCATTTTTGTTGAAAGTGCCTCAAAAATCAATGACCCCTAGATCCAATAAAAAACCGTTGAAAGCTCATATCTAACAACTTATGCCAAATCTCTCAATAAAATAATAGGGGCATGAAGATTTGAAGCTCTAATACCATATTAAATTTGATGAAAGATCAACCCCACCACTTTCAAGAATCACCTGCATGCAAATATTTGTCACAGAAAGAGAGAAGCAAAAGCTATGGAGGTTAGAATTGCCAGATCCATAGATGAGACATTCTTGATGAGCTAAAAGAGAGATTTCTATTATCAAAAGTGAATTGGTCAATAATTATAAAGAAAATTGTCCTTATAAAAGAGATCAAAACCCTAAAAAGGTCTAACCTAGGTTGCATCATAATAATTATTAAGAGAATTAATTATTAGATATTTAAAGTTTAGCTTAAGAAAACCACTGTTAACTAGAAAATATCTAATTACTCTAACAAATCTATGGTACCAAATTATTAGATAACTGAGAGGGGGTGAGGTTGGGTGGGGGGATGGGGTGAATTAGTTATCTACAATTATCATATAGTCCCTTTAAATATTTAAGTACCAATAAAACATCATACAATTCAATAACAATCACAAGATGTAAATATTAAACAACTCAGTCAAATTCTTTCATCCAAACTATTAACTCACTATTCCTTCCATTACCAAGTATCAGTAAACTTTCCATTTATTACCTAGTGATTACTTAGTTATTATAGAGTTTCAATAAACTATAAAACATGTAAAAAATAACTTCCAACACAAATAATATTCACATATTTGACAACAATATCTTAATGTAGAAATTATGTGAAGGGAAAAAACATCTAGGATTGGCAACCCAAAAAAATCACTCTTTTGAAGTGAACTCTACTAGGAGCCAACCTTGTTAAAGGTTACATGCACATTGTTAGTGTGACCTTGATAGAGGACTTTATCAAAAGATCTAGACCTTATCACTCCTTGTGCTAGACTAAAGAGTAACCTAATTTAGAGGACTTTAAAACACCACTAGTCGATGTTACCATATAGGATTTCACAGACTTGTTAGGTCCACTGGATTCTTCTGATATTTTCTACTATAATGGTTAAATAGTAATATTATAAGTGATCTATTAAGAATAACAACTACTTTTCCTTGTTCATATCCATGTTCTTTCTCTTTCTTCTCCTCTTTATTCACTTGGTTGATTCACACTTTCACCAATTTTGCTTCTTATCTTTCTTCTGCTCTGCTCACGTCACGTAGCTAATCTCTTTACTCCTTCTCTGCAACAAATTTTTACTCACAACAACCTTCAATAATATCATAACTAGTATCACCAATTCTTGATCAATGTCATGTCCCCTTTTCAAATAATTAAAAATAATAATCTTTTCTAAGGCAGGCAGGCCCAAAAAGGTGAAGTTTCGGAAAAAGGGGATAATATTTGGAAGCTAATGGACTAATAAATGAAAATTATTATTAAAATATATTTTATTAACCCCTCTTGGACGTGAGTTAGGGTTATGCCCTCTTTTAAGGAGTTTGGAGGCATTTTGGGCTCATTCCATAACTTGATTTTTGCTCATTTCTTTGTTATTCTTCAGAGGTTCCCAAACCTGTGGAGAAGGAGACCCAAGAATGGGAGTTTGAAGGTTTCTAAGAAGGATTTTAATCCATTCCATGTGCATGCTCATGCAGAGTTTTCCTTTTGTGCTAAACAATGCAGATTTGTGGTTTTTCGGGTGTGTTTTTGTAAGAGTTTGGTGTTTCCGGTTGAGTATTTCATATCAGTTTGGGTTGCTGCTGTATTTAAGACTTTTAGATGTTAAAATAGAGCTGAATATATGTATTTGGTCATGATTATACTTATGTGATAGATTATTAGTGTTTTTGTGGTGTTTTCGGGCTATTCTATGTTGTTTTCGGGAGCCCGATGAGCATTGTTTTTATCCTCTGTTTGGGAGCTGTTGTGTAAATGTTATACAGATCTGAAAATGTTATTTTTTAGGCTGTTATTCTGCTGAAATTTTTATAAAAATGTCCACTTTCAGATTTATTAATAATATGTGAAGCTGTGAAGTTTTTGGCACTATTTCCGGCATACTCGATTTGGGGTTTATTGAGAAATTGGTGGATCTTTGAAAGATTGGTTGTTTGATCTTAAAGATCTGATTAGAGGCTTGAAATATCATATACAATTAGACAAGGGACATTTCAGTGGTATCAGAGCTATGATCTTGCCAGCCTGAGGGTTTGTAGAAGTTTGCATGTCAGTTTTGACAATTACCCAAATCTTGCATGTCATAATTTATGGTTGCATGTTGCTTCTAATCAGCTGCATGTCAAAATTTATGGTTGTATGCTACTTCTAATCATTTTCATGTTAGTTCTTGGTGAATTTGGTGGTTGCATGTTGCTTCTAATTAGCTGCATGTCAAAATCTATGGTTGCATGCTACTTCTAATCATTTGCATGTTAGTTCTTGGTGTTTGAAGAAGTTATAACCTATTGGGGTTACACTCTACTTTATCCAGAATGGACAGGTATAGTACAGAGTCTCAGAGGACATGATCTTGGACAATTGATATCCAGAGTCAGAATAGTAGAAAGGATGGTTATTTATACATTCAAGATAAACTTAGGAAAATAAGCCATGACATGTCTGAACAGTTGGTTGAGCACCACCGTATGATGAATGACATGTTGTCCAACCCAACTAAGGTGGATAAGTTGACTAGATTTCTATTTGGTAGATTTTCTCATAGGGCAGGTGACACAATTACCAAGAACTTGCATGAGGAGTTTGAGAAACTAGCTTATAGCCAGGCAGAGGTCTCAGATTCTACTCCGCCACAGGAGGTAGTGAGAAAGGATATTACGCAGATTGATAGTAATGATCAACTTGATACTCAAATTGAGACAATTGTATACAGGTCATTAAAGGGTGATATCATAGGTATTCAGGATGGTATAGTTACAACAGGTAGTGACTATAGCGTAGTGGGTTTAGATGATTATTATGAGGATGTTGTTGTGCATGATGGTGAGATACCTAGTAGAGATGAGCAGACATTGAGCATTCATGACTTTGCTAAGAAAGAGTACTAGGCACAGTTAGATGCTTCATCACATGAGGTTGAGGCTGGTAGTACTTCACATGATTTGTCCAACCAGCTAAAAGTGACCAAAGACAGTATTGCGACTTTATTATCTCATCATGACAGGTATGTGGAGTTAGTTGGTATTGGTCATATTACTCAAGTGAGGATTTTGCTTGAGTTACCAGTTGATTCTAGTTTACAGATATGGACTTGAGATTGTTATATTGGCATTTGGGATTCATTTGACTCGAGATCTTTAACACTTTTTGGTAGCAGTGTTTTTTTGGGTGCTATTATGGATTTGATTAGCAGATTGCATGGTGTTGTCTTTTCTTGTGCTAGCAGCTTGTTCGATGTTGGTATTAGTTTTTATACACTGGTGTTGGGCTTTGTTCATATATCTAGTTGACCATACTTGCTGCAATGTGTTGATGATCTTTCATATTTGGTAGTGTGTACAGATGAGTCCCAGGATCATATTGGCATTGATGACATCCAGGAGGATGCAGTGGGTAGTTTTGAAGACTTAGTTTCTTTGGGTACAAAGGAGTTGGACAGCAGTGCTACAGTTTTTGATACTCCATTTGTTGATATGAGCTTTAGAGTTGATTCACAGGATATGGATGGTAATAATCTAGAGACTAGTAACTTTGAGGATACTCCTTTAGATAGTGCATCAGAGGAGGTTTGTAGGAGATAGTCAAGCCAGTGCCATCATGTGTCTAATCAGTTGAGAGTTAGTGAGCGAGACATTGCTATCGCTTGCCAACATTTTGATATTGCTCGTCAATTGTTAGCAGTTTATGGATGGGGTTCTCCTACTAGTGATGAGCAGGGAGGTAGTTATCTTTCCTTGATAGAGTTCCACTCTTTATGGGAGGCTATCTAGATTCTAAGATAGGATTATATGTAGTTGGTAGCTGACAAAGATTATCTTATGGAGTGGGGCAGTACAGCATATGATGCATTGTTGGCCAAGGAAGATGAGGTGAGTGAGCTTACTGAGCAGCTTGAGGTGACTTTTGAGATTCTTGAGAGTACACAATTGGCTTTCAAGGAGTCACAGTTTCATTTGGCTAAGGTGACCATGGAGTTAGAGCAACTATAGTCTTTACTAGATTCTATACAGTCACAAGCTGTAGTATCTGATGATCTAAGGATGTCCATGGTTGAGATTGTCAAAGATAGTGGAGATGGGGATGCATCCATCCTTGATACTAACATTGGCATATCGGGTTCATCCCCACTAGAGTCAGGTTCAGTTGAGTTGGGTGTTGCAGCAGATTGTTGTGGTATGCCTGACATGGTGGTGACCTCTAGCACTAATGGCACAAAGACTAGAGATGTTGTATCAAAGACCATGTGTGATGTTGGTGAGCCGATAGTTGGCATGGTTCCTGCTAGTAATACTACTCCCTTGGCGATGTCTTTAGAGGTAGTAGTTAGTTCCAACTTGGTTAGTGATCAATTGCAGTTAGTTACATCTGGATTGCAGTCTGAGCCGCTGACTGAGATTGGCGCATTCTATCAGCATTACATTGTGAGGTATGCTCATCAATTTACCTTTGATGACCATGTTGATGAGATGATGATATAGAGATGTACTTTGGTTCCTAGTGCTTATCATCAGTTATGGGATAGTTTAATGCCTCAGGATGAGAGTTGTGATGGGCATGACATGGCGATAGGTTCTACAATTGATAGCTTGATAATACATGACTTAGAGTAGGAGTTTCGAAGTGATGCTTCAGCGGGTGTTGTTATTGATTCTACTCCTTTGGCTATGACATCTCCTGACTTAGCTGGTGATCAGTCACAGTGGGTTGTATCACTTGTTCATGGTGATTTTTTGACTGAGGTTGGTTTTTTTTATCAACATTATATTGCAAGGTATGTACATCAGTTAGCGTTTGATCCTTATGTTGAGGAGTTGATGGCAGGCAAATTTGGTTTGGGTTCCAATTCTTGCTGTTTATCTTGTGATGGATTTTCACCATCAGGGGTGCATGGGAGTTATGGTTATGAGATAGTGGTCAGTGATCTACAAAGTTGTGTTGACTGCAGGAGTTGTATAGTGTGTGGATTCTCCATATTTGGTACAGTTTCATTCGGGAGCATTCACCATTGTTGCAGAGTTGGATTGTACATTCCGTATAGGCCAGTAGAATGCATTGATGGTATTTACTCTGTTGGTAGTTTGATTTGTCCACTTTACTTGGGTTTTGATGTTCTAAGAGTTTGTGTCTCATGGGTTTCTAACTGTGGAAGTTGTGACTTTGGAGTTTGGTTGAGCAGTAATTGTCAGTTTGATTATGGATTCCTCTTGGTTATATTGCAGAGGATATTGCAGGAGCCTGTGTTAATTGACAATAGTATAGTTCATGACTACATTTGGGATCCAGGTGGATTGATTGGTTTATTGTTCAACCATTTCTTGAGGACAAGCAATATTTGGAAGGGGAGGACTTGTCATGTCCCCTTTTCAAATAATTAAAAATAATAATCTTTTCTAAGGTAGGCAGGCCCAAAAAGGTGAAGTTTCAGAAAAAGGGGATAATATTTGGAAGCTAATGGACTAATAAATGAAAATTATTATTAAAATATATTTTATTAACCCCTCTTGGACGTGAGTTAGGGTTATGCCCTCTTTTAAGGAGTTTGGAGGCATTTTGGGCTCATTTCAGAACTTGATTTTTGCTCATTTCTTTGTTATTCTTCAGAGGCTGCCAAACTTGTGGAGAAGGAGACCCAAGAATGGGAGTTTTCAGGTTTCTAGGAAGGCTAAGTATGGTATTTTGAAGCCATTCCATGTGCATGCTCATGCAGAGTTTGCCTTTGTGCTGAACAGTGCAGATTTGTGGTTTTTTGGGTGTGTTTTTGTAAGAGTTTGGTGTTTCCGGTTGAGTATTTCATATCAGTTTGGGTTTCTGCTGTATTTCAGACTTTTAGATGTTAAAATAGAGCTGAATATATGTATTTGGTCATGAATATACTTTTATGATAGATTATTAGTGTTTTTGTGGTGTTTCTGGGCTATTCTATGTTGTTTCCGGGAGCCCGATGAGCATTGTTTTTATCCTCCGTTTGGGAGCTGTTGTGTAAATGTTATACAAATCTGAAAATTTCATTTTTTAGGCTTTTATGCTGCTGAAATTTCTATAAAAATGTCCACTTTCATATTTACTAATAATATGTGAAGCTGTGAAGTTTTTGGCACTATTTTCGGCATACCTGATTTGGGGTTTATTGAGAAATTGGTGGATCTTTGAAAGATTGGTTGTTTGATCTTAAAGATCTGATTAGAGGCTTGAAATATCATATAAAATCAGAAAAGGGACATTTCAATCAACAAACAACAATCTCACAAAATCAACAACATAAAATTGTCTTATGCTCCTCCTTAAATAGTTTTCTCAATACTTCTAGATCATTCCATCTTTTGTCGCTTAATCAATGTCATTGATCTTAGGGTTATAACAGAATTCCTTCATACAATGAATTTAGATGCTCGAAAAGTATAACTTGCATAGAAATTTTTGTACATCTTTATCCTTCTTTAATCTCCATCATCATATCCTTGTTGAATTTTCTCAATCGATGATCTTGTAACAAACTTTGACTCGTGCCTTAGACCATCTCAAACTTTCCAAATTTTCATTGAAAGTCAACCTTAGATTCTAATTCTTTAAACTTATTCATCCAGTTGTCACTCAGTAAACATAACATTTTATCAGGCAACATAATAATATGTTAATACTAACTAGCTCAAACAACACTATGTTTTCCTTCTTCCTTTGCTAATCACTTAGGCAACACTGTCATCACTTGGTAAATACAGTCTCCCTTCATTAATTTTGTCACTTGATTAAGGTTGTGTTCTTCAATATATTAAAACAATACATGATTTTGAAATAATCAAACCAATAATACATTGTCATTGCCCAACTCATTCAAGTACCCATCAAATACCTTACATATCACTTCTATTTTCATCATACTTTCTTCAAATCCTCTTCATCAATTGAATGATATGGTACTCAAACTAAGTTAGCATAATGTCTAGCCAACTAATAATTTGACATCAATGAAGATATAATAACTAATATGACACGTTTACATGCATTCATATCACCATCAGCTAACTATCTTTCACTATCAATTAAATTATCAGTTAGGGCTAACAAATGAAAAGACTTTGATGTGTAGAATATTTACAACACCAACTTCCCTTAATAATGCCAATAAGACCCAAAGGGTCAAAATCCAACATTTTAGGTATGTAGATATTCTTCCCTTTTTGTGTTTTTAATGAATATTTATTTGTTTTAATGAAAAATTAGCTATTTTTAATGTATATTTAATTGTTTTGATGATTATTTAGAGGCTTTTCATTATATCTTAATTATTTTTATGTTTGTATGTTGTTGTTGTTGTTAGTTTTATCATAGATGAGTATTTTTTATTATGTTAGATAGTTTTACACAATACTTATTAGAAAATATTGAAAAAATATAGCTAAAACCGTAGTTAGAAAAAAAATTAGGTTTACAAAATAAAAAATAAAAACCCTAGGTAGATAGAAAACAAAAAATAAAAACCCTAGGAAGATAGAAAATAAAAAATGAAAAAACTACATCTCGAAAACAAAAAATAATCCTCTCCCCTGAATTTTTCTCTCTTCTCACTCTCTCTCATCTTTCTCTCTCATTATTTTTCAATCTCTCTCCTTACTCTCTCCTCTC
Source organism: Cupressus sempervirens (assembly GCA_028749045.1). Classification (NCBI taxonomy): domain Eukaryota; kingdom Viridiplantae; phylum Streptophyta; class Pinopsida; order Cupressales; family Cupressaceae; genus Cupressus; species Cupressus sempervirens. Next base: position 288,113,817 of record CM053786.1, on the reverse strand, counting down.
TCCCCTTACTCTATCTCTCCTCACTTTATCTCTACTCTCTCTCCTCTTTCTCTTTCCTCCATATCTCTCCTCGCTTTCCCTCTCCTCGCTTTAAAATTGTGTACAATTAGATGTTTAAATATATGTATTTAATATTACACATTTTTAAAATGTTTTTGATATTTAGATGTGAAATTTAATTTTTAATTTTAGATGTGCATTCCATTTTTCTTATGCACATGTTGTTGGTCTCAGAATGGTTTTCACATTTGAGTGTCAACACACTTAACCACTTTCTACATAAAAGCTAAGTACATTACATATGCCAAGCTACAGTATGTGCTGAGTGACTTCAGGCGTCAAGCATTATACAAGTGCCCAATGATATATAGGTGTCAAGTCACAGTTGATGTTGAACAAGTCAGAATGCTTCATGTGGCGAGTGAGCTAGAACTATGCATGTGCCGAGCAAGACAAAAAGTAATAGGTGTTGAGCAAACTAGGATCAAACATGTGTCGAGCACCAGTAATCTAGTATGTGCCAAGTAACACAGAATCAACATATGAGTTCATGCTTTCACAAACTCAGATGTAAACCATTTTTTTTGAGCTGACATAGAGGGATTTTGAAGGATAATAAGGATAAGAATGAATCTTTTATATTTCCTATGCAATCAGCATGCAGCTAATAAGAAAAATGGAGAAGGCATGCAACCAATGAGAAAAGTGTAAGGAATGAGTAGGAATTAAAGATTCAATATGGATCATAGATCCATACCTAACCCTAAGTCTACGAAGTCTTTATAAGAAGGCTTAGACCCCACAATTTCATGTTGCTAAATAAAATTTAAGGAAGTTGATAAGCAGATAGCAAAACTGTAGTATATGGCAAATAGCAGGGGTATCACAGACTTAGTGAATTGGGCAGCAATTACTTATCCAATTGATCAAAATAGAACAAGGGCTACGAAAAGATATCAAATCAAGCAAGGATCGCATCAAAATGAGCAGATCAAGTGCTTGAAATCAACAATTGAAGATTGTAAGCAATCTGGTCAAAGATTTCTAATACTCTCTAACAATTGTATTAGATTGTGAAAATCCTATAATGATAGGTTAGCTTAATAGCTATCTTGTAGATCCTTTGAAGAGGTGACTAAATCCTTTAACAAGGTGACACTTCATGTAAAGTGTTTGTAAATCCTTTAATTAGGTCACTATTGACACAATGTAAAGCCTTTAACAGGGTAGGCCTTTGATAGGGCAGACCATTAGAAGTGGTCAAACAATTATTGATGCAATGATTTTGTGTATATCATCCTCGCCCCAGTTTTACCTTCTTATTCCTGAAGGGTTTCTGGGTTATCAAAATTCTAGTGTTATGTGTGTTGATGCATGTGTTTACTTTATGTTTATTTAATATATTTACATGCATGCAGTTTACTTTTAGTTATTTGTTTTAAAGGATTTGAAAAGGTTAAAGTGTAGTACTTTTGATTCACCCCCGTCTCAAAAGTACTCTTCTCATTTGATTATTCCAACAATTGGTATCAGAGCAAAGTACTCACAAGGAGAAGCCTAATAGCTTAGAGAAAAGATCTGAAGATGGAAGTCTTCAAACTTGGGAAGATCATAGATAATCAAGTGATTGATGTGCACCTCGCTCTACACAAATTGGAGAAAGCTAGAGAAGAATTGAGAAAATCCTTGAAAAGAAGGAAGGATATAGCCATAGCTGAAAATTGCATACACTAGAAGGAGATTGACACCACACAAGTGTTTTCAAATGGATATTCCAAAGAATTTGATGGAACAATAGCTGAATTGATAGAGAAGAATAGAGCTCAAGCAGAAGAAATTAGAATACTCAAGCTTGAACAAGAATCACAAGCCATAATGCTTTGTGAAGTAACTAAATTGAAGAAGAAAGCCATTAAATACAAGGCTATGATAGAAGATGATAAGAGAAATTTTACCAATAGATTGGAGGAGAAGACAATTGAATTTGAAAGAATCTCAAACATGTAGCTTGACACCTTAAGCTAGATGATGAATGCACATCATAAATTGAATATGAAAGACATTGAGATCTCTACATTGAAGATAAAAATTAATCAACTACAAAATGACCCGAAAAGAGAGAAAGAAGTTGCAGAAAGCTTCAAAAAACCCAATGAGGCTATCAAGTACTTTGAGCAGCTACTGAAATCACCAAGGGCCAGTAATAATACTTCAGGACTTGGTTACACTAGCACTGAAAAAGGAGAATCATCCAAGACTACAGAAAAAAGGAGTAACAAAGGTAAGAGTACTAATCCTACTTATCATTTATGTAGTAAAAAGGGACATACCTCTCTAATGTATGCAGAAGCAAGGATGGCCATTAGCATGATAAGCCTAAAAATGCAAACTTTTGTCACAAGTGCAAAAAGCAAGGACATCAAGGACATGAATGTAGGACCAAGACCATGAGGACATGAAGATTTGATGGTCACTGCTACAATTGCAAGAAATATGGACATAGAGAATTTGAGTGTAGATCAAAGCCTATATGGACACCTGATCAACCTACAAGGAGAAACAACTATGCACACCACTACAACTAGGATTACAACACTAGGATTAGTTGTCACTACTGTGAGGAGTATGGGCATGTTCCTGAGAACTATATAAGAACACATTTTAGAGTGAACTATAGCAGATGGTTAAATCAAACCACATGTTTCAGTTGCTTGAAGACTGGTCATATCAGCAGGAATTGCCCAACAAAGTCAAAAGCACCCAAGTCAAAAGTCAACAAAGGAAAAGAGAAGGTAGATGTTGAACAAATCAGACGGAAAATGAACAAGACTTGGAAGAAGAAAGATGAGTGTAGCACATCAAATGGAGGGATCACTTCACCCAAGAGGTCAAGTGGTCACATCTCATCCAATTAAGCAAGGATAGGTGTATGGGACTGATATACAAAGTTATATCATACATCAGTCCCAAGACAAAGAAGTACTACAAAGAAGAAATCAGCATGAGCAAAGATACCAAGTCAAAATTTGAAGTTTTTGCAAATACTGTTAAATTGTCCTTAGATGTTGAGCAAAGTTCCAGTTGATGCTGAGTTGTTAGTAGTGACCGAGTTGATGGTTGATTCTAAGTTGAGAAATGTCAATGGAAGTCAAGCGAACAAAATTCAATGGAAGTCGAGTCATGTTGAAACCTTCGTTTACAGTTGTATGCGCTAAGCATTTAATGCTAGGTTTTGAAATGTATAAGATCAAATTTTGATCATTTTTATGCCATTCAAATGTAGAGCAAAGATGAAAAGAGTGCAGAAGTGATGAAACAACAACCTTAAATCCATTTGCATCGGTTTCAACAATGATTCAACATAAATTTTGTCAATCTAAGGTATTTATCAAGTGTCGAGCTATGCAATGTTAAAGTTTTAATATATTGAAACCCTAGATCGGTATAATGGCTTCTAGTTCTAAGAACCCTAAGGGAAAGGAAAGTCATGAGGTCCACCTAGTTAGTAATGAAGTAAAACAACCTAAGTTTAGACCCATTCTCAAGGTAGCCTACAAGAACAACCCTGCTAGTGCATTGTCCATAATTCCACCCAAGGTTGTCATGGTGCAGGATGTAAGAAAGTATTACAACTGTAAAATCCTTTGACGCCCAAGTGAGCTCAGTAGAAACTGCCTTCACAATGTAGTATTCAAGAACACTCGGTAGACTCTATAATTCACTTTCCTAACCTTCTAAACTCAGTAGACTCTGTCTTTTTCTTTGCTAACCAACTGAGCTCGATAGACTCTGTCTAATAACTGATATGACATTTGTGTAACATCAAAGACAACACCCAATTGAACAATTATATCCAACAATCTCTCTCTTCAGTATTGATGGCAACACAACATGTCATAGTAGAATGAAATTTGAAAACAAGTATTTTCTGACAGAATGTTTCTCCCTCTTAGATTTTATTCCACAAACTTCTCAAATACAGTAATCTCCCTCTATGAAGGAATTACATAAACAACAAATTCTTCACAAACAAATTCAAATTTCAGAAAGATATGATAGTATACTCAGGTAAGTGCACCAAGTTGTGGTGCCAAAAGGGGGGGTATAAGTGGACACCTTTTTCCTGAAATCACCAATTTCTGGATTTCAACAAGAATTTGAAGATAGTTACGCTCAAAATTTTAAGATATGACAAAAACAAAAGTCATAGTCCTCTGAATCTAGTTTCTAAACTACTTTTTTTTTTCAAAATGGTTTAGTTTTAGGTCCTCTAAAAAGGGGGCCACAAAAAGTGGTACTGTTTATTCCAGAAAAACATAACATAGTAAAAAGTGTGGCCCTCCTAAAATTTTAACTTTTTTTTTGAAAATCTTTAATCGCTTTAGTCAAAAGTTACCTAACACTATGTAGTTTATCCCAGATTTTTTGGGTAATTTTTTAATGTGTATTTTTTTTTAATGAATTTTTCAATCAGACACATCCCAAAAATGTGAAATATCTGTGTGCTCCCCCTAGAAATGATTGAAAACTAATCTAAAATCAAAACTTCTTTTTTTCAAAATGTGTAGAATGGAGCCTAGTTTCTAAAAAACTAAGTTTTTGCAAAATTTGATGAATGAGCTAAAATCTACAGCCCAATTAGTACATGTTGGTTTTTGACAAAAAATGGACATACATTCAAAATAAATTATAGATGAAAGGCTTGAAATAGTTCAAATAAAAAACAAATTATATGGTTGTGTAGCTAACACAGAGACCTACAATGTCATGTAACCTGATTTTATCGATGCTCAACCCTGAGGAAACTGGAAGGAGAGCACACAAGAAAAATCAATCATTTTTTGTATGTTTGTAGCAAAACACGTCTTAGACTAGTTTATAGACTCCAAAGCTTTGGGTTGGATCCCCAAGGCAAAGCCAAACATTAGGCTTGGTAGAATGTAAAGCTTTAAATAACACATGCACCCTATATAGCGCGCACGCGCTATTTAAACCCTTTTAAATTTACTTTTAAATAGCGCGTACGCGCTTTGTAAATTTTTTTTTTGAAAAGTGTGCACGTGCTTTAATGCATACGCACTATAGTGCGTGCGCACTATAGTGCATACACACTATAACACGTACGTGCTTTGCAAAACTACAATGAAAAAAAAAGGTGTCATCTTTTTGGCACCACAACTTAGTGCACTTACCCTGTAGTTCTCCCTCTTTGACAACACATGCCAAAGACAACACAAACCAAATGAGTTGCAATGTACCTTAAGTACTGATTCATATGCAATGTTCTCATGACTATGTTGCATGAACTAATAGATATTCAACTTGATTCCTATTGATGCATCACTAAAAATTCATTTTAGTGAGCCTTAGATAGGGGAATGACCCCTAATTTACCTCTTAGATACAAGAATGCATCCTTAGGTAAAGGCTTGGTGAATATGTCAGCAATTTGTTCCTTTGTATGGACATATTCCAATTTAATCTCCTTATCTTGCACCAATTCTCTGACAAAGTGATACTTTATTGCAATGTGCTTGGTTTTTGAGTGCATTGCTGGATTTTTAGATATGTTAATCGCACTTGTATTGTTAAAAAATATAACAATAGGTTCTTTGATTCCCACCTTCATGCCTTCCAATAATTGTTTGAACCAAACAATATTAGAATAGTTTACTGTTGCAGTAGCATACTCTACTTCAGTTGAGCACATTGCAATAAAGTATCACTTTGTCAGAGAATTGGTGCAAGATAAGAATATCAAATTGGAATATGTCCATACAAAGGAACAAATTGCTGACATATTCACCAAGCCTTTACCTAAGGATGCATTCTTGTATCTAAGAGGTAAAATAGGGGTCATTCCCCTATCTAAGGCTCACTAAAATGTTTTTTTAGTGATGCATCAACAGGAATCAAGTTGAATATCTATTAGTTGATGCAACATAGTCATCAGAACATTGCATATGAATCAGTACTTAAGGTACATTGCTACTCATTTGGTTTGTGTTGTCTTTGGCATGTGTTGTCAAAGAGGGAGAGTATACTATCATATCTTTTTGAAATTTGAATTTCTTTGTGAAGAATTTATTTTTTATGTAATTCCTTCATAGAGGGAGATTACTGTATTTGAGAAGTTTGTAGAATAAAATCTAAGAGGGAGAAACATTCTGTTAGAAAAATACTTGTTTTCAAATTTCATTCTACTATGACATGTTGTGTTGCCATCAATGCCGAAGAGAGAGATTGTTGGATACAATTGTTCCATTAGGTGTTGTCTTTGATGTTACACAAATGTCATATTAGTTATTAGATAGAGTCTATCAAGCTCAGTTGGTTAGCAAAGCAAAAGACAGAGTCTACTGAGTTCAGAAGGTCAGGAAAGTGAATTATAGAGTCTGTTGTGTGTTCCTGAATACTACACTATGAAGACAATTTCTACTGAGTTCACTTGGGCGTGAAAGGATTTTGAGATAGAGGTTAGTGTTAACCGAGCTCCCAAAGTTAATAAAAGAAAGTTAGTTTCTACAGAGCTCACAAGGTCAACGAAGGAAAATCAGTTCTTACTAAGTCCACTCGGTCTCTAAAGGATTTTTGCATAATTCATAGTGTTTACTGAGCTTCACTTGGTTAACAATGGAAATTTTTCTGGAGCAATGTTTATCGAGCAGGATCAGCCAATGAAAGATTTCATTGTTTTGGGAAATAAAGTTTAATTGTTTCATGTAATGTTTGTAGCCAACTGATGTATTGTTTATTGGTAAATGCAACTTGCAAATGAGCTAACTTGACAATTTGTAATGTATAAATAAAAGGTCAAGTTGTGAATTCTAAAGTATGAATGAATGAATGGATGCATGAATGAGCAATTTTGTGTGAAGAAGGTGTGAGAAAATTTTGAAGAAGGATCAGATATCCTTGAGTAGCAACAAAAGTGTATTTGACTAGTGAGGATCTAGTGAAGAAGAACATAGATCTGTATCAGCAAAGTTTAGTTGCATCTCATTTAGGTCACTCATTGTTACTTTTTCACAATTGTAGTAGTGAATTCTAAATCTCTTAATAGAGTTGGTTTAGTAGCCATTTTTTTAAATCCTCTAACAAGGTGGACAGTTCTATTAAATTGTTCTAAAGTCCTCTAGCAAGGCCACTTCCAGCAGGGTGATTAAATCCTCTAATAGGATCACACCTAACAGTGTGTTTTGTAACTTTAACAGGGTTGGCTCCTAATAGGGCTTACTTTAGAAGAGTGAAAATTGGTAGCTAGTTACTTGGTGGTTTTTCCTGTATTGGGTTTCCACGTTAAATCTAGTGTCTCTTGTGTTCATGTTGTTTCCTTTTGCTTTTTACTTGTCCAAGAAACCAACCTCTTTCCAAGAAAGAAAGCTCCTTCACTTGTAATCTTTCTGTCATCAATGTTTCTTGCCCAATCTGCATCAATAAACACTTTCAAATCTAGATTACCTCCAAATTTATACCATAATCCATAATCTTCAGTACCTTTCAAATATCTCATGATCCTTTTGATTGCCATCATGTGATTTTCTCTTAGTTTTGCTAAAAATCTTGCTACAATACCAACTGCAAGAGCAATATCTAGCCTTGTATGAACTACATGCTGCAACTTTCCAATCATAGATCTATATAGTGTCTGATCTACCTCTTTTGATTCATCATCCTTGGTAAGCTTTAGACTAGTGCACATAGGAGTCCCAACTGGTTTATAGTCTTCCATGCCAAACTTTTTCAGTATCTCCCTGATGTATTTTGACTGAAAAATGTAGATGCCATTCTTACTTTGCTAAATTTGAAGACCAACAAAGAATTTGATTTCTCCAAACATTGACATCTCAAATTCTTTGTTCATTTTCTCTCAAAATTCTTTGCAAAGATCATCATTTCCTATGAACAAAGTATCATCCACAAATATTTATGCCAAAACAATCTTATTATCTGGTCCTTCCTTGATATACAAGCTACTATTATCATTAGTTCTTTGAAATCCAATCTGAATAAGATAGTTATGCAATCTTTCATACCATGCTCTAGGGGCTTGTTTCAGACCATAGAATGCTTTGTGTAATTTTTAGACCATGTCTCTCTTGTTTGGATCAAAAAAACCTTCAGGCTACTCAATGTAGACTTCTTCTTCCAGTATACCATTGACAAATGCAGCTTTGACATCCATCTAATAAACCTTAAATCCTTTATATGCAGCATATGCAAGTAGGGTCTTGACACCTTCTAATCTTGCAATAGGAGCAAAAGTCTCTCCATAGTCTATTCCTTCTTCTTGAGAGTATCCTTTGCATACTAGTCTAGCTTTGTTCCTTGACACCTTACCATCTTCATTCAACTTATTTTTGAATATCCACTTAGTTCTAATCACATTTTTGTCTTTAGGCCTAGGTACAAGAGTCCATGTTTTGTTTCTCTCTATTTTCTCTATCTCTTCATTCATAACCTCAATCCAAATTTCATTTTCTAATGCATCTTTGACACTTCTGCGTTCAAAATCAGCAAGTAAACAAGTACCTTTCAACTTACTTCTTGTCATAGTTCCTCCAGATTTATCTCCAACAATTTGATCTGGTGCATGATGTCTCCTGACATACTTAGCTAATACAGGTTTCTTGCCTTTTGAATGATTTTCATTGTCATCCTCTTGCACTTCAACTTTAGGTTCTAGCTATTTTGTCTATTGCTCGAGTCTTTCGAACTTGGTAGGCATTGGCTCGATAGCATTTGAATGTGACTCAGGTTCTTGTAGCTCAATTTGAACTTCTCACAACTCAATTATTGAAGACTCGGGAGTAGAAGATTTTTGATTGACAAGTGTATCTAGCACTATATCAGGTTCAATGAAAACAAATCTCCTATAATCTTTTGGTTCCTTTTTGCTTTCTTCTTTAGTCCTTTCTACAAACTCATCAACTTTCACATGTGCACTTTCTATGACTTTGTGAGTAGACAAATTCAGGCATCTATATGCTTTACTCTTGCAAGAATATCTCAAAAATATTCTTTCATCACCTTTCACATCAAATTTACCTTTTCTAGATTCTTTCAAAATGTAACATTTGCTTCCAAATACTTTTAGGTAACTTACATTGGGTTTATGGCCATAGCATAACTCATAGGGGGTTTTGAATGAGTCCTTCTTCAGTTGTACTTGGTTCAAGGTATGAACTACATGTTGAAAATATAGATGAAGTAACTGAGAGGGGAGGGGTGAATTAGTTACCACAAAAACAATTTTAAAAATCTCTTAGATGTCTATAATGCTTACTTACTGCTAATACTCGGTAAATAGTGCAGGAATACTGTAACTTGATAGGTTAACTAGTTACTAATAATCTAGCATTCATAGTTATTAATATGCATGCAAAGGTTAAATAAATGAACACAAAAGACACCAGATTTAATATAGAAACCTAATATGGGAAAAAACACCAAGTAACTAGTCACCAATTTTCACTCTTCTGAAGTGAGCCCTGTTAGGAGCCAACCCTGTTAAAGGTTACAATACACGCTATTAGGTGTGACCTTGTTAGAGGATTTAATCACCCTATTGGAGTGGTCTGGTTAGATGTCTTTAGAACAATTCAACTGAACTGTCACCTTGTTAGAGGATTTACAAAATGGCTATTAAACCAACTCTGTAAAGAGATTTTGGATTCACTATTACAATGATTAGAAAGCAACAATGAAGTGACCTGAATGATATGCAACTTATCTTTTTCTAATTATAGATGTCTGTTCTACTTTGTTGGATCCTTACTGATCAAATACAACTTTGCAGCTCCTCCAGTATATCTAATCCTTCATCAGAATTCACTTAATATTTTCTTATTCCATCTTCATTGATATATTTTTCACTCACTCTTCAGTTCACAACTTGAACATCTATATATATACCTTTTAGATTATCAAGTTAGCTCAAATATAAGTTACAACAACTGAAAAAATCATTACATTAGTCGGCTACACTTATTACACGAAGCAATTGAACTTAATATCAAAACAATAAAATCCTTCGCTAGCCGACCCAGCTCGGTAACCACTGCTCCAGAATGGTTTTCTAGTGTTAACCAAGTGAAGCTTGGTAAACATTACAAACCCTACAAAAATCCTTTGGAGACTGAGTGAACTCGATTAACACTGACCTTCCTTTGCTGACCTTGTGAGTTCAGTAGAAGCTAACTTTCTGCCACATTATCTTTGATGACCGAGTGAGCTCAGTAGACATTGACTTTTCTTCGTTAACCTTGGGAGCTCAGTTAACACTAAGTTTCTATTACAAAATCCTTTTATGCCTGAGTGAGCTTGGTAGACATTGAATTTTCTTTGTTAACCTTGGGAGCTCGGTTAATGCTAACTTTCTGCTACAAAATCCTTTGATGCCCGAGTGAGCTTGGTAAGAACTAACTTTACTGTGTAATATTTAGGAACATTCGGTAGACACTGTAAATTTCTTTGCTGATCATCTGAGCTTGGTAGACTCTATCTGATGACTGATATGACATTTTTCTAACATCAAAGACAATACACAATTAACAATTATATCTAACACTATAGTTTTGATAGCTTCCTTCCAGTATTTCATAGCAATGTTCTTTTCAATCATTAAGGTTCTCGCACGATCCATCATAGATCTATTCCTCCTTTCAACTATTCCATTTTTCTTGAGAGTTCCAGGTGCTAATACCTATCTTTTGATTCCCTTTTCAATGCAAAAGTTTTTGAACTCATGGGATATGAATTCACCACCTCTGTCTAACCTCAAGCATCCAGTCTTTTGCCTATTTCCTTTTCTACTTTGGCCAAATACCATTGGAACTTTTCAAACACTTTTGATTTTTCTCTTAGGTACATGACAGTCATCATTCTTGAGTAATCATCAACAAAAATAATGAAGAATTTTTCTCTATTATAGCTTTCAATTCCAATGGGTCCACACAAATCAGTATGCACAATTTCTTAAACTTCTTCAGATTGATAGTTCTTATTTTTAAAGCTAGTCTTTCCCATCTTACCAATTTGACAATTCTTGCATAGACCAACCTCATGTTTCTTTATATTGGGAATGCCTCTTACTTTCCCGAATTTGCTTATTTTCACAAGGTTATCAAAGTTCACATGACCCAACCTTCTATGCCATAACCAACTTTCTTCAACTTGAGCAATAAAGCATGAACATTCACCAAGTTCAAGATAGAATAAGTTACCTTTTGTTTGAATGCCAGATCCAATCAACTTTCCTTTTTCATCTAGCAGTCTTGCTTTTCCATGCATGAATTCCACTTTGAATCCATTATTGAGTAGTTGTGCCACACTCAACAGATTGTGTTTTAGTCCCAATATGCATTATCACATACAAGCTCTTTGGTTAGTGAGATTCTTCCTCTTCCTTTTATACAAAAAGGTTCATTATTACCAAACCTCACACTACCACCATCATAGTCTTCAAAATGTTCAAACTTAGTTTTATCACCAGTCATATGATGAGAGCAACCACTATCTATAATCCATGTATCATTTTTGTTCACATGAGAGATAAGTATAATTTTATATTCCTCATCATCATTAGATTCATCTTTTACAGCAATGTAAACAATTTCATCTTCTTCTTCATCAAAATCATTAGAATCTCTAACCATGAAACATGTTTTCTTACCTTTGTCCTTGAATGATTTGAAGTCTTTCTTGCCATTGCACTTGTGACTTTTCTTCTCATCCTTGTTCTGATTATTTGGGCACCTAGTAGCAATATGTCCAATTTCTTCACATGAAAAATAAATTAGAGGAACCTTACCTTTGTATTTTCCTCTGCCTCTAGAATATTTCCTTGCAAGAAAAGCTTCAACCACCTCAAGATCACCATCTAAACTCTATTCTAATTCTTTTTCACTTTTAGACTAAGAATTCTTTATCTTCTTTCTTTTTTTCCTTGAGTGAAAGCTTGGCTTCAAATGTTGATTCAATGTTCTTGGAAGCTGGAACATAGTTATCATTGTTATCTAGCTTAAATGCAGTCAATCTTCTTACTATGGCCTCTAAATTTATCTTATGATTTGCTTCACATTTTCTTTCTTGAATTGTAGGGACTCTAATTGCATAAATAACAAGTAATGTTCTAAGAACTTTACTTACAATTGTTTCCTCCTCAATGTCCCCTCCAAAAGCCTTGATTGCGGTGACAACTACTTTGACTCTTTCAACATACTTAGCAATGTTTTCATCCTCTTTCATCCTCATTTTATCAAATTGTCCTCTTAAGCTTTCTGCTTTGGCTCTTCTCACATTATCATCACCTCCATAGATATCTTTCATCTTGTTCCACATTTCAAAGGCAGTTGTGCAGTCTTTGACATCATCAAATTCTTCATAGCTTAGGGTAGATGCAATGTCAATCATCATGGTGTTATGAGTCTTCTTCTCAGCAATGTCATTAGTAGATAATGTGCTAGAAGGAGTTACATATGCTTGATCAAGATATTTCAATCCTAAATCTCTAATGGAAGTTAGATGGAGTCTCATGAGACCTTCCCATGCTGAAAAGTTATCCCTGTTAAGCCTTGGAATTTCCCTTTTGTAAGACATCCTAATCTTTAGCTTAGATCCTTGAAATATTTCCTATAAGCACCAAAAGCTCTGATACCAATTTTTAAAATTATAGATGGAGTAACTGAGAGGGGGGGTGAATCAGTCACAACAAAAACAAATCCACAGATCCCTTAGATGTCTTAAATAACTAGTTATTGCTATCACTCAGTAGCCATACACAAAAATGTTGTAACTCAGTAGATTAACTTGTTATTGATCTTTAAATATTCACAATTATTAGCATGCATGCAAAAGGAAATAACATGACAAGAGACACCAGATTTAATGTGGAAACCCAATATGGGAAAAACCACCAAGTAACTAGCTACCAATTTTCACTCTTCTGAAGTGATCCCTATTAGGAGCCAACCATGTTAAAGGTTACAAAACACACTGTTAGGTGTGACCCTATTAGAGGATTTAATCACCCTGCTAGGAGTGGCCTTGCCAGAGGACTTTAGAAAAATTTAGTAGAACTATCCACCTTGTTAGATGATTTTTAAAAATGGCTGCTAAACCAACTCCGTTAAGAGATTTAGAATTTACTACTATAATTGTGAGAAAGTAACAATGAGTGACCTGAATGAGATGCAACTAAACTTTGCTGATACAGATCTCTGTTCTACTTCACTAGATCCTCACTGATCGAATACACCTTTACTACTCCTCAAGGATATCTGATCCTTCTTCAAAATTTGCTCACACCTTCTTCTTCACACAAACTCACTCATTCATGCATCCATTCATTCATTCATACTTTAGAATTCACAACTTGACCTTTTATTTATACATTACAAATTGTCAAGTTAGCTCATTTACAAGTTACATTTACTAATAAACAATACATTAGTTGGCTACAAACATTACATGAAACAATTAAGCTTTATTTCCCAAAATAATGAAATCCTTCATTAGCCGACCCTGCTCGATAAACATTGATCCAAAAATGATTTCCAGTGTTAACCAAGTGAAGCTTGGTAAACACTACAAAAATCCTTTGGAGATCAAGTGAACTTGTTAAGAATTGATTTTCCTTCGCTGACCTTGTGAGCTTGGTAGAAACTAACTTTCCTTTGTTAACCTTGGGAGATTGGTTAACACTAACCTTTGTCTCAAAATCCTTTGACACCCGAGTGAGTTTGATAAAAATTGTCTTCATAGTGTAGTATTTAGGAACGCTCGGTAGACTCTATAATTCACTTTGTTGACCTTCTAAACTTGGTAGACTCTATCTTTTGCTTTGCTGACCAACTGAGATTGATAGAATCTATCTAATAACTAATATGACTGTAGACACCTAAAAATCCTTTTAAAAATAAAGTATTTTTTTTTTTTGAAAAAATCCCTGATGACATCATCATTTATTAATTAATTATTTAATTAATTAATTAATTAATTTTTATGCCATTAAATCCCTTTATCTTAATTAAAAATATTTAATTAAGAAATCCCTCCCAAAAATGTTTAAATCTTATTTAAGCATTATTTCCTTATTTATTAATTATTTAATTAATAAATTGACCAAAAATCTCAAAATAAATAATTTTTTTTTTTTTTCCAAAACTTGGCCAATTTCCTTAAGACCACTAACCTCTTCCAAAATTTTCTAATCCTTCTTTAATTTTGATTAAAGGCTAATACCATCATTTTCTACCCCTAATCCCAACTCAAAATATTTAATTAAGATTAAATATTAATTCTCATATTTATTAAAAAAGTTTTAATAAATATCTCCTCAACCCAAACCCTTGAAATAAATAAAACTTTATTTATTTCCTAAAAATCTAATTTATCCTCATCCTAAGAAGTTCTAGACTCTTCTAGAAAGTCTTCATCCTCATCCTAGGAAATTCTAGACTATTCTAGAAAGTCCTTATCCTCATCCAAAGTCTAGACTCTTCTAGAAGATGTCTTTAAACCTAATCCTAATCCCCTCCTAACCTTTTCACATTCCCTAAACATGGGTTAAGACTTGCTAACTCAAGCCAAAGTTAACAAATATCTCCTCCTTCACCCACCCTCATTAATTGCAATCCACTTGCCATCCACTTGCCTATCCCTAAGCTAATCCTAAACCATCCTAATCCATCCTCTAATCATTTACACAATCCTAAGCAAGCTTAAAACCCTCCTAATCAAGCCCAAGTTGAAATTGCTCTCATCTCCCTCAAAATATCTCAACCATAAAACTTTATGAAGCCCACTAGGCCATAAATGACTCTTCCAAGCCCTTTTATTGCTCTTACAAGTCATTATGAGGGTCTTTATGAAGATTTTATCCCTTGAACCTCCTTTGTTGACTCATTCTTCCCCTTTCCTCCATCCTCTCACCATGTGACATGTGTCACTCCTTGATTTGCTGTAAGGAAGCACAATCCATGTGCTCTCCTCTCATGCAATCTGAGCCCTCCATGAGCTTTTTCTCATCCTTGCATCTTAGCCCTCAATCCCTCAAACCTCTTGCCTATAAATTGGATCCTTCCCCTTTTCAAAATAACACAATCCATGAAGTAAAGTTATAATGCTATTTTGAGAGCCAAATCCATACTAAAGCCATCTATCCACACCAAAAATCCACAATCATCCATTGAAGCCTTTGGAAGCATATTGAGCATACATCCTATCCATTTAGATAAAGCCACTCAACAAGAGAGCTTCTCATTGAGAGAGCCCATTAATGGCTCATATTTTCAATTGAGAGCTCATCTTAGTCTATCTTCAAGTTTATGAATTTTTTTTAGTTTGTAGAAGCTTTATTTAAATTTGGTTTCTATTAGCATACTAACATTGCTCATATACAATGACATTTGTGTAACATCAAAGACAATACCCAATTGAACAATTATATCCAACAGTACGTTCCAAGGTAGATATGGAACTAAAAACAACCTCCACCCTAAAGAAGAAGGATAAACTAGTAAAGAAAATAAAGAAGAAATTTGGTGCAGATAATGAAGGGGCAACAGGTGCTAAAGAGGAAGATGAAGAAGAAGGTGAGAGTGAAGAAGAAGAACAAGGGAAAGGCCCAATTGAGTTAACCCAAGGCTTAGGAGAAGATAAGGAAGAAGGTGTTGAGGAAGAAGAAGCCAAGGAAGCACCTACATAAGCTGAGTCAAAGAAGAGAAAGACTAAAACTCAGCCTCCAACCTAGCCCAAAGAAAAGAAGGTTGTAGGAACAACACAAGCCAAACCAAAGGCACCAGTAACAAGAGCTACCACAAGGGCATCTACACAAAAGGCCAAGGAAGAAACAAAAGAGAAGAAGAAGGCCACTGAATAGACTGATGAAGTGCCAAAGAAAAGAAGAAAGTATGTAGCACAACTAGCCACTGAGGATGAGGAGAGAATAGAATCAGAGGTTATTAGTCAATTTAGAGTGGTAAGCCATCCTCCCAAATCTGCCATGGATAAAATTTGTGAAAATATTAAGAATGCAAATTTGATTGATTTGAAAAACCTTGAATTTAACAAGTTAAGTAGAGAAGAACAAAAAAAGATAGAGGAATCAGTGTATGCCATGATGGCTGAATTTAAAAACACACCTCTAGAGCTAGACAATACCATGCCTAGGGAATTATATGAGATAACTGAAAACAAATGGCATTATTGTCTAAAAATGGAAAAGGAGATCAGAGAATCTACCTTAGCACAAGCGATGCCTGACCTAACAATAGGTCAAATTACTAAGGCTACTAAGAAACATTGTGACAAATTTGACCCAAAATATAGAGCCTTCAGTATTCTGCAAAATAAAATTGAGGATGTAGTGAATAATTCCACACAATTGTGGAAGTCAATATACAAATTGATTGATAACAAGGATGTAGAAGCAAATAACAAATAAGGCTAAAGCCAATGAGGATGAAAATAAAACTGAAGAGAAGACAGAAGAGGAGAAACAACAAAAGGAGAAGAAGAGAAGAAAGGAGAGGAAGAGAAGCAAGAAGGGAAGAAAGAGGAAGAGGATAAAGAAACAAGAAAAGGACAAGAAGAGAAAATAGAAGAAGAAAAGGAAGATGAGGAGGATAAAGAAAAAGGAGAGGAGGAAACACAAAAGGGAGAAGGCATGGCAATAGTTGAGCAGCAGTAGCAAGAGGAACAGAGTGTGCAAGACACACAAATGCCACCCCCTAGCCCTCCTCATGTCACCATCACACCTACAAATACCATAACAATCTAGGATGTTCCTAACAATTCTGCTCAAAACATAAATCCCCTAACTACAGAGGATCTCTCCAAGATCCTTCACCAATCAACTTTACAGGCACAATTATGCACAAGTCTTGTATTGGTGAGTGTAGATGAATTATAGAAGGTAGTAGTAGAACCAAAAGGAGACAAGGTGAAACCACAAGAACCACCTTTCATCTATACAACTACTAGTACTCAAATTTTAATGCTTCCACCACCATCTCCAACAATTGCAATAGAAGCAAGTGACACCATCTAGAAGTCTAGTGCAAAAGAAGGGAAGTCTGATAAGGAGAAGGAGGAGACATCAAAGGAAGATGAGCAGGCCTCTATTTAGACATTGGTAGAGCTACCAAAAATAGGTACTCCTACAAAAACTCTTCAAAAGTCAAGCACTAAAGTCATACCTTTACAAATATCAACACCACGCTCGAGTTCTACAAAGGTTACTAGGGTACTTCACTATGGAGACCCTAAGTTAGATGAAGAGATAGTCATACCTTCCTATGACTCTAAGACTATCACAATTGAGCAGATTACAAGAATGTAGGATGCATTAAATAGAAGGAGAAGACAAGAAATACTCAGAAAGGAGTATAAACATAAGCAAGCACTACTTGAGATAAAGGACATATTTATGGATGCCTTCAGCTTGCAGTCATCGAATGAGTCAAAGCCTATAATGGAACAATTATTAGATATAGTTGACTAGGTGACAAGTGAAGACCAGGACACCAATGTCAAACTTATGGAGTGGTCTGAGAGGAAGTTTCAAGGTAAGGTGAATGAGAAAATATCCAATAGCATAGCACTTGCGCAGGTAGAATTGACCAAGAAAATTGAAAAAGTCAAAACTGTACTTGAGAACATTTTCTCACTATACAAAAAGTTGTGTGATTTTTCCAATTTCACACAAGAGATAGGCTAGATGATATTGAGCTTTGAGAGAAATCTTAAGATTTCTAGCATGCAATTACCAAGAGATCTAGCTCAAAGTGAGAAGCATTTTGCCCAATCACTTCACACTCAAAGAGAGTTAACTACACTCACAAGTGAAGAGGCCAATATAAAGGCCAAATTGATGTAGATTCAATCCTCCATAAAGAACATGTCTATGCTGAAAATGTTCTAAAGAAAGATCCTAATATTTCTACATTAGATGGGCTTGTACAGCTTGCTACAGAGAATGCCATCTAGCATAAGTCACTAGACATTGCTTTGGAAAATTGGGATGCAGCTCTCAAGATGATAATGGAGGTAAACAACACATTTTTGGTGAAATATGGTATTACTCCTTAGCACCCTTTGACATAAGTATCAAAAAGGGGGAGATAGATATAATGTTTAAGGGGAGAAATAACAATAAGGAAGATATGACTAAGGGGGAGAATACTAAGTATTCTAGTAATTACATTCTTTCATTCATTCTTAGGGGGAGATAAGACTTGATGTGTAAATAGTGTGGAGGAGAAATAATATTTTGGGGGAGATATGAATAAAACCAGCAAGTGTAGATAGAACAGATAGAACAGCTTAGCAAGCAGGTACAGATTACAGAAATAGGAAAAGGCAAAGAATATTTAGTACATTCAGCATAGAATTTTGGTTGCAAGAATAGACAAGGCACAATCAGCTTAGGGGGAGTCATAAGAATTATAAAGTATATTGTTCCTTACAAAAAATTTGAACAAGTTTTTGAAATTTTGCCAAGAAGAATGGATATTGTACTCATGACATCAAGCATAAAGCTTAGTTAAGTGTTTTTGACACTCATGTCAAAGGGGGAGATTGTTGGTCTCAGAATGGTTTTGACATTTGAGTGTCAACACACTTAACCACTCTCTACATAAAAGCTGAGCACATTACATATGTCGAGCTATACTATGTGTCGAGCTAGAATTCCAACTGGTGTCGAGTGACTTCAGGTGTTGAGCATTATATAGGTGTAGAGTGATATATAGGTGTTGAGTCATAGTTGATGCTGAGAAAGTCAAAATGCTTCATGTGCTGAGTGAGCCAGAACTATGCATGTGTTGAGCAAGATAGAATGTAACAAGTATCGAGCAAACCAGGATTAAACATGTGTCGAGCACCAATAATCTAGTATGTGTCGAGTAACACAGAATCAGCATATGAGTTTGTGCCTTCACAAACTCATATGTAAACCATTTTTTTGAGTTGGCATAGAAGGATTTTGAAAGATAATAAGGAAAAGAATGAATCTTTTATATTTCCTATGCAATCAGCATGTAGCTAATAAGAAAAATGGAGAAGGCATGCAACCAATGAGAAAAGGGAAAGGAATGAGCAAGAATTAAAGATTCAATATGGATCATAGATCCATACATAACCCTAAGTCTAGAAAATCTTTATAAAAAGGCTTAGACCCCACAATTTCATGTTGTTGAATAAAAGTTAAGGAAGTTGTTAAGTAGATAGCAAAACTGCAAAATAGGGCAAACAATAGGGGCATCACAGACTTAGTGAATTGAGCAGCAATTACTTATCCAGTTGATCAAAATAGAAAAAGGGCTACAAAAAGATATCAAATCAAGCAAGGATCACATCAGAATGAGCAGATCAAGTGCCTGAAATCAGCAATTGAAGATTGTAAGCAATTAGGTCAAAAATTTCTAATACTCTCTAGCAATTATATTAGATTGTGAAAATCCTATGATGATAGGTTAGCTTAATAGCTATCTTGTAGATCCTTTGAAGAGGTGACTAAATCCTTTAACAGGGTGACACTTCATGTAAAGTGTATGTAAATCCTTTAACCAGGTCACTATTGACATAGTGTAAAGCCTTTAACAGGGCAGACCATTAGAAGTGGTCAAACAATTATTGTTGCAGTGATTTTGTGGGTATCATCCCCACCCCAGTTTTACCTTCTTATTCTTGGAGGGTTTTTGGGTTATCAAAATTTTGGTGTTATGTGTGTTGATGCATGTGTTTACTTTATGTTTATTTAATATATTTACATGCATGCAATTTACTTTTAGTTATTTGTTTTAAAGGATTTGAAAAGGTTAAAGTGTGGTACTTTTGATTCCCCCCCGCATTAGAAGTACTCTTCCCATTTGATTATTCCAGCATGTGTAAATTTATTTTAATTTCTAAGATAAAAATCATACCTATTAAAACCTAATATGACCTATTAACACCTAATAGGACCTCTTAAGATGTAATATGACCTATTAACACTTATTTTGGCATAACACATGACTAATAGTACCCATTATGACCTAACATAATCTATTAGGACATAACATAACTAGTTATGTCTAATAGGACATAACATAACTAGTTATGTCTAATAGGACATAACATTCAACTAATAGTGCCTATGAGGACCTAATATGACCCTTGAGACCTTAGATTATAATAAGACCTATCATTACAAAAAACATGATACTAGGACCTAATAGGACTCTTTAAGATCTTAGATGACTAATAAGACTAGAATTAGGAAATAACATTCAATTAATAATGCACTTTTTCTCTCCTCAATCACTTTATCTCCCCCCTTTCTCCTCACTCTCTCTACTCTCTCTCTCTCTCTCTCTCTCTCTCTCTCTCTCACTCACTTTATCTCCGGACTCTCTCCCCTCACACTCTCCCCTCATGTTTATTGAATTTTTTTAGATATTTAGATGTAAAATGTAATGTTCACTTTTAGATGTACCTTTAAATTATTAATTTTTTATTTATGCATGTATATTATATTGTAGATGACTAGTAAGTCCTAGTAGTACCTAATAGGACCTATTAAGGAAAAGAATTCAACTAATAATTCCTATTAGACTTTAGATTATAAGACCTAATAGGACCTATTATGACATAAAAAGACTAATAATGCTTATTAGGACATGTAACATTATTTATTAGAACATAACATTTAACTAGATAATATCTATTAGGACAAAATATGACCCCATAAAACCTTAGATGACTACTAAGACATAATAGGACCTATTAACATCTAATATGACCCAATATTCTACCCTTTAAGAACTTAGATAACCTAACAAGACTTAATATTTTATATTTTAATATATAATACACTATATATATATATATACACTCAAGTACTTAATTAACATTTAATTCACACATGTTACCCATAGATGGCATCACACAATAGAGATCCCACTTGATGTTGAGGGTCTGGGACAGGACCAGGGTGGACACACATAATTAATGATTAGACATGATTGATTCAATTCTAGATGATTGAACATTATATAGTTTATGAAATTAGACATGTGACACACACACACACACACACACACACACACACACACACACATATACATATACATATACATACATATGTATATGTATATATATACAGTATATGTACGTATGTATATGTATAATAGATGTGATTGGTGTATTTTAAGTGATTCAACATGTTATAGTGCTAATGATTCCTAAACATATAAGACCTAAACATGAAATGAACATACACATTTAGTTCATTTATATTAAATTAACATACACATATTGTATGCAATGAAATGTAAGTCTAGGAACATGCAGATAAAGTACACATTCAATAAACAAAGAGAATACAACATATATGAAGGGCAAAAGGGAAGAGGAAGGAGAATGCAAACCAAGTATGGTAAGCTCCCCAAATGTACCATTGTTGTTTATATGTTTCAAAATGATGGTTAAATGTGTGCTCGAGTGTGCTTAAGCTTCAAGTGATGGATTAAGATCAAGTGTGAAGGTGAATGAAGGATTTAGCAATGAAGTTTGAAATGAATTTGGTGTATAAAATTGTGTATAATAAGGGTGCTTATGAATGGTGTTTGTTCTTCAAAGAGCATGGTAAGTTTTCATAAAAGATGTATGGATATGTGAGAGGGTAAGGGTCTAATTTATAGGCCAAGAGATAGTGAAATGGAAGGCTAAGATGTAATATGAAGGAAAGATGAAGGAGGGCTGGGATGTTAGGAAAGGGATGCACATGGATTGCACTTGTTTGGAGCCAATGGGAGGATGAAACTTGTCGCAAGGGGAGTGAGTGTGAGAGGATTGAGGAATGTGACCTTTTTTTAGAATGTGAGGGGATAAAGGGGAGAAATGAGGGTTTGGACTGTGTAAGAAGGATGCAAGATAGAGTAGGGGATGTGTAAGGGGAATTAAAGATGAACTTTAAGACAAGTGGTTGGGTATGTAAGAGATGTGTAAGGGGTATTTAAGGTAGACTTTAAGGAAAGTGGTTGGATATGTAAGGGATGTGAGTGACATGAAAAGAGAGTAGACTTAGGTTTGGTTTAGGAAGTCTTAATCCATGCTTAAATTTTTGCAAATGTTTATGGAGGTGATTAGACTATGGTTAGGGAATGTATTAGGAGGAAAGTGGTCTTGTTAGAGAAATACAAGTGGGTGGTTTAATTAACTAATGGAATAGATTACTATGGGTGAATGGGTTAGGTTGAGTTTGAGCTCTTGGGTTAGGATTCGGTTAGGGGATTAGGCCATGGTTGGAGGATTTGATTTAATTAATTTATTAAATTAAAGAATAGGATAGTGTAATTATTTAATTTAATAGAGGAAAATGAATTAATTAATAAATCACACTATAGGTTTGTCATTTGCTTATTAATTGGAATATAGTCAATTAATTCGATTATTTAAATAGGGGATAACATAAATCAATTAAATATTAAATAATTATCAATAATACTTTATGAGATGACTAAATGGGGTTACTTAATTGTGTGATTAGATTTAGGTGTCTAAATTTTGCCCATTTTTGACATATTGTTGTGACAATACTATTTCAAATAAGTTTGAAGGTAGATGATGTGAAGAACAATTTTTAAAGCAAAAAAGTTTCCCCATTATTTTGAAAGAAGATGAGAGACAAAACTATGTAATGCCCCCTCAAGAAGGAGACAACGAGAGAAAATGAGGCCTGATAACTTCTTGAAAATTAAGAAAATTAGGGAAGCAGGAGGACTTAAACGACTTTAAAAAGAAGGTCAAAATTATGATTATGATACAAAAATAATAGGGGGAGGTAAAAAATGAGGTTACCTTGGTGGATAAAGAGAAACTAACGAGGAAGGTGTCCTAGATAAGGGTTGGGAGGGCTCAGAAAGGATCAATTGCTCACAATTTACTATTAATTTATTGTGATTTTTGAGCTACAAGGGAGATTGTAGCATCAAGAAGACATGGTGAGGCTCATGTGGGCATGATGGGTGCTAGATAAAGCAGTAAACCCAAAAATCTTCAAGTTTTTTTTGTCATATTTGAGTTATTACATTTATTATGAGGAAAAATTACATTCCTGTGAGCTTAGTTTCAGCGAGGATGCCAATGGTATCCGCAGGATTGTGACCTCATGAAAAGGTTGAGTTGAGTAGGGGTTAAATAAGAATCTCATAGCTATGTTATGAGAAAGCATTCCTGCATGAGGGTATTGTGGGTTCACACATTTGGGTGTAGGAATGCATTCCCACCAGCAAGAACACGGTCCCATTTGTCAAATGGTAGGTAGGAGATGGTCAACGTAGGATTGTGTTCAATGTTTGACCATATGGATAGGTTAGGCATGGAGAATTCTTATCAATATTCATGTCTGTAAGAACTCCAAGTTAAGCACAAATCACAAGATCATATTCCTTCCAATGAGAATGTGTGCAAAGGTTAAAACATGCAAGTTAAGGAGTTGGGGTAGTTAGTAGGAGTAATTAGTTATCTAGGATCAAGGATTGATGCTTGTTAGTGTTTGTGTATGCAATGGTCCATAGATGTTCTTGTATCATAGGAGAGGTGCACTATTGTACCATGGGTTGGGGATCAGTTTGGGCTTGTGAAGTGGGTTTGGGTGGAGGCTATCAATTTGGGGTACTAGCAAGGATTCCTCACACATGCACATACACAGCCATGGTGACAAAATTATGTGAGCATTGGCCTAGTGAGAGCTCCAACTTCCATATTCCAATGGGGGAGATGATTTTCATGTTGGATCATGTTTATCATATTTTAAAATTTCTAGTACATGGGACAAAGGTGTTCACAATGAGAGGTGTATCAAGGGAGCAAGTGATGCAGAGGTTAGTGAGTCTTAAAGTTCCATTCAAGATCTGGTCTAGCCATTTTGCATTAGATGAGCACTTAGATGTTGTAGCACATGAGAATTGCATTTGTTTCTATGTGTGTGAACTAGTATTGGGTTACATTTCCCAAAAACAAGTGGTACTAGAGTTACACTAGTACTAATCCTGATAATTAGTGGATCATGGATGCAGGGGTCACAATAGTATGGAGATCCTTGATTCTATAAGAGTTGTATAAGGATCTACATCTGATCATATACCAAGGATGAGGTTGGTAGAGAAGGAGCATGGGGTTTCCATCCTTACTCTAGGTGTGGAGATGAGAACACATTGTAGTTCTTCGATAGGTTGGGCACTATGATAGACATATGCATGAGCCTTAAGTTTATAGATGGGGTGATCCTCAAATGTTCATCACATAGATGATTTAGATTACTAGCAGGTGTAGATGGATGAGGTTAGGGTTATTAAGTGGATCAGGTTATTATGTGGAGGCCTTATATGGGTCTAAGGCCATGGCTAGAGGAGAAAGAGCATATGAATTTGATGTAACATTGTGTAGGTATCTTGCTTAGTCCTTAGCTTCTCAAGGACTTTCTTAGGCTTTCCCTTAGCCTATTAGGTTTCTCTTTGATACCTTGATTATTATAGAATCTCTATCCTATCCTCTAACTACTCCTTACCAAAATACACCAACGAGATTGCTTCTTGCACTCATCAATGCCTCTTCAAGTCACTATGCCAACTATAATTTTTTATCCTTCTTGACCATTCCTGCCAGCATAAGTAGTGAGGGGTTTCCTTATGAATTTTTGGACATCATCCAACCTTTTGGGTTCAACATAAACAAGTGAACTTATTGATTCTTGCAAAACTGTCACAATTGCACTAGATAGGCCTGATTGGATTAGCTCTCATACTTGAGTTTTTGGACCATAACTCTAAATTTCTCCAAAAAAGGTGGAAAAAAATGGTTTTGAGTACCCTTTTGGAAAACCTAAAATATGTTTTGGGTCTCAATTCTCCAAGCCATTTGTACACCTAAAAGTATTTTTTATGCCTATAAACAAGGGTTTCACAATATGGATGACATTGTTGTCTAGAGTTTGATCATTCCCTTAGAAAAAATTGTTTTGGAAATTTCTACTTTTGTACATAGAATCATCACTCACCCCTCTTCATTTTGCAACTCTTGGTTTGAAGTATATATCACTTTCAAACCTCAAAAAACTTCTTGCCAACGATGTGATTTCCTAACCAAGTGACTGAGACTTGCTTAGAGCATCACCTTTAAAATGCTTAACCAACTCCCCAGGGCCCCAAAACTTATATACATTATGTAAACTGGCTCCATTCCCATTTCCCTTAAGTTTTCACAAAAGATTTTTAAAACCCGAACAAATGAACTTCTATGACCTATTAATATGAAACAAAAAGGAATGTACGAGCATGAAATACACTAAACTAGAGCAAAAATGCCAACTTCAATCCATTATTGTAATCATTCAAACTAAAACATGCAAAACTATCAAAACTAGGGAAAAATTTGAAGTTTTTAATGACAAAAATTTACTCTTACAATCTCAAACCATTGGAATGGGTCATTTCATGTTTTTTATAAGTTCCCCAAGAGGTTTCAGACAATTATTGCAACCATCAACCTCCAAACCACAACATGTGTAATTCCTTCTCAAATGTTGTCAAGCAACTTTTCAAAGTTGTTGACAACTTTTGCATTTTTGTAATTTTTAAACATCTAACACTTGGATCCTTCCAAGTAGGTCTAACATGGTCTATTAATTATTTCTAGGCATGATCTAGCCTTTAGAGCATAACCCATAGGTTTTTGACCACTTTTCCCTACTTGACAACTTGTCAATATTTGACATCTTTCTTCTTTCTTACTCCAAATGATATATAGGATCTCCAATCCATTCAATGGGATGAAAATAACATCATGGAGAAAAAGATGGGTTAAAAACCATACATTCCTCATGCTTTTAAGGTCCTAGACCCATAACACCTAACACAAGCAAAACTAAACAAGAAAACCCAAAAACTCCTATGATGGAAACTTCACCTAGGTGATCTTGAAAGGTCCAAACTCACACTCTTAACTTGGATAGAGTTAGTACATGCCAAAATTAAAACTAACAATCAAAACAAGGAGCTTTGATCTGGCTCAGTGATTAGAAAGATAAAAAAAAGTAAATCATAAAATATTCAAATGATGGTAAATTTTGAATTTGATTAGTGAGATAATTTCAATAAAGTAATTTTATAGTTCAATTGTTTGATAATAAAAAATTTGTAGTTGAACCCACTTAAATTCATTAGATTCTTGAGATATTGTTTTTGGGGATTGGTTTCAAGTAACGTTATGATATTCCTATGAGCCACATTATTTTAGTATATGGGTAAAAAGGGATTTGTTTTTTGGATGAGGGATTTGCCTTGGTCAAACCCCTGTTTGGAATCAACCTTAATAATAGAATTGAAATAGAGAATTCTAGCAAGTAGTAGAAGTAAATCTAATAATGAGCCTATGATATTCAATAGATATGCTATTGTATTTGAAATGTAAAAAAGTATATCGATATGAAAGCTTGGACTCAATAATGTAAATCAAAACCATAAATGTAAATCAAAACCTCCATGATTGTATGCTTGAAATCTTCCTTTAGGGAAGAATGAATAGATCTTGAAGATGAACAAAAGATCTTGAAGGAAGATCACACCACCATGATGGATAGATCTAGAGTTTGAATAAAAAATCTTGAATTCTTGAGCCAAATCCCTTCAAAGTCTTGAATGCTTGAATCCTTGAACTTGAATGGAGAACTTGAATGCTTGAATGGGTGTTTGCTTGCTCACTTGATTTTCTTGCTTGAATTCAATGGAAGACATATACTTGATCATGACAAGCAAATATCTCCTCATGAAAAGTGAATATATCCTTGCTTCTATCTTGTGTGCCCAAAATGAGAGAGGAAGACTTCCTTATATACTAGTCTAGGGCACAGACTTCTAGTAAGGTCAACATAGGAGAATTAAATTCCAATTAAGCCTTAACCCTTAGAAATTATCCTAGATTAAATTCAATTTAAAGGCTTACCATTCTAAATCTCAAAAAGGCCAACCTGAAAGCAGGAAAACAAACTTTTGAACCTTTCCCTGCATCCAGCAAACTTTTTGATGAGTCAAGGTTGAGGTCGCCTTTTACCTAGGTCAAGATCGAGGTCATCCTTGACCTAGGTCAAGATCAAGGTCAACCTTGAACCAAGGGTTAAGGACCCCTAGAAAATGAGCCACAAGGGGGGGAAAAGTGCTTGGGGAGGCCCAAATAGAGCCCTAAATAGGCACAAAAGATGAGAAGGGGGTAGAAAATAGGGGACAACATAATGAAGGCCCAAAATACCCCCTAATAAGGGCTAAACTTTATTAACATGTAAGTGCTTCCATTTTAAGACAATACATTAAGCCTTCGTGTTAGTAGGAGTATGGAATTCAAACATGCTCATGGTAAAGGAGAAGAAAGATTCAAGTGGATTCACAATGAGATAAAATAACACTTAGTTAAGGACACGAACCCCCAAGCCAAGGATCCTAACTCAACATACACGCATAAGGGTGCAAAAAAAAAGAAAAACAAAAACAAAGCTAAAAGACACAAAAAAAGGGGTTAGTACTAAAACAAACCCAAATCAACTAGTAAAAGGAAACTGTGCTGATAAAATGCTTCCTATACTAATATCACATTTGGAAATCTATCATAAAGGCACAAATGATTACATAAGAAAAAAAAGAGCAACACTATAAATAACATAGCTTCATGATCCAGTCCTACTAGCATAAAAGCAGAGAGAGAGAGAGAGAGAGAGAGAGAGAGAGAGAGATTACCTTGCTGAGTAAGATTCCCACCTTACCATGAATCACCAAGGAGGGAGATCCCAACAAGTGACCAACCCAATAGTTCACCTAGAAACTATGCTTTGCAATTGTAATGCATCTTCTGATAGCTTTTGAAATACCCATAGATCCACCTTGTATCACCATGGAATATAAAATGTGTGTCCCTTTAGGATTTAGCAACTTATGTGTGTTACTTTCCATGGATTTAGCATATTGAAAAATTAAAAAATGTGTCTCTTTAGGATATAGTAACTTATGTGCATTATCTTTAGAGGATTTAACATATTGAAAATTGAAAAATACCTCTCTTCAGGATTTAGCAACTTATGTGTGTTACCTTCAAAGAATTTATCATAAAAATTAAAAAACTATAGTACAAGGGAGACCCTATATATGCCCCCCTTCTTATCCTGGTTGTTTACTAGACATGATAAGGAAGAGAAAGATGATATCTACTTCATAATGTAAGGCGATATCATGTTAACAATAATGTACACTATGTTCTTAGCGAAGGGTATTGACCCCTACATCTAAGAGCATAGATAATTGTGAAAAGGATATGTCACTTATGGAAAAAGGATCCTCAAAGAGAAAGAGATCTTATCAACAAGACCCCACTTGTAGAGGAGTACTTTAGATAAAATATCAATTTTCAAAGATAAGACAATTGTAAACAAAGATTCAATCATCAAGCCCCCTCCAAACATGAGGAAGAGGAATCTTTGATTGAGGGAAACAAATCTAACATCAAAGCAAGGGTAAGAGTTTATATAGGAAAATAATTTACAAAATAAATAAGAGATGATTACCTAGGACAGCAACCTCTCATAAAAAAAGAATATCCAGAGTCAAAACATCAGTCATTATAATGAAATAATGTTGCAAGATAAACAAATGCCACTAAGCTAAAGAAAGCAGATCCCTAGACAAAGAGTAAGAAGGAAGAACCTTGTCCCCTAGGGATGAAGACAAGGGATACCTTTTCAAAAAAAAAAAAATTAGCAAAGGTATCTAGAATAATAAAAGAAAACTATGGATTATTATTAATATAATGCAAAACCATAGGTATAAAATATAGAAAAGATAACCAATTAAGCTCAGAACAAAGCATAATGGATCTTAGAGAATTGAAAGAGATACCACTTTCCCATAGTGAAGAGACAAATCTCAAATGGGAAGTTTATTTTCTCTTCCCTTTAATATCATTATGGATCAGATAACAAGGGGAGGGTAATTTAAATAATTCTTGCACATCTGGATCATAAACCATAGTTTGAGCCTCAGCATAAGTGTAGGAAAAACTAGGAATAATAGATGGAGAATTGGGAATATGAATATTAGGAATTCAATTAGGAAGGATGGGATTATGATTAGGAGGATTAGGAACTAGATTAGGAAGGATACAATTAGGAAGAGTGTAGGAAGCAGGGAGAATGGAAGACACAACCGGAGGAACACTTGGAACTACAGTTGGAAGAGGGTTGGAATAGGTATAAGGAATACTATGGTAAGAAGGTTGTAAGGTAGGTAAGGACACTAATAGAACACTCACAAGAAAAGATGAAAGAGATGTAACCACTATAAGAGGAGCATAGGTAGGAATTCTAGGTAAAGGAATGGAAGAAGGTTCCATACTAGTGACAGGAGAAGTGAATCCCATATCTTGAACTTCTTGAATTAAAGGTTTCATACCGCACATGAGATTAACACCTTGATCACTATCAAAAAGGAATTTCTTAAAGGCCTCTATAGCTTGAATAGAATTTTGAGGATATAACATTCTAGGTTCACCAATGTTGTAAATAGTGGAACATGAAGGTAACCATGCACGCAACCTATGGTAAATATCAATTGAAGAGGTTGTAGAGGAAGATGAAATAGGAATCAGATCAATGGGGATCTCATTCAAATTATATTCATCCTCACTTCCATGTATCTCACTAAGGTATTTATCCTTGTTTGTAATAAAAGCCTCATCAAAGTATTCAAAACAAAAATCATACATGTTGAACACAAAGTAACACTAAAAGCATGAAAAATGTAAATATTTTTGTATTTTTAAAGAAATTTTGCAATTATTTTTGTATTTTTGAAACTTAAGCATAAATATGCAAGATCTAACACAAGATGCAAATCTAACACCAAAAAGAAAGATTTTTCATAAATGGGTTCACCATAATGTAAGATGAAGTTGAACGCACATGAAAGAAAATCTAACACCAAAAACACAATAGGGCATATGGCAAGCTTCTTGGGTTCACCAAAATATAAGATGTAAAAATATGGATGAATAGGGTTTAAAATTATGCACATGAAAGATACCCTAAACTCACATTTGTATACATACATTTTAATAGTAAGGAGATGGAATGTAAATATAGGAGACTAATATTGAAATGAAGAGATGAAAGTACTTACCTCCAGAAAAGAACCTACTAGAAACCCTATCAAACAGTCTCAAAAACTATTGATTTTCATGAATTTGAACCAAAATTGTGAGATCTAAAAAACCCAAAAATCTTTTTATTTTCTAAGTTAGTTCATTTTGACCGTGACCTGCACTCCTCCAACAAGAACTCAGTTTACGCATCCCAAAAGTTTTCCGAAAAGGGTACTCAAATCTATGCTGAAATTCATTGTCTCACACCTGCATCTACAAGAAAAAGGGCTTTATTGTTTGGATGAGGGTTTTTCCATGGTCAAACCCCAATTTGGAATCAACTTTAATAATATAATTGAAATAGAGAATGGTAGCAAGTAGTACAAGTAAATCTAATAACAAAGCTATGATATTCAATAGATATGCAATTGTATTTAAAATGTAAACAAGTATATTGATATTAAATCTTGGACTCAATAATGTAAATCAAAACCTCCATGATTATATGTTTGAAATCCACCTTGAGGGAAGAATGAATAGATCTTGAAGATGAACAAAGGATCTTGAAGGAAGGTCACAGCACCACGATGGATAGATCTAGGGTTTGAATAATAAATCTTGAATGCTTGAACCAAATCCCTTCAAAGGCTTGAATGCTTGAATCCTTGATCTTTAATGAAGAACTTGAATTCTTGAATGGATGATTTCTTTCTCACTTTATTTTCTTGCTTTAAATCAATGGAAGATGGATGCTTTATCATGACAAGTAAATATCTCCTCATGAAAAGTGGATATCTCCTTGCTTCTATCTTTGGTGTTCAAAATGAGAGAGGAAGGCTTCCTTTTATACTAGTCTAGGGCACAAACTTCTAGAGAGGCCAACATAGGAGAATTAAATTCCAATTAAGCCTTAGCCCCTAGAAATGGTCCTAGATGAAATGCATTTTAAAGTCTTACCATTCCAAAGCCTGAAACGATCAACCTGAAAGTGAGAAAACAAACTTTCAAACCTCTCCCTACATCTAGCAAACTTTTTGATGAAAAAGGGGGACCTGGGTCAAGGTTGAGGTTAAATTTTACCTAGGTCAAGGTCAAGGTCATCCTTGACCTAGGTCAAGATCGAGGTCGACCTTGATGCAGGGGTTAAGGACCCCTAGAAAATGAGCCACAAGGGAAAAATAGTTCCCAGGGAGGCCCAAATAGAGCCCTAAATAGGCATAGAAGATTAGAAGGGGAAGCAAAATAGGGGACAACATGATGAAGGGCCAAAATATGCCCTAAGAAGGGCTAAACATTCTTAATGTGGAAGTGCTTCCATTTTAAGATGATAAAATCTCTTTTTGATGCATCCACCTTTTTCTTTAGTTTGTCAACATTTTCAACTAGTGTCTACCTCACATTTTCATGGACTTCCCTCATGTATTAGGAAAGTCCTCGACAGAGCTACTACCATGTGCTCCATCCTTCAACTCTCTTAACTCAAATATCCCTCTAGGATGCAAACCATAAACAACTTCAAAAGGACTCTTACCATTTGACCTATTCATTGTATTATTGTAGGCATATTCAACTTGTCTAATGAGTTGGTCCCATACTTGACCATACTCATTTGTGAGACACCTCATAAAGTTGCCAAGACTCTCACCTCTATTTGGCCATCTAGCTATGGGTGATAGGAAAATCCAAAAGAGAGGTCAGTTCCAAGATTTTTCTACAATGTCTTCCAAAAGTAGCTCATGAATTTGGTGTCCCTGTTTGTTAATTCTCATAGGTAGTCCATGGATCCTAAGCACCTCTTTGAAAAACAAGTGATAAGTATAACAAGAATCATGTATAGTCTTGGAAGGTACAAAATGGGTCATCTTACTAAATCTATCCACAATCACATAAATGCTATCATACCCCTACCTTTTCTTTGGTAGGTCAACTACAAAATCCATAGAGATGCATTCCCATGGTCTTTTAGGGATTGGAAGTGGTTGATAAAGATTAGCATTGCTGGATGTTCCCTTTTCCTTTTGATACACTATACAACTCTCCACATACTATCTGATATCTCTGGTCATCCTAGGCCAAAAATAAAACCTAATGACTAATTATTGAGTCGTATTGACTCCAAAATGACCACTAAGTGCCTCATTATGCTTTTATTGGATCAAATTTTCCCTTATTGACCCTCTAGGAACAAAAAGTTGACTTCCCTTAAACAATAAATCATTCTACAATGTATAATAAAAAAACTCACCATGAAATTTGTTTTTGAACTCCTTGCATACCTTGTAGATTTAAGAAAAATATTCATCATTAGCATATAGGTCTTTGAAGATTTTAATGCCTATGCTTTGGAGTTGAACCTCTTGAACTATTAGGAGTCTCCTAATCAATGTATCTGCTACCTTATTTTACACCCCCTTCTTATGTTTTATGGTAAATGTGTAGGCTTGTATGTATTCTACCCATTTCATATACTTGTTGCTGAGTTTGTCTTGGGAGTTAAGGAAAATGAGATCTTGGATGTCTGACTATACAACATATTCCTTTCGAAGCAAATAGTGCCTCCACTTCCTTAGGGCTTGGACTAGAGCATACAACTCTAATTCTTTGGAAGAGTACTTCCTCTTTGCATCATTGAGCTTCTCACTATGAAAAGCCATTGGCCTTCCTTCTTGGCTTAGTACAACCTTAATAGCCACATTACTTGCATCACTCTCCACTTAGAAAGTTTCTCAAAGCTAGTGAGAACTAGTGTAGGCAATTCAGCTATCTTCTTTTTTAGTGTCTCAAAACCATGATCAGCTTGAGGGGTCCAATGAAACTTTTCCTTCATTCCACCCTTGATTGTATTTAACATATGAGCACATATGCCACTAAAATATCTGATAAAATTCCTATAATACTTGGCCAAACCACTGAAGCTTCTTACATCTAATGTAGTCTTGGGAGTAGGCCAACTTAGGATGGCATCCACCTTGTCATGATCCATTTTGTGGTTACCTTGAGATAAAACAAAACCAAGATAAACTAGCTTTTTTGTCATGAAGTCATACTTCTCCAAGTTTATCATTAGTTTTTCTTCATGAAAATTCTTACAAAACAATTTGTAAATTCTTGATATGCTCCTCTTCATTTTTGCTAAAAATTAAGATGTCATCTAAATAGACCTCTTTAGTTTTGTTAAAAATTAACATGTCATCTTACCAATGTAACTTGTCAAGACCTCATTCATGAGCCTCATGAAAGTAAATGGAGCATTAGACAAACCAAATCACATTAAACAAGCCATTCATACAAACCTTTTGTAGTCTTGAAGGTTTTTTTCCATTTATCCCCTTCATTGATTTTGATTCTATGGTAGCCACTTTTCAAGTCTATATTGGTGAAATATTTTGCTTACCCTAGACAATCCATTAGGTATTCAATTATAGGTATTGGGAACCTATACCTAATGGTCATTCTATTAATGGCTCTAGAATCAATACAGAGTCTCCAAGTTCCTCCTTTCTTGGGTGCTAAAATAATAGGGACTGCACATGGGCTAATGCTTTTCCTAATTAGGCCTTGGTCTAGGAGCTCTTGAAATTGTTTGGCCATTTCCTCATTTGGTTGAGGTGTCATATTATAGGAAGCTTTTTTGGGTAGGGTAGCTCCTGGAATAAAGTCTATTTGGTGGCTAAGAAGTCTCATAGGAGGTAGGGTAGAAAATTTCCCATCACTAACAATGGCCTTGTAATCTTCAAACAATTTTTGTACTTCAATTGTTATCTCTATTTTCTTGGCAATAGCCTCATCCTTGGGTTTCAAAACTAGTGCAAATCCAACCCCATCTCCTTCTTCTAGGTTCTTCAAGAACTCTTTCTCACCAACCATGAGTACACTTGTACTTGAGGTCTTCATCTCTCCTTCTTCTATCAAGGACTAAATCTTGAAAGTCACCCCATCCTTCTTGAATGAGTAGACATTTTTGGTTCCATCATGTATGGCTTGGTTATCAAATTTCCATGTTCATCCAAGTAGATGATGGCATGCATCCATGGGAAGAATATCACATAACACTTTATCCTTGTATCTCCCTATGGTGAACTCTACCCATACTTTCTCTTCCACAAGAATATGTTGTCCCGTATTGAGCCATGTGACCTTATATGGGCTAGCATGAGGGATTCTTTTTAGCTTTATCTTGTTGACTACCTCTTCACTAATAATAATATTAGTTGAGCCTGAGTCAATGATGACTCTAAACACCTTCCCTATGATTTTGCATCTAATCCTAAAGAGTTCCCTTCTTTGAATTAGCTCTTCCTTTATGGGTTCCTTAATGAATGTCCTCTTGATCATTAGGTTTTCCCATTCTTTTTATTCTAGGGGTACATCAGAGTGTTTGTTACTGCTACTAGATTCCTTGTGCACATAGTTGACTATTTTTGTACTCCCTTTGGAAGTAGAGCCTTTCTCAAGGCACCTATATGTAGGGTGTCTTAAATTATTGCAATGATAGCACTTCATGGTGGAAAAGTAGGATCCTCTCCCTTGGTTTTTGTTCCTTCCTCTCCAACTAGTGTTAGAGCCTCTACCTCTACTAAAACTCCCTCTTCCTAAACTTCCTTCTTGTTGCTCAGCAACCTTATTGTCTCTTTGTGGTCTAGAATCTGATCCTCTTCCACCATAGCTTCTTTGACCTCTTCCATCTCTACCTCTACCTTTGCCTCTAAAGTTAAAATATGTTTTCTTCTTATTCTTCTCTTCCACTTTTAGGGCAATTTGAAAGTAGTTATGGATTATTATAGGGGTCTATAAGTTGATCTCTTCTTGTATGTTCCACTTCAAACCTCCCAGATACCTAGCCACTTTAACAAGTTCATCTTCTTGTGTTCTTGACCTCAAACACATTTTTTTAAACTCTTCAAAAGTTTCCACATCCATGTCCTTTTTCTTTAAACTTTGCTCTTCTTATGTATTTGAATTTCATAGTCCTTTGGCAAGTATTGTTCCTCCAGCTTTGCTACCATGACTTTCCAATTTGAGATGGGCTTCTTTCCCATTTTCTCCCTTTCTTCTTGGAGGTA
This sequence comes from Cupressus sempervirens, assembly GCA_028749045.1. Taxonomy (NCBI): domain Eukaryota; kingdom Viridiplantae; phylum Streptophyta; class Pinopsida; order Cupressales; family Cupressaceae; genus Cupressus; species Cupressus sempervirens. Next base: position 288,078,589 of record CM053786.1, on the reverse strand, counting down.
CTTCCAACATGTTAAGGCTGATCCCCTTAGCCTATATTTTGCCACTTTGACCTTTTGTGCCTTTTTCACACCTTTACACTCAAAGTGATCTCTATCCCTTCAATCCACTCCATTAGAAGTTCACTGTTCATCTTCCCACTAAACAAAGGAATCCCTTCTAGGGATTTTCCACCTAATGCCTTAATGACCTTTACAAATGGATCTTCATTTATTGGAGTGTTTGGTTTAGGGATAAGATCTTCTTCATCAACATTTTCCTTGCCTTTACTACTACTTTTACCTTCTCAGTCCTTAGCTGCCTCAGCAACTTCCTCTAACTTGATTTTCATTTCTTATAGGGATTTTTCAAGGATCATGCTCTTCTCCTTTTTTTCACCTATCTCTTTCACCAACTCTACATTCATCACCATGTTTGTTTCTCCAACTAACTCTTCAACCTAAAACATCTAACCACAAGCCCAAACCTTCTTTCTCTGATACCATTCTAATGTAATGTTGGGTAGGTGGCTTGCTAAGTCCCTGGCTTCTCAAGGACTTTCTTAGGCTTTCCCTTAACCTATTAGGGTTCCCTTTAATTCCTTTATCCTTAGAGGATCTCTATCCTTTCCTCTACCTACTCTCTACCTAGATATACCAATGGAATTGCTTCTTGCACTTGTCAATCCCTCTTCAAGCCACTTTGCCAACTAAATTTTTTTTATCCTTCTTGACCATTCCTACCACCATAATGTGTTATGAATTTTTGGACATCATCCAACCTTCTAGGTTCAACATCAACAAGTGATCTTATCAATTTTTGCAAAACTGTCACAATTGCACTAAATAGGCCATATCGATTAGCCCTCATACTTGGTTTTTTGGACCATAACTCTATATTTCTCCAAAAAAGGTGGCAAAAAAATTATGTTTTTGAGTAAATTTTTGTAAATCCTAAAATATTTTATGGGTCTCAAGTCTCCAAGCCATCTGTACACTTGAAAGAAATTCGATGCCTATAAATAAGGGTTTCACAATATGGATGGTAGTGTTGTCTATGGTTTGATTCCCTTAGCAAAAAATGTTTTGGAACTTTCTCCTCTTGTAAATAGAATCATTACTCACCCATCTTCATTATGTAACTCTTGGTTTGGAGTATTTATCACTTTCAAACCTCAAAAAACTTCTTACCAACATTGTGATTGCCTAACCAAGTGACTGAGACTTTCCTAGGGCATCACTTTTAAAATTCTTAACCAACTCCCCAGGGGCCCAAAACCTATATACATTATTTACACTAGATCCATTCTTATTTCCCTTAAGTTCATGATGAATCCATAGTAAGAACTCATGGGGGAGCCATTTTTGTGAAAACTGCCAAGGCTAAACCAACATAAAGTTTTCACAAAAGATTTTCAAAACCCAAACAAATGAAATGATATGACCTAGTAATATGATCTGATTTAGGATCTACAAGTTTTATGACTTAATTAGGCCAATAATCAGATATACTTTCTTGATCCAAGCAGTAAATTCATGGCTATGTATTCTAAAACCGTTGAAATTACAAGGAAGAATAAATACTTTGAACACTTAAAACAATTATGTGTTTAATAAAATCGACAAGGGAGAATAATAAAATGAAAGAATTGAGAGAATAAGAGAGAGAGAAATGCAAACACTTTGATAACAAAGTTCATTCTTGCAGACTACATCTCTGGGTTTGCTTCTCAATTTTGGGATTGCTTTTTTGATATCACCAAGCAAAACTCTGCTTTGTTACAATATCCAAGCTTCAAAGCCTTCACAATATTTTTCATGCACTTGAAGATGATATACCATATCTTCATGCTTACAAAATATCTCTCACTTACAAAGTCTCTCACAAGAACTTACAAAATTCTCCCAAGGAATTTCCCTCTAGAATTACAAAATAATTCTCCAAGACTAATTTCTCTCAAAGTCTCCTACACAGCCAAAAGTCTAATTCCTCCAAGACTCATTGTTTTTCTCTTCCAAATTTCCCTCCTTTTTATACAAAATATTTCCTTTATTTGGTATAAAACCAAATAAAAAAATTTACAACCATATCCCCATTTTAAAATAACAAGTAACCTCATTTTTGGCTTTTATGATTATAAGCCTTACAAAAAAAATGATAATAAAGCTAACACCTCCATAATTTTAGGGAACATAATGACAAAATATTTCAAGAGGGAGTTTGTAAAAACAACTTCGAGTACAAATTCTAAATTATATTTGGAATTGTTTCCCCAATATAATTTAAATTTCCTCCAAAATTCTAATGACATAATATTGACATCATCAATTCTTATTTTTTTCCCCAAACTTTGAATGATGATAACCTTCACATACGTACTCTAATTTTGATGAAACTAAGGCCATTGGAAAGCTCTTTATGAGCTCTTTAATTTGACACCCATTGTTGAACACTTTCAAGATAGTCAAATTTCACCCCTAGTTCACCAATTTGACTCTAACTTTGACAAAGCATATCTTGAGCAAATGGGCTTCTTTTTCACCCATTCAAGTTGTGTCGGGTTCAATTTTCCAAGATCTTCACAATGATGTCATTTTTGAGAGATTTTGAGATTGTGGAATTTTCAGCCTTTTTGGATCCACCTGGATCATTCCTTTCCACCGAGAAGCTTTTGGACCTCCAAAAGTTTATTTTTACATAAAATAAAAATAAGGGCTTGTTTGCCTCACTTGTCCAGTATCACTTGTACAAATTGTTGGAATTATAAATATTTGAAACATCACACACATTATGAAGAATGAGATAATACTACTAATACCATCAACCATACATCTACCAGTGTTCATTGTTACATTAATCATCCACACATTACCAACTAGTAGAAATAGAAGCAACAAAACTGAAATAATTGATGAAATGGAAAAAGTATCAACATTTTGGACCTCTCATACAGAAACATCTTTAGAAAATGAACCTTTCAAATCCTCTTTTACCATTATTGGCTGAAGACTTGATTCTACTTGCACCTGATCCTTGTTAGCTACTGCAGACATGAGAGTCAATTTACTGCTTGCATTTACAATCATTTTCAAATGTCTTGCGTTTACAATTGATCTTGCATTCTTTATGTGATGAGCTCTTATAATGTATTCAATTCCATCTTTTAAAAAATGATATTTGTTATATTCCCTGTAGAAGATAGCTTTTCTATCATATAAGTATGGGCTACCCAACACAATCCCACAGATATCAAGTGGAACCACATCAAATTCAACTTCATCTATGAACTTAGATGTTATTGCAAATCTTAAACTACATTGCTTGGTGACTCAAAATCTTGTTATAATTGTACACCTAACCTAATGGATAAGGTCTCTTATGTGGCTTAGTTTCCAATTCCAACTGTTTAACAACTTCTTCTGAAATCAAATTAACTTGGGACCCACTATCTATCAATGTGTCAATTTTAGTGTTCTTTGAAATCACCCTTACATGAAAAAGTTCACACCTTTTACTATCTTTAGGAACAACATGACTTTTGGAAGTGGAAGCATATGAAACATTAGTGGTAGAATCAACAAAAGCTTTACCTTTCAAACCCATAGCCAATATTGTTGTCTCATTACTAGAATTTGATCCATGATCTTGAACAAAGGTTGTAGACTTTTGCTTCCTTTTTTTATTCTTCTTAAACCACTTTGGTTTCAATTCTAGATGCAATTTCCAACACTTTTCTTCTACACGTCCTTTCTTCTGACAATGTGAACAAGTAGGCTTGTCACCTTGCTCTTTCTTCACTGTGGTTGCTTTCTTGCCCTTCTTGTTGCTTTCAGGAGGAAAAAATTTCTTCTTTGAACTAAAACTTGTGTTTCCTCCACCTACTTCAATATGAGTTGCTTGAACACACACTTTATCAAAGTTAGAAGGACTAAACATCAATATCGTATGCTTCAAATATGAATGCATTCCACCTATATACTTTAATAAAGTATCTTGCATGTAAAGATGAATTCCAAGAGTTAAAGCCTTCTTCCTAAACACCTGTGTATACTCTTGCATAGACTGCCCTTTACCTTGTTTCATATTTTTCCAATCCATAATGGCTTGTTGCATATGACCCAAAGGATAAAACTATTTCTTCAAAGTAGAAGTAAATTCATATCAAGATGAAATTATTTTACCATGTGTAGCAAGATCATCCTAGATCTTACTCTCCCACTAGACTAATGTAGTACCTCCCATCTTGAGAGTAGCTAGCTAGATTCTAGAAGAATTGTCCAAAATATTTTGAACCCTGCTTAAGCCAGTTATCCAATCTTTATGCATCTAATTCACCATTATATATGGGCAAATCAAATTTCACATCAAGCTTTAACAAGGGTGTCTTCATAGAATGTTTCTTTTTAGAAGAAGTAGATAGAGAAGAAGAAGATGATTAAAAATAGGGAGTGAAGGTTTAGGAGGGTCACTACCACCTCCTACTCCTTTACATTTCACATCTTTTGATGAGGATTTTGCTTCCTCCTTCTTCTTAGCCTTATCTGACTTTCTCAATTGTTGTTCATGTCTCTCTTGAAGAAGAATGTCCACCAAAGCTTTTAACTCCACAAAACCTCTCTGGAAGGCTTTTGCATCAAAATCAAGAAGATTTTGTTCAAATGCCATGACTCGTGGAAAATTTCTTCTTTTTCCAATCTCTAGATTGAACCCTACAAGTTCACCTTCTCCTTATTTCAATTTCAACCTAGTTAACATTCACCACCTGCAATTTCTCTGCAAAATAGGCTCTGATACCAAAATTGATTTGATTTAGGATCTACAAGTTTTATGACTTAATCCCAACAATTAAATATACTTTCCCGATCCAAGCAGTAAATGCATGGCTATGTATTTTAAAACCGTTGAAATTACAAGGAAGAATGAATACTTTGAACACTTAAACAATTATGTGTTTAATAACATCAATGAGGGAGAATAATAAAATGAAAGAATTAAGAGAATAAGAGAGAAAAATGCAAACACTTTGATAATGGAGTTCATCCTTGGGGACTACATCTCCAAGTTTGCTTCTCAATTCAAGGACTACTTTATTGATATCACCAAGCAAAACTCTACTTTGTTACAATATCCAATCTTCAAAGCCTTCACAATATTTTTCACGCACTTGAAGATGATATACTATGTCTTCATGCTTACAAAATATCTCTCACTTACAAAGTCTCTCCCAAGAACTTACAAAATTCTCCCAAGGAATTTCCCTCTAGAATTATAAAACAATTCTGCAAGACTAATTTTTTCAAAGTCTCCTACACACCCAAAGGTCTAATTCCTCCCAGACTCTTTTTTTTTCTCTTCCAAATTTCCCTCCTTTTATACAAAATATTTCCTTTATTTGGTATAAAACCAAATAAAAAATTTTACAACCATATCCCCATTTTAAAATAACAAGTAACCTCATTTTTTAGATTTTATAATTATAAGCCTTACAAAAAAAAATGATAGTAAAGTTGACACCTCCATAATTTTAGGGAATATAATGACAAAATATTTCAAGAGGGAGTTTGCATAAAACAACTTCCTGTGCAAATTCTAAATTATATTTGGAATTGTTTTCCCAATATAATTTAAAATTCCTCCAAAATTTTAATGACATAATGATGGCATCATCAATTTTTTTCTTGAACTTTGAATGATGATAATTTTCACATGTGTACTCTAATTTTGACAAAACTAAGGCCATTGGAAAGCTCTTGATGAACTCTTTAATTTGACACCCATTGTTGAACACTTTCAAGATATTCAAATTTCATCCCTAGTTCACCAATTTGACACAAACTTTGACAAAGCATATCTTGAGCAAATGGGCTTCTTTTCCACCCATTCAAGTTGCGTTAGGTTCAATTTTCCAAGCTCTTCACAATGATGTCATTTTTGAGAGATTTTGAGACTATGGAATTTTTAGCTTTCTAGATCCACCTGGATCATAATATGAAACAAAATGGACTATACAAGCATGAACTACACTAAACTAGAGCAAAAACTCCAACTTCAATCCATTATTGTAATTGTTCAAATTGAAACATGCAAAATTATCAAAACTGGGGCAGAATTTGTAGTGTTTAATGACAAAACTTTCCTCTTACAATCTCCAACCCTTGGAATGGTTCATTTAGTGGTTTTTATAACTTTACCAAGAGGTTTCAAATATTTATTGCAACCATCAACCTCCAAACCATGACATGTGCAATTCTTGCTCAAATCTTGTCAAGCAACTTTTCAAAGTTGCTGACAACTTTTGCATTTTTGAAATTTTTGAAGATCTAACACTTGGAGCCTTCTAACATGGTCTATTAATGATGCATAGGCATGATCTATCCTTTATAGTATCAATCCACATGTTTTTTGACCACTTTTCCCTACTTGACAACTTGTCAATAATTGACATCTTTCTTCTTTCTTGCTACAAATGATATATAGGATCTCCAATCCATCCAATATGATGAAAATAATGTCACAAAGAAAAAGATAGGTTAGAAACCATACCTTCCTCATGCTTTTAATTTCCTATACCCATAACCCCTAACATAAGAAACACTAAACAAGCAAACCCAAAAACTCCTAGAATGGAAACTTCACCTAGGTGACCTTGAAAGGTCCAAACTCACACTCCTAACTTGGCTAGAGTCAATACATGAAAAAATTAAAAGTATCAATAAAAAAAAAGATCTTTGACTATGTGGTCCTACACCAATAGGCATCATCTTTGGGTGATGGGATTATAGTGTTAACGAATATCACCCAAACGGGGTGATGTAATAGTTGAGGTGGATCTAGGGGGTTCCAATAGATCTTGTATGGTGTTAGTGAGTGACGAGGGAGTTAGTGATACTATTTGGACTACCAATATAAAGGGAGGGTTTGTTAGCAATGAAGTGATTTTGCTAGGCTTAGCATGGAGGGCCAACAAATTTTGGGTCTACTTAAGAGTTTGGGGATTAATTCTAGAGGTTGAAGCTTATTGGGAAAGCTCAGGTGTCTAGGGTATCAGTAGTGGTGAGGAAGGTAGAATGAGCTACTAGGCATGCTAGATATGTGGCATGAGGATTAAGGCAATAGAAAAATCTAGTCTAGGATCCATTGAGGAGGACAAGATGATAGGAGGGGGATTAGGAGGAGGGTGGGTGGTAGGATGAGAAGGTACCTTAATATATGTGTATGGACGATAGATAAGGTCCATAGGTGCCACCAGTTGGACTGGCACCTAAGGTAGGACTAGTTTGTAGAGGGTCATCAGTTGGTGGTGAGGACAATAGGTTAGAATAACTATTAACATCTCTCCAACAAAATCATGAGGCCACAAGTTTCCTACTATAGGACACTTAGGCAGAAAGAGATCAGTTAAGAGTAGAGAGAGATTAGTTCCATGTTGAGTGGGACACATTATAGGGTCTGCATGACAAGATATAGTTGGATCAGGATGGTCTCTTGATAGAGAGGGATGTGTTGCAAGGAAGACTAGAGGTAGCATAGGGGAGAGGGATAGACTTCAAGGGGAAGTGGATGGATTATAGGTAGAGTGAGATAGGCTCTTGGTGGAGGTGAAAACCTTAAGGGCCCAGGTGGTAGTTGGTAGGGGGGTGGATGAGTTAAGGAGGTTTTAGGGGAAGGTAAGGAATTGTGGAAGAGAGGAGGCTTTTATCATGGGAGGTACCATGCAACCATGTTGATGGCTCATATAGATCATTATAGGTAGTTGACTCAGTTACACACAATAGGGACACACACTAGGTTGTAGGCAAGTTGGTAGAGTAGTTGGAGCATAGAGGAGTCACAAAAGATAGGTGGTTCACATAAGTTAGGAAAAAGTCGTAGGTGGAGCTTAGGGACAATAATGATGATAGAGGAGGGATATATCTAGGGTATTGGGGGAGATATAGCTATAGGAGGGGATAAGAGTGGTTGGGGGATGAGATTCTCAGTGGAGATGAGGTTTTCATGACCTTCAAGGTCACCATAGTTTCCCTAGGTGATGATCCTTTCATAGTACATGATGACACTCCAACAAATGAGGAGACTGATGAGTAGTGATATGTTGCACTTTTGATGGATATGTATTATTATGATGTTTTTTTTTTTTAGGGCACAGACCCTGACTTAAGATGCAACCATAAATAAAATGAATGACAATCTATTTGAAAATTGAACTTAAAAATGAGCCTAATGAGATAATTAAAATAAGATGAATGGGAATGACAATGAACCACTAAAATGATAATGCAACTAAAGTGATAATGCAACTATAACGAGGATATAAAAAAAACACAATGAACATGCAACAAAACTAAAGATGAGATGCAAGCGAAAATGTAATAAGAATGCAATTAAACTAAAAATGTGTAAGGAAACTTGGCAATAAAGAATATAACCGTTTCCACATAACCCATAATAGATCTAAAATAAACACGGAATTAAAATCCACATGCAAGAGAATAAACAACATACCCACAAAATGTGACACAAGATATACCCTGGGAAACCCTCATTGAGGGAAAAAACCCAGCCTCCAAAAGCATCCATCGTCATGTATTATTCAGCAAAAATACCATTGCCATACAACCATGGAAGCCTTCATGGCCATAGCCACAACCGAGCAAACTATGTGAACAAGCATGAATCCACACATCCCATGCCATGCTTTCAACCTTCACAAATGCTCCCTTGGCTAACCTGTCAAGCCTTGTCCCGCTTGGCTCTTGCATTTTGTCTTCTCCTTGTCACTCTCTCTCTCTTCTCTACAACAACTACCCTTGTGGCTACTTATATAGTAGCAAGTCCCACAAAACCACCAAGTGGTATTACATAAACCATGTGCTACCTAACCCACTGACCCCACATTTAATATTGGGCATTTAATTCTTTTCCCCAATATTAAATAATTACATGAAATATTTTCACAATGTTACAATACAACTCATCAAAAATATTCCATGGGAATCTTTACATGTTGCACGTCCATCTAGGCACAACATTACATAACAAAATAACAATATTATGCAATGTGTGCAACACCCATTATCTCAACAAAATGAGTATACAAATGCAAATGATATGATAATGCAACTAAACTAAAGATGAGGATGAAAATGAAAATGTAATGAGAATATTTCAAAAATGTTAATATAACTATAATGAGGGTGAATAATGTAAGTAGGGAAGTGTAGCATATCACTGATCGAGGGTACCCTCATTATGGGTGGGGAAATCATTTGAAAACTTTAAACATAGGTTAACGAACCAAGGTTATGATGAGGTATAGTGGGGGGATTTTGGCTTTGTAAGTTAAACCCTTAAGATAGTGAGTGAGGTATGGGGTGGGTGATTGAAGACTTTGGATGCTTTTTAGACTATAGTTCTTTGGAGTATTTTGGATGCTAGTACTAATATTTTGAATGGATTCAGAGGACTGATTCTATTGGATCATTTTTGTATTTTTTGAAAAATGGGTGTTTTCTTTCTAAAATCATGGGGTGGAGAGATTGAATCCTTTGAAGCTTGAGTGAGGGGTACCCTAAAAAGGTGTACCACTATGTAGTTGAGTACTTAATTTTATATAGAAGTGTCAAGATCTACCAAGGTTACTAAGAACATCAAGGCCTTGTCACCAACATTTCATAGGATTAACTCAAATAAGACACACGAGGATTGACCCAACATTACACATGTATCTCAAAAGAATCAGAGTGGAAAATGACACTAGATTACTCACAAATAAATGATATTTCCCAATAACCATAGGTGATCACATATTTTGAATACGCAAGGGTTATATTTGACTAACTCACAAGTAGAAAAAGAAATAGATAAAAAAAAATTGATCAAAACCTCACTCTCGGGTTGCCCCATTTGCAGCACACTAGGATATAAAAGACAATGACGACCTTGAGGAGAGGATGACCAAATTGCTTGAAAAAAATCAAGAACCAAATTTGAAATCTTGAAATAAAAATAAAAATTGAAAGAAAGATTAAATCCATGAAAAAGTAGCCTTTTGCCAAAGAGATTGGAAGAATTGGATACTAATCAACTAAGGTCAAATATGAAGAAGGACACTACCTAGAAGGACCTATTAGTAGCATTAGGAACCATGATAAGACTAGAATACTAAAACCTTTAGGATAACACTTTAATGACAAGGGATCTCACATGAGAACTTTTTGAAGTGTTTAGCTAGGAGAACTGCAGATGTTGATCAAATGTGAACTGGCACAAAAATTGGGATATAGATAATAGGACCAAACTAAAGAGTGATTACAAGGGGATACACAAGTGACCAAGAAAGATATTTACACAAGACCTACTATACAAAATCATAGTATGATAGGATAGCAGAATCAATCTAATATGATACAATAAGAGAAGCTCAAGATATAATACACAGATATGATACATGTGGAATGGATTATGATACAATGTGAGAAAACCATGATATAGTATATTGTTCTATTTTATTATTTCTGAGCTTAGGAATTGGGATAGTAATATATGTTTTATTGTCATGTGATGCTAGAAAACCATGGGAACAATGGGGTAATGGATGAGTGGATGTTATGGGGATGGCAGGGCTGGGTGCTAATAGATTGTTGCTAGACTTTTAGTCTATAACTTTTAAGCTTATAGCTTAGTGGTTTTTTAATGAAAAATGTGTTTGGGTCCTTTTCTAGATAGCTCCTAGGTGTCTCTCTTCTCATTATACATCATTAAGGCATCCCTTACATGTTTTTGTAGGATTTCTATGCTCTACCTCCCTCTACACCTCAATGTGAGATTCTTGTTAATTCATTACAACATCCTCTCAGGTGATCTAGGTTTGGGTGGGTTTCTATTTGAGCATCTTTCGGATGAGAAGAAAGTCATGTTTTTCTTTTGCAACAAGTTCCTATCCCCAGCTGGTGTTCCTTCTAGATTCTGATGCTTTGCGTTGGATTTCTTCTACTGGCATGCTTCATCATTGTAGATCCCAAGATCAGAGTAATGATGACATCTACAGTTATACTCTCACCTGGTTCATGGTGAGATGATCAAAAGAGCATGAATTCAAGGCTATGGAAATCTTGGCTCAAAGTTCTAAACTCAAAATCTAGTATATTGAGATGAAAATCCATATTTTTGTATGCTACCCCTTTGGAAGAGAAAGTCTTCAAATGTATTTTCGAAGCAAAAGAAGGAAAAACATAAAGTTAGATTTGGTCTAACAATCCCTATTTTCCTATGGATGAAGGTTTGTGGATCAAACTGAGTCATTGATCTAAAGTTATTAAGTGTGGATCTACTATCATGATTCATCTAAAGATAAAAGAGGAAAGTTAACAAATCAATGGAAAATATGTGTCTTGATGGTGCTTTTCCATCTAAAGGTACACCTAAAAGGTTTCTTTGTTAGACAACATAAAAAATGAAAGGTCTTGAAGCCAAATGACAAGATATTCTATGGAGATGCCATATTGATGTTTTTGATGGAGTGAGTTGCCAAGTTCAAGCCCAAAACAAAGGAAATAATCATTCAAGTGCTTGATGCAAAAAATTCACTTTATGGCTTCTCCAGGTTATCTGATAAAGTAAAGAAGAAAAGCCTTGTGTGGAAAAGTAAGAAATAAAGTATTGAAGGCACTAAAGGAGTAGTCTGCATGACGCACTCCCGAACTAAAGGAAATTGAAGGTAAAGGAAACCTTAAAGAGAAATAAGGTAATGTCTCCTTCCCCATGCTTAACAAGTTTTAATGCATGCCCTTGTTCCAAACTTCAAAGTTAAAAAGCTAGCTTCCATTAAGCTTAAGTTAAAGGGGATTTAGAAACGAAATAATCTCGCTACAACAGGAGATTAAAGTAGATTTTATTGTTCAAATTTGTGGGCTATCATGTGGGTAGAAGTAATATGATTTAACAAGTTGTTAATCTACCTAATTTATTGAAAATCCAATCATTATGGCCATTAGTTATTTCATTCATGTGGTGCCAACATTTGAAATACTAAAGCTATATGATCAAATTTCAGCGGGACAAATTTCATAATTTCTTAACAGCTATTTTCTACAAATTTGTTAAGTTTCTTATCTTCCTATGTGGAATATATGAAAATGGTAGTAAGATCAGCTAGGTATCATCATTTGATTGGACTGTAAAGTTAGCTTAAGGACTACACTAATACATCTCTAAAATTCTTTGATCTTGGCAATTTACATAGAAGATTGAATGCCCAACCCATCCATATATTCACATAGAAGCTAAAGGAGAATAGATTAGTCAAAGTTGTTAGGCTTTCTATGGTTGTGCAAGCACTAGAATTGGTAAAGGAATTTATCATGAAGTATAATATGGAGATGAAGTAGATTATGTTGCCCGATCATTCTATTCTACTCTCCATAAACATAGAATTGTTGTTGGTTGCCTTCGGAATTCCAGTGAAGGAAGAATATTGTGATATTGATTTTAGCTCCTTTACATCAATGTTTAATGAGAAGAAAACTCAGAGGAGAGGAGATATGAAAAGGACATGATTCCATATCCCTCAAAATAAGAAGAGAAAAATGTCAAGGACTCTCTTTAGAACTAATGTAAAAAGGGAAATTGTGGATATCTTTCATCTACTACTAAGATTAAAAGGAAAGGAGGAGGTCCTAGATTTCATAGAGCACCACTTCTACTTGGTTCAAGCCATTTGTACTGCTGAATTAAAAATTTATTTGGTCCAAATAATCTATGATGATCTTGCCTCATGGCTAAATTTAGCAAGGGCATTTTAAAAATTCTATATGTCTTCCTATATGATGTATGCCTTAGCCACATATCACCTATGGCCTGGTTTACCTAGTATTGAAGATTTTGATGAGAACACTAAGGTGTATGAATTCTACCCTTCTCTACAATTGGAAAAGAGTTTTGAAGAATATTTCAAGGTAAATGATGCCTTTACCATGAGGTTATGCCTTGAATTACAAGGATGCCCTGAGCAAAGGTTTTCTCCTAAAGCCATATCCATGGTAATCTAGTTTGGATGTTGTTTAATTTAATTTACATATTTCTCCTACAGTAGGATTGGCACATTCAATGGATTTCCAAAGACACTCCCTAGGTATCCATAGGATAAGGTAGTCCTTGTTGAATTATGTAGACAAATATTAGAGGTTAACACCTTATCCTCTAATGTGAAGAAGATATCCAAAATTTCTTTCCCAATTGTAGTAGGACCCTATTCTTGCACCTCTAGGTCTAATGCCTAGAATTTAGTCAAGGCCTTTGAGAATAGAATTGAATTGATAGATTATGAAGTTATCAGGACCCAATATGATCCTGCCATCTCTATGAAAGAGCATCTCAAGCTTGGTTATGTTCATAGGCATGTCCTAGACATAGAAGACTATTGGGCCAATTGTCTCAATGAATATCAAATTAGAGAGAAATATTGGTCTAGATTGATAATTAATAAAATTAAATTGTATAATGATAATGTTAATGTTAGTGATATCATAGACAATGGTTCCTACATGATGCCTACTACCTATGACAAAATCAAGGACACCTCCATAGTGCCAATTCCACCTAATGGTCTTGTGATTGATACAATGGAAGTCCTAATGGCTGTCATCATTAAGAGGATAGAAAAATGGGTAGAATGGACTAGAGAAAGAAAAAACAGGACTAGAACCACAAGTTTATCTTGTGGAGTAGCATCTGGAGTAGCTCAATTCCCATCAACTACCACTTCCACTACTGCAGCAACATCAACTAAATCTATTGGTGGAGGAGGAGACCTACCTCCTAAGAATAATATTCAAGTCCCTCAAACATGTGGAGGAGGATCTTTGCTAAATACTATAAAAAGTTAGAGATGAAGGTGTAGAGAAAGATAAACTAGAGAAGAACTAGAAATCAGCAGTCAAGACTTCCTCCCTAGTGCTAGTCATCAATCTGGATGGTGACAACAACCCTCTAGACGGTCAATAGTGAGGTGCATCTAAACAAGGTAAGACACTAGCTTTATCTATTACTAAAGAAACTACCCTTCCATTTGCTAGCAAGAGCAAGGCAACACCCCCAGTTGCAAGGAAGCTTTTTGATCTGTTGGCCCTACAATCAAGACTCAATGTCCTTTCAACTGAATCTTGGTTGGAAGAGACTATTGATAGAAAGAAGAGGAGATGTGAGGAAAGTGCTCCATCTAAAGATCTATTTGTACAACCAACTCAACCCCAACCAGTGTCAAAGAAGGTAAAGGAGCAAAAGACCCTAGCAACATTGGCAATTAATACAACTACTAGACACCTGCTCATAGAGATTGTAGAACCTTAGATGGAGGGAAGGTTTCGTGAGTTAAATCCAAATGATTTCCAACTTAGAACTATTGATATGGGCATTCCAGTACATGATTCTATGGTCAACATCTAGGAATCAACAATGTAAAGATTGAGGACAGATTAGAGGGGTTAAGGTTAGAAAAGGTGGTGTTGAAGGCCTCAAACAAAGAAATAATGGATTACATCATAGCAGCACTTGGAAGCACATCTATAAGAAAATTTGATCCAATTGAATAGGAGAATAAGAATCTATTGATTAAGCTATTGCAAGAGAGGAAATTTGGTTAGATTGGCCATGCCTAGATAGAAGAATTAAAGACCAAAGGTCCCCCTCTTATTGAGAACATTGGAAATCTACTACTTGACACAAATAGATTGAGAGAAGCAATATTAGATCACCAGATCTCAATGAAGAAGTAATAAAAAAACTCAATAGAGAAAATGGCCATGTTACAAGAGGTAATTGACCTAAAACTTAATGTTGTTGTGACCCATGGAATACTACAATCAAGACAAGAGCCATTGCTTCATTGGAAATTATCTATGGAGTTCAAAATCAAAAGTTTAGTGAAGTCTGAGCAAGAATTAAAGTGTGCCTATGATTTAGTGAAGAAGGTTATGGGAAAGATATTTGAATATTAGAAGGTTATGCACACTAAATCATATGTCACCGATAATAATAAGTTGGTAGATATTGAATGAATGAAGATCAAGTTTTTGGCATTCATTAAAGAAGCTCCAAATCCAGCAAACTTCCAAGTGGCAAGGATTATGGACCTCACAACCAGTGGATTGCATTCTAAAGTGAGCAGTGAAGAAGCTCCAATCAAAGATCTCTAGAATAGAAGAACTGACAAAAATGCATGACGATTAGATGATCAGAGCTGACAATATTATTATATCAAGTATCATTGAACTAAAGAATGTAACCAATGAAATGAAGGCATACAAAGCTAAAACCATTACTCCAAAGAGGAAATGATGCACAGTTAGAGCTTTTACTTTCCCACTACAAGATGTGACAAGTGTCACCTCCTTTTTCTCTCTATCTTTCTATGATATTGTACCCATATTTGGCATTCCCCTAGTAGGCTAAATTTTTGTAACAGATGATTTCTCAGTCCATCCTATGTTTAGATATGTTTTTTCAAAGATGCTTGGTATTGTAATCATGAAATGTAACTGGCCAACTCAAAAGGGCCTATAAATGTAATTTTTGAAGAAGTAAATAAGGATTGACAAATTGTGGTGTGAACAAACTCCTATAGCTTTGACTACTGAGTGAGACTTTGCATTTTTTCTATTATTTGTTATTCATTACATTGCATGTTAGCATTAGTTGTGTAGTTCTTGGAAGTCATATGTGTTGTGAATTAAATCCATAGCTTTGTGGATAAACTTTGTGTTATTTCTTTCTTATATTGGTTATATGATATAAGATTTTTATTTACTTTTTGAATTCATTTCCTTAGTTCTATGCAAAGTAGTTTTTCATTTGTATTCTCATCTCTGTATAAGGATTTTGAGTGTAGTTGATGAACATTGTCAAGTTGAAAACAAGATTTGTATTCTAAGATTCTTGATAAATTGGGAAATCTATATGTTGTCTAGTCAGTTGTATTCCCTTCTCTATGCAATGTACATCCATAGATTAGCCTTGTATTGTTTCATATTGCATTTAGTAAGTAGAAGAATTGTGTCTTAGGAGTTAGAAACATCAAGTCTCTCTAGGTTTCTTGTGGTTATAAACCTCCTAGTTTACCTCTATTGATCCTTGGTAAAGAGCATGACCATAGGAAAATAATTGATCTCTTAAAAACAATATTCATTGCAAATTTTTTTACATAAGGGAGTTGTACCTTTCAATTCAAGGGTCCTTGATAGAACACCTACATTAACCCATTATGCTAGTTTCAGGGTATTCTTCCACTATATTGGGCACTATAAGAGTCATGGTATATTCATGGAAGACAAACTGTTAACAAATAGTTTTTGGTGACTTTGTTGGGGACTTAAATCAAAATCTTTGGTGTTTATCTGTAAGCACCATTTGCTATCCCATTGCAATTTTTTATTTCTCTTAACATCTGCATGAGTTGTATCTAGCAAAGGCCATGAGATAAAATGGTGCTTCCTCATGATGGCCTTATCCTAGTTGTACAACCCAATCTTGGCTTTTAAGACAAGCAAGAAGACATTATAAATCAGCTAATTACACTAGCTTGGAAAAGTTAAAAATCTACCAATGAGTATAGGAGAGTTAGTTTTGTGCTAGAGTGTAAAGAAGAAAAAGTTGAGTATTAGGAAGAAGTACTTCAACAACAAAGATTGAGGCAAGTCTAAAATACCTATTTGAAGTTAAAGTTGATTCATCCTAGATCCTAAATTTACCAGGAGTGCCAATGAATGTAGTGAAATTAACCTAGTGTTTGAAGAGCTTAAAAAAGATGATTTTCCTACCTTAGAGGATCCTTTGAGGAGAGGGAGAGGCTGTACAAGGGACCTAGTGCTCAAAGATATTTGTGGAGCCTTATTTTTGCCACCTAATCCTGCTTAGGTAGCTTTGCATTTAAATTTCATGCATCTTACTGTAATTTGTTTCAAGGAAATGAATGATAAGGCAACAGCAAGTCAATCTTCATTCTGATATCTTGTCTCCCATTCATGTTGTTTGTGATCTTTTGTGTTTTGTAAACAAAGAATATGAAACTCAGTTGCAACTTATTGGTTGTATATGTTGATTTATTTTGCTTATGACTCAAAGAGTTATGTAAATGCTTGATTCTTCATCATAGGATTGCAGATTTCATGAAGGGATAAGTTGAGTATGAGGTTTAGAAGGATGTAGATGTCTAATTCACAAAGTGGATAGATAGATCAGGAAGTCCTAATGTATGGCATATGTCAGTGATTTTCAGGGATGTGTGTTAGGTTTTTGTGTGAATTTCCCAATAGATAAGGCACTGATCCCTTATAGGATCACCTGTTATACTAATGCATATTTGAGGTTTTGCTGAGATCAACATCAATAATCAAACGCTTTTCCCCTTTCATGTTGAAGAACTATAATAGAATGCCCTCACTCAGCTTATGAATATCCTAGATCTGCATTTAGCTACTGTAGATTGATGTTATTTAATGAGTTATCCAAATACTCTTCACAGCCAGAGGCACAAGGTGAGTTACCATCTAATTCATGTAACTCGTTCAATGAAGTAGAATATCAAGCTTTTGTGTTTCCAGTTGAAGGAATCCATGACTCAATCAGTAGTGATCAGTTTCATTTTCAATCTGATGTCAGTTATTATGATCACACTCATTCATATTTTTATAGTGACCAAGGTGTAGAAAGTTGTCTAATTTTTATATGCACTATGAAGATGATGATAGCAATTTTGTTTTGCCTAACGAAGTAATTGAAAGTGTTGATATGATGGGTGAAATAAATAAGGATGAGAGTTTCAGTTTGCCCTAGGAGAACGTAAATGAAAATAAGGTGTTTGACAGAGGTAAAAAGTTCTGAAACTTTTCGGTGGCCTGCAGCCATCACTTGTACATAGTTAAGAGTAGTTTTCCTATTTTCAATAAAGCTGTTCGAGAGGAAGTTTTTGTTGTTCAGGTGTGTGGTCTGCTTCTCCCAGAGATCTAAAATCTTTTCATGCCCACAAGGGACATGCATCCCCAGACAGTGCCACTGTTGGGACTAAAAATTGCATGGTCAATTTTGAGAACCATTGAAAAAATCAAGCCCCATAAATGCCCTTTTGATGAGATTGTACCCGGTCGTTAGTCTAAGGCCTAAGAGGTGTTTAATGCTTCTAACACCTTTCATTTAGTGTGTCTATGTGTTCTATGGAGTTAAACTGACATTTCAAACCATTCTGCGAAGTCCCATTTTGAGCTAGTGTCAAAATTTGCAATTATGCCCTAGTGTCAAATAGCGACCAAAGGCCCAGTTTGCATTTGAATATCTTTTACCCAAGAATGTTTCATGACTTACCACTTTGGGGATGTTTAGTGTCCATAATAGAGAGCTTATGTTTCAATTTTCAAGTCATTTCAAATCTGTTTGACTAGGTTTTGTACCCCACAAAGTTGGTCATTTACTGTTTTGTGCATTTGACTAGTTGTTCACAAGTCTAGGAAGCCCTGTTCAACCAATCATATCTTTGACCCAGTTGACCCAAATGAAAAAAATTCTTTTTGTATTGTGTTCCAGGGGTCAAACACTTCATATGTTCCAATTTTGAGATCATGTCGAATCCATTTGATCAGTTTGCTAACATGATAAAAAAAGCAGTTTATATTATCTTGTTACGGCTAAGGTATCCTAATTGATCCGTACCCTTGTTCGGCACATTATAACTTTGATCGTGTGATTGGTGAGCCTAAATAGATTATATCATTGTGTTGTCTCCTAAAAATCCTTGAAGTATGCCAGTTCCCAAGTCATGAAAAATCCATTTGCATACTTTCTTATGTTCGTACATTTGCCAAAAATTACTTTTTGACACATTTCTCAATTAAAATTTCCAAGTGCCTGTTTTCGAAAATTCGCCAAATGTGCCTTGTGATTCGTCATGAGCCCAAAACATGGAATTATATTCTCTTCATGGCAAAGAACTTATATTCTAGTTTTCAGAACCCCAAGTGGTCAATAACCCAGTTTTATAATGCCGAACCCGAGCCTAGTTTATGTTTTTAACATTGTTTGCCTACAAGATAATTGAAGTATGAATGTTCGGCAATTAAAATCTTTTGATCGAGAATTCTTCATGGGCTAAAAATTTACAGTATGGTAGAGTGTGTATGATTGAACACTCATGCCAATTTTCATAGCCCGATTACTTGATTGGATCAAGTTTTAATTACAACCAGTAGGCCTCCAAACACTAATTCACAATTTGTAGAATTGATTAAAAGCGAGTTTAAAATAATGAATTGATGATCATTATGCATATGATTCAATCTTATGACAAAGTAAATGGTGGAAATGGTTTCTTAAAAGCAAAATACAAGGAGCATGTGAAGATTCAAGAAAGAGAGAATTTGGAAAGGTTTCCATTAAAGAGGTTTAGAGGATCACAATATGATGCTGATTTGCCGGCAGATTCAAAAGATAGTATTAATCAAGAAATTTCCACATCAATTAAAATCCACAAGCACAATGAAGCCTTTTGTTGTGAGTTTGCACATTGAATTAAGGAAAAGATTGAATAAAGGCTACTCTCTCCCACATTGTAGTCTCAATTTGAAAGTTGCAGTTGAGAGGTAGTTTTCAACATAGAAGATGTGGTCCATGTCTAGAGAAAAAAAAGAGTACAGCAGCAAGCATCCACAGAGGAAGAAGCAATCCACGTTTTTAGTAAAATGAACAAATTTTCTACTGAAACAAAGCTCAAGGAAGCATGTATCCACATTTTTGAAGCCCATGGCTTCCTCTAGCAACAGTATCACGTTTTTTAGAAGGGGGGAGCTCATTTTAAATGATCATGTGCATAAGAAATGACCATTACAATGAAAAGTCTATAGATTCATAGCAAAAAATGACCAGCAAGATGGAGCTCCACGTTTAGAATAAGCAACTCATGCCAAAGGAGTTGGATAGCTCTTCATTGTGTAGAAATCAGCATCTACAGGGGAGTTGAGGCAAATGCAGCAGGTATTATCCCACATTGAGTGGGAAATGATTTTCTTATGTCTTTAAATACAAACGCTTACACATCTTAGAATGTCTAAAAGACAAGAGGCTTTTGTGAAAGTCAGCTTGTGTGCATGGACTTGTGGTTGGCTAGCTGGCAGGATGCCTATGTTAAATTTTGACGCAAAATCCAAAAATGTTGCCAAAAAATTCAAGTTCGCTGGAAAATTCAAATTCGACCGAAAAAGTCCAGAAATCTGGCGATCGCTACCTCGCTAGTCGAGAAATCTTGGAAAATCCGGCTAGCGACATAGCGAGGTCGTCAAAAAATTCTAAAAATCTAGCAAGATTCAAAATGCAATGTGGGTCCCGCCTGGAGACAACAGCCAATCAAAAAGTGACACATGGCATTGGTCAAACTTTTAGTTGACCCAAAATTAAAAAGGCTAGGAAAAATAAAATGATTTTAAAATTTTAATTTTAAAATTATTTTGCCAAGAAACTGACATGCAGGGTCTTTTAAATTGAAAATTTTATTTCCTAAAGTTTAAACTTTAAAATTTTTTGAAATTATTTTAAATGCAGACGTGAACACTCTTAGCAGAGCAGTGATTTTCAAAATGTGATTCAGGGTGTTTCCAGAAAGAAAAATACATGATGTTATATATCGCCGGAATCGGCAAGAGACGAACTTTTCAATTCTGAAGTTTGTTTTTGCACAAAATGCCATTGGTTCAAGCTATAGGGGGATTTGTCTCAGTTGAAATGCAGTATGGGTCAAAATTTGAGCAGATTCATTCAGTAAAAACTAAAATTTCACCAGCATTTCAGTGGGTAAATCAGATATTTCGGTGACTCAACAAGTTTTCATCATTCAGAAATAGACATTTGCAAATCAGTTGCAAGATAATGATAAAACAAGATCAGATCAAAAGGGGAAGAAAGAAGAGAGAGGTTTTCCAGTTGCAGGAGATTGAATTCCAAGTGGACACTTGTCATTCTAAAATCAGATCTGGGAATTCATCTAGGCTATATCATTATTTCTTTCTATCATTGTAAGGGTTCCAGTTTTTTTTTTACTGTGAGACCATTGTTGGTAGGAAAGTTGCAGTCATTCTGTGAGACCATTTCTTTGGATCCAGAACTGTAATTCCACCTTCATTCTTCAGAAAATTTCTCATGTAATGAACAACAAGAAATAAGAATACAGATAGTCTGATCTGTTAGGTAGCTTTGCATTTAAATTTCATGCATCTTACTGTAATTTGTTTTAAGGAAATGAATGATAAGGCAGCAGCAAGTCAATCTTCATTCTGATATCTTGTCTCCCATTCATGTTGTTTGTGATCTTTTGTGTTTTGTAAACAAAGAATATGAAACTCAGTTGCAACTTATTAGTTGTATATGTTGATTTATTTTGCTTATGGCTCAAAGAGTTATGTAAATGCTTGATTCTTCATCATAGGATTGGAGATTTCATGAAGGGATAAGTCGAGTATGAGGTTTAGAAGGATGCAGATGTCTAATTCACAAAGTGGATAGATAGATCAGGAAGTCCTGATGTATGGCATATGTCAGTGATTTTCAGGGATGTGTGTTAGGTTTTTGTGTGAATTGCCCAATAGATAAGGCACTAATCACTTATAGGATCACCTGTTATACTGATGCATATTTGAGGTTTTGCTGAGATCAACATCAATAATCAAACGCTTTTCCCCTTTCATGTTGAAGAGCTATAATAGAATGCCCTCACTCAGCTTATGAATATCCTAGATCTGCATTTAGCTACTGTAGATTGATGTTATTTAATGAGTTATCAGGAGAAATAAGGGTTTTATCTACTTCATATTAGATTCAGTGTATGCTTTGACAACTGGTACCATATAAAGAATCTGTAGGTCCACCGCCTAGGTTTTGCAAAGCCTGAAGAAGAAGAAGGGTCTAGCCTTATAGTTGGCCTGGTGTCTGAATGGGCATGTTGAAAATGGGAGTTAGCTGCCCCTAGATGTGTTCTGTTCTCATCAGGGTAATTGGAAACGCGTAACATTTTCAAACACCAACAGATACAAATTGAGAAGTTATATTCCAGTACTAAATGCTTAATGAGCAAATGTTTATATAAAGACCCTCTTATGATAAAACAGGTCTTGGATACCTTGGAGAAAAGTCAACCAAGAAATCTAAATCTAGAAAGGAAGCAAATCCTGAGAATCACCAACCTATGCAAGAAAAATATAATTAGAACAAGATTAGGGCAAGTCAATTCGAAGTAATACCTAAGGAAGTTGAGCAAGCTAATAAGCCTAAGCAAGTTGATGTACCTAAGCAAACTGAGCAAGTTGAATCACCTAAAGAAGTAAGGAATGAATTCAAGGGTAGATGTTATGCATGTAATGAATTTGGTCATATGAAAAAGGACTATAAATATAAGTCATTTTAACCTATTACTAATTTTTATTATTATAATTATTATGGTTTTGGTCATAAAGCCGTTAATTGTAAGAAGCCTAAATTTGATAATAGTAATAGAAATAGTAGAATGTTTAGAGGTACTAACCCTACAAAAAGAAGATCTAATGAAGGGAACAAAGGAATAAGAAGTAACATTTTGTATTATAAGTGCAACAACTTTAGACATATTGCTAGAGATTTCAGAGCACCAATTAACCAGTTTGGACCTAGATTTGGAAATTATATGTGAGTGTGTCAGTTATGTAACAATATGGGTCACATAGCAAGATTATGTAGAATATATATGAGGAACAACATGAGGAATCCTAATTTCAAAAGGAACATGAACAAAAAATTTAGAAGGAACAATAACAACAATAATAACCAAAATGACAACATAAGAGAAAATGTAGAAGAATGTAATGAAGTATTTGTCAAAGCCAAATATCCAACAAGTTCACATGTGGTATTGGAAGGTCAATCAAGTGAATCACCTAAAAGTAGATTGAAGTTAGTTGTAGTGTTTGACTCATCAAATGGAATACTTTAATAAAGGAATTAGCATCAATAGAGTAGAACATGATATGCTAAAGCTATGTTTAAGTGCACAAAAGATTTAAAGTTTGTATTTGAGTGCACGAAGGAAAACAAGTCTACTAGTAAACATAAACAACTTTTTGTTGATTGTGGACTTATGCAATTAATGCATAATTGAATTGGATGTGATTTAAGGGTCAAAATTGAGTAGTTGAGTACCATTCAATTATGCAAGAGTTAAAAAAGATATTTGGAATGAATTTAAGCAAAATTTGAAGTGTTCTAAGAAGTGAATTGAAGCAAGTGCTAGTTTCATGGAATCAAGATATTTGTCATTTGCAAAATTGTAATTTGAAGTTTCAATTTGAAAAATAGAAAATCCTGCAATATGTGATGTCAATGAGAGACCTAGGTATAAGGTTAAGAAGCACCCCTCTATTTCAATGGAAAATAACCCCATAGGAGCATTTCCATAAGTTCCTCTCAATGTTTTGCATGTAAAAAAAATAAGGCATACATTCATTGTAATTTTGAGAGTATTGGAGATAGTAACATTCACAATGATTTTGGTTTAGTTTATAATAATGACATGTCACTTAAATAAGGGTTTGAGCACATGAAGGAGTTGAACATCATTAAGCATGTGTTCTACATAGAATTTGATAACCATGAGTGGAAGCAAATTATTTTGAGTAGAATTCATGAAGATATGCTCTAGGTAGGAGACATACCAATCATGATAGGTAATAACCTAATTCGTAAGCTTATTGGACTGAGTAACAAGCATAGAAACCCCACAAATGAGAGGAATGTAAATAAATTGGTAGAGACAATTTTGAAAACTAAGTCTGGTGGAAGAAACATGAGGTTGGACATGATAGTTGGAACTAAAGTTAGACTGATAAGCAACATAATTAGGTATAAGATGAATTTCAATTCAAGAATGAACTTAGTACCTGCTAGATTCATCCATGCAACTTATCTAATGAATGTGAATAAAGAAAAAGTAAATATGTGTGAAATATTGAAGTGGTAATTAACTAGATAACATTGACATCATTAAGAAGACAAAGAATATAGTGTTTAGGTTTGAGTCATTGATAACACATTTGTTCTTTCAAGTAATAAGAAATTTTTCTGGAATGCCAGATCATGAATGAGACACAGGAAATATTGCAATGAGCATGATTACCTACCATTATAGAAAGAAATAAGAGGACAAGATAATAGAGGATATCACAAGAATGATGAAGAGTTTCCAAACAGTAATGAAGCAAAGATGTTGAATTCCTCCATCCTTTGTAGAGAAATATAAAGATGACATTTGTTTCATTGTTAAAATTCATGTAACATGTATAGAAGTAGTGGAACCAAGGGTCAAGTTCATTGATCCTATGGGATAGGATATGACATAAGAATTGATAGAAGGATATCCAAAGATAATCCTTGAGTCAGAGATAGACACATAGTGTCCTATACAGGAAAATATGAGGAGAAAGTAAAGGAAGTTCATAGTGAAATTCATAGCAAAGGCATAAAGAAAAGAGTGGACAAGAAAATAGACACCATATTGAAAGAAACATAGATGAGTAGAGAAGAGTACAAGGAAAAAATAGGTTTCTCTCTAGAAATGAGAGAAAGTGGACATTCTGATTTCTAATTGTTAAGTCTCTAGTAGTTGACACTAGATTAGCACAAGGAGCTAGTGCACCTTATGCAGTAGTTTCACAAATACATCCACAATTTGTACCACCTATACAAAAGTAGAAGGATGAAGAATATGTAAGTATTGTTAAGGTACATATAGTTACCCTACCTAGCACTAGGAGGTTTGCAAGGTTGACTAAAGTGAAACAAGAGCCAATAGAATCTCCTACACATAAGAGAACCGAGCAAATGGTCAATGGGCCTGGAAAGTGAAGTAAAAAAAAATCATGGGACTTAAAGGAGAAAGACTTAGATAACTGAGTCTAAATGAGAGGCAAAATAGGTAGAAGAAGTGAAGGTTCCTACTGAAAGGAATACATGGAAGCCAAAGATAGAGACACTAAATAGCGCAATCATTAACAATAGAAATTTTGTATAGTTAAATAAGTGTTATGATTTGTATGGTAATATGGATAGATTACATTTAGAAAATTCAGTAGTGAGACATATGATTTTGACTAACAAAAGATTTGAAGATGTACAAAATCAATTACCAAAAGACCTATATGATAGATTGGTAAATAGAAAGAAGAGAGTAACTAAAGAAGACAAGAAGATAAGGGAGAATATGATATAGAATTTATGTGAGATTAAAAATGATGAACATCATGCAAGTATCATGAGGGGTATTGAGCCCTTACCATAGAATAAAAGATGATCAATTCTCATAATGGGAGGAAATTATAAGGAAACCAATGAGGAAACAAAGCAAGAAATTATGAAATACATGACCTCAATACCTATCCAAGAAGAAGAAAGAAATGACTTGGGGGAGAGGTCCCTATTATTCAAGCACAAGTAGAAGAAAAGGTTGAAGGAGGTTCAATTGTTTTGTGGCTCTTTTGGATAGATGGGAGTGCAAATAGAAAACATCCCCTAGGAAAGCCTCATAGCCTAGTGGGCAACGAAGCAATAATGACATTTGTCAATATGCCACCATTAGCAGTAACACTATCAACAACAATAGCTATAGATAAAATGATGACAAAGGTAGTCACCACTTTAGAGGTAACCATTATTACTAACACTATGCAAGTTGATAGTACAAGAATTACCTTGGACACAAAGGAGGATCCTTTTATGGATTACAAACCATCCATTTTTGACAATTTGGTGGATTATACCAGTTTTAAGGATGAGGAAGAGGAGAAGAGTAGGAAAGAAAGATGCAGAGAAGAAGAAGAGGTTAGAAGAAAGAAAGAATAGAGAAGAAGAAAAGAAAAGAAAAGAAAAGAAAAGAAGAAGAGAAGAGGAAAGTGGAAGAAAAGATGAAGAAGAAAGAAGAATAAAAGGAAGAAGAGGAGAAAAAGAAAATGGAAGAGGAAGAAAATAAGAAGGAATAGGAAACCAAGCAAATAAAGGCAAGTGAACCTAGTTCTTCTAGGTCACCGCTTGAATCCTCATTAACAGTTTTGCCAAGGAATAAGTCAAATGATGATGATCAAGTTGAACTAATCTCATCACAAAAAGTTGTTTCAAAGGAATAAGAAGGTGAAGAGCATAGAGAAAATTTAAAAGAATTATTAGAAAATGTACAATGTGCCATATCATGTAAGGTAATAGAAGTAGATCCCCAAGATCGAGCAAGGAAATTGGTTGAAGCTTTCAGCAATGAGTTCACCCAGTTGTCAAAAGTGGCTAATACACAAGCACAAGAAAAGCATGATGCAAGTTTATTTGATACACTATGTACAAATAGTAGAAATGGCCTGGTAACATTTGATACATGTATTATGGAACTGATAAGATGATTAATGGAAGGAATGACATTATGTGGATAAAGTACCATGTTATACAATTATGTTAAAGACATGAATGAAGAGCTAAATGGAAAACAAAATGAATTGCAAAATCTTGTAAACAAGCTCTAGTAGCCAATAAAAAGATTGAAGATCTAGAAGCTGCCATTACACAAGTACATGATGATATAAGGATGACCAAGATGAAGAAGGAAAGGATCATAAAGAGGTTCCTTTTACTAAGAGAACACCCGACATTAAATATTAGGTAGAAGTAGTTGGATGAATATCTTGCAGCAAAGATATCATATGAAAAGTTCATTTATTTAGAGCTCAATGCAATAGAAGTAGCATCCTATTGACTATGCACTCTAATCAGTGTATCTGAGGTAGTCAAGGACACTTGGTAGAAAGAGTTTGACAACATCCTTAGGGACAACATCCTATATGTTGACCCAAAGTTGGAAGGAGTTGATTTTATATTTTAATAAATGTAATAAAGGTATGAAGGCCAAAAAAGCAAATATTTGTGAAATAGCAAGGTATAAAGGAAAGATTGCAAATGTAAAGTTATGTGTATTATTTTTGTGGTTGAATGAAATTGTGTATGATGTATGATCTGAGGCATGGGATTTGTGATAAAGTTTTGTAAAGAGCAGCAAAAGCAATACTAGTTTTTGAAGATATCAACAATAGTACAAAGGTTTTTGTATCTATCTTTTGTATTGAAGAACTTTATTGTACATTGTATGTTTGGGCAGTGGACTCATCTTGCATACATTTTTAATTTGTACATAACAACTCCTAATAGGTTGGGTTCTAACAAGACCAAAGTCCTCTAAAAAAGATCGAGACACTATATAGATGTACTAGGCTCCTAATATGGTCAATATCTTTAACTAGATACTTTTGATTAATGGATCATTTTATGGGTACCATCCCCACTGGGGTTTTCCCTTGGCTAGGGATTCCCTAGTTAACAAAACATGGTGTTATCAGTTACTTTATTGCATGGTTATGTTTAGTGTTCAAAACAGTTAGTTTACTTTCATATGCAAGTTATAAAGTTGTTCAAGATATCTAGTTTTGGGCAAAAGTTTGTGAAATATTGATTCACCCCCCCCCCCCCCCGTCTGAGATTATTTCAGTGGTGAATCTTTTCCATTTGGTGATCTTGTCTCATCAATCAATAGTCATTTGGAAAATAGAGCATATAAATTTGGTCAACTGCATTGCCAAAAAAATACAAAATTTGGGTCCAAAGCCTATGTTAGTCACCCATTAGTTTTCACATGATTGGTCAAAAATCTTGGTCGCAAATGTAATATACCTTTTGGATACAATTATTTTAAAAATTTTGCCATTCGTTACCTATTTTTTTCTTATTGGACAATGTTATTTCACCATTGGTATAATAAATTAATTTTCCCTTGCGTTGGGCATCGCCTACCATTTCCCCAATGTGTGTCGCCTACCAGCCCCATTTAGCTAACTATTTTATATTTTGGGCTTGCATAGGAAGGGTTGTTTCACCTACTTTTATGACATCCCATTTGTTAATCACGCGTAATTTGCCAACCTAGTTTGCTAAATATACATTCATAAGATATTATTATTCTATACAATTCACTATTTTTGGATCTGACATTTCTTATTGTTGCCAAAGTTTCAGAGTGCTAAGTGCATTGCCCATTGAGTAGTCGTGACTTGTGGTTTTCCTAAAAGGTAAGTGATTTTTAATTTATTTTTTATGTGGTTATTTTTTACTATCCACTAGGAGTGGGTAGTAGATACCATTTGGACATCTCACATGCTTAGATAGGCTTGCCAATTTTATTGGGTTGTACCATAGATTGTAGTAGGTATACCCTTTTTATGTGAATGAATCATATTATTATTATATGTAGTCTAATTAGTCTACTATCAGAGTAATTTGTTCAACAATTCAATTTTTTTTATAGCTTTTATTGGTTTGCAATGCCAAATAAGAGGGGTTCTGATAGGGTCCCTAAAATCTAAGAGAGGACAAAAAAACGGAGAACCTTATCACCATACTTTGGTGGTGGAAGTGTTGGAAACCTACAAGATTCACAACCTAGATATCTAGTGCATATTGAAAAAGGAGATTCATCACAAATTGGATACAATTTTGAAGAAGTTCAAGTTGGTGAACCTGATATCTTAGTTGAGGATGAACTTGAACATGATTTTGAGGCATTTCCCCTAAGTAGGGAGTCAGAAAATGATATTATAGTTGGGTGAGAAAACCAAAAGTGATGCTCATGCATTGAAGGGGAAAAGAAAATTGGAATACAAAAAAAGATCGATCTCGTTGGGATCTACCCAAAAGGAGTTTTCAATTAGAATGGGTGGAAAAGTTCTGGTTCAGTGAACTAATGCCCAATCCAATTTATGGTGAGCCTCTTGTAGAATGTAGATGTAAGATTTGTACAAAGATATCAAAGAAGGAAAAAGAGGTTGCAACTTAAACTTGATACCAAAAAAAAGCATGTCGATAAATTTTACAAAAAGGAAACTATAGATGGAGTTAAAAAATTCATGCTAACTTCAAAAATGAAGGATAATTGTCTACATATCATGATTGCCAAATTATACGCGATACACTAGCAATTACGAGAGAAGCATTTTGCAGTAAAAGGTTCTATGAATATTTCCTTGGGAAAGAAATGAAAGTGGAAAATATGGGAAAAGTTGTTCAGTTAAGTGTTGCAACAATTGATAATAATTCCTAGGTGTGCATGCATGTTTATATTGTAAACGGTCTTTGTTGTCAACCCTTTCTACTATCTATTGCTAAATTGAATTGTAGTGTGACAACAGAGAATTTTTATGATTTATTAAAGAGTGTGTTGACATATTAGTCAAGTTTGTTATTAGTGACACACACTTATTTAGATTGTTAATAGCTACTGAGCTTATTATATAGTTTACCGTGTTTACCAAGCATTTTAGTTATTACCAAGTTCTATAGTTGCTACCAATTCCTTTGGACAAATCCTAGTTGTTACTAAGCAGATTCAACTAGTATGAAGACCAGTAGTATAAACCTTGCATTTCAGTGTATGCCAAGTTTATCAATGGTTACTGAGAATCACAATGCTTACTGAGTTCATAGTTCATGTGATGCAAAGCCAGTGCTAACCAATCTTATGTGATGCAAAGCCAGTGTTAACCAATCTTAAGGTGATAGTGTTTACCGATTTTTGACATGGTAAACAAATGATTCAATATTTGTTGAGTTGCATAATATCTAACGAGTCACTAGTCTAGACCGAGCTCAAGACTACTTGAAAGTGATCAGTATGGACTGAGATTCTACATCTACTAAGTGCATGATGATGGTGAGCATTGATAGTGGATGCCGAGTATCAGAACCTCACCAAGTTAGTTTTCAGAACCCGAGTGTCTTCATGTGGGTCAACTTTGTAATATTTGTATTAACTTTATCATGGCCAACTTTGTAATTATGTAATTTGGATTGGTATATATGTGTAATGCATTATACCATATAAATGCAATGTAATTTGAATGTGTATGCACAAGTGCAAGTTATGAATGCAGCAGAAGAAGAGCAAAGTGTAAAGGCTATAACAAGATAAGCAGCAGCAGAGACATATCTATTACAAAAAGGTGATCAATACACAAAGGAATCTCTTTCAGCAAACCTAGTTGCAAATCAGAGATCTACTATTGCTTCATCCTAAAAAGTGAACCAGTCAAATCTTTTAACAAGGTAGACCTAACAGTCTTTCATAAATCTCTTTACTGAGTGCATACTTCATTATATGTTTGTAAATCCTCTCACAAGGTGGACCTAGCAATCCTAATTGCTCCTAACAGGGAAGATCATTAGATGTGATCAATGTAAGCCTTAACAAGCCAACTTTATGATGTAGTACTAAAGTTTGTGGGTATCATCCCCACCCCAGTTTTACTTTCTATTTGGAAGGTTTTTGGGTCACCAAATCTTTGTGTCAAAGTGTTATGGATGATTTCATGTTTTCAGTTTTTCATGCATGCAATTAGATCATATGTAATGAATTAATTACTAATTGGATTATTGGATTAAGAATTGAAATTGTTAAAGTTTTAGAAGTTACTGATTCACCCCTCCCCTCTTAGTA
The DNA here is from genome assembly GCA_028749045.1 of Cupressus sempervirens. Lineage (NCBI taxonomy): Eukaryota > Viridiplantae > Streptophyta > Pinopsida > Cupressales > Cupressaceae > Cupressus > Cupressus sempervirens. Next base: position 288,048,041 of record CM053786.1, on the reverse strand, counting down.
ACTTAGCATAGTCTTGAATATTTCCAACAATTGGTATCAAAGCATTGTGGTTATTAGGAGAAAGTTTAACAAGCTTGAGCAAAGATCAAGGCCATGGAGATATTCAGACTTTAAAAAGCCATTAACAATGAAAAGTTGGATTTAGAAATGGTCATTGCCCAACTCAAGAAAGCTAAGGATCAACTTTCTCAATCCCTGAAAAAGAAGAAAGGAACTTGCAAATCAAATGAATGATCATCTTTACATTGAAGAAAGAATTGAAGACTTTCACCCTTCAAGCAGCTCAGATGAAGCAAATGATGCAATCAAGGAACTCCTAGAGAAGAATGGTTCACTACAAGAAGAAGTGAGGAAACTGAGAAGAGAACAAGAAATATAGTTAGTAAGGCTATGTGAAATCATGGAAGAGAAAAACAAAACAAAAATAGAAATGGAAGGAAAAGATAATGAAATTCAACATCTATCTCTCCAGTAGATTGACTTCATCAATCAGCTCACTAATGCAAATGAAGAAATCATGAACCTGAGATCAGAGAATGAAAGATTACATAATGATCTAAATTATGAAAGGCAACTCAATGAAAGGATGATGAAATCTCAAGCAAATATGAATCAGTTGAATGAGAAAAACCTTTATAGAAAAAAAGGGAAAGTAGGAATTGGATACAAAGAAGAAGGTGAATCCTCCAAACAAGGTACTCAAAAGAATCAAAGACCTACTTGCAATAACTATGGTAAGATAGGTCATACATCAAATAAATGTTGGAGCAATGGGAAAGAAAAATTCAATGGAAAATGCTACAATTGCAATCAACATGGTTATAGGGCTAATGAATGCAAAGAGAAACTAAGATTTGAAGGTAATTGTCATAAATGTAAGCAACATGGACACAAAGCATCAAAATGCAAAACCAAGACATTGAATCCTATAGAGAAAATTGTGAAAGCAATATTTGGTTGGGACTACAATACCTGATGTAGATGTCATTACTATGGAGAATTTGGATACATTGGTATGAATTGTGTTAAACATCATATGAGGAAAAGAGATACCACCAAAAGATGTTTCATTTGTACAAAACTTGGTCATCTTGCCAAGAACTGTATGAATATTGGTAGAATTGAAGATGAGAAGAAGGAAAAAGTTGATAGCATTTGAAAGCAAATGAGACAGCAATGGATTCCTAAGTCTATCGAGGATACTAGTCCAAGCAATAATGGTCAAGTCACTCAAGAATTGGGTGACTCTACCATTTCTAATTAAGTTCTTAAAAGAGAACTGGAACCAGGCTATCAAAGAAGACATCTGAATTAGTTCTAGTTGAAAGGTGACAAAGATCCAAATCTGTATTTATGATACAAAGGGATCACTAAGCAAGATTGGTATCAATTATTACCAAGTTACCTTCTCTACCAAGGAAGGTCAGGTCATAGACTCTACCAAGTAAGGTTGGGAGTAATAAAGACACCTATGGTTACCAAGTCATAAAGTTGTCATTGAGTGATCAATGCCATGTAGTGGATGACAGTATGTCAACACATCTACCTTCATACCAAGCATTAATGGTGAAATTTTATCAAAAGGCATGGAATCAAATTCATTTCTTACCATGAATTTTTAAGTGCTATTGCAAAGAGTGATTTTTAGTGCGATCAAAGCAATTTGAGTGAAAGTTTTTTAAAGTTCTCTCAAACTACTAAGCAAAAATTGCATCCAGCAATAGCAAGGTTAAGAGAGGATCTGACATGTTGGTTCATGGAGTTGAAAGGAAGGCACCAGATTTCAAGCTCACTCTTGCAATTACTGAAACCCTAGATCCAAGCAGAGCTCAATCCCAAATTCCTCCTAAGGTACTTCTTATTAAAGACGTTTTTACTCATTTCAAATGTTTTATTCAAGAAATTGGTACACTAGAAATGGATGATGCCCTAGGTTAGCTATGTGTAAATGGAGCCTTAAAACCCAAACATCAACATTTGGAAACCAAAGGGTTGACACATATCCCTCATATGCCTTGAGAATTTCAAATCAAATGGATTAGGTCTATCCTTAGTTGGGTACATAATGGGCAGTTGTGGTTAGAACAACTAATTTTGATAACAAAGAAGATGATTTATCGAATCACTGGCCTCCCTCTGCTAGCCAAAGCTAAAATGGCAAAAACCCTAGGTCGAGAAAAGTTGGAGAAGAAAACCCTAGCTGAATCGGATGGCAGAGGAATGAAAATCAGTGTCATTGATGTAGACTTAAAATTTGGAATTCAAGTTATTGCACACAAGATATACAGTTCAAGCCAACTAAATAGTGTGTCATGTGAAGCCATGGATTTGGCATACAAGGTGGTTAAGAACAACTTATCATATGACCTTGTCGACCTATTGTTGAAACAGTTCAACAAAAACATGGAAAGCATAAGAACATCAAAGAACAACCAATGTAAGTTTGGTTCTTTGTTAACTTGCCTATTCTTTTATATACAAAAGTTTTTCCCTCTTAAAGGCATTGTAGTTTGGAGAAAATTTGTGCCTATGCTCTATCAAATAAATGAGTATATTGTCGAGATGGATGAGAACTACAACAGCATCATGGACAACTACTTTGATGCATTCAAGGAGAAAATGAATAATAGGTTTAGGATTCCAAAGAAGTTAGTTGAAAATTATTATAAGGATGATGTATGTTTCATGGTGGACAGTGACAAGGTGTATATCCAGGGAGTTAGGCCTAGAACTGCATGGATATCATTGAAGCCCTTGTCAATGAACCAGTTGATCCTAAGGCCTCTTACTTTGGAATGTATGATGAAGCCAAGGCCAAGATTAAACTTGAAATAAAGCTCCCATAGGCAATCAACAAAGGAAAGAGAAGGATAGCAAAGCTAAAATTAAGTGCACCTCTCTTGTTAATTGAGGGAAAATGTGAGAATGTGGAGGAAGCAAAGGATGAGGAAGAATCTAAGAAATAAGAACCTTTGAAGAAGGGCAAGGTGATCATCACCAAGCCAACAAAGTCATCCACTGCAGTCTTCACAAGAAGGTCATGAAAGAAAGATAACAAGGAAGGAAGTTACATTATATTTAGTAGACCTCCACCCACCTTCTAGGACAAGCTGAAGGAATTGAAAGATGGAGCCAATATAACAAATTTCAAGGCATTAAAATATGAGACTAGGACTGAGGTTGAGCAGAGACAAATAGAAGATTTGGTCATGGATAAAATGGGACAATGAAAGTACTTCCCTAACCAGCTAGCTTCTCAGATTCCTAGTGTCTTATTGGATAAAATCAGGCCAAAATGGGAACATGCCAAACAAATAGTCAAAGACATATATGCACAAACCTTGAGGCAGCCATTACTGAGCATATCAAATGCAGAGGTAAAAGAGTCACTAAAGAAAAATGAAGATAAGATGACTCTCAAATTCAATACCTATTTGATTTTAATGAAAGATATTGAGTATGTTGTGAAGAATGCAACAAATACTTGGAAAAATGTCTATCATCTTCACAAGCCAAGTGAATTTCTAGTTGAAGTAAAGGATGATGACAATGATGACGAAGACAAGGATGAAGAGGATGATGAAGGATCAACTCATTTTTTTATAGTTGATTATGAAGAATACAAGGAGCAACAGGCTATCAAGGAAGAAAAGCTAGATGATGAGGAGACTGACCCAGTCAAGATAGCTGCAGAAGTCATTGCCTCTCTTCCTCACTCCCCAAGCAAACCATTGACTACATCAAGTATGAAGACAGCTTCAACAAGTTTGATTGTGACCACCAGTGATATATCAAATGTCCAATCACTCTTTGCCCCTACTTTGATTAGCACATCATTGATAGAAGTAGCTTCTACTTCATCTACCGAGCTGCGGACTCCTTCTTCATCAAGTGAGTTGGCATTATCAACTATGGATACATTGGCTACTTTAGTTTTGAGTACATCAGTGGTAAACATCAGTGGTAAGCACACCAACTTTGACTACTTTGGTTTTGGGTACTACAATTTTGTCTTCATCAATTTTGGATTCTTCAAGTATTTTGGAAAGTTTTCCCTCAATTAGTACAGTATCAGTTTTTACTACAAACCCAAGTATGTCTACCATTTTTTCCATTTTAGATATAAAGCAATAAGTACAAGGATAGTTGAGCCTAAGGTTCAACCGAACACAAATATTTTGGGGAAAGGAAAGGAGATAGAGAAAGATGTCGATTTAGATGAGGAAATAGTAATCCCCAATTGGGATATTTACAAGCTTACTCCAAACCAAATGCAAACATTTGGTGAACTCCTCCAAAAAAAGGCTAAACAATAAGACTAAGAGAGGAGAGAGATAAAGAGTATAAGATAATTGAAGATGCCAATAACATTTTGATGGAGGCAATAGGAATTGAGATTGATTCTTCTCAACCTATTTTGTATCAGCTAGCAGAAGCAGTCCAAAAATTCAATGAGGACACTGATGGACAAGATAAGCTAGTGGAAAAGGCTAAAAAGAAATTTAATAATAAAGTGTTGGAGCACATTGCTCAACAAATAGCCATTCATCAAGTAGAGCTTTCTACAATTTTGGTCAATCTTGAAACGTCATGTTCAAATGTGTCATCACTTTTTGGGAAACTATGTGATGTCTCTAAGTTTACAAAGGAAATAAAGGACAAATTGTCCAAAATAGATATAGATCTAAAGGCTAGTGCTTAGCGGTTGCACCTTGACCCTAGTTCAAGCTCTGCACATTTCAAGAAAATCATATTTTTGTCAGACATGCAAGCTAAATTGCTAAGAGAAGAAGCAAGGATTAGACCAACATTGATTGACATACAAAATATGATCCTTCTAAACATGGATATAATGCAAAAACATATTGTATATTAAAAAACTCTAATCCACGATAATAACTTCTCTATTGCAGACCATATGATAGAACTATCACGAGATGTACAAATTGCAATTCATACATGCAAGGTCCTGCAAGAAAATTGGGATAAAACCTTGGCAATCATTCTCAAGGTACATTCTAAATTCTAATCCCATTTTGGTGTTTCTATGTAAATAAGTTAGAACAAATCTTTGGCATTGTTGTCAAAAAGGGGAAGAGACACATAGTATGGGGAGAAAGACAAGAAGATAGTATATGCTAAGGGGGAGAACTTGTAACAAGTGTCAAATGATCAGTAAGACATTTTGTGTATAGAAAAAGATGTATAGTATACTCTATATACCTTACAAAATCAATCTTATAGAAAAAGATGTATAGTATACTGTATATACCTTACAAAATCAATCTTTAAAAAATAGTATACTCTACCAAGCTAGTATCACGTGATGATGAATACAAGGTATTCAATTTTGTCTAATAAGTGTTTTTGTCAGTAGTGCCAAAGGGGGAGATTGTTGACATGTCAGTAAAGTTTATTATTAGTGACACACACTTATTCAGATTGTGTATAGCTACTGAGCTTATTGTATAGTTTACAGTGTTTACCAAGCATTGTAGTTGTTACCAAGTTCTACAGTTGCTACCGAGACCTTTGGACAAATCCTAGTGGTTACCAAGCATATTTAGTTAGTGTGAAGACCAGTAATATAAACCATGCATTTCAGTGTATGCCAAGTTTATCAATGGTTACCAAACATTGCAATGCTTACTAAGTTTGTAGTTCATGTGATGTGAAGCCAGTGTTAACCAAGCTTAAGGTGATAATGTTTACTGAGTTTTGACATGGTAAACAAGTGATTTAGTATTTTTTGAGTTGCACAATATCTACCGAGTCACCAGTGCAGACCGAGTTCAAGACTACTTGAAAGTGATCAGTATGGACCGAGCTTCTACGCCTATTGAGTGTATGATGATGTCGAGCATTGATAGTGGATGTTGTGTATCAGAACCTCACCAAGTCAGTCTTCAAAACCTAAGTGTCTTCATGTGGGCTGAATTTGTAATATTTGTGTTAACTTGTATCATGGTTGATTTTGTAATTATGTAATTTGGATTGGTATATATGTGTAATTCATTGTACCATATAAATGCAATGTAATGTGAATGTGTATGCGCAAGTGCAAGTTATGAATGCAATAGAAGAAGAGTGAATTGTAAAGGCCATAACAGGATAAGGAGAAACAGAGAAATATCTATCATAGAAAGGTGATCAATACACAAAGGAATCTCTTTTAGCAAGCCTAGTTGCAAATCAGAGATCTACTACTGCTTCATCCTAACAGGTGAACCAGTCAAATCCTTTAACAAGGTAGACCTAATAGTCTTTCATAAATCTCTTTACCGAGTGCATACTTCATTGTATGTTTGTAAATCCTCTTACAAGGTGGACCTAGTAGTCCTAATTGCTCTTAACAAGGCAGATCATTAGAAGTGATCAATGTAAGCCTTAACAAGCCAACTTTATGTTGCAGTACTAAAGTTTGTGGGTATCATCCCCACCCCAGTTTTACTTTCTATTTGGAAGGTTTTTGGGTCACCAAATCTCTGTGTCAAAGTGTTATGGATGCTTTCATGTTTTGAGTTTCTCGTGCATGCAATTCGATCAGATGTGATAAATTAATTACTTATTGGATTATTGGATTAAGAATTGAAATTGTTAAAATTTTAAAAGTTACTAATTCACCCCTCCCCTCTCAGTAACTTTGCATAGTCTTGAATATTTCCAAAAAAGTGTTCTAATTGATTGTGGAGGTATGGATAAAATGGAGATTGCCAAAAATTTGGTGTGTGTTGGAGCATATGGTGCTTTGGTTATGCAAAGTCATAAAGGCAGTCTTTGCAAAAAGATCCAGAATGATCTGCTACCCCACGTTATTCCCATTTTCTGCATGGCCCATCAAATACATCTAACTTTTGGAATTGTCATCAATTTTGGTTGTGTTCATAAAGTACAATTTTTAATCAAAGAGATTTACCAATACTTTTGTCTAAGTCCAAAATGAGTCTATGAATTTCAACACTTTGCTCAAGGACTTACTGATGGGAGGAAGCTTCTTAAAGACAATGATACCAGATGGATCTCTTTAGAAGGACCAGCACATCAAGTATTCTCTAAATATCCATCATTTCTTGGACTAATCCACTCTATGCAGGATAGATTCCCTTGGCTATGTTCGAGTCTAACTAATTTTAAGATACTCTCAACTTTACTAGCTATTCTCCCCATGCTATAGGACATGAGAAATATTATGAAAAAGGTTCAACAAAGAGATATGTACATTGCATAATATAATAAGCTATATAAAATAACATGTAATAGCCTGGATACTTTGTATCAATTATAACCATTAGATGAATCAAAGTTTGCAAAGTGGGTAGAAATCACAAATTTGAACAATCTTGGGAACTTTTTAGATATTGGTGCAAATGATGAGGTATGTACCAAGGTACATGGAGTTGATATACCAATGCAGTATTATGCCCATGATGACACCAAGTCTGACCCCAATGAATCAAGAAGTGAAATAGAATCTGAACTAGAGAAGGTACTTTCATGTGTTAAAAGTGAAGACTTCAATAAGATCATTGACTTTGTGCTTGACTTTGAGGTAAAAGCACAAACCTGCGTCACCTTTTATAAAGGAGAAGCGATATCAGAATTTAAAGTCTTCAAATTTAATGACATAAAAGTGGCATTTGTGCTTAGAATTTGAAGATGATGTAAACTAATGAAATGTGTAAAATTGGATGAAGTTTATGTCTGTATTTTTTTGAAAAAAATTGAGTGAAAATTTTATCTATTTTTCAATTTTTAAGTCTATTTCTTAATTTTTTTTAAATGCTAAAAATATAGAGTTTTTTTCCCGTCAAACAAATATATGAAAATGTTCATATTTTGGTCTAATTTTGGAATATGTTAGAGTCAACATGTATACCTAGTGCACCGAAAAAGAAAAATTGAAATTCAGCTAATATTTTATAAGTTATAACTGGTCAAAGTCAAAGTTATCAAAAATTGACAATTTTTTTCTCCCGTCAAACTTTTTCCATCAAACCTACATATTTTTTAAAACAAATTACATATTCTTGAAGAAGACTTTCTCCTCTAGTGCAGCATTAATAAATAATAATTTTTTAACATGATTTACTATTTTTTTCTTATTTTTGAATAGACATCTTCTTGAATCTTAAAATACCTACTTGTACTATTTTCAAATTATAACATATTATCCGTAACCAAAATTTTTAAAAAATTACATAATCATAATCTTGACTCCGAGACCTACAAAACTATATTTTTAGTTTTAAAAAAAAAACTTTAATTTAGTAAGTCAAATTGGCCTTCAAAGTGAGAAGTTTGCAGAAGTTCTTATTTTTGCTTGTGTGGCTACCACCTAGGATGCCACATAGGTAGTTCTAGCCGAAAGGGTTTCGGTCATAACTATTTTGGCCGAAAGGGTTTTGGCCATAACCCCCCAATGTATGAAATTATCGTCAATCATTTTTTGGCTATTTTTATGTATTTTGAGTCATTTGAAACATGGGGGTTACGGCCGAAACTGTTTTGGCCGAATGTGTTTCGGTCGTAACTATGTATGCCACGTCGACGAAGAAATTTGCCACATATGTACGGTCGAAACTATTTCGGCCATAACCGTTATGGCCAAAACTATTTCGGCCGTAACCCCTCCAAATATCACAAATGGTGACACAGGTTTGTGCTTTCACCCTTTGTCAAGTGAGTTTGCTACAATCTTTTTTCATAAATTAGATGCAAATTCCCTCTAGAGGAACTACTCGAATCAATGTCTATTATTTTTCCTCGATATTGGTCTCTAAACTGTCAGAGTGATTTTTGAAGAAGGACAATGACTTTGATTAAGCATTTTTGCAAAACTAAAGTAATCAATGGAGTAACTATAATTGAAATTTTAGATAAATCTCATTTAAGAGATCAATCATATTTTTTTGCAAACATAATAAGGGAACAATATGATCTTGTGGAGAATCCAAATGAAGAGGGAGTGGTAACAAAGCTTTGAAAAAACCTTGGCTAGAGAAATCAATTGAGAGAGTCTATACTAGAATATTTCAAGCTTATCAATTATGATTAACAATGATATTAGGTTCAATGGAGGATGATAGAGGTTTTAGTACTTTGGGCTTCCTGAAGTCAAATGTTAGAAACAAATTAGATATAAATTTGGATAATTGTTTGAGGCTCTATAATTCTAGGTATAGGTAGATAGTTTCCCTTATTACAAGGCTCACAGCATTTGGAGAAACAAATATCAAAGAAGAGGGATTGCCAACATTTCAAACCCAAGTGGCAGTGGTTCATGTCCTGATATTAGAAGCAATGATGATGAAGTTGACTTTGGCATGCATACTGATAGTGAATCTAAAGAAAACACAATGAACAATCAAATGTTATATGAAATAAATTATGAAGATTATGATGATATTGATGTTGAGCTGGTCTAGCCAGAGTGGCAACTATAGCAGCTTATGTGTGAGTCAAATAGTAGACTAGTAGCTATGTTCTTACCAATTTCAATTCAAATTAATTTATGTGATCTGATCTTACCAATGTCTAAGACTCTATCTACTAATTAATTATGTTTGTAAAAGTCAATTTATACCCTTAACTATGTTATTATAGATGCTTAAAAAAAATTTAAACATGTTACATGTCAAGATTTCCATTCAAACTAGTTTTTAGAGTCTAGACATGTTGAGATTTTCATTCATTCCAATTTTTATACATGTTGAGATTTTCATTGATTGTATTTTTTAAACATGTTGAGATTTTCATTGATTCTAGTTTTTAAACATTTTGAGATTTTCATTGATTCTATTTTCTTTACGAAATTGTAACATAATGAATTTTACATAATAAATTTTTTTTAAAAATATTATATTATAATTTATAAATTTATAAATCAGCATGTAACATAATACATAATACATAATACATTTAACAATTACAAACAATTATACAAATTTAGAGCCTAGAGAAGTAGAATATCAAAACCCTTTGCAAATGAGTCAATGACCCTAAATTCCCTTTTACAGATACAAGGGAGCAACAATTGCTGCAGGTCAGTTTGTATTTGTATATATAATCAAATTACTACTACATTATGTGTGTACAATCACATTGTCAATTGTACAATTTTTTCAAGTAGGAGTAGGAGGGAAAAAATTCATCTAATCTAGGTAGTTCTAATAGGCTGTCCAACTATCCTTATAGGTTGGTTCTTGATTCCTATAACAATTAACATTAAACAAAGGTAAAATTAAGTTCAAAATTTTATATTTAAGCTCAACAAGTAAAAAAATGTTTATACTACTATCACTTACTAAGTTGTTGCTTGTTAGTGCTATGAGTGATACTAACATATTGAGTAGATGACCCAACTCCAAGGATGTTCTTTAGGGAGCTCCATTTGGAAGCTATGTTTTATTTAAGTTGTACATAAATAGTTGTAACCTCATCAATAGTGAATACTTTGAAGAGATATTCGTATATGAATCAATGAATTTATCTATAACTACATTCATTGTTTACAGTGGTTTGATGCAACTTGCAATTCTTTCTGGAGTGGCAAGTTGCCTAAATCAAAGTTCATGATGTTGTACAACTATTTCATGTAATCTTCTTTTCCAATGATTTTTCCTTCTGAGGTAGTTGAATTTGGTAATCCAGCATTTAGCAAGTGAATTATGTTGTGATTCATCTTCATCAATCTCTGGAAGTAGATTTCACAGCTTCGTTTATTTTCATCATTTTTTCACAATTTTGATAGACAACTAAGGCCATTATAGAGGCATCACAGCGGTTGTTTATTCCTTGGCTTGTTAATTCCCTATCACTACATCTCTGTACTTTATGCAAAAAAAAATTTACAATATTTTCTAACTATGGAAGATACTTTTTCTGTCCTCAACACTTTTTTTTTGACATTTTCAAAGACATCTTTGCTATTGCTATTTCAATCAAACCATTCAAACAAGCTATCAGTGTTCTATACTAATTTCTCCCAATTTTCTTGTTTGATAAGCTTAATCATGTTTCTTATACTATCCTTCATATGATGGTCTTCGAAAAATGTAGTTATATTTTGTGCAATTGCACTCTCCATGTTTTTTTTTCATTTCAGACATCTCCATTTCACTCTTTTTTCGTATTTCTATCACTACATCTCTGTAATTTATGCAAAATTTGTTTTACAATATTTTCTAACTATGGAAGATACTTTTTCTATCCTCGAAACTTTTTTTTTGACATTTTCAAAGACATCTTTGCTATTGCTATTTCAATCAAACAATTCAAACAAGCTATCAGTGTTCTATACTAATTTCTCCCAATTTTCTTGTTTGATAAGCTTAATCATGTTTCTTATACTATCCTTCATATGATGGTCTTCAGAAGATGTAGTTATATTTTGTGCAATTGCACTCTCCATGTTTTTTTTTCATTTCAGACATCTCCATTTCACTCTTTTTCTGTAATTCTTCTACTTTCCCTTACTAATTAGTTGCTCTTTTCCTCTCATCCTCCAATTCCTTCTTCAAATCTTGGATTTTCTTTCCAGTAGTTACCTATTTTTTCTTATCATCCTCGAGTTTCCTTTTCAAATGATGGAATGTCTTTGTAGTAGACTTCTTTTTTTTCGCATTGTCCAATTCCTTCTTCAACTCATGGAGTGTGTTTGCAATATGAGTAGACTCCTATTTCTTTGTAGTCTCTAATTCCTTTTTCAAATCAAGGATTTTATTTACAATTGAATCCTCTCTTTTCTTTGCATTTTCCAATTCCTTCTTCATATGATAGATTATGTTTGCACTAAACTTCATTGTCTTTGCATTCTCCAATTCCTTCTTCAAATCAAGGATTGTCTTTGCAATTGACTCCTCTTATTTCTTCATATTCTCCAATTGCTTCTTCAAACTATGGATTGCATTTGCACTAGACTCCTTTTTTTTCTCATTCTCCAATTCTGTCTACAATTATGAATTATCCTTACATTAGACTCCTCATTTTTCTTTTCATTCTCCAATGCCTTCTTCAACTTATGGATTGTATTTTCATTATCAGAGTACTTTTTCCTTTCATTCTCTCATTCAATCTTTAAATTATTATCTTCCTTAACAACAGAGTTCAAGTCAATTTTCAATTTATTGTTTACTTGTGCACTATTCTCTATAGACCTGAACAACTATGTAGTAGAGGCTTTTTCATTCTCAAATATTTTTTTGCACTCATCCAATTCTTTAGTCATATTTTTCATTTGTTCATTCGTATTTTCTTGCTAGACAATTGCCTCTATAGAAGAAGAATTATTTATCCTGTTTTACAATTCTTTGAACCTACTATCTGTTGCTTTCTCCATGGCCTTCATGTTATCAAGGTCTATCTATAACTTTTCTATTTACTTTATAGGCCTTTTATTTTCCCTCTTCACTTTCAGAAGTGTAGAGTAGACCATTATGTTGGTCTCTTTTGATATATTGATTTTGGCAATATTTTTCACTTTTGAGAAATCCATTTGAAGACTGGTAACTTGTACATCATTACAATTTATTAAATTTTCTTGTAGATTATTATCTATAGCTAGGGGCATAACAAACATGAAGTATACGTTGAAAAATATACTATTGCTATTAGATCCCTAATGTTCAACAATTGCATCACTTTTCAACATCTTCATAATTTACCTATTTCTTTTGTTTGTCTAGTCAAATTTTGTTCCAAAAGTCACTTAAAGTAAAATCTAGGTTTTCTGACACAATTGAGTGTTGAAAGGTGAATTATCATTTGTATTGTTGTATTCTCCTCCAACTCTAGTTACACTTACTCTACCTACAATTATATTTTGAGGATGCCAACAATCTAAAGATGACCCATTCCAAATCCTAGTGTTTTAGGACTATTTTTCAAGGTTTTGTCCAGAAGCTACTAGTGCATACATTAGTGAAGTAACCACTGACATTGTTTTCATTTTAATTGTCATAACTTTTTTCTTTTTTACACAAGGTTCACCCATGCATGTGTTAGTTCTAGTCTCAATGGGATCAACTTCAACTGGATTTGAAGATTTAACAAATATTGTATTGGGATGATCTTCAGAAGTATAATGTTTTTTGCTCTTTCTAGATGAATCATCTTCAATCTCATTGGAGAGTCCAATGATTGGTTGACTTCTACTTTTGGGTGGATCTGGTACTGCAATTGGATTCCAAATCCCTTCACCGCTTGCACCAATGGGCCCTATACCTACATAACCCATGTTTTGTATCATAGTTGCCCCTTTAATACATGTTTGTTTAATAGAATCATTCATTTCAAGTTTAACAATATGCTTGGTTGACTTGGGATCTTGAGTACCTTGAATGTCTTCATCAGAGTTAGAGTCCTTCTGTCTTTGACTATCACTGTCACTACAAGTGCCAAATTGGTATACTACAGATGGATGCTCTCTATTCTAGTAATCACTAAAATTTTCATCCTCCTCAATTTCCTCAAAATTAAATGGGGTCTTTGGTTCACCCAAATTTTGACTTATTTCCCAAAAATCATTCATTTTGTTTTGAGACCATAATTTAGATTTGCATGCTTCTTTAATTGCTTTTGGCATATATCTCTTAGAAGGTTGAGAGGCTTTCTTGTAGAAATTGAAGTATGTCATAGGTTTTGATTTTTGTGACTCTGATATGTGCAATGTCTTAATTTGGGATGACCATTCTTGCATTGAAATATTATTCTTTTTTGCATGTCTCTCCATCTCTTTCTTAACCTCATCCCACGAATCCATGTTTTTAAACTTTTCTATCAATGACATCTCGTTCTGTTGATATTTTCTTGAAGAGTTCCCATTGGCAATAAGTCTTTATTTTATTATGTTTGGTGGATCATAATTTTAGTGACTAACAAAATCAAAGCTAAAAAAATTCAACAATTCATTTGCCACTTTGAAAGCCTTTCTCTCAAATGTAAGGACTCTAATTGCAAAAGGAAAAGAAGGAAATATCATTTTCTTTTATTATCCACTAAGAAATTCATTTGTGTTCTCCATTTTTCGTACATATTTCAATGCAAAAACCCTTTCTATAACATGCATTGGAAGTTTGTATGGTTCAACTGTTGAACTGTAAAACCTTGACACAATGTAGTCTTCCATGAAGAACCAATCAGCCAATTGAATTTGACTTCCCAGTTGAATGTAATATTTACAAGACACAAACAATCTAAGCATCAAAGTGCCCATAATTTTTGGCAAATAGGTGCCAAAAAAAAGTGTATAAAATGGTTGTAGTTATTATTTCTACTAGTCATCCTCATCTTATGGGTCCACTCATATACTCGACTTGGAGTCTTTGATTTCTTATGGGTTTTCTCATAAAACTTATAGACCTCAATATCAAGCTTGTTGTTCTTAGTTCCAAATATTGGGTGATGTTTTGCTAATATAAGGTAGCACAAGTAACTTGTCAAACTAAATGTCTTCACTTGTCTGTAGTTGTACTTCGTTTAATCATGTAATTATTCTTACATATATTCAACAATTTGCTAAACATAATTATGTCTTACTTCTACCTTGTCAACTGACTGACCTCAATAATGGACATTATAAATCATTTCAAGAATACTAGCACCCACTTCCTTGTCAGTGTCCAAACCCAGACAAAATGATAACAAAGAAATAGTATTCTGAACTGATAACACAAAAATATCATATTGATAAGGAGGCTTATGATCTATGTCCAGTGTAATAGTAACGCTAGTATGATCAGTAGATGACTCTAATTTTATTAAACCCTTAATATATGAACCTTGAAAAACTCTATTTAGTTTGTCATAAGCCTGTGCTAGTTTATCAAATGCAATGCGCTTGTTAAAGCTTTTTGCTTTAAACCCTAGCCCTAGGTTTAATAGAGTGAAAAAGTCACTCTCAATTATGGATAAAATTTCCTCCTGAGTTTTTTGGTTTACAATTTCCTTTCTATTCTCATCATAATTCTAAGCACATAGCATTACAATTTTAGAGCAAGAGAACACTTCAGGTACAACAAGGTTTGTTAATCCATTAACCAAAGCTGCTAGTTTTTTTGTATGTGCACCAATACTTTTTTTTTATTTGAAACAATTTCTCCCCTTATTTTAGATCTTTCCACTTATTAAACAATGAATGTCTAATTCCCATGATTCCCAAATCTTCGTGGATAACAAGATAAAAAGATATCATGATATTCATCGACGAAACTTGGGGTTTTTTGCACTTGCTTGAGTTCTATAATGTCTTTCTTTTCCTTTTTTTTTGCACTCATACTTGAGGTTTTTTACTTTCTTTTTCTCGTGCCTGCTACTGGTATTAGTTATTACACAAAATTATTCTTCAAGCCCTAATTAAAAAAATTGTTGAGTGTAAACCTATGATAGTAAGATTTCTATTGTTGCAAGTGCATTGCCAAAAAAAAATTACAAATTTTAAATACCCAAAATCAAGATTCGATAATACTGGTGCTAAAAAAGACTCACATAATTGGTGCTCTCTTGTGATACTCAAGTTTCAAACTTTCAATCTTCAAAACATAAAATAGAATTTAGTCACAATCTTTGAAAAGGTGAAAACCCTATAGTATTGGATTCTCAAGAACTTCATAGTCTAAAAACATAAAAGAAAAATTTTAATAGTTAAAATTTGAAATGTAATTAATTAATGGTTTAAAGTATTGTACTCTATACAATGTACACGTAAGTTATTGTCGTCAATAATGTACATAATGATAATAATAAAAAGTAATAATTAAATACATAATACAAGTGTACATTTTAAATAAATTAAATAACAAAAATCAAATTTAATAATGGACGGCCCCCGCCCGATATGATTTTCAAGTCGATTTGTTGAACATTATCATTGTTGTCAAGAGTCATCCAAAATCATGACACTTGTCATCAACATGTGTCCTTTACACTTGTCATGATTCCGGATGATTCTTGACAATAGTGAAAACATTCCCAAAATTTACCCAAAAATCATATCGGGTCGTCGATCTTACTTTTACTTAATAGCTGAGAATCTGTGATTAACAAAGACTAAACTT
This sequence comes from Cupressus sempervirens, assembly GCA_028749045.1. NCBI lineage: Eukaryota > Viridiplantae > Streptophyta > Pinopsida > Cupressales > Cupressaceae > Cupressus > Cupressus sempervirens. The sequence continues at coordinate 288,031,989 of CM053786.1, read as the reverse complement.
AATAACTTGATAATTGACACTTAATCAAACAATGACCAGACACGAGTCAAGATTCCAGATGAATCTAGGCACATGGGAAAATATTCCCCAAATCAATCTAAAATTTATCTCGGGTCATTGATCTTTCTTTTATTCAACGGTTGGACATAATAAATACTAGAACTGTCACATTGACTCTTGAATGATTTTGGGATGCATCTCTTGATTCGGGTAGAAATAGAATTTAACTTAGATCTGTTTAAATTAGGCCCAAAATAGAGTCGTGATTATTGATCTCTCGTTCATTGGACGATCCAGATCAATTCATTAAACCTTTCATATAACAAATATTAAATTATAATTTATCTTATTGCTACAAATTAAATTTTAAATCACAAAGTGTAGCTGCACACATTTAGTAACTAGTTAAAACATATAAAATATTTAAATTTCTTGACAATTTTTAAAAATCCTGGATTTGGATTAGAATATAATTAAACATGAAAAATAAATAAAACATCAAAATTTCAAAAATATAAAATTATAATTTATAATCATTCATCAATCAATAATTACTTGATAATGATAACTTAATTTAATAATCATAGATACTTAATTAAAAATAATTTAGATTACAATCAATATTTGCTTGATAAGCATAATTTTTTCTTTAAAAAAGTAATAACCGTGGCACTTTTCAGTTAATTCAAAATATGATTAAAAAAAATTAAAATATTATGATGATAATGATATTAATTATTAATTTAAACAAATTTAGATTTGAAAATAGCAAGTAATGAGTTAATAAATTAATATTCAATATTTTATATGAACATTTATACATAAGTTATAATTTAAAACTTTTTATTTTCAAATCAAATTTCAATATAATTTAAACAATTTAAATTGCATGATGTTACATGTATCATAAGTTTATCTAATCTTTAACAAACGATTTTGTTATTTATTTAATATTTTTAAATAAATTAATACTAATTCAAACTATTATAACTATTAACTACAAATTACAATAATTAATAATTATTATAATATAACTTGCATGGCCCTGCATTCGTTTATTATCAACATTTACAGGCCATACATATCCATATTACAAATTTTTATTGGATAATTTTCAATTAAATTTTTTTTTTTACTATAATTCATGAATCAAATATGAAACTGTAACGAGATTGTTTAAACTCTTTTTTTGTTTCTAACTTTCTAATAGTTAATTTTTTATAACACAATTGTAGACTAACATTTGAACAGTGCATTTATAGGAATAACAAATTGAGAAACCAAAAACTATTATTTTCATTGATTATATTCAATATTGTACAATGTACATATTCATAGCACAAATATTCAAAAATAGATGATTAAATTAGTCTGATTTTACTATTTCATAATTAACAATCAAGGGCAACGTCCAATTCAAAGTTCAAGTAACTACTAATCATTTTTTATCAAAAAAATATCTTTAAAACATTTTTTTACCCAAAGGCCAAGGGTCAAGGAACAAGGTTTAGTGGAACAGGATTCAAGAAACAGGGAATAGGGAATTAGGAACAGGGAGCAGTTTAAGGGTTTGAAGCCTTCAATCAAAAAGGTATCCAAGCCCCCCCATGAGGAATCTCTTGGAGATGATAATGTCATTGAACTCGTGCAACCATGTGAAGTCAGTGTTGTTGATATCGTCCAACAACAACCACTTCCATAGAAAATCCCTTTAGAGTTGTGCCCACTTCTAATGGCAAGTCAATTGGCATTCATTCGTGCCAAGTAGGAAGGAATGCTTCTGTACAATGCTCCCTATGCCTTGCTCCCAACACTTGTCTGCTACATTTGCAAAAGGGATGCCAATGCTTGACCCTGGTATCTGCTCAACCAATACAAGGATATTGATGTCATCTTTTAAAAATGTTTCCTTAAAAACATTATGCAAAATTATCAAAATGTCTACTTGATTTCCTCCACCAAGGTCGAGAAGAGGCATGAGGAAGTGGGAGGTAATGTTCATGGACACGTGGTCCCTCTTCTCATTTCTTAAGAATTCATGGATGAGAACCATGAACAAAGCATGGTGGAAAAAGGACATGTGGAATGGACATCCTTAGGTATCATGCCCAAACAAGGCTTTTGTAGACTAATTATGGTGCATTTCAACTGAATTGGTGTATCCATGACAACTACAAACCTAGGTCCTAGAGTTTGCAAAAAAATCTATAGATTCTACAAACTAAACCTAAGAAACTCCACAATCTAATAAAATTGACTCTTAAGAACCAAAAATAGAATTGAGAATTTAATAAATAATAGTGAAAGAGGACATGAAGAGACTCTTTAATAGCAGCTACATTAAATTGTTTGAGATCTTTCAAAAAAAAAAAAATCATATTCCTATTAATTTGAAAGTGTGGGAAATGTACTTGCATTAATGTTGGACAATCAGAGTGTGGCTATAAATGGAATGTATTAATTGTAATTGTTAGTCCCACATTTATGATTTTAATCTTGATATGATGTTCACTACATTCTATTTAATGGTTGTCAACCAAAACTTGCCATGTGTCTCCATTCTAGAGAATTTCATGCGGCTCCAAGTCTTTTCAAGCAACTGGCCCCAAACTTTATCTTCTAACGTTGATCTCTATCAATGATTGATAAAACAAACGTATTAACAATACCAAAGTAGTGGTAGATGAGTTGGTAATGGTGACACTAGCATTATTAATAATAGACAGTACACTTGGCAACTATTGTCACAAAAGTTTGCACCCTCACCTAAAGTTTGACCTAAAGGCAACCTTGTGAAACATGGAAAAAATCTCCAAGTTGTGGGACTTAAACTGTGAGATTGAGTCTCTGGAGAAGTTCAACTTCCTTACAATCAGGATGCACCTAACTACTGCTTGAGAGGAAAAGGGAGAACGAGATGCAGGAAAGTAAATTGTTGAAAGGGAAAGGGGGGTGATGCACCTAATTGAAATAGTTATAGCTCTTCTCATGACTGCACATAACATTAATGAGACACTCAGATACACAAATCTTGACTCTAATCTACCTTCAAAGAATTCACATGCAGGTTTGGAATTGATCAAATACTAGGAAAGACATCTTCATAGTAAAACAATCATCAACATACAAACCTTAGAAACTAGAAAGAAACATTCAAAAAAGGCAAGATACATGCACAAATAATGAGTGACAAGAAGAGGTAAGGAAGAGAGTTATTTCAACAATGGATGATAAAAGTTGCAGAGCATAATGTTGTTGCAAAATACAGACAGAGAAGAATCCTCAAAACATATTTACAACTGTGTTTTATAGAGTTCAGGCATAACTCTAATGTTTACATTGAGTTCAAACCCCAACTTGGTGGAGTGAGATTGCAGAGAAGAGAAATAACTGAGAAACAAAAGGGAAATCTGACCAGATGCACGTCCTCATCAAAAAATCTAACTTTTACGTGCAAATCTAGCTCTGAAGAGATAGAAATAATGCCCATAATTGTTCTGGTCAGCTATATGGATAACCAAGGTGGAAAAAAGATGAAAACTACATTTATCAGGCATGGAGAACACCAAAAGGGTGGTTGCAAGTGATCAGAGGACCTATTTGCCAGTAGAGCTGCTTGATTTCATGTTCATAACCATGTCAGGTCAGCCATGTCATCAAGTCAAGTGAATTCAACAGTTGACTTAGCCATGTGACCCTATATCCTTTAAATGTTCCGCTAGATCATCCAACTCTTCAATGTCATGTTGACCCTATGCCTACACTTGTTTGCGGCTCCACAATTTAAAATCTTTGTTGACTGCATGGCCTTGCAAAACCATGACCTCTTCATTTCATGCTTTATCGCCACTTCGCATATTGAAATCTAATAAGTTCATTAACCACTACCGCCCAGTGATGACCACCAAATTGCATGCTTCACACCCTTGCAATTGCCAAGACTAAACATTTCTTTAACTGTGTGATGTTTCAATTCCATCTAACTTTAAGTTTTTCTTCATTTCATAGTCTCACAACTTCAAATCTTAACCTCAATTTTAACCCCACAAATTTGTGACAATAGGCTTTCGTCACTTTGTAGCCTAAACCAGGGATTAGCATTAACTCCATGAGACATTGTGACTGCCCTAAACCTTAACCGTCATGATCACCACTCATACCTTCACAACTTAAAATTTCACTATAGCTCAGACACTTGTGATGGTGCGAGGACCATTTCCTTGAATGTTAGATGTCCCTTGCAGCTTCGTAACTTAAATTATTTTCTCTTGGCCTAACCGTGCAATTCTACGATAACTAACTGAAGCTAATTATTTCCTCTTAATCACAATCTTGTGGCCTAAAATCTTAACCCATCCTTTAACCCTATGAAGCCGCAAATAAGTCATTTCACATCATTGCCACCTTAACTCTAAGTAGCCCTTAACCATGTGTAATGGAGTGATAACTAAATATTGACTAAATTTGTTTGACTTTTGCACCATCACAACTTAAAACTCCTTGAGCCAAGACTAAGTTGTGACAAGGTGATTAAAAGGGTTTCGCACTATCGCAACTTGAAACATTAAAGCTTATCGATGGAGTGATAGCTATTTAAGCCTATTTACATTTATCAAAAAGACACTCCTTTGAAAATGATTATAATAACCTGCCTTAGACCATGCAATGATGCAATGAAGGATTCTTATGAATTGAAATCTACTAAGACATGTGTCCACTCATCACTTCCTCGTAACTTAAAACTAGAATTTAGCATTTAACCTTGTGAAAGCATGACCAAAGCATTTCCCTACCTCACAACCTTAACTCCAAATTAACCTTGACTATGTGCAAAGATTTGAAACCATTAAACTTGATTGTTTCTCTCCATCACAACTTTGCAACTTAAGATTCCATATTGCATAAACGATCTGCTATCATACGATTGGAAACCTTCACTCTTTGCAACCCGAATTTGAATGTTAGCCCAAATAGCTATGAAGTCGCACTAACCATGAACCTAACTCTTTCACATCCTCGCAGCCCATCTGACAATTAGATCATAAATCAAAGCGACAGGGAGATGGAAGGGGATCTCGCACCATCACAACTTGAAATATTTATAAGAATATTGACATACAATATGAAGAATTTAAAGGACTTAGGGATGTAAAGGAAAAGAATGCATAACCAAAGTTTTATGTATCCTTTTTATGTTTGCATGGAAATTATGAATAGTTCATTAGAAGATAGGACATGACTATCACCCTAGGTGTTCATGAGGATGGCAACATGGAACAGAAAAGGATGGGACCGGGGGGGGGGCTGGGGGGCTGGGGCTAAAATGGCTAACAGCAACCATAAAGCCTTAAAGGTTGCTAGAAAATACACTTGGAAATTTTTCTTTCAAATTAAATAATTTTCTAGTTTACCACTAAAGATTATCCAAGACCATTATTATTCATTTTTCTACAAAACAAGTAATTCGGCTCTAATAGTACAAACTAATTTTTGGCAAGAAAAAAATAGCCAACATTTATTAATGTGTCACCAAGATTTTTTTTAACTTGCCACTTTTTAAATGATTTTTGTTAGGGAAAGAAAAAAATTTGCCAGCATATAATAATTTATTTCCCTAGGTGGAACAAAAAAATTGCCGTTGACATGAAAGTTTTCCCGCTCTTAAAATCTTGGATTCGCTAGCATTTTAGGTTTTTTTTTGGGAGAGATTTCATAAAGTTATCCCTGCTCTTAGTATTTCCTATTTCTAAAAGCATGGTGGGACTGCATTCTAATAGATAATAACCCTACATTGGGAGAGGCTTGTGCCCCCACTATTATTTCTTTGTGATCTATAAGGTTTTGCATACATTTTATGAGTTTCATGCACTTATGGTGGGATATTTTTTAATGTGGTGAAAAACATAGACATCATTTTCATTGTACCATGTAGCCTTAGGTTGGCTCTCATCAAGTGGTTGTGTCTATGGATAGATGATGAGATTATGCTTCACCAATATGTCGAAGTGACATCAAGTGGTTCCCCTAAGGGAGTATAAACTCTATTGAGTTTTTTTTAGCCTTTTCTCTCTACCCATGTATGATTGTTATGGCACTTGTGTGATTTTTTGGTGCTTGTTGAGATGATGTTTGAGCACTTTGTGGATATTTTTGTTATTGTGGTTACTAATTAATCGAGAAAAAATCTTCCCTCTGATAATCTGAGATAGTTATTTTCACATCAAAGGAAAATAAATGGTTTTACAATGCCAAGAATTGAGTTTCTATAATAGAAAACTCTATGGAAGTTTTACTTTTTTAGGTGTAGCTACCTTATTGAAAGATATTCAACAATTCTCATTACAAGAAAATGTCTCTCATAGGTATTTTTAACCAGAAAATACAAAGGTGAAACACTCAAATCATCAAAATGAACAAAATGTGCAATCTAAAGAACCATTCAAATTTTATAACAATAATAAACCACATGATTGTTATTATTACAAACTAAAGCTATGATTTTAATACTTATTCCCCTCTATTACTTCAAACCAAAATAATAATTTCTCTATGATAAAACATGAGAATCTTCACATACAATTTATTTCCACAAGAAATCAAACCATATATTTCAATGGACAATAGTATCCAACATTTAGAAAACTCTAATCATAAAACTAGTAGAATTTTATATATATTTCATCATAGAGTTATTACTTTTAATTAAAGCATAGATATAAAAAAAAATGGTTTCTTTGTATCCATAGAGATTCTACCATAAACCATATTAAGTCCTAACATATATAGCCACGTATGTAGGGCTCAAACTAACCACAGGCAAAATATATCCACCAAGAGTGAATAGTCTATCAATTACAATAACTAATCAAACTACTAAAGCATAACAATAAAAGAGACTAAAATTATGGCACTTGTCACCTACCAAATATCTCCAGGTGTCCATGATCCTAGGATTTCTTTGATGATGAGGAAACTTGTTAGACAATTTTCCACTTGTCATATGTGGAAGTAAATGCTGAGATGATCTGTTGATGTGGCAATCTGAGATATAAAATCCTTTGTTTCCATACTTCTTTGTCCTTTCAAATTTGCCTGACTTTTGTCTCATGCATCTCCAATTTCTTCTAATTGATTATCAACTAAACTCCACATAAGACCTTGGAGAAGTCATGTACCATCAACACTTTCATCTCTTTTAGCTCCTAGAACTTTTTTTGTAGATCTTTGACAGTTGCTTCACAAGACCTGGTTGATTTCTCCTCTTCATTGGTGTACTACTTATCAATCCATTTCAAATACCCTTGAATGATGTCATCTATAATTACCATCCCTTTAAGTAATTGTTTAATCTCATAAACACCTTGAATAATAACTTCATTCCTCCATTCAATACAATCCTTTATCACAAAGAGGATTTTATCATCTAGTCCCTAGATTGGTCATTCTACAAGAAATTTATGTAGGTCATATTCCTACACTCCCTCCATCCACAAGATGTCTTTGACCAATTACCTTTCTCTTTCTCATGGGACTCTATACTTGATTCAAGCTTCTTGATCACATTAGTGGTTTCTTTACGAGCTTCACTCATAACACTGACCTGTTTGATTACCTCTACCTTGATAAACTCAACCCATTCCTCAAATGATTTGGTGACTTCTTTACTCCTTTTCAAATGATCCAAGAATTTTTTATTGAATAGAGACTTGATGTCTACAAAAGTAGGCATTTCATTGACTGACACTAGTTTAGGTTGTTGGATGACATGGATATATTGAGCCATGCTTCTCATCATTTCCTTCATGTCATGTTTGTCCTTAGTGTCTTTCTAGACTCATTCAATAATCTTCTTATTTAACACCTAAAAAATTTTCATATTGGTTGTCCTGCTACCTTTTCCTAGATCTACCTTTGATATTTGATAATCTTGAGCAATAACTTTTCATCATCTTTATCCTTGACTAGCTTGGCAATTTCTACCATCTAGTTGTTGAAAATAATTGATTAATTATGTATTTTCTTTGATGTTACACAATATGTCATATCATTTCTAGTCAATGTATGTCGAACTCACTCAAGCAATGAAGACAGTTTCTTGTGTCTGTCGAGTATTCCAGAGTTTGCCAAGTTTAGAAGATAGTATCTACTAAGTTCACTCAATCATCAAAGAAAAGTTTGCAGAAGTTGAGTGTTGACCGAGCTCACTCAGTTAATGAAGAAAATGTTGGATGGAACTAGTGTTAACTGAGCTCATTTAGTTACCAAAGGAAATTTGTGAATATGCAATGTTAACTAAGTTTACTTGGTTAACACAGAAGAATTGTTTATGAGTTGGTGTCTATCGAGCATGGTCAGCTAATGAAGGATTTTCTTATTTTGGCATATTGAGTTCAATTGATTTAATTATTGGTTCTAGCCAACTAAGGAGATAAATATTATGTATTCTAAGTTATATTCAAGGTAACTTGACAATGTGAAAGATATAAATATAAGGTTAAGTTGAGGTTGAATGTGTGGAACATAACAAAAGATTTGATGATGCTTAGAGGAAGTGAATTAGAAGGATAATCAGAAAATCCTTGTTGAGCTACAAAGATACATTTGATCAAGAAGGCTCAAGTATACAAGATATAATTGAGATCTGTAAGCAGTAATTCAATTGCATCATAAATCATATCATCTCATTGTTTCTTTCTAACCATTATAGCAGTGATCAAAATCTCTTAATAAAGTTGGCTTAGCAGCTATTTGTAAATCCTATAACAAAGTGGTATTTCTAGATTGAAGTGTCTAAAGACCTCTAACAAGGCCACTCCTAATAGGGTGATTAAATCCTCTAATACGGTCCCACCTAATAGTGTGTTTTGTAACCTTTAACAAGGTTGACTCCTAACAAGGCTCACTTCAAAAGAGTGAAAATCAATAACTAGTTGCAATTGGTGGTTTTTCCCAAATTGGGTTTCCACATTAAATCTTGATGTAGGAGCATCCTAGGCTTGCTTGCAATCTTGCATGTTTGGAGGGAATTTGACTTAAAATGTGGAGCTCAGTAGATACTAGTGCTCGACATGGTCTGGGAACTCGACATGGTCTAGGAACTCGGCGTGGTCTATGGAACTTAGCATGGTTTGGGAACTCGACATGGTCTAGGAACTTAGCATGGTCTGGTAACTTGGCATGGTCTCTGGAGCTCGGCAATGCTTGGGGATTTACTGGTGCTTAGTTTGGTTTTGTTGACACTCAACTTGGTCTTGGTTTCTATTAGTGTCATTAGTGTCGAGTTTTCTGTGAGCCAACTTTTGGCATTTAATTTATGTAAGGGATTTGATTTAGTGTTTTAGCCGACTTGTGGATCAACTTGTATTTAATGTAAGAGATTTAATTTAGTTTGTAATGAGTTGGGTTGACTTATGGCTTAGATGGGTATAAGTAAAGGGTTTTGTGAGGTCTTTAGGGAGTAGTTATCATTCTAGCTTTGAGAAGGGGATGAATGGTAGATGAGAATCTTGAAGAGCTAGGGTTGTGGCTTAGAAACCAAAGGATTTCTTGGTGGACATGAGGGTACAAGTGTGAATTCTTCTTGATGTTCTATCTAGTTGTGTGTCTAGACTAGCTAGATTGGGTTTTTTAATTGGATCTTATTGGATCTTGCAGAACTAATTTGTAATTTTTGTTTGTAGTTGTTCTTAACCTGGAAGGCCTTATAGTTAGGCATATTACATGTAATCAATTATATCTATGAATAAAGAGCTGTGATTTGGTATCAGATCTTGCATTATTGTTTCTTTGTTGTCATCTTTTCATTTTGTGGTTGTTTGCTGGGGTTTTGGGATATCTCCTTCGGGGATTCTCTTGCCTTACACTACATCAAGTAGTATTATAGCGAAGGTTGTTCCTAAGTGTGTGGATAGATCGCCAAAGCTGAGGTAGTTTACACCAAGACTTGTAAAGAAGGTTGATCTTATGGTTGATTGATGTTCTAGATTGGTAGATCTATTGCTTAGGGTTTGCTAAATTTTGGAAGATGCCTCCAAGAAAATTGGGCCTTAGAAAAATTGATGATCTTAGTGATGTTGTGGAAGAAAGAATCTCAAAGAAGATAAGATCAGAATTTAGATTTGAGATAGAGGAGGTTAAAGTCAATTTCAGATCTCAGATTTCATTGAAGAAAAGTGACATGATTACTGAAATTGTGAGTACTTTAGGTGGTGTACCTGGGCATGTGGGCACTAAAGGTAGTTATGAGGAAGTCATTGAAGACTTTGAAGTTGTTGGATCTAGTGGTGAGGATAGAACTGATCATGTGGAGAGACCTACTAGAACTAGGGCTTGTCAGTTTGTTAGACCTGGATGTCAGTTGAAGCTAAAGCATAAGATGGAGGTTTCTAATTTCTTAGGTACTTTGACTCTTGAAGACTTGATTGATTGAATTGGTGAATTGGAAGACTACTTTGAGCTTGAGGATATTGAGGATCCACTCAGAGTGAGGTTGGCCTAGACTAAGTTGAAAGGGCATGCTTCTCTTTGGTGGAAAGAATTACAAAGAGACAGAGAAGAGGAAGGTGAAATAAAGATCACTAGATGGAGGTTGAGGGTAACTAAGTTAAAGGCTAAGTTCATTCCTGCTGATTATGAACTTGACTTGTTTAAGAGATTGTAGAATCAAAAGTAGAAAGATATGTCTATGAAATATTACACCGAGGATTTCTACAGGTTGACTATTCGGTCTGGTCATAGAGAATTGTCAAAGGAAAAGGTCGCTCGGTACATTAATGGTTTGAGATTCAATATTTAGGATGAGGTTGGTATGTTGAATATTTATTCAACTAAGGATACTTATCAGTATGCCCTGAAGGTAGAGGATAAGTTGAAAAGGAAAAGTTAAGGTAATGCTACAAGGAAGGAGAAGCAGGATAGCTTGGCAGAAGATAAACTGAGTGTTGAAAGTGAACCAAAACCAGCTGATCCAAAAAGAAGTAATTATTTCAGATGTGGTAAAGAAGGGCATAGATCTTTTGAATGTCCGATTAGAAGGACAACTACTATTGTAAATGATGTTGTAGTTCAAGATAGTCAACCTGAACAAGGAGAAAGTTTGCTAGCTCAATGAGGATTGGTTGGTGAGAGGACATTGGATTCTTGTCAGAGGGCTAGTTTGTTCAACACTTGTTGTAAGTCTAGTGGTAAAGTTTGAAGGTGATTGTGGGTGGTGGTAGTACTGATAACCTTGTTGCTAAGGAGATAGTTTAGAAACTTGGTTTGAAGAGAGTAAAACATCCTTGTCCTTATAGGATTGGTTTGTTGCAAGGTGAACATTCTTTGTAAGTGAAGGAGCAATGCCTTGTTAATTTGTAGATTGGGTGGTATAAGGATCAAGTGTTGTGTGATATTATGGACATGAACTATTATGTGTTACTTAATAGACATTGGTAGTATGATTGCAGGGTTGTGCATGATTGTGTCAAGAATGTATTTACTATTGAGAAAGGTGGCATGAAGTTTTTCCCGATTCCTTTACAAAATGAAGAACTCGGTAGGAGGAACCTGAGTATTAGCAGCTGAGTTGAGTTGCTAGATTCTAGGGACATTAGAGATCAACATGGAAAGTAGACATGTAGCACACCGAGGATGGATGTGAAAAAGCAAAAGAAGAACAAAGGAAAGATTGTGCAAGTTGAAGACTTGGAGGATATGTATGTAAAGAACCAATTTGAGATTTATGTATTGAATCCTAGAAGATGTTCTTCCACCTACTAGAATGTCTTTTCAAATCTAGGGTGTTTGATGCAGAAGCATCCTAGGCTTGCTTACAATCCTGCATGTTTGGAGGGAATTTGGCTTAAAGTGTGGAGCTCGACATATACAGGTGCTCGATATGGTTTGGGAACTCAGCATGGTCTGTGGAACTCCACATGGTCTGGGAACTCCACATGGTCTGGTAATTTAGCATGGTCTTTGGAGCTTGGGAATGCTTACAAATTCACTGGTGCTCAATTTGGTTTTGCTAACACTTAGCTTGGTCTTGGTTTTTGTTGGTACCGAGTTGTTTATGAACCGACTTTTGGCATTTAATTTATGTGAGGGATTTAATTTAGTGTTCTAGCTAACTTGTGGCTTGACCTATATTTAATGTAAAGGATTTAATTTAGTTTGTAATGAGTTGGGCCAACTTGTGGCTTAGATGGGTATAAGTAAGGGATTGTGTGGAGTCTTTAGGGAGTAGTTATCGTTCTAGCTTTGAGAAGGGATGAATGATAGATGAGAATCTGTAAGAGCCAGGGCTATGGCTTAGAAACCAGAGGATTGCTTGGTGGACTTGAGGCTACAAGTGTGGATTCTTCTTAATGTTCTATCCAGTTGTGTGTCTAGACTATATGGATTGAGTTTGTAAGTTGGATCTTGTTGGATCTTAATAAACTGATTTGTAATTGTTGTTTGTAGTTGGCCCTAACTTGGAAGGCCTTACAGCTGGGCATATTGTATGTAATCAGTAATATCAATGAATAAAGAGTTGTGATTTGGTATTAGATATTGCATTATTTTTTCTTTTTTGTCATCTTTCCACTATGTGGTTATTTGCTGGGGGTTGGGACATCTCCTTTGGGGATTCTCCTACCTTGCACTACACCAAATCTTGGTGTCACTTGTGTTCATGCTATTTATTTTATGTGTATGCAACTAAGTTAAACTTAAGGTTAGTCACATTAAGATCAATATATTTAGTTATTGCCGAGTTACAATATTTGATAGTGTAAATTGAGTGCATGTGTGTTTGTCGAGTTACAATGGAATACAGTTTAATCAGAGTTTTGATTTGTGTTGACATCTAAGGGATCTAGGATTTATTTTTGTAGTAACTGATTCACCCCTCCCTTCTTAATTACTCCTCTTAGATTTCCAACACCAGTGCCCTATATTTTCATCAAACTCAAGCTTGGACTCATTCTTTCACTTTTTTCTCTTGGGTATCTTGCCCAAACATTTACCTACCAAGTCATCGATAGGTAAGATAAAGGCACTATGATTCACTTCTTGGTAACATAGGTCTCCAACCATTTGGGGGCTATTAGAGTCTTCTTTGGTGTTCTGAAGCTACCAGTTAAGGTGAGGGAATCCATAGGGATGTTGCCTTCACTACTCAGAGTTTGATGATTCTCAGCCATATTGCAAATGCCACAACTAGGAATCTGTTCCATTTCCTATTGTGGTTCTGGAGGATCTAAATCTACCAATGTTTCACAGTATTTCTTAGGATTTTTCTTTCTCTACTTCTTCTTAGTGGTTGAGTGAGTTATCCTTTTGATAGGCTTTGTTTTGTGTTTAACTTGAACCTTTGGAAGAATTCATTCAAACTCAAGTTCTTGATTAATAAAAATAGATTCATTAACAATATGGTGAGTGAGAGTAAATATTATTTTTTAATACTTCTTTTTCTTTGATTGCACATGTTGCATTGATGTCTGGGTTATAGTTTTAAGGGTTTTCTTTTTTAGCAACCAATCCTCTATTCTCTTGATCACATTGACAAATCTAGATTGCAAATCATCTTCCTCTCTTTTACTCCAATCTAGCTCAAGGTTTTGGAAATATTCAATCTATTCTAGGTAATAGGGGTTTGACATAGCCTCCTATTCATCATCTTCAACTCTATTTATTTCTAGGCCAATTTTGAAGATTACAACCTACCTTGAAGTCATCCTAGACCACAACTTCCTTCTAACTTCAAATTCATCTGGACAATTGGGCCGATAATCCTTCATCTCTTTAATATGCATGAATATGGGTGGGACATCTAGATTATCTCTAGAAAACCCTACATGATCAAAATATTTCCTTCAAACGAAAGGAAATAGAAAAATGGTGGAGAGGCAGTGGAAAATAGGGTTCCGAGACTATGGCAGAAGACACCATTTGCAGCAGGGCAAAGATCGACATAATGGGTTCAAGTTTCCATGGAAACCACCTAGGTTTTAGACTAAAAAATTAGATGGGCATAGGAGATTCAGAGACATGAATAGTGGAACATAAACAAGGATTCCATCCATCAAAGGAAAGTTTTCCCCCCAAGGCCAAGACAATAGGAAACACATGGAGATGGATTAGGAGGAAGGTTGAGAGGTAGTCGAGAGCTAGTTATTTAACAAAGGACACTAGAGACAATAAACAATAAGGCGATGATCAACATACGTATCAATTCTAAGGAATTGAAAACTACGATTTCTCAATTGAGAGAAAGGGATTTCTTTATGAAATGGGGGGGAGGATAGCTACCCCTAGTTAAGATGAAATAACGGATTGCAAACACCTAGGGACCACAGATGATGATCAAGACTCTGACTAATGGATTCTTTCTAATCAGTATGGAGTCAGAGTAGGAGGAAACTAGGGTTATGTTTAATGGACCGTTTCTAATGGAAGGAGTGGGTTTTTCATTAAAGATTGGGTTCCTAATTTCAACCCTAAATAAGAAAAGGTGGAGGAGTGTTGATCTGGATTAGGTTGTACAATCTCCCTCATGAATATTGGAATAAGGATATATTCAAATTGATAGGGGATAGATTGGGATCTTTCATTAAAGCGGATGAAGCCATTGAGAAAAAAGACTTTAGCCAATATGCAAGGATTTGTATTATGTGGAAACCTTGCCCTTTTCTCCCTCATGTAATTGAGATTAGAACAACTGAGGGCTATTAGTGGTAGGAAATCAAGATCGAGGAAGCCATCAGTTGATGCAAAAGCTGCAAAGTTTGGGGCCACTCTGAGGAAGAATGCAAGGCCAAAAAGAAAGGTAATGAATGGGAGGAGAGAGGGACTGTGAAGATAGACATGGACTTTGACCCTTCTAGAATAGCAAGAGAGGAACCTATTCAGGATGTAGTGACAATAGAGACCTACTCAAACCCTGGCATGGATCTTGTAACATTTTGTCCACGGGAAGAGGAAGATTTTGTTAACAGGGATATTTCAGAACTTGATTGTCTAGGGGCAGATAACACCATTCTAGACTAGCAGGGTGTCAATAAGGAAATTGTTATGAAGGTTATGCAAGAGGATTTATCTTAGGTTCTGGAGAGTAGGATGGGAGAATTGATGGATCTCAGAGTGGGTGAACAAGAAGAGGGGGAGAAGTTTGCCCCCCACCCACCCCCCCCCCCCCCCCCCCCCCCCCTTTCTTTACATACATCAACAAATTATCTAGGGGTAAAGTGGTTGTTGGTGGGGATGAAGCTCTCTCCTCACCCACTAAAATGGTGGTCTCCTATCTTGGGGGAATCTCCAAGGTTGAGGAATAGTTTGGGGATGGTGATTAGATGGAAGAGGATGGTCTCGGGAATATGGATCTGTGCACCATCTTGCAAACTAAATCAATCAAGGACAAAAAGAAGCAAGGAAGTTCTCAAAAGAAAAAAGGTAGAAAGAACAATTTGAATTATTAGCAGATGCAAGAAATATGTGCAGACAAACCCACTTGCAATCTAGTAGGGACATTGTCTCTCCTGAGAAATCGTAAAATTATTTATGTAGAATGTTAGGGGCTACAATGCTTTTGACAAAAGGTGCTTGATCAAGTGATCCCTTGATCAAGAAAAAGTGGGCATTGTATGCCTACAAGAAACAAAGATGGACGTAGAGGAGGCTACTGAGGTTTTTGGGGTTAGACAGAAATGGTTAGGTTTTTTTTGTAGAGGCGATTAGTACTTTAGGGGGGCTGCATATCCTATGGAATCCAAGACTCCTTAAGGGAGAGCTAGTGGTGAAGAATAGATTTTGGCAAGCTTTTTGGTTCTCTTCACTAACAATTAACTTCTCTGGGGTATTGATCAATGTGTATGGGCCCACCAAATTTGAGGAGAAAAAGGTTGTTTGGGGGGAGATTTTTGCCTTCTATGCCACTCTAGGAAACAAGCTTAGGTTGATCGCAGGTGATTTCAATGCCACTCTAAACTCAGTGGATAAAAAGGGGGGAGTTTTCTCTCTAGATCCTGTATAGGAAGACTTTCATTTTTGTGTACAGAACAATATGCTTTGGGAAGTACCTACAAAAGGCCGTCATTTTACGTGGACAAAGAGAAGGAAGGGATTTTATCATATTGCAGAAAGACTAGATAAAATCTTCTTGTCAGGAGAATGACAACCTTTACTTGTTGTTTTTGAAGGAAGAATTTTGGAATTGTTAGGCTTTGACCATTACTCGGTCTCAATGGTGGTTTAGAATGATGGCATTCTAATCAAGTGTCCTTTTAAATTCAAATTGATGTGGTTCAGGGAGGAAGGTTTCTTTAATAAAGTGCTTAATTAGTGGGCCAATTTGCCACCTATAGAAGGTAATGTAGCCTTTCCGTTCTTCTCTAAGCTTAAACACCTCAAGGCCATGCTCAAAGAATGGAACAAGTCTCATTTCATAAATAACTTTCAAGTGAGGGTAGGTATTGAGGCTGACCTTACGGCTCTAAATAGCAAAGTTTTGATTGCAAGGATGGATGATGTTGATTTCAAAATGGAGCAAGATTTATTGGGTAATTATCAGGAAGTGTTAAAAAGGGAGAAAATTTTCTTCGAACAAAAGTCTAGGGAGAATTGACTAAAAGCTAGGAATAGAAATTTACTAAGTATTTTCATAGCTCAATGAAAGCCAGACACTGTGTTAACCATATCCTATCCATATAAAATTAACAGGGAGTACTTATGGAGGATATGGATAACATCAACAAGGAGGTTGTTGTCTTCTTTAAGGGGCTTTGGAAGGAAGATTAGGTGGATAGGAGCAAGGCTCAGGAGAGGATTTTGGGGGTAATCCCATGCACAATTTTAGAAGAAGATGATAAAATGCTTAAGGAACCAATCAAGATGAATGAATTAAAATTTTATGTGTTTGGGCTTGATGGAGATAAGGCTCTTGGACCTAATGGATTCGAGGCCTTCTTCTACCAAAAATTTTGGGAGCTCCTTAAGGAAGAATTGTTGGAAGTGGTGGAAGAGTCAAGGAGAGAAGGTTTCATTTCAAAATATTTCAACAATACGTTGATTTCCCTCATCCCAAAGAAAGCTCACCTGACAAGGTATGAGGAATTCTGTCCCATTTCACTCTGTAACATAGTTTATAAAATTATTACAAAAATTGTAGCAAATAGGATGAAGTTGTTGTTATACTCTGTCATTTCCCCAGAGAAGAGTGGCTTCACATCGAATAGAAGCATTATGGACAACATCATTGTAGCCTATGAGGCAATTCATATTGCAAGGAAAAGCAAGGAGAGGAAAATGATGCTCAAACTAGACATCTAGAAAGCTTATGACAATGTTGACAGGGGCTTTCTTATTGAAGTCTTAAGGAGGTTCAATTTTGATGAAGGATGGTTGAAATGGATCAAGAGTATGATCTCAGATTTCAAAGCTTTAGTCTAAGTGAATGGTAGTCCATAGGAGTTCTGTTGTACCTACAGAGGAATTCTTCAGGGAGACCTTTTATCACCATTCTTGTTTATTATCTTTGTGGAAGTCTTGGGTAGATCTATATCAAGGAAGAGGGCCCAAGGATCATGGAAAGGAATTTTGATTACTTATGGAATTGAGGCCTCTACCCACTCTCAGTTTTTGGATGACACTTGTTTCTTTGGGGAAGCCTTGATAGTGGAGGCAAAAAGTATGCAACAGGTCCTGACGAGTACAGTATGGCTTCAGGATAATTCGTCAACTGGGAAAAGCTGGAAATTTATTTTTCCAATACAGAAGTGGGGTCCTAGAGGACAATTAAAGAGTTTTTTTGAGTAAGAATTGGCACACTTCCAGGGAGATTTTTAGACACACCTCTCTTTGGTGGGGTAGGTAAAGGGCACATCTGGGATAAGTTGATTGAGGATTGCAGGAATAGAATGGATAGTTGGAAGGGGCATTGGCTTACTTTAGCAGGAAGGATAACTATGCTAAGGGTAATCATTTCAGCCTTGTCGATATACTCTATGTCTTGTTTGAAAATCCCTAAGAAAATCATGCATACCATTGCACAAAGTATGGGAAAATTCCTGTGGAATGGGTTGAAGGAAGGAGAGAAGGTTTTACTCATGGCATGGTCAAAAGTATGCAAACCAAGAGGAGGGGGGAGTAGGGATTAGGGACTAGTCTTTCCTTAACATTTCTCTTGGAGCCAAATTAGTTTGGTAGATCTTTAGCGCAGACAACCAAAGATGGGCAAAGATTCTTTGTGACAAATATCTAGACAACATGGAGGATGAACACATTCTAACATTAGCAGATCCACCTCGGGGCCCTGTTGTTTGGAACTTCCTTATGAATTATAGTATGTTAAATATAGATCATTTGACTTGGAAAGTTGGGAATGGGGAGCAAACAGATTTTTGGAGTGACTCGTGGGACAGGGGCCTCCAATTAGATAAGTTGGGAGTCTCAGATCAGCTAGTTGAAACTGCTAGGTAGCATCGGGGGTCCAAAGTTAAAGATTTCATTGAGATTCTGATTAATGGCAAAGCAACATAAGAATAGTGGAAGAATTCATCTATGTTAAATCTCAATTCAACAAATAAGTTAAGATTGCAATAGTTTATCAAGGAAAGAATATTAGTTTCTTCCAAGAGCAGAGACCACCTGATGTGGAGCGGCTCCAAGAATGGAAAATACACTGTTAAATTAGGATATCAGAGCCTAGAAGGTATTCATAATCAAATTCCATGGGGAAAAAAAATATGTTGAGACATTGCATGCCTTCCTAAGGTAGGAGCTTTCATGTGGTTGGTTGGCAATAGGAAAATTCTTTCTTGAGAGAGATTGCAAAAAATGGGTTCCCAAGACCCTTTCAGATGCCCCCTGTGTAAAAATGCGAAAGAAATTGTAGACCATATTCTACTCCACTACAATTTTGTGCACAAGGCATTGGATATGACTAAATCTAAACTTGTATGGGTAAGTCAGCTAACTACCACTTTAAAAGGTTGGCTGGGAGCTTGGCCAACAAAGAAGAACAAATAGGTGTTTAGGTCAGCATGGAGAATTATTCTGACTATGACCTTATGGGAGCTCTAGAAAGAGAGGAATAGAAGGATCTTCCAAGATAAGGAAGAACAATGGCCAAGGTTTAGATAGAGATTAGAGAGGGCCATAGCATGATTAATATCCTCGACATCATCATCATATAGTCCCCAACACTCAGTTTATACTAGGCATGATGCACATATCCAATCTAGTTTCCCATTAATTAAGTACCGACCTGTTCATGGGCTTGTTGGGGTTAATCCAACTTTGAAGTGGGCAAGGGTGTGTTGGACACCTCTAGAGATTGGTTGGGTTAAGATTAACTTTGATGGGGCAGCCAAGGGAAACTTGGGTGTTTCAGGGTGTGGGTATGTGGCAAGAGATCACAAGGGCAACATTCTCACTCTTACAGCCAAATATTTGCAGGATGGTATGAATTATACTGCAGAATGTTCTATAGCCAGAGAGGCTCTGATCTTAGGAGCAAAAATTGGTTGTAAACAAATCCATTTAGAAGGAGATTGATAGATCATGATAAATAGCATTAAGAGAAGGGAGATGGAGGCATGACACCTTGATAAATTTATCCAGAAGATCAAAGAATTTCTTCTAGAATTTGATGACATTAAGGTTTCTCATTCATTTCGGGAAGCAAACAGGGTGGCGGACATGTTAGCCAACATGGGTACTAATGTAGCATTGGGTCCATAAAATGAAATCTTTGAGGACTTGCAATACCTTGGATTAGAATAAAGAGAGTATTATTGTTTGGCTATTAGACACATTAATTCAGCCATGAAACTTTTCATACTGGATGATTTTAAGGGAAAGGCATCATGATTCCTACTTCTGATGACATTAAATCATTCCATGGTATCACAGATTTCCAATCCCCCACTGAATCCCGTGCACGTATTAGCTTGAGTGTTTTCTTGCCTTGGTACTTCTTTCCAAAGAGTTACATGTAGATAAATTTAGATAGAAGGCAAGCCAAGTTCATTTGTTTCTTGTTGTGATAGAAATGGAGGCAAACTTTGCTTTGGGCTTGGATTGTCAGATGCAAACCTACAAAGGCCAATTTACCATGCAACATCTCAAACCCATATTTATTTTTGATGAGCTGGATTTTTTGGAGGGAGTGCAATAGATGTTTGACCACATATGTAACTAAAAGGTGTTATATTGATTAGACATATTTTTGGCGCCATTGTTGGGGATGGTGTCAGTTTAGTATTCACTATTGAGTCACTTAGTTTCATTTTTAGAATTCTTGCATGCATAAGAGAAGAGAACACCTTGGAAGATTTCTTCCCAACTTCAATGAAGAAGATCCTTTTTATCCTGACCCTGAAGAAAGAGAAGAGAGAGAAGAAATAGAAGAAGAACAAGAACTGTTTGAGAATGTATTTGCAGAAGTTCTAGAACAAGTACAATCATTGACCACATCTAAAGAATCCTTCCATTTGAATAACCTTTTTGCTGAGCCAAAATATCAAGATAATCCATTAGCTCTAGTCACTTATCAGCCACCACTAGGACATCCACAAATGGCAGCAGCTCAGCCTACCTTTCCCTTTCCAATTTTTCCTCAGGAGGGTAATCATAATCTGAAAAATATACCCTCAGCTGCCCTGCCTAAATTCTATGGCCTTATTACTGAAGATCCAAAAAAATTTCTCTTTGAGTTTGACATCCTTTGTCGAAGTAATGACTACACAAATGATGCCCATAAGCTGAAATTGTTTCCATCAACTCTTAGAAAAGCCCCTTTGAGATGGTTCACGAGTCTAGGTGCCAAAGCTATGACAAATTGGCCAACTATGAGTACCCTATTCCTTAATAAATATAAGGAATATTGCAGAGGCCATGATTTGAAAGGAGATGACATTTTTAAAATGTCACAAAAGGAGGATGAGACTTTGGAGGACTATGTTGCCCGGTTCATGTTTAACCTACAGTGCAACACACAACATCAGCTAAACAAGGAGTCCCAAAAGAATCTCTTTCTTAAAGGAGAGCATGACAAGAGTATGGAAGCTTTAGACTTAATGGTTGGAGGTGACATTACACAGAAGACGAGGGCTGAAATCTAGAATATTTGTTTGAACTATTCCAAAGCAACAACAACAAAAGGATGAGGTTTGAGGGACTTACTCCAAAAAACTCCTAGGGCAGGAGTATCTAAGACATAACTGTCAAATCTCTTGTCAGATTTCAAGAAAGACATCATTAATGATGTTGCTACACAATTGGACACCATGCAAGCATGAAGGAAGAAGGAGGATGTTGATAGTATGTTGGTAGACTATTGCCCCCATTGCAGAGAAAAGAAATGCTAAGCTTATTGTTAGTTTGGAATCACAGCATGTGCCTACTGAGTTCAAGGCAATTGATGAAGAAGGGGAAGTCCTCTATGTTGCTCAACAAAGGTCGCGGGCTCCAAGATCAGGTATTCCTCAAGACCCACTCCATAATTACGGTGGTAATAGCCAATGGCAACAACAACATGGTAATTATAATAATAAGCAACCTAACCAAGGGTGGCAGCAACCTAAACAAGGTTGGTAGCAACCTAACCAAGGGTGGCAGTAGCCTAACCAAGGTTGGCACCAACCTCAATAGGGTTGACAACAACCTCAGCAGGGTTGGCAGCAAACCCAAAACTGGCAGTAGCACCAGCATCAACCAGCCTTGACTCAACCTCCTCAATAGCAAGCCTTAATGCCTCCTGCAACCAATACAACCCCTCCAAAATAGCCACAGTTGCCTGCACACACTAGTACATTTGAGACCATTTTTCAACCATTATTGGTCAAAATTTTGACCCACTTTTCGACCATTATTGGTCGAAATTTCGACCCACTTTTCGACCAAAATTTGACCAAAGTCAACAGACCCATTGGTTGGAAATTTTTTTGGTTGAAATTTTGACCAACCTTCTGGTTGGTCAAAAATTTTCCAGTCAAAATTTTGACCAACTAGACCAATACTTTGGTCGAAAAACTTCCATAGCCATTGTGCAAGTTTTGTCAAGAATTGGTCGAAATTTTGACCAAACAAGGAAGAAATTTTTGACCAATAAAGGTAGAAATTTTGACCAAAGAAGGTAGAAAATCTTGACCAAGAAAGGTAGAAATTTTGACCAATGAAGGTAGAAATTTCGACCAATGAAGGTCAAAAATTTTGACCATTGAAGGTAGAAATTTTGACCAATGAAGGTAGAAATTTCTGTAGACACCTAAAAATCCTTTAAAAAATAAAGTATTTTTATTTTTTGAAAAAATACCTGATGACATCATCATTTATTAATTAATTATTTAATTAATTAATTAATTAATTTTTATGCCATTAAATCCCTTTATCTTAATTAAAAATATTTAATTAAGGAATCCCTCCCAAAAATGGTTAAATCTTATTTAAACATTATTTCCTTATTTATTAATTATTTAATTAATAAATTGACCAAAAAATCCAAAATAAATAAAAAATTTATTTTTTGCCCAAAACTTGGCCAATTTCCTTAAGACCAATAACCTCTTCCAAAATCTTCTAATCCTTCTTTAATTTCGATTAAAGGCTAATCTCATCATTTCCTACCCCTAATCCCAACTCAAAATATTTAATCAAGATTAAATATTAATCCTCATGTTTATTAAAAATATTTTAATAAATATCTCCTCAACCCAAACCCTTGAAATAAATAAAACTTTATTTATTTCATAAAATCTTATCCTAGGAAGTTCTAGACTCTTCTAGAAAGTCTTCATCCTCATCCAAAGCCTAGACTCTTCTAGAAGATGTCTTTAACCCTAATCCTAATCCCCTCCTAACCTTGTCACATTCCCTAAACATGGGTTAAGACTTGCTAACTCAAGCCAAAGTTAACAAATATCTCCTCCTTCACCCACCCTCATTAATTGCAATCCACTTGCCATCCACTTGCCTAGTCCTAAGCCATCTCTAACCCTTCCTCTAATCATTTTTACAATCCTAAGCAAGCTTAAAACCTCCCTAAACCCTCAAATTCAAATTTCATGGTATCTCTCACAAATATCTTCAACCACAAAACTTTATAAAGCCCACAAAGTCATAAATGTTCTTATAGAGCACTTATGAAGGGTTTTTATGAAGATTTTATCCCTTGAGCCTCCTTTGTTGACTCATCCTTCCCCTTTCCTCCATCCTCTCACCATGTGACATGTGTCACTCTTTGATTGGTTGTAAGGAAGCACAATTCATGTGCTCTCCTCTCATGCAATCTAAGCCCTCCATGAGCTTTTTTCCATCCTTGCATCTTAGCCCTCAATCCCTCAAGCCTCTTGCCTATAAATTGGATCCTTCCCCTTTGCAAAATAACACAATCCATGAAGTAAAGTTATAATGCTATTTTGAGAGCCAAATCCATAGTAAAGCCATCTATCCACACCAAAAATCCACAATCATCCATTGAAGCCTTTGGAAGCATATTGAGCATACATCTTATCCATTTAGATAAAGCCACTCAACAAGAGAGCTTCTCATTGAGAGAGCCCATTAATGGCTCATATTTTCAATTGAGAGCTCATCTTAGTCTATCTTGAAGTTTATGAATTTTGTTTAGTTTGTAGAAGCTTTATTTAAATTTGGTTTCTATTAGCATACTAACATTGCTCATATACATTTTGGCATGCCCGGTGGGACCCCGCATGGGTCATCTTCATTAGCTTTTTTAGTCAAGTTTTGTATGTCATTTGCTGATTTTGGCTAATTTTGCTTGTTTTTGTGATTGGTAGGATTGTATAAATTGGTTTTGTAGGTCCACATGAGCATGAAGAAGGCAAAGGAACTCATAGTATATCTCATAGTGTTTGCAGATTTTTCAAGCTTATAGGTGGACAAAGAACTTGGAATTCTTCTTCCTCTTCTTGTCTATATTCTTCTTATTCCATCTACTTATTCTTCTTCTTCTTGTGGGAGATCTTGGCCATTTTTTTTAAGGAAGCAAAATCATACACACTTCTTTTTAGTGCTTAAAATGAACCCCCAAATCATACTTAAATCCATTAAAAACTAAAAATTTGCCCAAAAAAAAAAATCTTTTAACAAGTAAAACTAAACCAATCCAATCATTTGCATCCTTGCAACATCAAGGTTTTAGATGCATTCATGCAAAGTTAGGAACACTTCATTTTTGGAAATTTAAAAAGAACTTCAAGTTTCCATTTCAAAAGGTTCAAAATCAACACTAAGTGCACACTAAAATCCAAATCAAACTCAAAGCATCAATCAAGGATAAAATGAACCTCATTTGAAAACATTTTAAAGTTCTTTTAAAAATCTCATAAAAACTAAGAGTCCTAAAAGTTTTGTTATTTGTTCCAGACAAATGTCTTGTTGCAAAATCTTGAATGTTTCTTAGGTTTTTCATGCATCAAAACAATCTAGGAATATCATTTTTGGGCTTAAAACATGCAAATTAGAACACAAAATCTTGAATGAAAAGCAAAGTCCAAAGAGTCATTTTCACTTTTGAGTCCAAAACAATCTTGAATGATCTAAGGTTAAAACAAAGCACTTCAAAGTTCTTAAAACAACACACAAAATCTCAATCTTGAATGCTCAAAGGAAAAAACTTGAATGTTTAATCACTTGTCTTTGAATGCATGTTGTTAAACACACTCTTGAATGCCATGGATTAAAATCAAATTTTTCTTGAATGCATGATTAAAACAACAAATCCAATCTTGAATGCCAAGGATCAATTAACCATTGCAATATCAAACACTTCATTTGGAGCTTCTAAAATTGAACAAAACAAATCTCTTTTCCACATGCAATTTAGGTAAAGTTTGATTTTTGGATATTTAAGAGACTTTGTTAAGTTAAATACAAATTTGCAAAAATCAATTTGAGTAGTTTCTTGGACTCACCTCTTTTCTAATCACCCATCAATTCAACCATTGGTTGCAATCTCAGCACCATTTATGGGGATGGGTCTACTTGAAAAAGGTGTTAAATGTTCCACAATCTAACTCACTCACTTGGTCTTTGAACGTTTGCTTTAACTTTATCAAAAATTTTAAATGGCCAAAACTCTAGATTAAATCAATCACACTTCAAGTTTGGGCACTAAAATTGAACAACTATTGATGTAGAGGGCCTCCGGGCGTGCGCTTGGCAATCGAGTTTCACACATCTTTGTTTTGGGCTTAAAATAAACTCACACTCAATCTTGAATGCCTAAAAATCAATGAACATCGCATGGTTTTGACGCATTTTCAATGGCGCTCGCATTTTTTATGTTGACGATCTCTCAACTTTCATTATGCTAATGACGCTGTCAAATTGGAATGAACATTATATGCCATAATCACAAGTGTCTTCAATCATAGCGTACAAAATTTAAATCATCAATTGGAATGAACGCGTGTCTTTTAAAGCCCAAGATCATGTATGTGGTCTTGTTTTACACTTTTTAGGAGGCCTGCTTGGGGATTTCATCACCCCTTGGGACGACCTCAACTCCAGCATTCCAACGGAGTATAAAGATCGGGAGGTGAATCCAAAGACACCTCTCTTGGGATCAAAATTTTTTCACTCGGGCTAAGCCTCAAGGAACTTTATACCCTTGAGAAGTGAAAGAGGAGAAGTGGGTTACCGCTCCTCTCGGTTGTGTGACATCTTTTTGATTTCATCTACGAATTTGGGCCTCACGTACCTTGCGTATATTGAGGACTCCCTAGCTATAACAAATTTCATCCTTGTAGAAAGCTTCCTAGGATGTTGGTGTGTTTGACGTGCTTGCTCAAAACTTTTTTCTGCTTATTTGTTCATACCTTTTGAATGAATGTTTGCCAACTTTGGTCAAAATCCCAAAAAAGCAAAAATCTCCTAGGTCAAGGCATACTTAGCGTAGTCACTGCCTCATCAGAAAATCATCCAAGCTCCCTCGCTGCAACCAAATCTATCTAGTTCCTTGCTTTAGAACAATCCCAAATCCAAAGTCTCTCCAAATCATCCCCCCCTAGCCAGCTAGAAACCCAATCCAAAATCACACCCAAGCCTTTAGAGAGTTATTGTCATTCTGCTAGAATTTGTTATCCAATCAATCCGACCAATCCACCAGCCTCACCACGGTTATCCTTTTGACAGAGCTTTGTCTAGGGTAATCTAGCTTTGTCACCTGTTATCTCTCATCACCTTGAGCTAAAGGTTGGGATCCACAAGTGATCAATCTCGTGTCATGCCCATAGGATCATTAGTCTATTCTTAGGTTGACACAATCTCCACCAATCCAACGCATAGGAAAGCAAAACTCTCACTTTTTGACAGCATGCCCTTGAAGTCTTCCATCCACAGGAAAGCCAAAAATCTCCAGCCAATCCTCCTTAGGTTTGTCATGCAACTTTGACTCTCCCTAGGAAATCTTTCATCAGCCAATCCAAAATCTGTGCTTAACCCAAATCCAACCATGAGCTTTCGTGTTCATCCATACGCAAGACCCCATCCCCATCATCAAAGCATGAAGTACCAATCCTATCATGATGTGTTTGGTCGCATTGTCCTTGCTCCCGCCACCTCCTATTCCAATGATGATGAAAATCTTGTTGACTATGACAGGTATATTGAAAGCCTTAGAAACATTCCCCCAAGCATCCCCTAAAATCCAAGAGTTATTCCAAACTATCTAGTCATGCCATCTGATATTCCAGCTTCCCCTCCATCACCCCATCAACCAAGCTTCCAATCTTTCACCCCCATCACACTAGCTATTCCTGTCAATCCACCTCCACCTTCGACACACAAGTCTCCAAGAAATCTCCTAGAGGAAATACAAGCAAAGTTTCCTCCAACAGTCGATAAGCCATGTCATCTAATCCAACCATGTGAAGTAGTCAGTGATGAAGCTTCCCCATCTATAATATCACCTCCATCTCCCATAGCTATCATCCCCATACCATCCATCAAATTGCTTAAAATCCTTCCACTTCCTGCAAGCATCAAAATCCCACCACCTGTCAAATCCCTCCAAATCCTATCCACATCGCCTCCAAGAATTTCCCAAATCTCTCGTAATGACCCTTATGCATCCATCTTCTACTCACCCATCTCCACTACTGAATCTCTCATCTATCCATCCGCCGCCTTTGAAGAATCCATCCCTTCACCTCCTATCGCACCATCCACTCCAAACCAATCCTATCAAGATCCTGCCCAAAAGCATGTTGACATCCCCCAAAGCATAAATGAAGATATCATCGTACCATGTCTTCCATCCATAGTGCAGTCACCATCTCCTCCATCTCCAAAACCTCGAGCCATATCTCCTCCACTACAAGATATCTTGTCATCCCACCAGCTACATCAAGATCCTATCCTTCCATCTCCCCCGCTCCATGCTTCCATCTTACCACCTATCCAAGCTATTCCACCATCTATAATCTACCCTCTTGGTTCACTTACATTCATCCACGGTGGCCCTCTCTCAGCAGAAGAATTAAGAACAGTATCTCCCCATTGCAATACACCTAATAAATCACTTCTACCATTTTCTGCAAGCAAAAATTTTCCTCAGCTTGCTCAAATGCTCAATCGATGGCATTATCAAGGTCAAGGTTTAGGACCACAAGAGCAAGGAATCAGAAAGCCTATTATTGCACAAAAAAATCTAGGATTTCATGGTCTTGGATATGTATCCAAAGGCTCACCATCTAAAGGTGTTGGTACACCACACCCCCAAACCAAGCCTATCTCCAAGCCCACCATGCCAGCCTCCCATCACTCCTTCAAGAAATCTTATGTCATCCCCCCTCCACCATCTTTGCAACCCAAAACAACCTAACATATCCCCCCTTCATCCACTAAATCCATTTTGGGTCCCTATGTCCCAAAATCTACCATCCTCCATCCTCCTATTAGTCATCATAAAAATCCTATTCCATCCATTCCTATGCAAGATCAACAAAGGCAAATATCAGGGCACATCATCCATCATCATCCCCCTACATGCTCTTTCATATCCTCTCCATCTCACAAAGCTTCTCCTAACCATCTTCCCAAAGCTTACCACAGCAATGTGAATGCCAACTTCAAAATGCATAAAGCTAAAAATCCACATCCTAGGCAATCATATGTCTATTCTAAAAGACATACTCCAAAAAGGCAAAATCCAATCAAAGAATGCAAAACAATGCAAAAGCCTATGAAAAGAAAATCCAAAACCATGTGGATCCCCAAGAAAAAAGTTGAAACCCAATGCATAATGGCATCCACCATTGCTAATCCCCCATCTAGTGACTCATGTCCCCCATCTCCTAACTCCATCTTGGGTGCCTATATCCCCAAGCACGCTTCCACAAATCCTCCATCACGCTCGCATCTACCATCTATCCCCCATATGCTCTTTTCACACCCGTTCCAACATGTGCCAATATTGTTCTTGCAAGCATCCCCATCTCATGCTCCTTTCTAGCATTTTCA
Organism: Cupressus sempervirens; assembly: GCA_028749045.1. Lineage (NCBI taxonomy): Eukaryota > Viridiplantae > Streptophyta > Pinopsida > Cupressales > Cupressaceae > Cupressus > Cupressus sempervirens. Next base: position 288,003,543 of record CM053786.1, on the reverse strand, counting down.
TCCCTCCATCTCCTACCATCAATCCCATCTAATCCGATCTATTGCATAAATCACACATCCGGTGTACCAATAGCTAGCAACAAAATTGAACATTCCAACAGCTAGTGAAAAATCCCAAAAAAGCCAAAATAGCTAAAGAAAGCCAAAATCATTCCAGCTAAGTCCAAAGTCAAAAAGTCAAAAAAGAAAAGAAAAATAAAGCGTCCACTGGTGAAAACTTGGCAATTCAAGCACCTTGGACAAGTACCATGATGAAAACTTGGCAAACAAGCGTCATGCGTAATCTTGCCATCCCCAGCTTAGCCTACCACCCTCATGTTTTTGGTCAGCTCTTAACATCCAACTCCATCTTCCAGTCTATCCAGCTATCCTCCACCCTCCATCTTCCATCTCACACCATCCACTAATCTTATGCAGCTTCAGCCAATCATCTCAGCTATCATCCATCTCCCTAGCCCTTTCAGCTTTTTCCATCCTAGCTTCAATCCTATCACATCCATCATAAGACCTCCTTCCGCATGTTATCTTCTGATTGGGGGCACTATATTCCTTGGAGATCTTGTCTTGTCCATCCTCCCTTGTCATTGGTATCTAGCTCTAGGCTATCCTCATGCAAACCCAATGTCATCTCTTTATATCCATCATAATCCTAGCTATCTACCATCCTATCCAGCCATCTCATCCTGCTCCTCTAGCTATCCTTGGTCACAAAATCTCTCATCATCATTGGATGCATCCTGCCAAATCCATATCTTTCGCTATCACCCCACCCTTAGCTTTCGCATCTTGCACAACATCGAACCATCCCGCTATCCTATCATCCTGAGCTTTTGCCTGCTTGTAACTATCTTGGTCCGTTAGCTTGTAACTATCTTGGTTAGCTTCAACTTGTAAATATCTTGGTCCATCAGCTTGTACATCCTCTTTAGCCTAGTACCATTGTATCTATCCAGTGTTCGTGTCAGTTCGTCCTTGATCAGCATCTTGCACCCATCGCACATCTTGGTTAGCTATTCCAATGCATCCTTTAGCCAGATTTCCTGTCACCAAAGTGTTATCTTTCTTAGTTCAGCTTGCCAGACGCATCACTCATCCAAATCCAGCAACTTAGGTGCTCTCCGATAGGTCCTTGCAGGATATAGCTTTCCTCATGTCTGATCTTGGTCCGTTAGTACCTCGTCCTACCCATCTCGTTGGCAAACAGTTCTCTTTTGGATTTTCGCTTTCTTTTGATTTGGAATCTTCCCTTTTGGGTCTTGAAATATCTTTTCCAAGCAATCTGTTTGTTTCCTCCTCAAGGTTGCCACGATCTTCCATATCATGGTGTACTGTGAATGGGGCAATCAGAGCATAAGGTCTTGATTATGTCTTTTGCTTGTTTTCTTTTTTGCTTGTGGGTTACCCAGTGTCGTTTCCACACTGCTTCCTCTAGGATTCATGTGTGATGTTGGGGCAATCCTTGCGTGTTTTTTTTGAGTTAGTTTGTCAGTCCTTTGGACGGTTGGTGAAAAGGCCTTGATGTTCTTGGTAACCTTGGCAATTAACCAACAGTCCTATAACAAATCTAGTACTCAACTACATGGTGGTACTTCTCTTTGAAGTATCCCCTTCGCTCAAAAAGCTTCAATGGTTTTCCTTCATCTCCATTATCCCCCATCCATATCCGGCATCCGTCTCTCCTACCCCAGCTTATGCATCAGTATCTCTTTGAATCACTCCTCACCTTTAGCTTTAGGGATCCACAATCCTAGTCTTAGGGATCCACCAATCCAAATCAATCCACCAAGCCTCATCTTTCGAGATCCACAATCTTAGTCCTAGGGATCTCCGAAACCCATCTTCCACCAATCTGACTCTTTGAAATCCTATTGCATTAGCTTTATAATCCCCTCATCCATCTCCCCATCCTGGATTCCTTTTATAGTGCTCCGCTCCTTCATCCTCTACAATCCCTGAGATCTTAAGCTTGCTTCCTCTTGTGCCTCTGATTCTCCCTTTATCATTCTCCTGTAGTGAGATTTTGAGCTAACTAAACCTCTTCTCTTAAGCCAATCTGAGTCTTCTTGCTCATCTCGGATTCTTGTACTTTTCAAGAAGTCGTCGAGCCTCGCTTTCTCTCCTCGCCACCTTCTTGAGGGGGCATCTTGCAGTCCATTCTCTCCTCTTCTGCTCTAGCCTTGGGCATCTTATTTTCTTATCTTTGATGCCATGCCACTTGCGACATCACATCAAAGAGGGGCAAAATGTAGACACCTAAAAATCCTTTAAAAAATAAAGTATTTTTATTTTTTGAAAAAATACCTGATGACATCATCATTTATTAATTAATTAATTAATTAATTTTTATGCCATTAAATCCCTTTATCTTAATTAAAAATATTTATTTAAGGAATCCCTCCAAAAAATGGTTAAATCTTATTTAAACATTATTTCCTTATTTATTAATTATTTAATTAATAAATTGACCAAAAAACCCAAAATAAATAAAAAATTTATTTTTTGCCCAAAACTTGGCCAATTTCCTTAAGACCAATAACCTCTTCCAAAATCTTCTAATCCTTCTTTAATTTCGATTAAAGGCTAATCTCATCATTTCCTACCCCTAATCCCAACTCAAAATATTTAATCAAGATTAAATATTAATCCTCATGTTTATTAAAAATATTTTAATAAATATCTCCTCAACCCAAACCCTTGAAATAAATAAAACTTTATTTATTTCATAAAATCTTATCCTAGGAAGTTCTAGACTCTTCTAGAAAGTCTTCATCCTCATCCAAAGCCTAGACTCTTCTAGAAGATGTCTTTAACCCCAATCCTAATCCCCTCCTAACCTTGTCACATTCCCTAAACATGGGTTAAGACTTGCTAACTCAAGCCAAAGTTAACAAATATCTCCTCCTTCACCCACCCTCATTAATTGCAATCCACTTGCCATCCACTTGCCTAGTCCTAAGCCATCTCTAACCCTTCCTCTAATCATTTTTACAACCCTAAGCAAGCTTAAAACCTCCATAAACCCTCAAATTCAAATTTCATGGTATCTCTCACAAATATCTTCAACCACAAAACTTTATAAAGCCCACAAAGTCATAAATGTTCTTACAGAGCACTTATGAAGGGTCTTTATGAAGATTTTATCCCTTGAGCCTCCTTTGTTGACTCATCCTTCCCCTTTCCTCCATCCTCTCACCATGTGACATGTGTCACTCCTTGATTGGTTGTAAGGAAGTACAATCCATGTGCTCTCCTCTCATGCAATCTAAGCCCTCCATGAGCTTTTTCCCATCCTTGCATCTTAGCCCTCAATCCCTCAAGCCTCTTGCCTATAAATTGGATCCTTCCCCTTTGCAAAATAACACAATCCATGAAGTAAAGTTATAATGCTATTTTGAGAGCCAAATCCATACTAAAGCCATCTATCCACACCAAAAATCCACAATCATCCATTGAAGCCTTTGGAAGCATATTGAGCATACATCCTATCCATTTAGATAAAGCCACTCAACAAGAGAGCTTCTCATTGAGAGAGCCCATTAATGGCTCATATTTTCAATTGAGAGCTCATCTTAGTCTATCTTGAAGTTTATGAATTTTGTTTAGTTTGTATAAGCTTTATTTAAATTTGGTTTCTATTAGCATACTAACATTGCTCATATACAATTTCTACCAATGCCTGGGTGTAAATTTTTTTTAGGCATTCTATAAAACAATTCACATGCCTTGTGTATGATATGAGATTTTGCATGCATCCTGCACTCTCTCATCTGACTGATGATGGATTATGGAGAGTGATCTGAAATGATGATGCTAAAAAACACACAATCAAATCCAAAATGAACTTGCATTACAAATGGATTGTGGAAATCTGATATTATTGATTTTGCATTTAAGTTGTGATTGTCTTGGTAGACATGCATGCAAAATCAACAATATCAGATTTCCACAATCCATTTTTAATGCAAGTTCATTTTGGATTTGATTGTTTGTTTTTTAGCGTCATCATTTTAGATCACTCTCCATAATCCATCGTCAGCCGGATGAGGGAGTGAAAGATGCATGCAAAATCTCATATCATACGCAAGGCATGTGAACTATTTTATAGAATGCCTGAAAAATATCGAGAGTAACTACTATGCTTCTTCATTAATATGCCCGATACAATAAGAAAACTTGGAGGAACACATTTGGAAGAGGAGATCAAACTTGGATGTGGCATCTTTGTTTGTTGCACTCACATTGATGGTTGGGAAATCAAAGGAAGAGGTATGTTGTTTTTTTGTTACATTTGTGGATAGGTAGTGGCTTCTAGGGCTAGAGGACATTATTGAGAGGGTTGTTTTTGGCATAGGTATTGAGATGGGACTAGAGCCTTAGAGGCTAATTAGTGGAGGGGACTCTTTGATTCAGCCACTATTTGTGTGGCTCTCCTCAAATTTGCAAGGTGCTTGTATCCCCAAAGCAGAGTAGGGGTGGAAAAAGGTAGTGGAGTTCCTAACTAAGAAAATTTGGGTGTTGATAGAGCATGAACGAGGATTCATGAAGTTCACACCAAAAAAGAGCATGCTCGCTCTAGGGCAACAATTACGCCACCAAATTGCAAAGAAGAGCCACCTAAAGGAGGGTGCATCCACATCAAAAGGAGTCTGGGTGGATGCCTTATTGCTTGTCGAAGAGGAGGAGGGCAATGGAAAGTGTCATCAAGGGAGGTAGGGGATTTTGGTTATGGATGACCATTCAACACCAACCTTTTCTCATGAGGAAGCTATGTGTTGGTTCAAGGAGTAACAAATACCAGACAGTGGTGATGTTGGTGCATACAAGCAGATGCCCTATTTTATTTTTTGTTCATCTTAGTATATGGTTTGGGTGGTCTTATCTTCTACAGAGTGTTCATACTCTAAATTTTTGTTTAATGGCATGGGTATGGCTAGGATAAGGGTAGTTAAGGTAGAAAGGCATTTAGCCATACCAATTTATTGTAACTCTCTTTTTATCAATAGAATACAAAATGTTACCTATCAAAAAATATATATATTCCTTCAGACATAAGGCTTCAGGTTCAATTTCTGGAGTTTATCTTCTTTTGCCATAGCATCTTTGAAAATTTTACATCTGTAATGACCTAGCTATATAGGGAATAAAACTCTTTATGTTTTTTTTGTGCTTTTCAATTGTTGTTCAACAATGAACACTTGTCTCCATACCTCCAAGAGTGCAACATTGTCCAAGCAATATCAAGGTAATTTAAGAGACATGCCATCAAATTTCCAAACTCTAATGTACATGAACTTTGGGAATTGTATAAAATTGCAGCCATAGGTATCAATTACTTGTATAGCCTCTTCAAAAATCTTGTTATTTTCTCTACCTTTGAGGTCAATGACTAATCTCCCAAAAATATGTCATTGACCCTTCTAAACTCTTGGGAGGGTTTCTTGGCCTGTAGATGTCTGTAATATTCATAAATTTTCATGTCTTCAGTCCACAGTTCATTGGGTAGCCCTTCCCAATCCTCTTAAATAGCTAAAATGTAGAATAGGTAGGAGGCCATCTAGAAAGGGGTCAAATTGGCTAAACCTGATAGCTCTCTGTGCAATCTTTTGGCTACTAGTTCTGCCCAATCAATAAATTTCTCACCTCCCACAATTTTATATATATAAAAGTACATCTAGTCTTCCCAATGAAAAGCATGTTCATTTCCTTCTACCCTATTTAGGAGGAAAACTATATCTACAATCTCCTTTATGAAATGCTAAATAGCCAAGGGCTTAGGTAATCATGAACCTCCCTTTGCTGGTTTCAAAATTCAACTCTCTATGATGATGGAATTATAATCATTCTTCTTTCCTTCATATATCTATGTCACTTCCTCAAAGGTCCATGACTAGTAAGGTTCCTTATGGGGATTTTCAGAGCTTCTATAATGATTACCCTATCAATCCTTGCAAATATTTCTCTGGAAAATTTTCTAATGCACCTTTTGAGTCATATCTATTGCCACATTTTATCACTAATTTAGGGCATGTTAGAGTGGGAAAAAAGCCAGAATTTCTAATAATCCACTGTTGGATAACTTTTAAAAAATTATTCCACTTGGGGCATTTTTGGCTCTCTCTATTAATCTTGTTGAGCTCACATTCACCAAGGATGTATCACAAATTTTAGGGAGGGAAATCGATAGACAAGTCTCTTTTTTTAGGTTTGGGGAGATTTGGTAGAAAAAGAGACATTTTAACTAAAAATCAAAGTAACCCACATCATACAATAGCCCAAATTTCTTAAAGAGAAACCTAAAATGAGAAATCATAGAAGAGAAGGCATGAACTCACTGATTCCCCATGTCAAAACACTCCTACAATTCCTTACCAAGTTTTGTCACCTCTAACTCCAGAATAGATGATGAAAAAGTAATAATAAAAAGACCAACATTTATGATGGAAATTTGTGAAAGATCACCAATAGATATGAGATTGTGGAAATTTTTTTACATTTGTGGAATAATTTATTTGACAAGACATATTATGGCCTATTTAATTAACTCATCCTATCAAATTGGCACACATTTATGATTCTCAATGACCTCATCTGATTATCACACTTCATCTAATGATGACATTTATTGTGCCATGCAATCATGAACTATCCTTATTAAAATGTTTCACCATCAAAGTATTCCATCATGTATGACAATTATGATTTGGGAAGTTCTTCCAATGATTTTTGGATTGATGTCTAATTAGAAAAAAAAAAAAAAAAAAAAACACCTATAGGGAATAAATCATTCGAACAACATTATCCCATTACTAAAAACTTGATGTTTTGGGCTTGGAATCAAGAGGTTCAAGTTCAACATCCAACTTTGGCAAACCACAAGATGAAAACTAAAGGATAAAGCTTGTAGCCTTCTCATGGACAACTTGAACTTGATCTTGAACTTCGGATAAAATGAAGGTTCAACTTCAACTTCAACTTGGGTATGTATAAAAGCTTTAAAGGCTAACTAAAAGAGCCAAGAATTAATACAAGTGCAACAATCAGCTCTACCTAGGGACCAAGACTGTACAAGATCAAGGATGAACTTAAGATCACTAGTTTTGTAGACTAGACTCGAACTAACTCAAAATATATGTGACTCCAACACAATAGCACCAAAACAAGATGACAAAAATAGAAACAAAAGGATATGTACAAGGTAGAAAGACAAGCAGCCTAGAGGTGGTACCTGTTTAGATTATGTTGATTATAAGATAGGGGTAGTTCATCTCCATTGACATACCTCAACCTAAACGCATTGGATCTTAGCATTCGGGAAATTTCAAAATGTCCCTTCCATAGACTTTCAAATTTACCATGTGCCATATGTGCCCCACATGGTTTCTTAGAATATTTAGAATAACTAAGGGTGGTTGGGGGGGGGGTGGAGATTGTGAACCAGCAACATGTCACCAATTTTTCACTCTTATGAAGTGAGCGCTATTAAGAGTCAACCTTGTTAAAGGTTACAAAATACATTGTTAAATGTGACCTTATTAAAGGATTTAATCACCCTGTTAGGAGTGGTCTTTTTAGATGACTTTAGAACATTCCATTAGAATTCCAGTTTGATTAAAGGATTTACATATGACTATTAGGTTAACCTTGATCAATTGATTTCAATATTGATACAATGGTTGGAAAGTAACAATAGGTTTTGATCTGACTAATAGATCTCATTCTATAAATACAGATCACAATTTGGTTCACATCTTGATCCCCTGATTGGCCTTCATTGTTAACATTGTCTTTGATCTACTTGGCAACCCTTCAACCAATCACTCTTCACCACTTCACATCTCTTCTCAGCATCTTACTTAAGTTCACTGATCAATAGCATCTACAACTGCTCCAATCCTATTAGGTCTTCACTAGCTCTGCTAACCTCAACTCCCAACTAAAGTTATCTTGTGTACCTCCTTAAATAGTTAATTCTGATATTTTGCCACTTAAACACCATCGTAGATCTTAAATTTAGGCCAAATTCATTGAATCCTTCCTTCATTTCATCTCCTCTTTTCTCTTCTAGAAACTTCTCTAAACTTGTCCTTGAATCCTTTCCTAGAAATATGCAAATATAGTTTCTCTTGAATTAAATGATCCAACTCATCATTCTGTATCTTCCATACAATTTACATATTCCAAGAAATCAACTGTGTCGTGTATCACCCCACCAAGGAACCTAAAAGAAATTAATCTAAAGTTTTCACTAAGTTTGCCAAAGATATATTTAAGGTAATAAACAACAACAAATATAATATAGCGGAAGCAATAATCACATATATAAAACACAATCCATAAAATAGATTACATCTCTTAAGGGTCCCATGACGTTGAATCACATTTAAGATTAATTAATACTAAATCCAATATATATAAAAATTCACATTAAAGAATAACTACAAGTATGAATCCATTTAAATAATATACAATTATATTGAATGCCACTTGGCAACAAGCTAAATGCATAATCATCCATTGTACAAGTCACAGGGTATGAAAAGCTCAAAGAATAATACATCATAAAATAAATTACATCATCTTGTAAGATCTTTGAAATCAAATACAATGCAATAGAGTATAACCATCCATCATAGTACACAAGAACAAAATAAAAGGTAATTACAAAACATGGAACTCTAGCGATGACATCAAACTGTCAAATCTTAAGTAAAAGCACTACCACTCGACCTCGTAAAACCTAAATGGTCCACTCCCACCGTGCTGATAAGATAGTCTCGAGTCCCAAACAAGATAACAATCCTAAAAGTCATAACCAACATCTAGGTCAAGGAAAACCTAAAAGCAATCTACCTCAAAGGTACTAAGACACAAATAACATCCAAACCCAGAAGCAACAATGACACATAGGAAGTATACTATGTGAGTGGGCAAGTGTCATCACATGAGCCAACTCTAAGGTTATCCTGACAACCACTATGGACTTTGGCCCCCTAGTGTCTCTATGTGGCACCAGTATCCTCTCGCACAGATAAGGCATACTAATGAAGCAAGGTCACAACCAAGCATGCTCTCTACTCCTGTCCTAGCCTATACTAGCAACTCGAGGCATGTGCAAGGAAAAACAATGACTCTTATTAATTCATTTTAGTCTCATTTAATGAAATGTTATCTTTTATTAACACAACCTGCAATGGCTTATCTAGGCAGCCACTATGGGCTCTGACCTTCAATGCAAGCCACTTCCCAACATACACATAGACCACCTACCCTTTGCTCATAAAAAGTACAACTCATAAAATCACAATTTTTACCTCAGTCCTTTATGAGCAACTAGAAAGAACGTATAGATAAAACACAGTATTCACCTCAGCCCTTACAAGCAACTATAAAGCACCTAAACACCAATCATAACATTCACCTCAATTCCTTACAAGCAACTGGAAAACACCACAAGACAAATCATAATAATCACCTCAGTCCTATACAAGCAACTAGAAAGCATCCAAAAGATAGTTGATTCAAACTCAAAGGTTACATTAGGAAAACACACCATTCACTTCAGTTCTATACAAGCAACTGGAAAGCATTAACAAACAACAGATCAAATCTCATCATAGAGAACACATGACACATCACCATGGTCAAGTATAAAAGATCGTGACCAAAATATAACCATAACATCATGTGACATCATCAAAATAGTAACTCTCAACCTCTAGTAAACATCCAAAACTAGTCAACACTCTAAGTCAACCTCAAACCCAACACAAAAGAAATCATATAGCTGGCAATTTAGTTTCATAGATTTTGTTTGGTTTTGAAACATACAATTCTAATTAAATAGTAGGGTTCAAGTTTGCATACTTTGTTTAACAATGTAACCCTAAAAGTTCATCATGTTCATTTAGATAAATCAAACATTAGGTTCAAAATAAATAGTTTAATTAAACTCAGTTGATTTAATAGTAAAACCCCCATTTCCAAATGACTTGAAATTTTACTAATTAAACTATGATTTTAAATGCATATTAACAAAATAAAAAATTAATATTAATTATAATATAAAAACTATAATTATTAATAAATAATTTTAATTTATTAATAATCATAATTAATAATAACAATATAATATTAACTAAGATATATTGCAATATCTTTAAATTTAAATAATTTTAAATTAAACAAATAATATTTAAAATAAATTTTAAAATTTAATAAATTAAGTTTTTAAATAAATTAAAAATCGCATATCAAAAAGGAATTTTAGACCCGTCAGCCACACAAGGTAATGTTGCAGCAACCTACCCAACAGTACTGCTACATGCAGTCCTAAAACAAACGATGCCAAGAAAAAAATAGGGGAGGGGAAAAGGTGGGTGCGGGTGGTGACCCCGGCCATCAAAAAAATTATTTATCTATTTTAATTAAACAAACCACAAACATGCCCCCCCCCCCCCCCCCCCCAACAATTTAATTTTTTTTTTTTTTATAGTTATCACATTAATTATAAATTACTGTGGTAACTATATATATATATATATATATAAACTTGAATAAAATAGTCAAAACTTATAAAACAAATGTGGTTTTCTTTTTAAAACCCACATCTCGATTTTAACAAAATCCATTACTAATCACCCAATTTACCAAACCACAGTTTTAGATTAAATCACGGACAATTCAATAATAGGAATCAAATTTTTCTTCAAACAAGGGTTTCAACCCAAATGAATTCTAAAAACGGTTTCATTCAGACATAGAGAAGACATATATTTCAAAGGATGAATCTACTACGCAAAACCTACAAGATCCTACTTGGATCTGATGCTAAACAACCGACTATATAGAACTCACAAGCAATTCCCTTTTCCTTTGAAACCCTCTTCTCGAAAATGGCTCCTCCCAAACCTGTGTGTGGAGAAATGAGCTTTGATTTCCTAATAAAGAGTTTTTCCCAAATTAGGGCTTCGATTTAGTAATCACGTGAAACCCTTTATTCCCTTATTATTTTATTATATTTTAATTTCATGCACAACTTTTTGTAATTTAATTAAAATAATCTTTATTAAATCAATTCCTTTCTCTCTTTTATTAATTCACAAGACATTTTTGATAAAATATTTATTAACTTACATAATAATAATATTTAGAGTTTAATGAAACTCCTAAATATATTATTATTATTAAATTAAACAAATATGATTATGCCAAAATTAGAACTTTAACTATATCTTTAAATTTAATTCTTTTATTTAATTAATTTTTTAATTAATTAAATATTAAATTTTCTTTATAAAATTTTCATTAAATAAAATTGTTAAATTATCTTTTGATTTGATTTAATTATAACTAAAAATCACAACAGACCCACAAGACTAAATACGACAACTCAACTGAAGACAAAGAACACAATCAAACTCCAGGGTCAAATTCATGAATTCATGTAACTTGACAAATTTGAATAGGTAAAAAACTCATATACTTGTCTTACTTTTTAAGACAATTGCCTTAGGTTAGGCTTTGGACTCAAGAATTATCTCCCCACTTTTACCATTGAGATGTTGTGATAGGGCATGCTCATCTTGGCATTTCAGGGAAGTCAATGCCTGATACCTGCAATTTTCATGAAATCTAAGCATGTACATACACATATAATCTAAACTAACAATGGCAAGGAGTGGCGCATCGTGTAGATCCCAACTAGTAGGTGACTACAACTCCCTCCCTTAACCACATTAGGAACATCAATCATAAAGTAAAATAGACAAGTACACCACACACATGCAAGTATGGCGTAAGTATACATAGAAATTGCATATAAATCATTAATCTAACTAATATCATGAAATAACTGAAATCACTATGAGGATACATATATCATCATCAAAATAATCATGAACACATGAAATAATTGAGTATCAAATAGCTCATCCCATAAATCAACTGAGTTTGAAATAACATCTAATCAAATCTGGTAACCAAATACCGATAGTCATAAAACATAACATAAAACTAGCCTAAAATAATTTGTCAATCTAACATGAATAATAAACTAAGGGTAGGCATTACATGTTGGCTAGAAATAATGATTTCCTCATAATTTATCAAATGTTGTCCCTCGACCAACATTGTGTTTTGATGCTTGATCATAACTAGGTTACTCGGTTGCTACCAACATTCTTGTTTGGCACATATACTAATGCTTGGTCGACACTACTTCTACTCAACACATACTAGCGCTTGGTTGATACTAGCATCACTTGACATATACTTAAAATTTCTTAGTCTTATACTATTTTTCTCGGTTAAGCCTATGCATTTGGTCAATCTTTGATCGCTTCTTCAAGGATTCAGTACAACTATCTTCTTCACTTGTCGTATGATTAAACAATCACTTTATCTTGTCAAAGTCTAACTAATCAAGTGCTCATTGTAGTTTCCTTCATAACTCAACATTTCTTCTAAGTCTTCATCAATCATCTAGATATGACACTCAAATCAAATAGCAAATTGTCTTACCAATTAGGTTTGACATCCATCCTCAGTGTGCTACATGCCTGATTTCCATACTGATCTCCAACCTTCTCAACATCTGCCAAATCAACTTGGCTACCAACACTTAGGTTCCTCCTACCAAGATCTTCATTTTGTAAAGGAATCAAGGAAAACTTCTTGCCACCTTTCTCAATAGTAAACACATTCTTAACACAATCATGCACAACTCTATAATCATATTGCCCAAGGTCTACTGAACAACACATGAAAACCATTCATGTCCACAATATCACATAATACTTGATCCTTATACTGACCAATCTAGAAATCAACAAGGCATTTCTCCCTCACTTCTAAAGCATGATCACCTTGCAACCAACCAATACTATAAGGATAAGGGTGTCCTACTCTATTCAAACAAAGTTTTTGAACCATCTCCTCAGCAACAATGTTATTAGTACTACCACCATCCACAATCACCTTACAAACTTTACCACCAGGCTTACAACAAGTCCTTAACAAACTAGTCCTTTGACAAAAATCTAGTGTCCTCTGACCAACCAGTGCTCATCAAGCTAGCAAGTTCTCTCCTTGCTCAGGTTGACTATCTTGGACTGCAACCTTATTCACAACATCAACTTTCTTACCATGAGGAAATTCAAAATATCTATGCCCTCCTTTACCACATCTATAGCAAGTAGCTCTGAACACACCTCCACCTATCCTTTTCTTCTTATCAATAGGTTTTGGTTTACCTTCTGCACTTGGTTTAGCATGTGTCGAGTTATCCTGCTTCTCCTTCCCTCTAGGATTACCTTGAATTTTCCTTTTTAACTTATCTTTCACCTTCAGAGCATATTGGTAAGCATCCTCAATTGAAGAAATATTCAGCATACCAACCTCATCTTGAATATTGGATCTCAAACCGTTAATTACCAAGCTACTTTTTCCTTTGACAATTCTCTATGACCAAATTGAATAGTCAACTTGTAGAATTCCTCAATATAATCTTTCACAGTCATATCTTTATGTTTTAGATTCTGTGACCTTTTAAACAACTCAAGTTCATAATCAACAGGAATGAACTTAGCCTTCAACTTAGTCACCATCAATCTCCATCTAGAGATCTTCATTTCACCTTTGTCTTCTCTGTCTCTTTGCAATTCCTTCCACCAAAGAGTAGCATGTCCTTTCAACTTAGTTTGTGCCAACCTCACTCTGAGTGGATCCTCAATATCCTCAAGCTCAAAGTAGTCTTCTAATTCACCAATCTAATCAATCAAGTCTATGGGAGTCAAAGTACTTAAGAAATTAGAAACCTCCATATAATGCTTCAACTTCAACTAAGATCCAAGTCTAGCAAACTGACCAACCCTAATTCTAATAGGTCTCTCCATATGATCAATTATGTCCTCACCACTAGATCTAATAACTTCAAAGTCTTTAGCAACTTCCTCATAGCCATCTTCAGTACCCACATGCTTAGGTACACCATCTAAACCACTCACAATTTTGGCAATCATGTCACTCTTCATCAATGTTATCTCATATCTAAATTCTGCTATAATCTTCTCTAAGATCCTTTCTTCCACAACATCACTAAGATCATCAATTGCCCTAGGGTCCAATCTTCTTGGAGCCATCTTCTAATTTTTTTGCAAACCCTAAGCAATAGATCCACCAATCTAGAAGATCAATCAAATTCACTAGATCAACCTTCTCCAATCCATGATCCTCGTGCAAACTACCTCAACTTCAGTGGTCAGTTCACACACTTAGGAACAACCTTCACTCTGATACCACCTAATACCACCTGACATAGTGCAAGGCAGGAGAATTTCCAAAGGAGATGTCATATCCCACAGCAAATAACCACACATTGGAAACACAATAACAAAGCAACAATAATGCAAAATTCGATACCAAATCACAACTCTGTATTCATAACATAACTTATTACATGCAATATAACTGACTGTAAGGCCTTTCAAGTTAGGGCTAGATACAAACAACAATTACAATATCAGTTCTGTAAGATCCCACAAGATCCAACTTACAATCTCAATCCCAACTAGTCGAAATCCACAATTGGAGAAGAATACCAAGAATAATCTACACTTGTATCCTCAGGTTCACCGAGCAATCCTATGGTTCTCAAGCCATAAATACTAGCTCTTCAAAGTTTCCATCTGTCCTTTGTCCTCCTCTCCAAGTTGGATGATAATGCCTAAAGACTCCAAAAAACCCTTTACTTATACCCAACTAAGCCACAAGTTGGCCTAGTTCATTACAAACTAAATTAAAACCCTTACATTAAATATATGTTGAGCCACAAGTCAACTACAACATAGATTAAATACTCGTACATAAATTAAATGCCAAAATTTGGCTCATAGACAACTCAACACCAACAAGAACCAAGACCAAACTAAGTGTTAGCAAAACTAAGTGAGCACCAGTAAATTCACAAGCATCACTGAGCTCCAAGACCTTGTCGAGCACTAAGTGCATGCCAAGCTCCTAGAGCATGCCAATCATCATCAAGCATGTCGAGCTCCATAGTGTATGTCGAGCTCTAAGATTATGTTAAGCTCCTAGGCATAAACTATATCCAACAATGATCGAGCACCACTTCTTTGGTGATTGAGTACACAACTTCTAAACCAAATACCCCCAACATGCAATATTGCAAGAAAGCTTAGAATGCTCCTACATCACTTCATCCCTTTCAACAATTTCTTGATCCATATAATATCAAGAACGATTTACTATTGCTGCCACATATTCAACTTCAACTATTGATTGTGAAATGTAATTTTGTTTCTTGCTTGTCCATGAGATTAGTCTCTTTCCTAGAAAGAAAGCTCCACAACTTGTACTCTTTTTGTCATCAACATTGTTTGCCCAATCAAAATTAGTACACACTTTCAGTTCAAGCTTGTCATTCTTCTTGCAATATAAGCCATAATCTTATGTTCCTTTCAGATATCTTTGTATCATTTTCACTGCCATCATGTGATTTTCCTTAGGACTTTTAGAAATTCTTGCAACTATCCCAACTTCTAATGCAATGTCAGGTCTGTTGTGAACAACATATTGTAGTTTTCCAATCGTTGATCTATATAATGTTTGGTTCACATTAGATGAATCATCATTCTTAGATAGCTTATGTCTTGTAGTCATATGTGTGCTCACAGGTCTGGAATCTTCTATTCCAAAAAAATTCAATATCTCCTTGATGTATTTTGATTGAGTAATGTAGATACCTAGATATACCTGTAAGCTAACAAAGAATTTGATCTCACCAAACATAGACATTTCAAACTTCTTCATCTCATCTGCAAATGATTTGCATAATGCATTGTTACATCCCAAAATTTTCCCTAATTTTTAATTTGATCATAATTGTTGGTTTAACGAATCATTTCCTTTCCTGATCATGTGAAATGAGTTAGTTATTTATATACATTGTATCAACTATTAACAGATTATTTCTCTTCTTGATCATGTGAAAGTGAGTTAGTTATTTATATACATTGTACCAACTGATAACAAATTATTTCCTTTCATGATCATGTGAAATGAGTTAGTTAATATAGACTTTAATGAAATAACCTGTAACCTATTATTAGATGATTAGCGGTTGTTTGATTTGAATTAACGATCAATATATATTTTTGAATTAATGTCTTGGCGAGAATGTTTTGTTTGGATGATTACAGGAGAAGACTGAAGAGAGGGGAAGCATTCCTAAATAGGATCATTGGAATGGGATGGTCATTTGGTTTAGTCATCAGGATCGGCAGGTTTGCCCTAAGACTCCCTTGGAAAGGATACAAAGACTTGACCACAAGTTACATTATGGGACCGAATGAGCTATTAGGAAAACAATATAATAAAAACATAAAATAATATAAATTAAAATATAATTAATACCTTTAGATATTTATTATTGAATTTTCTTATTTTATCATTATAATAAACACTTAAATATGAACACATAAATATAAAAATGAAATGGCACCAATAAATTATAAAATATAATCTAATGATGTCACCTCATCAATATACATACGTGAACATATATAAGACCATAATATAATTATATAATAAAGTTTATAACCCTTCAACTTCCCCTTATTTCTTTTCCCTCCTTATTCCTCCTCTTTTCAAGTGGAATTAAGTTTTGAATTCGATGGATTATCTTGGAAACCGATATAAGCCAAAGAGTCTCGGCTGGCCTTTAATACAAGTTGTGAGCCAACCAAGACGACATCACTCTCTCCTTGACTGATACATTTTCCTTCAAGCCGTGTATTCATTTTCAGCCAAACCATTCATCATGTCTACACAACCAAAAGTATATTGTCCTTCCTTTACTTTGCCAGCATTTTGCAATCTGCAAATCAAGTCTCAAACCAATAGGTGAGACAATTAGCCGATAGGAGTTTCCACCAAGGATGGGAGAAGCCATATCCCAACTGATATCCGGAAAAATCACAGGTCATGTTTAAATGTTGCATTCCATATTATTATGTCATTATCCCTGAATATTAGATCGACTGTAGTTGGCATATGCAATGTTATGTGTATGAAAGAAATTGAGCATTGTCTTCTTTACTGGAGTGAAACCGATCATATATCGTTAGGACCGTGAAGAGAACCTTCATGTAATTTATTTTCATAAGTTTATCTTCATTAAGTAATAAACCAAATGCACCAACATATAATCTACCCTGCCGATGGTCTTATGCAAATCCATGAATTTATTAAGATCATTAATTCTATCTCTATATATTCATAGTATCTTTTGAAATCAAATTGTAACTGTAAAGAGTGTTGAAAATAGTTTCTCATAAACATGTTATCATATTGATTAGAATCCTCATGGATTTAGAACATTGAGGAATTCATCAAAAAGAAGCCATGAAATGGTGAAGAGGTGTATCAATATTATCATAATGCTAAATCTTATAATCACCGAGGAATTCACGGGCAAGAAGCCATGAAATGGTGAAGAGGTGTATCAATAATATCAGAATGATTATAATCTTCAGACACCTAGGATTCACCCAGAATAGAGGCCATAGAATGGTGAAGAGGTGGAATTTAACTTACTAAACAAACAATAATGTAATTAGAATCGAATAATGAATAATGGCTCATGCATGTCCCAGTAATGGAATCTGTTGACAAGTCAAGTGGTGGTGATTGGGTTCACAAACCCAATTGAAATCCTTGGGCAAGATAGTTATAGGCATATGTGCCAATCTAGAGATCATTTGTTTGTCCATAGACGTCGGTTATATAGGTATAATTGATGGGGCACTCGAACCACTAGGTAGCTCAGATGGCTAGACTAAAGAACATCCCAAGCCCAATCCTAAGGTAGGGAGAGTCATTCTATTAAGTTAGGATGTGTGGGGATAAGTATGGTCCAAGGTTGGGAGGTTAAGCCTATGTCAATGCTTCTCCTCTCACCAAAGTTGAGGCTTGAACAACAAGATAAAGGGATTCCTCCGTTATTTTTGTATGTTTCTTTTGCACTTTTACCTTTAATCCTTAGAAGAATAATTAGATAATTTAGTTTTTCTATTAGCATAATTTGAATGAATATATTAGTTGATATAGAAGTTAGTCATTACTTTTTTTTTAGCTAAATATATTATCAGTTAGAAATGGTTAAAATTCTAGTAATGTATTTATTTATATATCTCGTTATATCAGCTAAACATGAAATATAGTTAAAATAGAAAAACAGTTACTTCATCATTGTTATATTTAGTTAATGGAAGTCTTTATCATGTGAAATGGAATCAGTTACTTATTAAATCAGATTATTAGGTGTTTTAAATTGGTTATGGGAATTCATTTGTTTCATATTGTATCAGAGTGTTGGGTTCAAAATTGAACCTAGGGCACTCTACCTTCTATGAAACCTAAAAGTTCTAGACTAATTGCATAGGATGTAAGTAAGTAAAACACCCTACAAGAAGATTTGACACCCCATCTTTCCTTATTTAATTAAAACAATGCCCAAATATGACTACACCTATTGTTCCATGCCTTGAGACAATGAAACTTTAAACCAGGCAATACAATGGATGGAGAAAGAAAGAGTCAAGTGGACTCCTGCTAGAAAAGCAACATATAGAAACAAGTTGATCCAAAATTGGAATGCTCGGCAGAGCAATCCTCTTTTACAGTTCCATAGATCCTAGATGGTGCAGGATATGTACCAATCTGAATCAAAATTAAGTGCTACAAAGAAAGACTAAATGTTATTTTGATGTAAACATCCTCAGTAGAGGAAATTTTGTAAATAAGGTTACTCCAAGTGAAGCAACAAAGTATTAAGTTAATTAAGTTATTAATTCACGCGATTCATGTTTTTGCAAGACTTTTTCTTTTGTGAGATTTCTTCTTTTTTCCACTTAATTGACACAAATTTGTAAATTAATAGGTAAAAACAATAAATACAATATGAACAGCAATGAGAACGTTGCAGACCAAGGCATAATTCATGAAAACACTTAGTCCTCTAATGACTTGTTACTTAGATCTTACAAGAAACACAACTGAAGCTGGAAAACATGGAATAAAGAATGAGTGAAATGGCAGCTCAAATGGGGCAGAACCGTAAGGAAACTCAATCCTCACCTCCTCCTAGAGTAGAGACAAAAGTATCCAAGCATAACAAGAAAACCTCCTCCCCCAAACAATAAAAGAAGAAGAAGTAAGAAATAGTGGTTGATTTGTTAGCAGACATTAAGAAAATTAAACCACCCAAGTTTTTTGGTTCTGAGTCTGGGGAGGAAGCAGAAGCTTGGTTAACTAAGATGGAGCCGTATTTTGAAATTAGGAATTTCTTTAAAACCTCAAAAGTAGTTTGGGGAATATATCATTTTACTAGAGAAGCTGCAACCTGGTGAGGAAACACCAAAGTTGAACAGAACATAAAAACCACTGAGATCACTTGGGAAAAATTTGTAACCATTTTTAGAAATCGTTGGCTACCTCAAACCTTCTATAATCATAAACTTTTAGATTTTCAAAACCTAAAGCAAGGGGACATGTTAGTACATAAGTACTAGGAGAAGTTCACCTGACTGTTAAAATATGTACCACCATATCAGCAGGATACCAATTTGAAGGTGAGGAAATTTATTATGGATTTAAACAATAGAATAGGCAGAGCTATAGATGTTCTCACTCCCTGAACCATGGAGGAAGCTCTAGAGAAGTTTGTTCGGCAAGAACATAAGATCAGGAAGGATGACTCCATTCGAGACAATAAGAGAAAAACAACCTAGAATTTAGAGGGTGCTTATTTTGGACCCTAGAAAAGATAATTTAAGGACTACAAGTACAGTAAACCAGAGTCCAAGGGTAATGGAGTTAAGGATGTTAAAAGAAATTTCAATACAAATAAGAATAACAAGAATAATGAAAAGAAGGGACCATTTGGAGGGTGTTTTACCTATGGAGGAGATCATTATGCTAATAAGTGCCCCAGTAAACCCAATGCTAACTAGCCACAATGACCACCTCTACTGCAACAACATCAAATCTTTCAGTAGAGGATTCATGCAACCTTGGATAATAGACAGGCAGAATAGTAAATAGGCCCCATTGAAACTCCACGTAAGATTTATGGAAACCCCGTGTCCATTTTAATTGATACTGGAGCTTTTGAATGTTTTATATCACCTAGACTGTTAAGTAGGTTTCCAAAAAGATCTAGCTTTATGGCAAAACCATGAGCAATCAAGTATGCAAACTAGTCAAGGGCTAAGGTAGAGTAGTGCCTGTTTGAAGCTCAGGTTGACTTTTCAAAAAATTTAATAGAATTGAGCTTATATGTAGCACCTCTTGGGTCTTACGACATTATCATAGGAATCAATTGGCTCAGTAAAAATAAGCCAAAGTAGATTGTCTTTCTAAAACTGTAAGTTGTGTGGATGATCAGGGTAGACCCACAAGCATTACAAGGATTAAACATGAAATTAAATCAAAACATATTTCTGCAATGCAACTTAAAAGATATAGAAGAAAGGGTTGTGAAATTTTTGCAGTCAAGATTGAGGACACAGGGGAACCTAAAACCACCACTTATGGAGATGACTATATTTATGAAGATGGGGAAATTAGAGAAAAGTTAAAAGAATCCTTCAAGGAAAAATACCCCTATTTAAAGAATTATCAAGACATGTTTCCTGAAGAACTTCTTGGATTGCCCCCTTCCCGAGCGTTTGATTTCACCATAGATTTGATACTAGGAGCAAAACCCATATCCCAAGCACCATATAGGATGACAACTACAGAATTGATAGAATTAAAGATCCAACTTCAAGACATGTTAGATAAGAAACTGATCCAGCCTAGTGTCTCACCATGGGGAGCCCTAGTACTGTTTGTGAGGAAGAAAGATGGAACCACAAGATTATGCATAGACTACAGAATGCTCAATAAAGTCACCATCAAAAAGTGGTACCCATTACCGAGGATAGATGATCTCTTTGATCAAATGAAGGGAGCAACAATGTTTTCAAAAATTGACTTGAGGTTAGGGTACCACCAGCTTTGTATAAAGGACAAAGATATACATAAAACTGCATTCAGAACTAGATATGTACATTACGAGTTTACAGTATTGCCATTCAGGTTAACCAATCCCCCAACAGCTCTTATGAACTTAATAAACAACATATTTCAAGATTGCTTGGATAAGTTTGTATTGGTATTTATAGATGAAATTTTAATACATTCTAAGAATGAGGAAGAACATCAAAGGCATTTAGAAATAGTTTTGCAAAGATTAAGAGAACATAAACTATATGGGAAATTATCTAAGTGCACTTTTTATCAAAAGGAAATTTAGTATTTAGGGCACATTATATTAGCTTAGGGCATAGTTATAGATCCATAAAAAGAATAAAAGCAATTAAGGAATGGCCTATACCTAGAAATGTGTCAGAGGTTAGAAGCTTTATGGGATTAGCAGGATTCTATAGAAAGTTTGTCAAAAATTTCTCAAGGATAGCCTATCTGATCACCTCACTTCAAAGGAAGGGGAAGAAATTTATTTGGACTAGAAAAATGTCAAACAACCTTCAATTTTTTGAAAGAATAACTAACTATAGCACCCATATTAAAAGTACCTGATCCACAAAAATAGTTCATAGTTATAACAGATGCATCTAGAGAAGGATTAGGAGGTGTGTTGATGCAAGATGAATAGGTTATTGCTTATGAACCTAGGAAACTAAAAAACTATGAACAAAATTACACACCCCATGATCTTGAATTAGTAGCTATTGTGCATGCCTTGAAAATGTGGAGACATTACTTAATCAGAAAACCTTTTGAACTTAGATCCGATCATCATGGTTTGAACTATATTTTCACCCAACCAAATCTAAATGCTAGACAAAGGAGGTGGCTGAAATTTTTAGCAGATTATGAGTTTCATATAAGTTATATTAGAGGCAAGGAAAACAAGGTGGCAAATGCCCTAAGTTGAAGAAGACACATCTCTACAATAACTACTGTAAACTTTAGGTTAAGGGATTAGGTTTTACAACATTTAGAACATGATGAATTTTATGCAAAAATCAACCTGCTTCTTATCAGAAACCCACAAGATCCCAAGTATTCAGAGTTTAGCTTAGAAGAGGATGGATTACTAAGATATCACAACAGGATCTATGTACCCAACGACCCAGAACTCTAAAGACTGATTATAGAAGAATTCCATTCAATCCCATATTCAGGACACCCAGGGGTAACAAAAATCCTATCTGATATAAAACCTCTATATTTCTGAAAAGGAATGAAAAGAGAAATAATAGAATTTGTTGCTAGTTGTTTGGAATGCCAAAGAGTAAAAGTAGAACATCGGTACCTAGTAGGTTTGTTACACCCTAATGAGGTACCCGAGTGGAAATGGCAAGTAATATCCATGGATTTCGTACAACGATTACCTATGACACGAAATTAGCACAATACCATTTTGGTCATGGTTGACAGATTGACAAAGGTTGCTCATTTTATACTAGGAAATTTAACTGATGGAGCACCAGAGATTTCCCATAAATTCATTAAAGAAATTTTCAGATTTCATGGAATTCTAGAGAAAATTATTTTAGATAGGGATGCTAGGATAATTTCTAGATTTTGGCAAACACTATTTTCAGCCTTGGGTACTAAATTAAACATTAGTTCAGCTTATCATCCTAAGACAAATGGTCAAACAGAATGGGTGAACTAGGTATTAGAAGATCTCCTGAGAGTATATTGTATGGACCCATAGTACCAATGGGAAACATACTTACCCTTGGTAGAATTTGCATATAATAATTCCTATCAGTCCACCATTAAAATGGCTCCGATTGAGGCCTTGTATGGTCGTAAATGTAGAACTCCGGTGAGTTGGAATCGGTTGAAAGATAGAATCACTGTTGGACTTGAAATGCTTCAAGAAATGGAAGAGCACATAATCTAGATTCGTCAAAGATTAAAGGAAGCTAACGATATACAGAAAAGTTATGCCAATGCTAGAAGAACACCTAGAGAATTCTCAGTAGGGGACAAGGCATTTTTAAGAGTTAAACCTCGAAAGAGTACATCAAGTTTGATAAGAATGCTAAATTAGCCCGAAGATATGTGGGACCCTTTGAAATACTGGAAGTTGTAAACCCAATAGCTTACAAAATTGCTTTACCACCAGCACTTGCTAGGATGCATGACATCTTCCATGTGCCATATCTTAAAAAGTACATTACCCACCATGATCATATGATTGATTGGAAATCATTGCAGGTGTGAGAACCAAGGGTGGTAGAGGTAAGACCACTCAAAATACGAGAGGTGCGTAAGCTACACTTATGAAATCAGGAGTTGACTCAATGCAAGGTCTAATAGGACCAATATCCTAAGGATAATGCCACTTGGGAGGATTATCATGAAATTTTTCAAAAATACCCCCATCTTTTCTCTGAAACTGGAAACTGAATATTTATTTTGTGTATAAACTAATTAAGTATTACTTAAGTTTCATTGTTCTGTTCATCAAGGATGATGAAAAATCTAAGGGGGAGGGTATGTTACATCCCAAATTTTGTTGTAATTTATAATTTGATCATAACTGTTGGTTTAACGAATCATTTCCTTTCCTGATCATGTGAAACGAGTTAGTTATTTATATACATTGTATCAACTATTAACATATTATTTCTCTTCTTGATCATGTGAAAATGAATTAGTTATTTATATACGTTGTACCAACTGATAACGAATTATTTCCTTTCAGGATCATGTGAAATGAGTTAGTTAATATAAACATTGATGAAATAACCAGTAGCCTATAACTATTATTAGATGATTAGCAGTTGTTTGATTTGAATTAACGATCAATATACTTTTGAATTAATGTGTTGGCAAGAATGTTTTGCTTGGGTGATTACAGGAGAAGACTAAAGAGAGGGTAAGATTGTTAAATGGGATCATCAGAATGGGATGGTCGTTTGGTTTAGTCATTAGGATTGGTAGGTTTGACCTAAGACTCCCTTGGAAAGGATACAAAGACTTGACCACAGGTTACATTATGGGACCGCATGAGCTATTAGGAAAACAATATAATAAAAACATAAAATAATCTAAATCAAAATATAATTCATACTTTTAGAGATTTATTATTGATTTTTCTTATTTTATCATTATAATAAACACTTAAATAAGAACACATAAATATAAAAATGAAATGGCACCAATAAATTATAATATTATAATCTAATGACATCACCTCATCAATATACATATGTGAATGTACATAAGAGCATAATATAATTATAAAATAAAGTTTATAACCCTTAAACTTCTCCTTATTTATTTTCCCTCCTTATTCCTCCTCTTTTCAAGTGGAATTAAGTTTTGAATTCGATGGATTATCTTGGAAACTGATAGAAGATGAAGAGTCTCAGTTGGCCTTTAATACAAGTCATCAGCCAACCAAGATGGCATCACTCTCTCCTTGACTAATATGTTTTCCTTCAAGTTGTGTATTCATTTCCAGCCAAAACATTCATCCTATCTACACAACCAAAAGTATACTGTTCTTCCTTTACTCTGCTAGCGTTTTGCAAAACGCAAATCAAGTCTCAAACCAACAGGATAGACAATTAGCCGACAGGAGTTCCAGCCAAGGATGGGAAAAGCCATATCCCAATAGCTATTCAGAAAATTCACAAGTCATGTTTAAATGTTTCATTCCGTGTTATTATGTTATTATCCCTAAATATTGGACCAACTGTAGTCGACATATGCAATGTTATGTGTATGAAAAAAATCGATCATTGTCTTCTTTACTGGAGTGAAAGTGATCATATATCATTAGGACTATGAAGAGAACCTTCATGTAATTTTTTTTCATAAGCTTATCTTCATTAAGTAATAAACCAAACGCACCGATATATAATCTACCCTACTGGTGGTCTTCTGCAAATCCATGAATTTATTAATATCATTGATTCTATCTCTGTATATTCGTAGTATCTTTTGAAATTGAATTGTAACTATAAAGAGTGTTGAAAATAGTTTCTCATAAACATGTTTTCATAATGATCATAATCCTCATGGATTCAGATCTGAGGAATTCACCAGCAAGAAGCCATGAAATGGTGAAGAGGTGTATCAACATTATCAGAATGCTAAACCTCATAATCACTAAGAAATTCACTAGCAAAAAGCCATGAAATGGTGAAGAGGTGTACCAATAATATCAGAATGATTATAATCTTTAGACACCTAGGATTCACCTGGCATAGAGGCCATAGAATGGTGAAGAGGTGGAACTTAACCTACCAAACAAATAACAATGTAATTAGAATCGAATAATGAATAATAGCTCATGCATGTCCTGGTAATGGAATCTATTGATAAGTCGAGTGATGATGATCGGGTTCACGAACCCAACTGAAATCCTTGGCCAAGGTAGTTGTAAGCATATGTGCCAATCTTGAGATCATTTGTTTGTCCATAGACATCAGTTATATAGGTATAATTGATGGGGCACTCAAACCACCAGGTAGCTCGGATGGCTGGACTAAAGAACATCCCAAGGCTGATCCCAAGGTAGGGAGGGTCATTCTATTAAGTTAGGATGTGTGGGGATAAGTATGGTTTGAGGTTGGGAGGTTAAGCCTATGTCACTACTTCTCCTCTCACCAAAGCCAAGGCTTGAACAACAAGATAAAGGGATTCCTCTATTATTTATGTATGTTTCTTTTGCACTTTTACCTTTAATCCTTAGAAGAAGAATTGGATAGTTATTTTTTCTATTAGCATAATTTGAATGAATATATTAGATGATTTAGAAGTTAGTCATCACTTTATTTTTAGCTGAATTTGCTATCAGTTAGAAATGGTTAAAATGTTAGTAATATATTTATTTATCTATCTCATTATATCAACTGAACATGAAATATAGGTAGAATAGAAAAATAGTTACATTATCATTGTTATATTTAGTTAATGGAAGTCTTTGTCATGTGAAATGGAATTAGTTACTTATTAAATCATATTATTAGGTGTTTTAAATTGGTTATCAAAATTCTTTTGTTACATGCATCTTTTCCTCCAAATATGATATCATCAACAATGATTTCAGGTAGCAATATTTCATTGTTAATAATAGTCTTCAAGAATGGATTTTTGTTATCATTAATTCTTTCAAATCCAATCTTTACTAAATAATTACACAGTCTTTCATACCGTGCTTTAGGGGCTTGTTTCATGTAATACCCCTCCTTTGCTACCATTGTAGACTTAATTGTTAAAGTTATATACAACTCTTCTATGAATACATTAGCCCTTTTTTGATATTTGAAATGCAATACTTTGATATGTTGAGTAGTTGATTATGTTAGGTTGTAACAATTTCCTATGGGTAGTGATGATGCTTTAATTTCTCTCAGTTAGTCAAGGAAATTATTTTTATGATGATGTCATATGGTGTGTCTTAGAAAGATGTTTAGTATGCCCTCACGATGATGAGGTGTTCACGTTAGAATATGATGTTATTTAAATTGAGTTACTATTATACTTACCACATACTTGCATGTGTGTGTGTGTGTGTGTGTGTGTGTGTGTGTGTGTGTGTTTGTTTTACATTTATGTTTGACGTGTCTGATATGGTTGAGGGAGGGATTCATAGTCACCTAGTAGTCAAGATCTATATGATGTACCACTCCCCACCATTTTCTGTTTAGCTTAGACATATATGCACATGTACATGCTCATATTTCATATAGATTTAGAGGTACCAAGCATTGACTTCTTTGAATTTGCAGGATATGTGTGCCCTATCACAATAACTCAATGGTAAGAATGAGGAGATAATATTTAGGTCCAATCCCAACAATAACCTAATTACTTGTTCTTGTTGGAATACTTTAGAATAACTGAGAGGGGGGTGAATAAGTTATCCAAGGCCCAAATGTACAAATAAAACTTTTCAATACTGCAACTTATTCTTATGTATGCATTGAGCATTCAATATCTTAAACATATGCATATTATTGTACTATGCCAAAATAACTTTGTAGAAATGTAAACATACAATACCAAAAAACCAATCACACATTTTGACACGAGGATTTTATGTGGAAACTCAATTTGGAAAAAACCACCAGTAACATGCTACCAAATTTTTACTCTTTTGAAGTGAGCCCTGTGAGGAGACAACCCTGTTAAAGGTTACAATGCACACTGTTAAATGTGACATGGTTAAAGGATTTCAATCACCCTATTAGGAGTGAGCCATGTTAGAGGACTTTAGAACATTCCATTATAATGTCACCCTATTACAGGATTTATTAATGACTGTTAGGTCAACCTTAGTCCAAAGGATTTATCCAAACTGATGCAATTGTTAGAGAGTAACATCAGGACTCAGTCTAATAATACTAAAAACTCACTTGTAGATTATAGATCTCAGATTCAGTTATCCATTCTGCTTGGCATTCATCCTCTTCATCTCTGACATGTTGTTCACCCATCAAGCCTTCATCACCTTAAGCCTTCTCACTTTGTATTCCAACTGTAGACTCTTCTATTTGACCACCATATGAAGCAATACCCTAGACTTCTTGTGTTTCTTAGGTTCTCGCACATGACAACAATTGCTTCTGGCTTGTTATCTCTATAACTATAGAATTTAGGTCTTTTGTCACTTAACCACAATCGTCCATTCTAGGATTAGGTCAAATTCATTGAATCTACCCATCTTTCCATGTTAATCCCTTCTAGAAACTTCCTCTATAATCCTCTTTGAATTCACCTCAAAACGGTTTATCTTGAATTATGTGCCACCAACTCATCATAGTAATCTTCCACATACTTCACACAATTCAAGAAATCAACTTTGTCAGCTTAGATTTGTTAAATCTTTGATTAACTCATTTATTGGCACTTGGCAATAACACTTTGTTTGCTTGGCAAATATTGTCTTGTGATGCTTGACCAACATTGTCTTTTAATGCTCGACCAATATAGAGTTGCTCGGCATCCACTAAGTCTTTATTGGTGCTCGACACGTACTAATTCTCTTCACTTGGCACCAACTAGATTTCTCTTGCTCGACACATACTGACATTTTGCTCGGCTTTAACTAATTTTCTGCTCGACCTACATTGACTTTACTTGACTTCCATTGTTTACTCAATCAGGCTTGCAGACATATTTCTTTACTTGGCCTTCTTCTAGTCTTTTCTTAAGTATTGTTTCATTATAGCCTTAAGTAGATAAACAATCTGTCATCAATCTCTTGCTTGGTCTTAGTCCTCCTTTTATACACCAAATAACTCAACCTTTCTCTAGGTTCTCTTGTTATCCTTTCTTTTCAAATCCTCTTCATCAATCAAACAAATGATAGCATTCATACCAAAGTAAGCAATTGTCTTACCAAGAAGTAGTAGGTTTGACATCAATGACAAAATAACAATTGTTCCATGATAGGTTTCATCAATCTTCTTCACTTCAACAATCTTCTTTCAACGGTTTTGAGAAGAAGAACATGTATATGACTTTCCACCCTTTTTAAACCTGTGAGTTTATCTTTGTCTGTGTTGTTTAGTTTTGAGTTTTGGTCAATTTTGGTAATGTTATTTTAATGTGGATTTGACTATGTGATTTATTTGGTAAATGATTTAATTATGATATTTGGGTTAATCATGTAATATTGAAAATTATTAAATATGATTTGATTAAAAAGAAAATATTAAAATATGAGAATATTCAATTAATTCAAAACTAATTAATATATGCTTTAATTTAAAAGACTTAATTTAGAAGTCTAATTTAGAAAATTGGTTAAAAAGAAATTAAAATATGATGATATTTGATTAATTAGAAATTAATTCAATATGTGCTTCAGTTTAAAATATTTAATTTAAAAGTCTAATTTAAGAAGTTGGGTAAAAAGAGAATTAAAAGATTAAAAATTTAATATTGCTTTACTATAAACATTTAATTAATAATAATTAAATTAGAGTTGCATGTAAATAATGAGCTTGAATTATTATTAATAATTAAAATAACAAACTATGCTTTAAATAGTGCTTCCACTAATTAATAAAGCGGAAGAAAAGAAAAGAAAAGAATATTTTAATTTAAAAGTTCTTTAAGGGTGCATGAAACAATTAAATAATAATAGTGTATTTTAAGGAGAGGCCTTTGCATGTTTGAAAACCAAAAATGTTGGGTAGAGTTTAACTCTTTATTAATAGATTCGAGCTTATTTCTACATCAGGTTTTGGGAAGCAAAATTCAGAATTAGGTCAAAAGAATTGTTGAAAGTTTCAGAGGGTTTGGATTTTCACGCATTCAGAGTTTGTCTCAGATTTTAGCTATGATTTTGAGGTAGGGTTTGAAAACCTATTATATAATTTTATTGAAAGATCTGTCTACTTTGTGTCTTCCTAAGTGCTTGTATAATGCTTATTAATTTATTGTATTGATTTTTAGATAAATAATTATGTTGTAGATTTTGAAAAAGTAAAACTTATTAATCAAGAAAACTTAACTAAGGAAAATTGTAGAAAAATCTAGAAAATTATAATGATTATATTATTTAAAAATATTTTCTAATATAAGGAAAATTCAAATAATAGAAAATTGGAAGAAAGCAATAAATTGAATAACTAAGGTTTCAACTTTAAAATTTTTCATTAGAGCAATGTGATTATCATGAATTTTCTAAATAAAGATAAATATTCTTCTTATATCTAAAATAATTTGGTTGCAAAATTTATTGGAAAAATAAAAGATTAATTGAGAGGAAAGCATGTTGTAACTAAACTTATGCATGCATGTGAAAATAAATATACTAAAGATAGAAAACTAAGTATAGCATGTTGAGAGATCAAATAAATGTGAAATACTAATTGTATGTTTATTTTTATTTTATAAAAAGATAATATAATTTTAAGATTTATTTATTTAAAAAATAAGATGCTTTTTTTTAATGATTAATTATTTATTTATTTTTGCTCAATAAATGGCTTAAAGCCTTTGATTATATTTTATTAATAAAAGGTTTTTACATATCCTCCGTTCAAACGAGCAATGGTAGGAAAGAATGGGGAAGAAAACCTCCAGTCTTACCCAGCACAAAAGTCCTGATTCATACATAATTCAGAGGGGCATACCCCTACTTATAAAATACAAAATGATCCTTGATAGGATCTCTATGTTTTAAAATTTCATGTTTCAGTTACATTATAATCCTTTATTTAGGATATTCATTACATTTACAAGTGTGTTGTCATTTTGATAAACTTTAATGTGTTGATCTATTTGGATTGGGTGGTTGCTGGAATGTTTTCTCCATCTTTATCCTTGTCCTGCATCCATAAACAAAGAGACCAAAGACTTTTAGGAGAAACAAGAATGTTCAAAGTTAGAGGGGAGAGAGGTAATATGAACACAAAGAAAAGGATATAAAGAAAATAAGGAACAAAAAATAGGGATAAGGAAACTAAAAAACCACAAACCAATGTTATGAACCTCAATTGCATGAGAGAGGCTAATGATGGTTTCTTTGATCTCAAGCAGGGGAGACGTTTCAAAGCATAATAAGGCGAGAAGCTGAAACATATGGTGATATAAATAAGAAAGCTAGGGTTTGTAAGAAAGTTCAAGAACACAAAAGACACAAGAAGGTTCGAGAAGTCATCATGGTAGAGTATGCAAGCGTGTGTTGCAAAATACATAAGTATTAAAAGGGATCGGTAAAGCATTAGTCACATGATATATCAAAATAAGAATGTTAAATTTAAATGAGTTTTGTGAGCGGATATGAAATACTAACTCAAAGTGATCTGATGGGATGACAGAGATAATTGACCTTAATATCAATTAGAATGCAAAATTTAAATGTAAAGATAGATGAGGGAAATAACGGGGGGAAAACCTATGTAATTATGTGCATATCCATATAAGCATGTAGATATAAATGCATACATCCACACACACACACAGATATATATATATATATATATATATATATATATATATATATATATATATATATATATATATATGTATGTATGTATGTATGTATGTATGTATGTATGTATGTATGTATGTATGTATGTATGTATGTATGTATGTATGTATGTATGTATGTATGTATGTATGTATGTATGTATGTATGTATGTATGTATGTATGTATGTATGTATGTATGTATGTATGTATGTATGTATGTATGTATGTATGTATGTATGTATGTATGTATGTACGTGCATGCGTGCGTACGTATGTACGTACATATATATACATGTGTGTGTGTGTGTGTGTGTGTGTGTGTGTGTGTGTGTGTGTGTGTGTGTGTGTGTGTACACACACACATGTAAATATGCCTATATGTATGTATTTATATGTGCATAAGTAATCAGGAGTAAGATAACCGAAAAAAGGGGGTAAAATTTTGTGAGTTTATGAACATATTTATATCAGCGTGTAGACATAAATACATATATGTATTTATGTTTACATATATACATACATGTAAATTTTCCTATATGTATGTATTAATATGTTCATAAGTAAACATAAGTAAGATAACAGAAATAGAGGGGTAAAGACCTGCATATTTATTTGCATATCCATATAATCATGTAGACATAAATACATATATGTATTTATGTTTACATATATACATACATGTAAATATGCCTATATGTATGCATTTATATGTGCTTAAGTATACATGAGTAAGAAAGGGAGGAATAACTTAATCAGGGATAGGTAAATGGGTTTTGAAAGTATTGGGCAAAGATACATTTTCATTAGGGTTATTAGATTCATGTTTATTTATGACCGTTATTTAAATTGAGAATTTAGTTTCAAGATTGGTAAGGAGGATTTCATTTCCATCTGTACCTTCATTGGCAAGTGTGTCGGTTGTAATGTTACCTTCTCAGTAGATCTGTTGTATGATTACTTCATCGATTTTGTCAAGTTTTTTGATAACTTGTTTTAATTTAGGGTCTATTTTCCAATTAGGTGTGTTACACTTTCTTAATGCATTCAATATTATTTGGGAATCTCGTTCTATAATTAGTTTTTTAATATTTAGCTTGTTGCAGAAAGTGAGACCCTCATTCACTACTTCAAGTTCAATAATGTTGTTGGTTATTGTACCTAGGGCTTTAGATATTTTAATGATCCATTCATCTAAGTGGTTTCTGAGAATGAAACCAATTCATGTTGCCCTTGGGTTTCTCTGGGAAGCTCCATCAAAATTGAGCTTCATCCAACCTTAAGGAGGCGGCTCCCAGTGGCATTCCTTCTGGCTACATTATTCTTCTTTTTGTAATACAAGGGCGGGTTGATAAAGTGAGGCAAATACCTTAAATTTCTATGTCCCATGTTGAGAATGAACCTTCTTCCTTAGATGTGTTTCTACGATGGTTGTTCATGACTTCTATTATGCAAGTCTCAATTTTGTTAACTAATTGGGGGATGGACATCTCAGAGTTGTTAAAGATTCTTCTATTTATTTCTTTCCATATTTCCCAAGCCATAATGGTAGGGACAATATTCCATATCTTGTCAAATACATTTCTATCCCTATTTTTGGGCCAGTCAAGGATGTGATCCTTCCAATTTTTAGGAAGTGGAGGGGTCCAATTTAGTTTCTCTTTTATCTAATACCAACATTCTTGGGAGAAGCTACATTGGTATAAAAGATTTTTAGTCATTTCCAAATCCTTTTTGCAGAGGGCACATCTTGATGGGCCTTCAAAGTCCATTTTCCTAATTATGTCAATTGTGAGGATATTGTTTTGGACGACCACTCAGAAGGAGATACCTGCCTTAGGGAGAATTGTTGAATCCCAACAAAGATTCATTGGAATGCTAATTTCTTCCCACCTTTGAGAATTGAGGATCAATTTGTAGCCTTCTTTTACTTTATAAGTGCCATCATTCGATGTTGCCCATATTAAGTTGTCATCTTTCTTGTGTAATTTAATGTTTTGGTTTTGGAGTATTCCTTTGAGTTTAAATTTGTCTTCAATTGGAAGGTTAAGGTTTAATAGGGATTTCCATTTCCAAGGAGTATCATCATTAGATGGGTCATATTCCACATAATCTACCACCTTCATTCCCCATCTTGCAATTAAGATATTTTAAAAATGATTAGAGAAGTTATAGGAGTCTAATCAAGGAAGTTTGTTCCAAGAGTCCGCCCAAAAGAGGGCTTTGTTACCTTTTCCTAATTCCCAAGTTGCATATTTGGATATAAGAGGACGACATTTTTGTTAAAAATTTCTAGAATGCCAACCCTTTCGGAGGTTCTTTGGTTCAAAGGAGTGAAGTATAGTCTTCAAGATTAAGGTATTTGTTAAAGAGGATTTTTGCCCATTTGCTTTCTCATTCCTGTAACATACGCCAGACTTGTTTTGACCCTAAGGTTTTGTTCTGCCATTCTAAATTCTTAACCGCTAACTCTCCAGCATTCTTAGGTCTGCATATTTTCTTCCATCAGATTAATGTTGCTTTCTTCTTGTGTTTTGTTCCTTTCTAGAAAAAAATTCTTAGTTTTGATTCAATTTTCTTATTGATGTTTTTGGGTATTTGAAGGCATTATAATTGGTATGTGGGTAGAGCTGTAAGAACTGCTTTAATTTTGGTTGTTTTACCTACTCTTGTAAGCCATTTGCCATTCCAAGTTTTAGTTTGTCTGTCCATCCTTTCTATAATGTTTTACTAACCTAGGTTCTGTTTAGTTTCAGTGTCAAGATAGATTCCAAGGTATTTGCATGGGAATTTCCCTTTCTCAAAGCCTAGAAGATTACAAATATAGTCTTCTTGTTCTTTTAGTGTGTTGAGGAAGAAGATTTCTGATTTCTCTGCGTTGATCATTTGTTCTGATGCTTTTGTGTATTTTCCAATAATTGTCTTATAGTTTTTGCCTTCATTAACTATATTGAGTCCAGCAAGAATAGTGTCATCCGCAAATTGTTGATGTGTTATATTTTCAATATTGTCGGCTATTGGTATGCCACGAATTTTAGTTTGGTTTTGGACTTGCTTAACTGATCTCCCTAAGGTCTTTGCCATGATGATAAAGAGAAAAGGGGATACAGGGTCCCCTTGTTAGATACTGCTGGAAGTGCTAAAGAAACCTTCAGGTGTATCGTTTATAAGTAAGGAGAATTTAGGGGTCAAGATACATTGATAGATGGGGTTGATCCATTGATGCAAGAAGCCAAAGGCTTCTAGTGTTTTACACAAGAATCTCCAATCAACTTTATCATATGCTTTTTGTACATCTAATTTTAAGAACATACAAGCTTCTTTGTTTTTTTTGGTTGAGTGGATTGTTTCTTGTATAATTGAAATTCCATCTATTAAGGATCTTCCGGGGACAAACCTAGTTTGTTCTTTTGAGATCAATTTGGGTAAGAAGATTTTGAGATGGGTTGCTAGAGCTTTGGATAGGATTTTTTATAATGTGTTACATAGGGCAATAGGTCTGAAGTCTCTAGGTTCTTCTACATTGCTAGTTTTAGGGATAAGTGTGAGAAATGTGTGGTTGATCTCTTTGAGGATAGCCCCACCATTTTTGGTTGCCTCGATTGCTACCCATAGCTCTTCCCCTATGATGACCCAGAACTTTTGGTAAAAGAAAGATTTGAAGTCGTTTGGTCCTAGGGATTTGTTCAAGTTTAAGCTAAAGAGAGAAATTTTAATTTCTAACAGGGTAAAAGACTTGTTGAGAAGTTTATTGTCCTCTTTTGTTATGATTTTGGGAATAGCTTGGAGCATTTCCTTTTGTGCTTCAGGGTGTGTAGAGTCATAGTTGTTGAGAATATTTTGGAAGTAATTTACTAATTCTTCTATTATTTTAGTTGGATCTATTTCCGAGTTACCTTCTTTATTTTTAATATTTGTTATATTTCTTAGGTTTTGATTTTGAATTGAACTATTATGGAAGAATTTGGTATTTCTGTCACCTCCTTCTAGCCATTTTTCTCGTGATTTTTGTCTCCAAAATACTTCCTCTTTAGCTAGTATGTCTTCTTGTTTTGTCATTAGTTCTTTTTCTTTCGTATATTTTTCATTATTCATTCCATTTTTAATTACTTCCTTTTTCAGGTTTTTTAATTCTTCTTCTAAGTCAAGTTTTAATTTAAATATATTGTTGAACTATGTTTTATTCTAGTTCATAATTTTCCTTTTGAGAATTTTCATTTTTGTAACAAAGCAAAACATTTTTTAGCCTTGGATTTGTTCTTCATTCCACCGTTTTTTAATGTTTTCCATAAATGTCATATCTAAAAACCAAATTTTTTCGCATTTGAAGGAATTTTTGTTAGGTTTTTTAGGTTCTAAGATATTAAGTGTTATAAGAAAGTCATCTTAACTTGATATTGGAAGTATCTCTGCCTTGATTTCCATGTTGAAATTTCTTAGGCCTCCTTTAAACAGGAATCTATCCAGTCTTTCTACAATATAGTTGAAATCTTTCCTTCTGTTGTTCTAGGTGTATATCCAATTTTTTGTAGGGATGTTTGCAAACATATTGCTCTCTGCCCAATTTTTAAATTCTTTTGTCACCTATGAGATAGTTTGTATTTCCCCCATACTTTTCTTCTCTTGACATAATAGCATTAAAGTCACCTCCTATGAAGATTGTCATTTCTTGGTAATTGTTGATAAAGGAGCTGATTTCTTTCCAAACTGTAAATTTTTCTAGAGTAGGAGTGGGGCCATATATGTTGATAAGTATGAATTCTAGATTTTTTTTTAGACCTGCTACTCTGCAACTTATCCAATTAGTGTTTTTGTTAATTACTCTTAGGTCCACTTTCATTGGGTTCCAAAACATCCCTAATCCACCAGAGGCTCCTGTTGATTCTTTAAATTATGTTTTCCATCGTCTTAAATTTAATCCCAGCTTGTTACTTTCTTCTGTATCTAATTTGGTTTCCTAAATTAATATGATTTTTGATTCAAATGCTATTAAATTTTGTTTTAATAAGCATTTTTTGCTAGAGGCATTTAAGCCTCTAGCATTCCATGTGGTTATCCTCATTGAGATTTCGGAAGGATCTTCCCCTTGCCCAAGTGTAAAATATCATTGATTTTTTCTTCTATTCTTTAGCTTGGCCTGCTACTTCCCTTCGCTCCTTAAGGGATTTCCTTCCTCTTTTATCTTTTTCTTACCACATTTAGGTATTTTGATGTCTTCTTAGTTAATTGAGATTCTGAGTAGTTTTGGGTTGATTTGCATGCTTTTTTCTTCAATCTTCTCTATGTCAAGGTTCAAAATTTCATTAATGAGATGATTAGTAGTTGTTTCTTCTTGTATTTC
Source organism: Cupressus sempervirens (assembly GCA_028749045.1). Lineage (NCBI taxonomy): Eukaryota > Viridiplantae > Streptophyta > Pinopsida > Cupressales > Cupressaceae > Cupressus > Cupressus sempervirens. The sequence goes on along the minus strand of CM053786.1, from coordinate 287,967,165 downwards.
TACATACTGGTCATCTTTCTCTATTTCTATTAGTTCTTCTAAACTTCTTATTTGGTTATCTTCTATGATTCCAAATTCTTCCTAGTTTTGCAGGATTGGATTATAACCCTATCTTAGGTTGTTTGCTTCTCTGTTTGAATGCTCTGTTTCCTTCAAGATTGTCTCAATTTCTGGTGGGCACACTGGTTCCTCAATTTTCCCATTTTCTACCATACTGTTCTCTTTCCATTCTATTGCAAATATATCTTTTCCATTTGCTGGTGTCTGCCAAAATTTATGGCTTTTTTTTTTAATCTTCTTGCAAATTGTAATGTTACTCCATTGCTTAGAATCTGCTGTTCGTAAAGTAACCAAATGATTGAGTTCTTTTGAATTAGGAATTTTAGAGTCATTCAAAATTTCTATATATCTTTCTTTTTCTGGTTGCTCATCTCTAAGTTCGCTTGCTGTATCATCCTTTTTCTCATCTTTTGCTCTGTCCTCAATGACTATTGTTTTATATTCTTCCTCCAACATTCTATACGTGATGTTTGAATGTTCCATGTGCATTTGTTCTATTATGACTTGCAGGTCATCTATATCGCTCTGTAAGAGGATGATCTCATGCTTTAGTGAGTTAAGCTTTTTCTTGTTAACATCCATTTCTTCAATGTTAACTCTGCATTCTTTACACTTTTTAAGAGTTGAATGGATGGTAAGGCTTTTCTTAGAGTTTTTAGTTTGTTCTGGTTCCATATTTACTTCAAAAAATTTCAATACCATCCCTTCTTGAGTTTTAACTTGCTGGACTGATGTATTTTCTTCTGCTGATTCCTCTACTCTCTTTGTCTGAGTATACATTTTCCTGGTAGCTGTAATATCTGACCTTGCTCCTTTTTTATCATTAATGTAGCTGAGAGTTTCCTTTATATTCGTGGCTTTAAATCCAATTTCTAAGTTAGGCACTAAGATACCAGAAATCTCTCCCTCATATAAGGAAAATTCCAAAGTATAAATATATCTATTGGTGATTAATTTTCTGAATATAGATTCACTAGGTTTTGAATATGTTTCAACCAAGAATTTATGTTGCTTTCTTTATAGTAATCAGACTCAATTCCCATTAGCTTGCCAATAGAGTTTCCTATTTTACTTAGGGTTTTAAGATATTTGATCTCTAGTGGGAAGTTTTTACTTTCTAACGAGAACAAGGTTTTGTTAATTTTTGCTTCAGACCAATTAGGTTCCCATGCTATGAAACTAACTAAGAAGCCTTTAAAGTAGCAATAGTGGTATTCATTAATAGATTTCTGGAGAATTGGATTTACAGAGTATAAACAAAGAGTTTTTTGCAAAAGGACAGATACTTACTTGTCCTTGACAATATTTCTCAATTTTGCTTTGGAGCTTTGGGGTTTGTTTGCTAGGGCCATTCTAGAAAGCATATAATCTCCATTCTTCGCACTCTTTCCATCTTTCCTTTATGAACCTGTCACTTATTATCATAATATCAGAGGAATTATTAGTTTTGGACTTCGTGTCTTCTGCGGGTTTGGAATCAAACGATTCCTTGCATCTTTTGTACGAGGCTACATAAACATTTTGGCTTTTTGCAAGTTTGTTGGTGGGTTTGTCAATCACTGGATTTTGTTGCCGAAGCCCTAACATTGTTTTATTAGTAACAAAGATCTTATTTAGAGATGGTATCGACCAATATTCAGTCTCTTTCCCCATAACTATTTTTTGATTTTTCCAATCCTCTATTCTGGTTTATTGAGTTGCATTTCTCAGTTTCTTGCTGGGAAGTGCTTCACTTCCCTAATCTGAAACCCTAAGAGTTTCTATATTTTCTTTTGCAGAGATGATCGTCTTTCTTCTGATTTCGTGGGCTACAATAATGTCGTTGAAAATGTTGGTATATTGGTTGGAGCTAGTATTGCCTGATAGCATTTTAGAGCTATTGGAAAGTTTTAATGGCTTTCCTTCTACAAGGAAGGATCCTTTTGCTCATTTGAAGCTTTTTTTGACTCGGATTTCTGTCACCATTTTTCTGGGGTTAAAAGCCATAAATTTGTTTACTTTAGGTTTTTGGGAGATTTTAGGGTATCCACTTTTTCACATTTCAATTGAAGATTTTGGGGTAGACATTTTTTAATTTTTAATTTTAATGATTAATTATTAATTTTAGAAAAAAAAATTAAAAAAAGAAAATTTATTTATTTATTTTGAAAATTAAATAAACAAATACTATTTATTTTCTTATAAGTGAGTTATTAATATCAATTACTTTTAAAACTCTTGGTGAGATATAACTTATTATATATATATTAATCCAAGTGGAGTTACAATTTAATAAATATGTAATTGTGATTTAGTTATATTTTAAGAGAAGCTATAATGGAGTTCACCGTATAATCATCTAGTTATGAATATTTAATATTATGAGAAAAATTGTAGATAATTAAAATTATAATTTCAAGTTTGAGTTATCTCTAGTTGCATCATGAATTAAAGGAAAAGTAAATATTAATATTGGACTTAAATAGAAGTCAAATTAATATTTTAGAAATGAAATTGATATTAATTTTTAATGTAATAATATACATTTATGTTATTAATTAAATCATTCACGTTTTAAGATTATTTAAATTAATAACATTATAATATTGCATGATATTTTATATGCACAAAGAAATTTGACGTTTAAATATTTATTGATTTAAATAAGTATATCAACATAACAATTTATATTAACAGAAATATTCTTACTTTATTTTTAAACACATCCTTATGACCTAAACTAAACAAGAGAAATGATATAATTAAATCATATGGTTGAAAACTATGTGCTTTCTTATATTCTATTTATTGCCTTGTGATGTTTATTTTTGTGGTGGTTTTCTTTGTGGGTTGTTTAGTTGGCCAAGTTAGGATGTGCTCCAGTGGCATTTTTGAGATTTCTTTTATGATTTTTTTTTTATTTTAATTTTTTTTTATCAATAAATAGCTGAAGCGTAAATCAATTATTGTTAATTGTTGTAATTAATTATTTTTTATGTGTTAAGCAAATTCAAACCCAAGACCTCGCACATGAGGGGCTCACAAGTTACCACTGTGTTGTAGGCTCTTACCTTCTTTTATGATTATTTGACTAGATGTCATGATGCATTTTATGTTTCAAATTGAGATTTAATTTTATGAGCTATCTTTTGATGAGCATTTATGAGTTATCTTTTGATGAGCATTTATGAGAACTTGGGTTTTGAAAACCAATGTTATTTTTTGAGTTGCCTGTTAGGGAATCAAATTTGATCAATATTACTTTTGTGGTATGGGACACAATTGTGGGTTGTGAGCTTTGGGAAGGTAGTCTAGGTGCATGTCTATGAAAGTGGCTTGCAATGGGGGTTGGGGCCCAAAGTGGCTGCCAGGGTAACTCATTATAAGTTGTGTAACATGTGATAACATAGTAATTAAAATACTTTCCTCTCCCATGCCTTGAGATAAATTAAAAAGACAAATTAGAGGTTTTTCCTCATCCATATTTTGACTGCTTGTATAGGCTAAGGATGAGAATGAGATGATACCTTGAGAGGTATGATTAGTTTCTTCGTCTTCGCAAGAGGGTATTCTAGTTCTGCATAGAGTCACCAGGGAGTCGGGGTCATGAGAGACTGCTAGGATAACCTTAGAGTTAACTCATGTGATGACACTCCATAGTATGTTACTAGAGTCTTCTTCATATTTTCTTTATATTTGCCTTTAGTGATGTATTTGTTGATTTTGTACTTGTTGGATATTACTTTTGATGGTGTATTTATTGTGAGTTATTATTTATCGATTGGATGTCAGTTATCGTTGACTGGTTAACTTTTATTAATGAATGTCAATTATTCATTGGTCATATTTTTATTATTGGAGTTAGTGATTGGTAGTTGACTTTTATTGATGGCAATTGTTATCTGTTGGTTATTATGCTTGTGACACTTGGCATTGGTTTGGAGGTGGTTGTGTTTTTTTGGTTTTGATATTTGAGTTGTACTTGGTATCTGTTGTTGATTTTGGTGTGTGATGTTGGTTTGGATGAGTATCTTTTCAACTTTGGTTTTTTTTTCTTTATCAGTAGTTTGTGTTACCCTTAAGGTACATTTGGCTATCAAGATTCCTTACCTAGGATTGTTTTATGATTTGATTATCTCTGTGTGGATCGTGCATTGTCTCTTTTGCATCGTGGGAGTGGGAGCCTGATTAAGTGACCACGTGGTTGAGAGGTAGTGTCCCCTTACCATTTGGGTCCCCCTCAGATTGACAAATGTTGGATGCTTATTGATACAATTGTACCATTATCATTCTTATTCTTATCTTGGAGACTTCTATTCATTTGATGTATTTATGTATCATATGTTTTGACATTCTACAAGATATTTTATTGTATATTGATGTACTTGTATTTATTATTGCATACCCTACAACATGAGCAGTGGATGATGTTATCTGAATGTACTTTATCATATAAGTATATGAGATTATGTATGTGTTTATTCATTTTATGAATATGGACATTGTAATTGGGACATAGACTTATCAATAAAATGTTTTTAAACGTGACTCAACACAAAGGAACCCTTCAGGAATGAAATATGTATTGCAATTGCATTTATGTAAATGTTTGTATGTCTATATTGCTTCCACATTATTACTTTGATGTTGTTTAAACTTTTTTAAAAAATAGTTTCATAAACTTTGTAACATATTAGATTTATTTCTTTTGGGTTCTTGGATAGGGTGTTACATTTCAAACCATATAGAGCCTTGTGCAACTTACATACCATGTTTTTTTTTGGGCTCTACAAATCCTTTGGGCTATTCAATGTAAACCTCTTCTTTAAGTATTCCATTAAAAATGCAGACTTGACATCCACTTGATACACTTTAAATCCTTTATAAACAAAATATGCAAGTAGTGTTCTAACTCCTTCCAATCTTGCAACTGGGGTAAATGTTTCCCCGTAATTAATTTCTTCTTCTTGTGCATATCCTTTACATACTAGTCTAGCCTTGTTTCTTGTGACTTCACCTTTTTCATTTAGCTTGTTTCTAAATACCCACTTTATTCCAATAACATTCTTGTCATTTGGTCTAGGTACCAATGTCCATGTTTTGTTCTTCTTTATCTGCTCCACTTCTTCATTCATTGCATGAATCCAATCCTCATTCTCCAAAGCATATTCTATTAATTTAGGTTCAAATTCACAAAGTGAACATGTATCACTTCTGAGTCCTTTCCTTGTCAAAACTCTAGATTCTTTGTCTCTAATGATTTGCTCAAGTGCATGTCTTCTCACATATTTTTCTAGTACATGTTCTTTTCTTCTTTCTTCTTGTACAAGTTCATCTTGAAAAATGATTTCAAAGTCATTTTGTCTCTCCACCTCAAGTTTTGGTTTAGGTTTTGTTTGCTCAACATCATCTTCCTGATGTTTGACATCTTATGCATGTTTCTCGACTTTATTTTTGTTGTTGCTCAACACCTGTAGTCTACTGCTCGACAACTAGCTGCTGCAACTCAACATCTTTATTCTTTTGCTCAAGTAAGGTGCAAGGAACAACTTCATCCACATAAATGAATGTGCTATAGTCTTCAAGTTCTTTCTTGCATTCAACTTCATTCTTTTTTGCACACTTGTCAACTTTCACATTTGCACTTTCCACAACTTTGTTAGTGTTAGAGTTCAAACACTTATAAGCTTTTCTCTTAGTAAAATATCATACGAATATGCCTTCATCACTCTTAGCATCAAGTTTTTTATTTCTATTATCTTTAATTATATAGCAAGCTTAACCACGAAGTTTCCTCCATATATGTATGTATGTATATATA